>CM035095.1:60881717-61507639 GCA_020205505.1 Panax japonicus | reverse complement strand
ATCTTGGGCAGTAGTTGTTTATATTTATATTTGACTTTCATGTATGTATTTAGCTTTTGAGTTGTATAGATTTGAGTTTGGTATCTAATTATGTTAATTGTTGATAGTAAAAGATATGATTGTTATTGATATGCGTATATTGTCATTATTTATTTTTCTTAGTTTATAACAGGTACAACAGGTACAATGTATATGTAAATGAACAGGGGAATTTTGCAATTTTATTATTTTTTTTTTAAAAGTGGGTCATTGGCGACGGGACCATTGGTGACGGCCATGCCGTCGGCAATGACTCATAGGCGACGGCACGCCGTCACCAATGACATCCGTCGCCAATGACACACTTGCCGACGGCGAGCGACGGGAGACCGGGGCGACGACCCATACGGCGACGGGACGGGCGACGGACTGTGCCGTCGCCAATGACCTCATTGCCGACGGCAATAGGATCATTGGCGACGGTATATGCCGTCGGTAATGACCGACTTTTTTGTAGTGTCACCAAGTATAGGGTAGTTCGCGTATACAGGTTATTCCAACGGAATGATAAAGAATGGAATAACAGAAGTTCTCTTCATGAATACGAAAGAAATAATACTCCTTACCTTAAAACAAACTGGATATAGGAGTAGTGAAGTAGCATAATACTTTTCTTCTTTCTCTCTATAGTTTCTTTCTCTAGAGTTTCAGTGAATTCATAAGAAATAATCAAGGAATGAGCTTCTATTTATAGGAGAATGGATTGAATAGTAACTAATTCCTGAACGGTCCAGATTGATTTACTTTTAAACGGACGGTCCAGATTGATTTACTATAAAATATTCTAATAAAATAAAATCTTTTAAATAAAATATAATATATTCTATTTATAATCTAATAAAACGATTAACTTTATAAAAGTATTATATTTTATATAAAAAGATTTTTACTATGCAAACAATATGCAGACACTATGCATAATAAAATATAATATATTCTAATTACTGTCTAATAAAACAAATAACTTTATAAAAGTATTCTGTTTTATATAAAAAGATTTTACTATGCAAAATACTATGCATAATAGAATATAATATATTATTTTTATTGTCTAATAAAACGAATAACTTTATAAAAGTATTCTGTTTTATATAAAAAGTTTTTCTGTTTTATTACATTATTAATACTAATAAAACAAAATTTCATCATCATTATTATAATTCACACTATTAATCGATCAGGTCGTTCCCAGGAAAGAGGGGGCTTTCCAATAAGGATTTCTCCCTATTGATACATAATTAGGTGACCAAACCTCTCATTGGCAGAACTTCTATACATCGTTTATATTGCAAATAATAATATTAATAACTCTGTCATCTCAATTAATGATTTAATAATATATAAAATATCGAAAATAATTGAATCAAATAATGTGAGATACTATGCAACAATTACTAATGCAATAATTGAACAAAACTGAATGACTTCTCACGTAAGCATCAATAATCAATATTATGTGCTACTATGCAACCACGCGTATTCCTATACTTTTAACACCGTGTGTTTCAACAGTTAACGGTAAAACTTCCGTCGTTATTTTTATAAAAATATTTTTGTCGTTTTTTCAATCCGACAATAATCATGTTGTGAGTTCCACCAATGATTGTGCCATCGTACGAATATTCCCTGTTAAAACGAATATTCCCTTACCAATCGAATATTATATAACAACTTGTATACTTTGCAAAATTTTTAAATATTACCCACAACTATAACATTATCTCAAATTCACACCATAATATTCAAAAAAAATATTTTGAGAAAATTAAATCTTTATTCGTAAAATTTGGGATTTTACATTGTGAGACCCCGGATTTTATGAAATAAAATTATTCAATTCTTCTATTTTGGTGAATAGTTTAAATTGATAAAAGTTTAAAGTTAAGTGTGACATTTAAAATTTTTCAAAGTAAGCAAGTTGTCGTAAAATAATCAGTGGTAAAATACGCGTGGTTGCATAGTAGCACACGGTATTGATTATTAATGCTTATGTGAGAAGTCACTCAGTTTGATTCAATTATTGTCGATATTTTTTATATTATTAAATCAATAGTTGAGATAACAGAGTTATTAAAGTTATTATTTGTAATAATAACGATGTCTAGAAGCTCTGCCAAGGAGAGGTTTGGTCAACTAATTGCGCGCCATTAGGGAGAAATCCTTATCGAAAAGCCTCCTCTTTCCTGGGAACGACCTGGTCGATTAATAGTGTGAATTATAATAATGATGATGAAGTTTTGTTTTATTAGTATTATTAATGTAATAAAACAAAAAAGCTTTTTATATAAAATAGAATACTTTTATAAAGTTATTCATTTTATTAAACTATAAATAGAATATATTATATTCTATTATGCATAGTGTTTTGTATAGTAAAATCTTTTTATATAAAATAGAATACTTTTATAAATTTATTCGTTTTATTAGATTATATATAGAATATATTATATTTTATTTAAAAGATTTAGTTTTATTAGAATATTTTATAGTAAACCAATCTAGACCATCCGTTTAAAAGTAAATCAGTATAGACCGTTCAGGAATTAGTTACTATTTAGTCCATTCTCCTATAAATAGAAGCTCATTCCTTCATTATTTCTTACGAATTCACTGAAACTCTAGAGAGAAAAACTATAGAGAGAAAGAAGAAAAGTATTCTACTACTTCACTACTCTTATATCCAGTTTGTTGTATGGTAAGGGATATTATTATTATAGTAAAGGATATTATTACTATAGTAAGGGATATTATTTGTTGTACTCGTAAGGTGTATTATTTCTTTCGTATTCATGAAGAGAGCTATTGTTATTCCATTCCTTATTATTCTGTTGGAATAACCTGTATACGCAGACTACCGTATACATGGTGAAGTTCTTCTATTATTCCATTCCTTATTATTATGTTGGAATAACCTGTCTATGAGAAGTACTGTATACATGGTGAAATTCTTCTATTATTCCATTCCTTATTATTATGTTGGAATAACCTGTTTGTACGGTCTATCGCATGCATGGTGAATTCTTTTGTTATTCCATTCTTTATTATTGTGTCGGAATATCCTGTCTGTGCGTTTAGGCATGACCTGGTTCCATTATTTATTATTCTGTTGGAATAACCTATCTGTGCGGTCTATCGCACGCATGGTGAATTCTGTTGTTATTCCATTCTTTATTATTTTATCAGAATATTCTGTCTGTGCGTTTACGCATGACCTGGTTCCATTATTTATTATTCTGTTGTAATAATCTGTCTATGTGGATTACCATATGCATGGTGAATGATCCTTTGTATTCATTCCTTATTAAATTGTGGAAATGATCTGTTTATGTGGTGATGAGTGAGTTTTATACACATAAATTGGATACATTCGAGCTTAATTTATTGTTGTTCTCAAGTCTTTTAGGATGTTTTTATGTATTTGTGTCTACTCATGCATGTTTTATATTGTTTTGTAGGATTTGGGACAAAAGTTACATGGATCGACGTTTAGGGTGGCTAGATTCACGTTTTCGGCTTGCTATTTACACAGCAGTCACTTCAGAGCCAATTTGACTATAGCTCCGGATATTATTTCACAAAACTTCAAGAATGAAAGTTGTAGATCTACTTTTCCTCTTTCCAGAACATCTTGAATCATCTAAATCGGAGTTCGGACGAAGAAGTTATGGCCATTTTCCCAAAGGACGTCGGAGCAGAAAATGTTGGAAAAAGGAGCAAGCGCCTAGGCGCTCCATACAAGCCTAGACCAAGCGCCTAGGCGCTCCAAGTCAGAAACATAATGCAGCCCAAGCGCCTAGGCGCTTGAAAATGGCCTATGATGAGCGCCTAGGCGCTTTAGTGCGTAAAAAGTTGCGTTTTTCTGCTGTCAAGTGGGTTTTTGAAGCCAAAGAGGAGTCTGAATGAGGGCTGAGACCAATACAAATAGGAGAGGACTCTAGAAAAGCAAGGGGGACGAATTTGACAAGGAATTAATCAAGTTTTCAAGAGATTTGCAGAGAGAACAAGGAAGAAAAGCACGAAGGAGAATTGCAAAGGCTGAAGATCTAAGAGAGAGTATTGGAGCAAATTCAGAGTTTCTTCTTCTCTTCTCTAGTTTTATCTTTTGTAACTATCTGGGATGTTTGGTTTATTAACTTGGATGATGTTTTTCTTTATTACTATCATGAACTAAATTTTAATTAAGATTGCAACGGAACTTGGTATGTAGTTTAAATTGCAAGCTTCCCATTGAATGAAAGTTAGTTTTTATTGAATTGTTTATTATATCTTATGCTTATTGATTAATTGCCTGATCAACAATTACTGTGATAATCTATATAAAATTGGAAGATGGAGTATAGATTGAGATCTGGATATAATAACATCTGTTCATATAATCTGAATAGGGTTAATATGATTAGCATGTAGGATAGGAATATACCTATGTGTCTTTTGTATCCATTGAAAGAATTTGTGCATAAACCCTAATTAACTTGATTCACATAGGAATATAGTGAGTTGATTAATTGGGGTGTTCCTTGTAATTCTGCATCTTAAAGATTGGATTTAGGAGGATTTGTTCATGTGTCTTTGGAAGAAGAGCATGAATATTTATAGAGTATTCTTGGATAACAATTCATATTAATTGATTTATTTTAAATGGGAAGTAAGTTAGTTTAAATGAAATACCAAGGGAAGTTGTAATCTTAACCTGTTAAATCTGCAGTTATTCTTGTGAAATTCTTATTTTAATTATTAGTTTGTTAAGTTTAAATTTCAAATCACAAACAAAATTTTCTTAGTTTAAAGTAGGATTAATTGCATTAGAGTTAGTAATTGATAAATATTAGTCTATTTCCTCGTGGGAACGATATCCTTGCTTGCTGAATATTACAATTGAACGCGTATACTTGCGTGATAAAGTGCTATTAAAAATTTAGGCAACAAGTTTTTGGCGCCGTTGCCGGGGAAATTAGTTTAATATTTTGTCATTATTGATTTTTATAGCGTTAATCTTAATTTAAACTTTTTTTTTCTCTAGTCTAATTCCTTTTCAGGCACCATGAACAACTATGACTATCATTGGCTAAATTCGAATATGACTCGGCCAAGGGAGACAAAGAATTATGGACTCAATGAATTGTCAGCACAATTTGGGACACTTTCAAGGAAGATTGATGCGTTATCAGCACAACGTATTCAAAGTGTAGCGGTGATATGTGAGTATTGTGGTGGAAACCATCCGAGTCATCAATGCACCATCAGTTTCGAGTCGTTACAATATAGTGGTAACTTCAGCGATTATCCCAACAATTATGATTATTCCAGTAATTATCATCATGAGTGGGGGAATCCACTAAATCTTTCATGGAGTGATGACAATCAAGCCCAACCCTTTGCTCCATGCCAATCATACACTCCTGAATTACAAGTTCAACTCCCTAATCATGAAGAAGAAAGGATTTTAAACTTGGAAGGACTTATTTCCAAGTTCATGGTTTTGATTGAGGAGCAGACGAATAGTCAGGAGATGTCGATTCGAAATCTTGAGAACCAGGCGGGACAACTTTTTAATGCCATCATCAACCGCCCTCAAGGTGAAGTGTCAAGCAACATGGTTCCCGAGGCTGATGGATTGCCCACGCTAAATCTGGAATCGGATGTTCCAAAAGAAAAGGATGTGGAAAGGGAGGAGACAAGTGGGGAGCAGGAAAAGAAGGTCGCCAAAGATCTAGCCTTGAGTTCTGACATAGATGAACCGATTTTGATAGTGCCCCATATATCTTCTCCACCAAAGTTTAAGGATCCGGTTAGATTTGCAATCACTTGTCCAATTGGTAGTCATGTCATTGGCAATACTCCATGTGACGTAAAAGCGAGTACAACTTTGAAGCCATGGTGCGATGAGTTGGAGAAGATAGAAGAAGAGATTGTTGTGTCTGACACGCCTCAATGCCAGAATTTATTCGCAGACACAATGGAGAAAACGCCTAGATGTTGGACGTTCTTCAATCTAATCTTATATAAACAAAGCATGCTAGGTGACTTTAACTTGATGGCTATCACAAATGGGAACCTACCAAAAGCTATATTATTTCCGATGGATGGAGGGTTCCTCAACTTTCGAAGAGGAATTGGATAGCATTGACCAGACAAAGTCAGGCTGAAAGACTATAAATCAAGCGCTGACTGGGAGGTAACCCAGGAATTTTTTATATTTATATGCTTTACTAGTTTATTTAGTAGATAGGAATTAAGTTGCTTATTAAGTTATCTTATAATCTAATCCATGTTGTCTCTCATCTTTGTAGGTATTGGAGGTCCAATGGATAGCAAAATGATCGTCGCCGCCATCGCCACCATCAACTCACGCTTAGCTGATTACAGGGAAGTTCTCTTCTATTTATCGTTATATTCTTACAATGAGGACATTGCATTGGTTAAGTTTGGGGGTGTAATTGTCCAGCTCCAGTTCATTCATGTAGTATTCATCTAGTGCATTCATATAGTATTTAGTTAATAGTTTTTCATGTAGTTTGCATTCATAAAAAAAATAAAAAAAAATAATTTTTTTTTTTTTAGTTTTTGCATGTTTCCAACCGTTAGATAGTTTAAGTCTGTTTTGGCCAGTGATGAGTTTGGAATTGAGTAGACAAGTATAGTATTGTCTGTTAAGACTTTGATGTGATTTTTTGTTATGAATTGAATCTTTTCCTGTTTGAAACTGGTATAATTAAGGTTAGCACGTTAATAACAGATATGTTTACTGATTAAGTTTAAATTGATACATAATGAATTTCTTAAGGATAATACTAATGTGAAGGAATGAAAGACATGAATAGGCGGAGATGGCTAAATTTAGATAAAAACTTAAGTTTGGGGGAAAAATTTGGGATATATAAGCTTAAAAAAAAGAAAAAGAAAAAATATATATATAATTACCGTGGCTAGTTTTGTTTCGGGGCCTTTGTTACTTGAGCAAGTACGCCTGAAGGGGTATCTTAAAACCTAGCGCCCTAAGGTCTTATATGGTCTGGGAGTCGTTGGTCGAAAGCTCGCTAAGGGGTGACACTGTTAGCCTAATGGAATGAGACATTGCACAGTCATGGTTAAAAAAAGGAAAAAAAAATAAAAAAAAATAAAAACAATAAAACGGGAAAAGAGCAAAAAGCCCCCGTGATGAAAAGTAAAGCATAAGTATCCCGGATTGGACTCTTGAACTTGGTGGATGTTTGACTTTAGTTGGATCTAGCTTGTTCGTGAATTTTGTGAATTTGCACTGTATGATGCCTTCGAAGATATCTATTATGTCTTAAATTTGACTTTATATCAGTTAACATTGTTGTGGACCACACACGCACTATATCAGTGATAACAGTCTAAGATTTGATGATTGATTGGGAAATTACTGATTTGTTTAAATATGATGTATTATCATGTTTACTTGATTTCTCTAAGACCGGTTAAATAGACTTGTTTCTATCATTACTGTTGGATTCTTAGGCATATAGATTAGTTTCATTACATTGCATTGCATAACATTTTTGTGTTTTTGCTTGAGGACAAGCAAAGGTTTAAGTTTGGGGGTATTTGATGAGTGAGTTTTATACACATAAATTGGATACATTCGAGCTTAATTTATTGTTGTTCTCAAGTCTTTTAGGATGTTTTTATGTATTTGTGTCTACTCATGCATGTTTTATATTGTTTTGTAGGATTTGGGACAAAAGTTACATGGATCGACGTTTAGGGTGGCTAGATTCACGTTTTCGGCTTGCTATTTACACAGCAGTCACTTCAGAGCCAATTTGACTATAGCTCCGGATATTATTTCACAAAACTTCAAGAATGAAAGTTGTAGATCTACTTTTCCTCTTTCCAGAACATCTTGAATCATCTAAATCGGAGTTCGGACGAAGAAGTTATGGCCATTTTCCCAAAGGACGTCGGAGCAGAAAATGTTGGAAAAAGGAGCAAGCGCCTAGGCGCTCCATACAAGCCTAGACCAAGCGCCTAGGCGCTCCAAGTCAGAAACATAATGCAACCCAAGCGCCTAGGCGCTTGAAAATGGCCTATGATGAGCGCCTAGGCGCTTTAGTGCGTAAAAAGTTGCGTTTTTCTGCTGTCAAGTGGGTTTTTGAAGCCAAAGAGGAGTCTGAATGAGGGCTGAGACCAATACAAATAGGAGAGGACTCTAGAAAAGCAAGGGGGACGAATTTGACAAGGAATTAATCAAGTTTTCAAGAGATTTGCAGAGAGAACAAGGAAGAAAAGCACGAAGGAGAATTGCAAAGGCTGAAGATCTAAGAGAGAGTATTGGAGCAAATTCAGAGTTTCTTCTTCTCTTCTCTAGTTTTATCTTTTGTAACTATCTGGGATGTTTGGTTTATTAACTTGGATGATGTTTTTCTTTATTACTATCATGAACTAAATTTTAATTAAGATTGCAACGGAACTTGGTATGTAGTTTAAATTGCAAGCTTCCCATTGAATGAAAGTTAGTTTTTATTGAATTGTTTATTATATCTTATGCTTATTGATTAATTGCCTGATCAACAATTACTGTGATAATCTATATAAAATTGGAAGATGGAGTATAGATTGAGATCTGGATATAATAACATCTGTTCATATAATCTGAATAGGGTTAATATGATTAGCATGTAGGATAGGAATATACCTATGTGTCTTTTGTATCCATTGAAAGAATTTGTGCATAAACCCTAATTAACTTGATTCACATAGGAATATAGTGAGTTGATTAATTGGGGTGTTCCTTGTAATTCTGCATCTTAAAGATTGGATTTAGGAGGATTTGTTCATGTGTCTTTGGAAGAAGAGCATGAATATTTATAGAGTATTCTTGGATAACAATTCATATTAATTGATTTATTTTAAATGGGAAGTAAGTTAGTTTAAATGAAATACCAAGGGAAGTTGTAATCTTAACCTGTTAAATCTGCAGTTATTCTTGTGAAATTCTTATTTTAATTATTAGTTTGTTAAGTTTAAATTTCAAATCACAAACAAAATTTTCTTAGTTTAAAGTAGGATTAATTGCATTAGAGTTAGTAATTGATAAATATTAGTCTATTTCCTCGTGGGAACGATATCCTTGCTTGCTGAATATTACAATTGAACGCGTATACTTGCGTGATAAAGTGCTATTAAAAATTTAGGCAACAAGTTTTTGGCGCCGTTGCCGGGGAAATTAGTTTAATATTTTGTCATTATTGATTTTTATAGCGTTAATCTTAATTTAAACTTTTTTTTTCTCTAGTCTAATTCCTTTTCAGGCACCATGAACAACTATGACTATCATTGGCTAAATTCGAATATGACTCGGCCAAGGGAGACAAAGAATTATGGACTCGATGAATTGTCAGCACAATTTGGGACACTTTCAAAGAAGATTGATGCCTTATCAGCACAACGTATTCAAAGTGTAGCGGTGATATGTGAGTATTGTGGTGGAAACCATCCGAGTCATCAATGCACCATCAGTTTCGAGTCGTTACAATATAGTGGTAACTTCAGCGATTATCCCAACAATTATGATTATTCCAGTAATTATCATCATGAGTGGGGGAATCCACTAAATCTTTCATGGAGTGATGACAATCAAGCCCAACCCTTTGCTCCATGCCAATCATACACTCCTGAATTACAAGTTCAACTCCCTAATCATGAAGAAGAAAGGATTTTAAACTTGGAAGGACTTATTTCCAAGTTCATGGTTTTGATTGAGGAGCAGACGAATAGTCAGGAGATGTCGATTCGAAATCTTGAGAACCAGGCGGGACAACTTTTTAATGCCATCATCAACCGCCCTCAAGGTGAAGTGTCAAGCAACATGGTTCCCGAGGCTGATGGATTGCCCACGCTAAATCTGGAATCGGATGTTCCAAAAGAAACGGATGTGGAAAGGGAGGAGACAAGTGGGGAGCAGGAAAAGAAGGTCGCCAAAGATCTAGCCTTGAGTTCTGACATAGATGAACCGATTTTGATAGTGCCCCATATATCTTCTCCACCAAAGTTTAAGGATCCGGTTAGATTTGCAATCACTTGTCCAATTGGTAGTCATGTCATTGGCAATACTCCATGTGACGTAAAAGCGAGTACAACTTTGAAGCCATGGTGCGATGAGTTGGAGAAGATAGAAGAAGAGATTGTTGTGTCTGACACGCCTCAATGCCAGAATTTATTCGCAGACACAATGGAGAAAACGCCTAGATGTTGGACGTTCTTCAATCTAATCTTATATAAACAAAGCATGCTAGGTGACTTTAACTTGATGGCTATCACAAATGGGAACCCACCAAAAGCTATATTATTTCCGATGGATGAGGGTTCCTCAACTTTCGAAGAGGAATTGGATAGCATTGACCAGACAAAGTCAGGCTGAAAGACTATAAATCAAGCGCTGACTGGGAGGCAACCCAGGAATTTTTTATATTTATATGCTTTACTAGTTTATTTAGTAGATAGGAATTAAGTTGCTTATTAAGTTATCTTATAATCTAATCCATGTTGTCTCTCTTCTTTGCAGGTATTGGAGGTCCAATGGATAGCAAAATGATCGTCGCCGCCATCGTCACCATCAACTCACGCTTAGCTGATTACAGGGAAGTTCTCTTCTATTTATCGTTATATTCTTACAATGAGGACATTGCATTGGTTAAGTTTGGGGGTGTAATTGTCCAGCTCCAGTTCATTCATGTAGTATTCATCTAGTGCATTCATATAGTATTTAGTTAATAGTTTTTCATGTAGTTTGCATTCATAAAAAAAATAAAAAAAAAATAAATTTTTTTTTTTTTAGTTTTTGCATGTTTCCAACCGTTAGATAGTTTAAGTCTGTTTTGGCCAGTGATGAGTTTGGAATTGAGTAGACAAGTATAGTATTGTCTGTTAAGACTTTGATGTGATTTTTTGTTATGAATTGAATCTTTTCCTGTTTGAAACTGGTATAATTAAGGTTAGCACGTTAATAACAGATATGTTTACTGATTAAGTTTAAATTGATACATAATGAATTTCTTAAGGATAATACTAATGTGAAGGAATGAAAGACATGAATAGGCGGAGATGGCTAAATTTAGATAAAAACTTAAGTTTGGGGGAAAAATTTGGGATATATAAGCTTAAAAAAAAAGAAAAAGAAAAAATATATATATAATTACCGTGGCTAGTTTTGTTTCGGGGCCTTTGTTACTTGAGCAAGTACGCCTGAAGGGGTATCTTAAAACCTAGCGCCCTAAGGTCTTATATGGTCTGGGAGTCGTTGGTCGAAAGCTCGCTAAGGGGTGACACTGTTAGCCTAATGGAATGAGACATTGCACAGTCATGGTTAAAAAAAGGAAAAAAAAATAAAAACAATAAAACGGGAAAAGAGCAAAAAGCCCCCGTGATGAAAAGTAAAGCATAAGTATCCCGGATTGGACTCTTGAACTTGGTGGATGTTTGACTTTAGTTGGATCTAGCTTGTTCGTGAATTTTGTGAATTTGCACTATATGATGCCTTCGAAGATATCTATTATGTCTTAAATTTGACTTTATATCAGTTAACATTGTTGTGGACCACACACGCACTATATCAGTGATAACAGTCTAAGATTTGATGATTGATTGGGAAATTACTGATTTGTTTAAATATGATGTATTATCATGTTTACTTGATTTCTCTAAGGCCGGTTAAATAGACTTGTTTCTATCATTACTGTTGGATTCGTAGGCATATAGATTAGTTTCATTACATTGCATTGCATAACATTTTTGTGTTTTTGCTTGAGGACAAGCAAAGGTTTAAGTTTGGGGGTATTTGATGAGTGAGTTTTATACACATAAATTGGATACATTCGAGCTTAATTTATTGTTGTTCTCAAGTCTTTTAGGATGTTTTTATGTATTTGTGTCTACTCATGCATGTTTTATATTGTTTTGTAGGATTTGGGACAAAAGTTACATGGATCGACGTTTAGGGTGGCTAGATTCACGTTTTCGGCTTGCTATTTACACAGCAGTCACTTCAGAGCCACTTTGACTATAGCTCCGAATATTATTTCACAAAACTTCAAGAATGAAAGTTGTAGATCTACTTTTCCTCTTTCCAGAACATCTTGAATCATCTAAATCGGAGTTCGGACGAAGAAGTTATGGCCATTTTCCCAAAGGACGTCGGAGCAGAAAATGTTGGAAAAAGGAGCAAGCGCCTAGGCGCTCCATACAAGCCTAGACCAAGCGCCTAGGCGCTCCAAGTCAGAAACATAATGCAGCCCAAGCGCCTAGGCGCTTGAAAATGGCCTATGATGAGCGCCTAGGCGCTTTAGTGCGTAAAAAGTTGCGTTTTTCTGCTGTCAAGTGGGTTTTTGAAGCCAAAGAGGAGTCTGAATGAGGGCTGAGACCAATACAAATAGGAGAGGACTCTAGAAAAGTAAGGGGGACGAATTTGACAAGGAATTAATCAAGTTTTCAAGAGATTTGCAGAGAGAACAAGGAAGAAAAGCACGAAGGAGAATTGCAAAGGCTGAAGATCTAAGAGAGAGTATTGGAGCAAATTCAGAGTTTCTTCTTCTCTTCTCTAGTTTTATCTTTTGTAACTATCTGGGATGTTTGGTTTATTAACTTGGATGATGTTTTTCTTTATTACTATCATGAACTAAATTTTAATTAAGATTGCAACGGAACTTGGTATGTAGTTTAAATTGCAAGCTTCCCATTGAATGAAAGTTAGTTTTTATTGAATTGTTTATTATATCTTATGCTTATTGATTAATTGCCTGATCAACAATTACTGTGATAATCTATATAAAATTGGAAGATGGAGTATAGATTGAGATCTGGATATAATAACATATGTTCATATAATCTGAATAGGGTTAATATGATTAGCATGTAGGATAGGAATATACCTATGTGTCTTTTGTATCCATTGAAAGAATTTGTGCATAAACCCTAATTAACTTGATTCACATAGGAATATAGTGAGTTGATTAATTGGGGTGTTCCTTGTAATTCTGCATCTTAAAGATTGGATTTAGGAGGATTTGTTCATGTGTCTTTGGAAGAAGAGCATGAATATTTATAGAGTATTCTTGGATAACAATTCATATTAATTGATTTATTTTAAATGGGAAGTAAGTTAGTTTAAATGAAATACCAAGGGAAGTTGTAATCTTAACCTGTTAAATCTGCAGTTATTCTTGTGAAATTCTTATTTTAATTATTAGTTTGTTAAGTTTAAATTTCAAATCACAAACAAAATTTTCTTAGTTTAAAGTAGGATTAATTGCATTAGAGTTAGTAATTGATAAATATTAGTCTATTTCCTCGTGGGAACGATATCCTTGCTTGCTGAATATTACAATTGAACGCGTATACTTGTGTGATAAAGTGCTATTAAAAATTTAGGCAACACGTGGATTATAATGAAAGTCATAATATAAGCATTGGACTGTTGATTATGATGAAAGTCATAATAAAAGTATTGGACTAATTAAAGTCATGGGTATATGTAGTATTAGTTGTGACAACCTGATATTTTCTATAAAAATAAATCATAAATTTTACGTATATTTTTTTTATTATTTATTAAAATAAATATGAATGATATGTGTCAAGGTAGTATGTAATTATAATTATATGTGTGATAAATAAAATTTAATTATTACATTAAGTATTGCAAATAAATTTATTTTTATAATTATTGATTATTATCAATTATAATTTTTATACTAATTAATTCCTTATTGGAAATATTTTATTAATTATTTTTCAAGGAAAACAAAATCTTATATTATTTAAATAATATATGAAATGATTTTAGAATAATTATAATGATTATTTCATTATATGAATTTGTTCAGGATGTTAAGTTAATTATTTTAACTTAATTAAGAATGTTATTTATGCAAGGTAAATCAGATATGGAATCCAAACCCTGAATCTGGGTTTTGATCAAGGAATGAGAATAATAATATTATATTATTATTTGTCAGTGTTATAGATATGTGTATTATGTGTGTAAGGTTAACGTGAGTATCCATTTTGATGAAACAGTTTTAGTGTTAATGATAAACCCTAATTTTCGTTATGGGATAAGGAATAATAATAATAATAATATAATATTATAATATTTTAATTTTTCAGTACTATATATATGTACTGTATGTGCACTGACAATGGTTGGTCAATTATGATGAATAATGGTGTAGTATTTGAAAACCATAGCATTAATTGATTTAATCTTGTTTTTCAAATTAAAAGGGTAAATTTAAGATTATTAAATATTTGTGTTATATGATTTATATTATGTTTTATTTAATATTTCGCTAATTATAGAAAGCCCTAACTATGAATGAAAACCCTAATTTTCAATATTAGAAACCCTAATCCGGAAACTTAAACCGGATGTTTGATCTGTCAAGAATTGTGTTATTGTGATTAATAACACGTCTGATAGACTTTAATTACTAACTAAAGTAAACCTAGTTAGTAAATTAAAACCCTAAAATCTAGAACCCTAATTGTATTATGAAAACCCTAATTTTTGGTATTTTAAACCCTAATTGCTATAATTGGCAAGGTTAATTATGATTAGTGATACTAAACTCTAATGTTTCCGTATAACTTTATTATTAGCCTACTCTAATTACAAAACCTCAATTTTATTATTTTAGAAACTAAAAATCAATTTATTTTTGTACAAACCCTAGTTGCTAATTGATACAAATGCTATGTGCTAAACCTTAGGGTTAAACCCTAAGGGCCAACCCCTAAGAGTTTGACAAGATTACAAGATGACCATTAAATTGATTTATTAAAAGACTAAAATACCCCTCTTTGCATTATTGTAGGAAACTTGTGATTTTGGCCAACAACTTTAGTTGGTAACCTAATTCTACAAACCCCAACAACTCCACATGCACATTATTTCCAGCAATCAGCCTATAGAATGACCAATTCATGCATCTAGCTTGCTTATATATAGATTAAGGGAGAGAGAAATTCTCATTTGGTAGTCTAATTATTGCATACACTAAACCACTTCCTCTGAACTCAAAGCCAACGAAATTTGTTTCTATATCAGTCCTAAATCAAAGCCCCACGATCACAAACAACAGATCGGAAGTCAAAAATCAAGAAATAAAAGTTAGAAAAGGTCTAAAACCCTAAGCCTAGAAATCCTTCGATTCGATGTTATTTGTTGCAATTGATTGTTTAAAATTATGTAATAAGGAGTCTATTAATGTTCTAAGTTGTTAAATTTAGGATCCATAACATCAAAGTGCTCAAAATCAAAGTTTTTCAACAATTGGAAAAAAACGAAAATATGGTCTGGTAGTCAAATGTCAGACCCCATAGATTCGTGTGTGTTTACTATTTTTGATGTTTAAAGGTTGTAACATGTAGCTTGATATGTGATCTTTAATATGAAAAACGAATCAAGGCCATATCAATTGTAGATCGGAAGTTATAGCCGGTCAAAACCCGTTGACCAAATCTGTCAAATTACCGAACCCAGATTTTTGATGAACAAATTCCGTGTTTCACTTTGACCAGCGATTTCCGGTTGGATCTATTATTTTTATGATGATTTTAAGTTTTATAGTTGTAGTCCTACATGTTGTCTACACACTGGAGTTGATAGATCACATAAAAGTTACACGCTCATCAAGTTATAGAGGTCCAAATTAGGCATCTCGAACAGTTTTTCATGAAGAACAGCGTTGTCAGATAGTTTGGAGGCTTATATCTCCCAGATATGATGTTGTTTAAACGTTATGATTGTTGTTAATTGTATTCTGATAATTCCTCTCTACAAGACCCAAGCCATAGATTTCTCAGATTCATTAAGAGGAGAAAGTTATTCACAGTCAAAGTAGTGCACTCGCTCACTGCCTTATGATTTCTGGGCAGGCTCAAGAACACCTATAGCGACGGTTCTGTCGCTATAGGGGCCTTTAGGGACGGTTTATTATTATTATTTTCCGAAAAATGATTTAAGAAAATTAGAAAAATTAGATTTTTATTATTAAAATTATTAAATAAATTATGAAAAATTATTTTAAAGTCTGAAAAATAGTTTTTAATTATTTTAAGTAAATTTTGAAAATATTTAATAATTTTGGAATATAAATGGTATTTATTTATTTAATTACAATATTAGATAAATTATTTAAAAATACTTTTAATTCATGAAAAATCATGAAAAATTATAATATGGTGTTAGAAAATATTTGAAGTAATTTTTGATGAATTTTAATATTTTGTGATGAAATTTCATTAATTAATTAATATTAATGATGTTTAATTTATTTAATAAATATATTAAATAAATTATGGAAAATAGTATTAATAATTTAAAAATCATATAAAAATAATTTAAGTGTTATAAAAATATTTTAAGTTATAAAATATACTCCCTCCGTCCCAAATTAATTGCTTAATTTTGACCTTTTTTAAGTCAAATTGACTATTTTTAGAAATAATAATTAAGCATATATAAATATATTTCTAAAATTATAAAAATTAAGATTAGTAATAAATTGTATATACTTTCTTTTGATTATAATCTCTTCACCTATATTTTAGCAAAAATAGTAAAAAGATTAGTTTTAAAAGTGTTCAATTTGACTTTAAAAAGTCAAAACTGAGCAATTAATTTGGGACGGAGGGAGTAACTTTTAATATTTAATCGTTAATTTCATTAATTAGTGATTAATAATGATATTAAAGTTATTTAGTTATTATATTAAATAATTAGTTTAAAAATGATTTTAATATTTTAAAAATCATTTTAAAGTGTTTAATGATATTTTAAGTTATAAAATATAACTTTTAATATTTAAAGGATAATTTCATTAATGATTTAATATTAATGATATTTATTTAATGATTAATGATATTAAGTTTATTTAATAATTATATTAAATAAATAGTTTAAAAATGGTTTTATTTATTTAAAAATTATTTAAAAAGGATATAAATGAATTAAAAATATTTTAAGTTATAATTAATGACTTTTAATATTTGGATAAATAGTTCATTAATATTTAAATATTAATGGTAATTATTTAATAATGATTTTAAATTTTTTAAAAATCATTTAAGGATAATATAAATACGTTAAGTTATTATACATAACTTTAATATTTTGGCCATGGTTTCATTAATAGTTTAATATTAATTAAATATTAATGATAATAGAATTGTTTGATATTTAAATCATTTAATAATGATTCTGATATTTCAAAAATTATGATAAATGATAATAATTATTTAAAAATTATTATAAGTCATTTAAAAATTATATGACTGATATTTACGAATGTTAAACTTTGAGATAGAGTCTTAGACTCGAGATTTACCCGATAAAGCTGTCGGTAGACCGACATGTTTCAGAAATTGATCTGGACTTAGAAATTTAGTTAGTTAACTATTTTATTTGTGATTCAATGGTGGTTAAAGTTGTGTGACAATGTGATTAAGAATGAGTTGATGTTTATTTGTGATACCATGATTGTTGAACATGTATGATAAGGTGATTAGGTTATGTGCTGAATGCGAAATGCAAGTATCCTAACTTTGCATTTTCTTTATGTAATAGACAGAAGTGAGAAGTTCAGAATTATTATTATTACTGTACAGATTGTTAAACCTATATTATATACACCCATTGATTATCAACATGTTAGTACATGATAATTCAGTTATATATTCTATTCGTTAATTTCTATAAATGATTATACAAGTGTCCCCACTTGGATAATCATTGTATTTAATCACATGTTGATACACCTTTGATATACATATATGTTGAATTATAGATAATTGTTGAACAAGATAAGACCTTTGTTATGAGAACCCGACAGGTATGAACATCCCGATAATGGGAAAATTTTTATGCGCCCAAGGCGGACAGAGTGAACGATAACATCGTTCTTGTACATGTAGTATTGATCAATACAGGGTACAACGGGGCTAATCACCCTTTGTGCCCGTAAGCAATGGCCGGTTTACAGATGAATTTCTGTTTAAACCCTTTCGAAAATGAAAACAATGTTCATAGTATGTCATAGAAACCCCATGTATAGTCAATACACAGTTTCAAAAATTTGAACGAGTGTTGTTATGTTATTATTATTGGTACAGATTACTTCACAATTATTGACTGGTTGTAGAAGAATATTATAAAAAAAACATTTAAATTCTTTCAACTTATATATATATAAATACTTGCTGGGCACTCAAATGCTAATCCTTGCTTAATTTAAATGTTTTCAGCTAAGTGTGAACAGCTAAAAGGCTCGGCCAGGATCAAGTGAAAAGGAAAGCAAACAGAATATGTTATTGGTATCATTTGTAATAGATAGACTGTATTAAGTTAATGATATGTATTATATATCATGTAAAGAATGTAGTAAAGGTTGCGTACTTGGGATTAGACTCTGATAAATGTAAGTTAAGTTTAAGTTTTATATTATGGTTATTATTATTAGTATTATTCCGCTCATAGAAATGGTATCGTGAAGTACCAAGTTCGGGTGTCAAGTATCCGGATTCGGGGGCTTTACAGAATGGTATCAGAGCTATAGGGTTAGAAACCTTAAGTGGGTTAGACTTTAGGCTATAACCTTAGAACAGAGGGAAACATTGAAAATACAAATAACTCATAAAGAGTTAGTTGGTTGGTACGATTAAAGGATGAATCTTGGCGAGTTGTTAAGCCACAAAGTTTCCTAACTGTGATAATAAAGTTGAACAGTAATGGTGAATAGATCGAGTCTAAAAGACTGAAAGTGAATGGAAAGGAGATAGTAAAACAAAAAATTAAGACATAGAATTGAATCATAAAATATACGATGAGATCACCCCCGTGATCTGATAAAATTATGACAGCTAGAAAGAATCAATCTTATGATTGGAAAGTTTAAAGCAAGATTGTTGTGAGAATGGTACAGATTCAAGAAAGGATTGTGAATACGGATTAAATGAAATTCAAATGGAAAAGGTGGTTAAGATTAGGTGGGGATTTCAATGAGGACTCATGTCGGCAGCTGAGTTGTATGATTCTTTGTATGGGCGGGGAATTGTACTTGGTGTAAAAACTACTTAGTATCTGACACTGATAATCATTGAAATGTTTGTGTCGCGCTATTCGCTATATGCATGTTAAGAGGGTGATTCCTTTCTCATGTGTATAAAAAATAGATAGGTCATAGGTAGAGAACATAGGGTTAAGTACGAGTTCTTAAAACTCATACTTATGTGACATTCTTGACTCATAGTTTTATGAAATGTTTATGAGTCCCTCAGTGAATGGACGCCAAAGGTTTGACTAGGGTAAGTTCATAAACTCATATAACTATGACAAGTTTATGGACTCATAAGTGTGGTTTGACGAACTGGGTATAGTTAATTGTGAATGGCTTATTGTGGATGATGGGAATAGATAAGATACTAAATAGTTAATCTTTAGTGAATGCAAAAGAAATAGGTAGTATTGGTATTAGCTGAATATGTATGTTTCTGTATGGTATATGTGATAACTATGTTTGTGTAATAAAATATTTTTAACTTTTGTGTTGGACAAAGTTGTAAATCCAGACTTTTGAAGTCACAAAGGGATAGCGAATGTTTAAAATAGAATGTGCTATGGCATGTTAAGTGTTATGAATATGAGTCTATGTTGGATTAATGGGATAAGTTGGTATAAAGATAGTAGAAATTTATTTGGTCATTGGTTATTACAGTAGACCGAGTTTTCAAAATTTAATATTTTGAGTGCATGATTATTTGAATAGAAAGTTTTGTGTTATAAGTTAAGCGTTTACGATAAGGCTTAGTATGTAAGAATAATTTATGAAAATGTCGTCAAGACAAAAAAACGAAACCAAATGATAGAAGAATCTATCAACAAAGCTAGAGGACAACCAGACTCGATACAGAAACTTGCGAATATGGACGATCAAGATGTGCAGAACGGAATACCAGCAGCGAAAGATCAACCAGATAATCGAACGTCGAACGTTAAAGACTTCAAGGCGGTCCTACCGCCAGAATTCAAAGGTACAAATGACCCTGTAGAAGCCCCAAACTTGGGTTAAGGAAAATAAAAAGGTGTTCCTGATAGTTAGGGTAGCTGAGGGGCAAAAGACCGCTTTTGCCACATGCATGATGAAGGGTGAGGTAAAATTTTTGGTGGAAAGCGAATTAGACGAGGGCAGGAGCAGGTGTGGTAACATGGGATAGATTTAAGACTTTATTTTTCGAGAATTATTTTTCATCTAGTATGAAGGCTAGGATGAAAGTAAAATTTCTTGAAATAAAGCAAGGGGATATGTCGGTGGCGGAATATGCCGGAAAATTCAATGAGTTAGCTAGGTTTACTCCGCATCAAGTCGATACGGAGGCTAGAAAGGCTAGAAGATTTGAGCTGGGATTCAAACCCTGGTTCTACAATAAGGAGAAGAGGAACAAGGGCAAGATCGAGGGAGCTAAAAAGGTAAGAACTAATAGTGGAAGCAGGAGTGTTGATGTAAAAAGGAAGGCGAATAACTTTGGGGAGTGTGCAGGTGAAGCAAGAAGGTGTGAAGGAGAAGCAGGTGGTGTAATATGCAAAACAGTGGAAAGAACCACTCTGGGAATGTTTGAAAAGGAAAGATTGTATGCTGTAAGTACGGGAAGGCAGGACATATCTCTCCCGATTGTCTCAATCCTAGAATGAATAATAGATGTTTCAAGTGTGGATCAATAGAAAATAAGGTGGGAGACTGTTCAAGAAGGAGAATGGAGGTAAGGAATGCGAATATGAGTAAAAGGCAGCAGGACATTGGCAACAACGGGACCGACATTAACAAATAAACCAATAGAACCAACTGCAAGTGTCTTCATCATGACCGCTCAAGAATATCGTGGCAATCGAGGATGCAACTCCAGGTATTACTCAAACCAATTATATTTTCTCATATATTATTTTTTTACATAAATAATAAATTATTTTGAAGAAGAAAATTGAGTTCTATTAGAAATCAAATTTCCGTTTAATCAGAAAGACAAGCTTTATGTGATTAGTTAAAGATCAGTTTGATCAAAGGTGATCGAGATCTACTTGCGAAGATTTTGTACGCTATGTACCCTGGTATGTATAGATTTTAAAGTGGTGATTCCGGGGACGGAATCCTTATAAGGGAGGGTGAATGTGACAACCTGATATTTTCTATAAAAATAAATTATAAATTTTACGTATAATTTTTTTTATTATTTATTAAAATAAATATGAATGATATGTGTCAAGGTAGTATGTAATTGTAATTATATGTGTGATAAATAAAATTTAATTATTACATTAAGTATTGCAAATAAATTTATTTTTAGAATTATTGATTATTATTAATTATAATTTTTATACTAATTAATTCCTTATTGGAAATGTTTTATAAATTATTTTTCAAGGAAAATATAATCTTATATTATTTAAATAATATATGAAATAATTTTAGAATAATTATAATGATTATTTCATTATATGAATTTTTTCAGGATGTTAAGTTAATTATTTTAACTTAATTAAGAATGTTATTTATGCAAGGTAAATCAGATATGGAATCCAAACCCTGAATCTGGGTTTTGATCAAGGAATGAGAATAATAATATTATATTATTATTTGTCAGTGTTATAAATATGTGTATTATGTGTGTAAAGTTAATGTGAGTATCCGTTTTGATAAACAGTTTTAGTGTTAATGATAAACCCTAATTTTGGTTATGGGATAAAGAATAATAATAATAATATTATAATATTATAATATTTTGATTTTTCAGTACTATATATATGTACTGTATGTGCACTGACAATGGCTGGTCAATTATGATGAATAATGGTGTAGTATTTGAAAACCATAGCATTAATTGATTTAATCTTGTTTTTCAAATTAAAAGGGTAAATTTAAGATGATTAAATATTTGTGTTATATGATTTATATTATGTTTTATTTAATATTTCGCTAATTATAGAAAACCCTAACTTTGAATGGAAACCCTAATTTCCAATATTAGAAACCCTAATTCGGAAACTTAAACCGGAGGTTTGATCTGTCAAGAATTGTGTTACTGTGATTAATAACACGTGTGATAGACTTTAATTACTAATTAAAGTAAACCTAGTTAGTAAATTAAAACCTTAAAATCTAGAACCCTAATTTAATTTCTAGAAACCCTAATTGTATTATAGAAACCCTAATTTTTGGTATTATAAACCCTAATTACTTTAATTGGCAAGGTTAATTATGATTAATGATACTAAACCCTAATGTTTCCGTATAACTTTATTATTAGCCTACTCTAATTATAAAACCTCAATTTTATTATTTTAGAAACTAAAAATCAATTTATTTTGTACAAACCCTAGTTGCTAATTGATACAAATGCTATATGCTAAACCTTAGGATTAAACCCTAAGGGTCAAACCCTAAGGGTTTGACAAGATTACAAGATGACCATTAAATTGATTTATTAAAAGATTAAAATACCCCTCTTTACATTATTGTAGGAAACTTGTGATTTTGGCCAACAACTTTAGTTGGTAACCTAATTCTACCAACCCCAACAACTCTACATGCACATTATTGCCAGCAATCAGCCTATAGAATGACCAATTCATGCATCTAGCTTGCTTATATATAGATTAAAGGAGAGAGAAATTCCCATTTGGTAGTCTAATTATTGCAAACACTAAACCACTTCCTCTGAACTCAAAGCCAACGAAATTTGTTTCTATATCAGTTCTAAATCAAAGCCCAACGATCACAAACAACAGATCAGAAGTCAAAAATTAAGAAATCAAAGTTAGAAAAGGTATAAAACCCTAAGCATAGAAATCCTTCGATTCGATGTTATTCGTTGCAATTGGTTGTTTAAAATTGTGTAATAAGGAGTCTATTAATGTTCTAAGTTATTAAATTCAGGACCCATAACATCAAAGTGCTCAAACTCAAAGTTTTTCAACAATTGGAAAAAAACAAAAATATGGTCTGGTAGTCAAATGTCAGACCCCATAGATTCGTGTGTGTTTACTATTTTTGATGTTTAAAGGTTGTAACATGTAGCCTGATATGTGATCTTTAATATGAAAAACGAATCAAGGCCATATCAATTGTAGATCGGAAGTTATAGCCGGTCAAAACCAGTTGACCAAATCTGTCAAATTACCGAACCCAGATTTTTGATGAACAAATTCCGTGTTGCACTTTGACCAGCGATTTTCGGTTGGATATATTATTCTTATGATGATTTTAAGTTTTATAGTTGTAGTCCTACATGTTTTCTACAAACTGGAGTTGATAGATCACATAAAAGTTACACGATCATCAAGTTATAGAGGTCTGAATTAGGCACCTCGAACTGTTTTTCATGAAGAACATCGTTGTCAGATAGTTTGGAGGCTTATATCTCCCAGATATGATGTTGTTTAAACGTTATGATTGTTGTTAATTGTATTCTGGTAATTCCTCTCTACAAGACCCAAGTCATAGATTTCCCAGATTCATTAAGAGGAGAAAGTTATTCACGGTCAGCAAAAATGGGTAAAATCCTAGCCAAGCCTCTGTCAAGCCTTACGAACGCATACGCATGCCCCTGAAGAAATAGGCGAAGGTGTAGGAGCCCCAAACATACTCTTTAATACGGTCCACATCTCGTGTGGCGCTAATCAAAGCAAATGATACTGTAGAAGAGTTATCTTCTATGAAGAAGCCCCTAATGATTATCAGGAATAATCATTGAAGAATGTGATCCTTGACTCTCACATCATCTGGTATGGGCTCACTCAACAGCCCGCTTATAGCATCTATGCTCAAAGGACCTGTACGGACTATCCTACCCTTGAGAGCCTCAGCCGGGACTCCTAGCAAGAATTTAATGATAGTCGGCGTAATATCCACCGTACATGGAACTGTCTTCCCTCCAAACTCCATACCGGTGATAAATTTCTAATCCATCGACGTCATCATCACCTCACAATCCAATAAATAGAGAGAGTGAGTCTGGTGAAACCACAGCTCAGATAATTTCCTGAGGTAACCCCAAGGACAACGATGGGGAAGGATGGAAAAGAACGCCTCAAAGCCCCATCCATGCACAGTCGCTCGATAATCGGGATGCAGTGCCTGATACGTGGAGTAAATGATGAACCTATTCCCTCTAGGCTGTGTGAAGCCAGGAACCTACATTATAAAGCAGATCAACATTAGAACCTTCAATCCTCATCAATAGGAAAAAGGGAATATCAAAATCCAGCTTGTACCTTGTTTGCCTGCAAGTAAACTGAGGCGTGTCGACTTAAATCACCCAGATGCTCTGGGATCATCACCTAAATGCCTGGAAGATCCCTATAGGGAACATAAACAGCAGGAGCAGGGTCCATAATCGGTACATCCTCCTCCTCGTCCTCAACATCTATTACCTCAACCTGGACGGGACGAATCACCACCTCCGCCAGACGACGAGTTTGTCTAACGGAACGGGGTCGAGGCACGTCAGAAAGCCCTCCTTTGCACACCTGAATTGGTTCAGTGGGAACTACTCGGTTGATCCAGATCCATATATCTGGATACAAGTCTCCAAATCACCTCAGAAAGGGTGTGGTAAACTCTAACTTGAAGCTTTTTCAAATGCAATTTTATGACTCATGCATGCATACAGTACTTTAATATACGCCTAAAGTAGAGTTAAAATACATGACTATCCAATGCCTATATTTTGGAAAAATTTTGCCATAGTCACCTTTGTAAATAGTACTTATGCACATGCGCATAGGCATGATTAGGTGGCCATTCAGTAACACACCTACCTATAGTCATAAACATCCTATATATGCGTACATATATCAAAGCCATAATCCATAAGGATAGCCTAATTACCAGGATTACTTTGATTTTTCACCTTAGCTCATTTGTCCTCAAATAGGATAAGAAATAGCAGAAAAAGGTGACAATTTAACTGTTTCAAAAGTCAAATTTTTTCACATCATTATGTTCAGCATGGTTAAATACTAACATTTACTATGTTGAATATTTTTTATCAAGTTATATGAGCATGCATATTCACTACTATGTGTTTAGAAGCAATTCGTGTGATATTTAATTTTCCAAAGGATAAAAACTGGAAAAGAAGACATGCATACGTTACCAGGGCAATGTAGAACACTTGTATGGTGACAAAATTTGCAGAAAGACGCCCAAACTCAGTTGATTTTAATAAGAGCTCTCGGATTTCCTGTGTGGTGCAACGTGGAAATGAATTATGAAAGTAACCTGCAGGTTAAATCCATCCACGGTTGACCGCAGGTGTACCTGTGGCTACCACAGGTGTATCTACAGCTCCCTTAGGTGGGTCCCTCCCCTCCAGCTCGATCTAGTTCTAGTTGCAAAGGAAGTTTGCAAGCTGAACAGGCCAAATCAGGAATAAAATTACTATGTAATTGAGCGGAATAGCCTAAAATCCTTGTTTTTAGAGACCCAACTGAAGGTTCACCTTTCACTCATTGGTATTCTCCTAAACCCATGGTTTACTATACCAATGATCACAACAGTTGCAAATTATACTCGGTAATACCTCACGAAGGTCCAATGCCGTCAATTCGGGGTCATAACTCCAAAACACATCTCCCCAACGGGGATTTCATCCGTTGATGCACATGTCAACGAATGTCAAGCATCCTTGATGCTTTTCCCAGCAGTGATATAATCGGTTGATGCACACGTCAACGAAAGTCAAGCCACCTTGACATATAATTTGTTGGCATTTAAATCCAACGAAGCGTCAGGAACCATCTGACTATCTCATCAATTGATGTACATTTGAGGGACGGTCAGACAACCCTGGCAACATAGACTATTGGCAGTAACTTTGACAGAGCAGTGGAAAGACTTGGTGATACAAGCCAGGGAAGAACATCCTCATCTAGGATGACCAATGATGAAATATGTTATACACATCCTCAACAAACAAAGCTTTATCCCCTAGAGTATCGCGTACATAAGAGATAGATCCTCAGTATAAAGTTTGTATCAAGGATTAAGGACTTTGGTGATAACCCCAACGTCAACATCCTAGAAGTTCTTGAGAAATTTGGATCACACGTCCAAGCAATTCGTTAGGGTGGTCAATGATAACTCCAATCCCCATCAAAAGTTGGGAGAGCAAACAGTCATCACATTCAATTGGAGAATAGTCCAATAAACCACATACATCATTCATTTGCCTCATGTTGTTGTACATTGCATCATGATTATCCTGTCACATTTCAAGTGTCTAGTATTCTTTATCCTATCCATGTCATTGCATTGCATGAATATGATAAACAGGGGCATCTGTAGACACTCAAAATTTTGCATTACTGTTACTAACATTGCAGGAGGGTAAAATCGTCTTTTAGAGATAACCCTGGAGGACAAAACAATTCTAGTTCCAAAAATCCCACCAGAGAAACCTTTTAAATCTCAGAGATAACCTCGAGTTATTCAATCCCAGAAACAACACCCAGAGTTTCAGTCTCAACCTCGGAGATAACCCCGAGGTGTGTAGTTACAGTTCTGAAGATAACCCCAAAGATGCTCATTTTAACCCTTGTAGTGGCATCAACCTCGGAGATAACTCCGAGGCACTCAGTCCCAAACCTAGAGATAGCCTTGGGAGGTTAGGCACACCTCAGAGACAACCCTGAGGACATTTAGCACTTGCAGCAGCCTAATCTCAGAAATAACCCTGAGCAACGACTGCTTTATCAGCCTAAACCAGAGATAACCCGGGTTAGGGGCAAAATTGTCATTTTACCACCTCAATCCAACATGCACACTGTCTCAACAAATTTTAATATATATTATACATAGCAGTGTCCTACAAGAACTAAATAGTTACAATCCCAAGTGACTACTACACAAGACAGCACACCAGATGGAATTTGAAGCTGGAAGACCAATGGCATGGTCCCATCTTCCTGACTTCTTATAACCTTTAATCCCATGACATTTGTGTAACTCTCGACAATAGAACTCCGAAACAGGTCTTATACACCTCAATCAGATTCCCAGATTGAAGTTCTAAAAGTTTGAACGGACAACACGTTGCATACGTGCACGTACTTTGAGACGGAAGGACCCGTAGAGGCCGGGGCATCCCGGGGATCCTCAGGTACATCTGCGACTCCCCCATCTATAAATAGAGGGTTTGGGGTGGCCATTTTATAAGAGAAAATGGCGAGGAATCCCTGTCCAATTTTCTTTGTACACACTATAAATAGAGTGCTTTCTCATTTTAAACACTTGTGAGCTCATATATTGCTATATTTTTATCTGTGAGAATCGATTGTGCGTCCATTTAAAGCTATAGAAGTCTTATATGGCAGTCCAATGTAAGCCTTCTTACACCTTTAAAAGCTTTTTCTCGACATTTTACACACAACGTTCTTCACATTGAGAGTCATGTTTCGTGTGTATACCCGGACTTTGGTCCGTGGCTTTTCATTTTATTATATATATATATATATATATATATATATATATATATATATATATATATATATATATATAAAACCATTGCCGAACTCTATTCGATGAGCCTGGATTTATATCCGGAGCGTTTAATACTTTTTTATATATATACATATATATAAACTATTGTCAGACTCTGTTCGATGAGCCTGGATTTTATATCTAGAGAATTTACCACTTTTATATACATATATATATATATATATATATATATATATATATTTATATTTCGTCACGCCTGGAGTTTAATTTGTGGTGGTTGATCGTATTTACTACTTTAGTTACATTTCCGATCCCCTATGGAGGTGCTTTATGGTTGTAACGACCGAGAAATTCGGATTTTATTGTAAAATAATTTTATTAAATTAAATAATAATAAAATCATATTCTATGTGATATCAAGATGGTTGTCATTTTATAACCTAATGATGTTGGAATGTCGTAGTACTTGAGCTACGTGAAGGAATTAAAGTGTTTGAATTTCTAAGACGAAAATAAAAGTTTTTAAAGAAATTTTTCGAAAAATACTATTCATCTGTATTTACTCGGGAATTATGTGACGCCCCCAAAATAGGTATACATCACCCATTCTGAGTTGTCAATACATGGTACAGAAACAACTACAACTTTATTATTACAATAGTAAAACTGTGAGTTTGAATACAAATATTATATTCTAGACAATATCTATACCCAAATAAATCATCATCATATTTATTGATACATTATTTTACAAAAATGGTGAGGACTACTAAACAACTCTCTCTATAACCATCATTCCATACCCCGACTCGTACTTGCTACATTCTCGCCTCTTGAGAAGAAAAATGGAACAAAAAGGAAAAGGGTGAGCTCAACTAGCCCAGTAAAGAATATTATCACTAAGATAATATACAACAAATTATCGTTAGTCTTCAACAAGGAAAAAACTAATAGAATACAATAGACAACAAGTTTTAAATCAATATTCGCAGCAGAAGTAATAATTCATTAGAAGAGTTAAATAGAGAATGCAAACTACTATCTTCTATATAAATTTAAAGTTCATCGTCTATCTTTTATCCCTGTAACATCAATCAATATATATCTGGAATCAAATATTCATCTTTGCACTACAGGCCAAAGATATTCATCAGTTGGTCATGTTCATCTAAACACCTGTTCATCTTTGCACTACGGGCCAAAGATATTCATCAGAAATCATTCATCTTTGCACTACAGGCCAAATATATTCAATAATATCATCATTTAAGACTGAGGATGATGAAAAATAATTTTAAAGAAACGAATCCAGTGAAACAAAATGACAAGAATTAAGGATTAAGGATTCGTACATTGTTTTATCCATGTCCAAAAATACCTCAAAAATAATCATAGTGGTGTAAAATTCAAGAATGATCAAAACATGGATACAATCAAAGCTAGTATCCACAATAGATATTTTAGACGAAAAGGAAAAATTTTCATTTTTCGATTAATTGTGCCGTATTCGTGAATAGTGTCGTATACGTGAATAGTAACTCCGACACCAAAAGTTCCAAATTTGATAAAAACATCAGATCAATATTTTAGCATAATGATATTGAAGAAATAATATCATTACAAAAAAAAATAATATCCCTTACCTCGGAAAGACAGTACTTCTAATTGGAATACTGGATATACGCTATAACTTGAACTTGCACCGTATAGCAATACTCAAAGTATACTCAAAATACTCACAAGAATACGCTCGATAATATAGAGAGAGAAAAATTCAATTTCTGGTGTGTTTTTCAATTCTAACCTAAGCACCCTATTTATAGGAAATTGCCTAGAACACCAAAGTAGAAAATTTAATAAAATAATAATATATATTATAAATTCTGTACGCACACTTTTGAATCCAGAATTCAGGAATTTCTCACATGCAAAATGAGGCCCACACATTGAAAAAAAACATTTTTGTTAAGATAAATATTTAAAACTTTCAAAAATCAATTATTTTGGAACTCCAAAACTTCAATAATTCATAATAAATAGCCCTTTTGTCAGAAATTGACCGAAATTCCAAACAGAAATTGACCGAAATCCACAAACGAGTGATTTAACAGGCTATAACCAAATTTCAGTCAAGAAATGGGGTGCACCGAAACATAAAACATGCTTTAAATATTTTTGGTAACAAAAATACTCCTCCTCCACATATACTCATATATCCCACATTCATTGTAAAAATATCACCATTATTATATTATTAAAATATAATAATATATTTAAATGAATTATTTTATCAGAAAAAAATAAAATTTTAATTTTCAACAATTATCACATTAAAAATTTTCTCCATCTATATCCACATAAAATTAATATTTTTTTCTAATCATATGAATCAATAATTAATTATTCACAAATAATATTATAGAATCACAATATTTATAACCAGGAAGTTCCCAGGAAAGAGGGGGCTTTCCAAAAAAGATTTCTCCTTACTGGCGCGCAATTAGGTGACCAAACCTCTCCTTAGACAGAACTTTCTAGACATTACCAATAATGTTATCTAATAATATTATTCAGATAATATGAATTATTGCTTCAATAATTAAAAATACTGTGTAGTGACAATTATTGAAACAACAGTAATATAAAATATCAACGCAACAATTATTGAATCAATAAAATAAAATACTGAACAGTAATTACTGTAACCATTAATTATTGAGTAGTGCCTTCTTACGTAAGAATCAATAATTGGTGCAATACCATGTGCTACTGTGTTTTAACCACCGAGTATTTTAACAGTATTAACGGTAATAACTACGTCGTTATTTTTAAACAACTTATATTTGTCGTTTTCTTCATCCAATCGCTTTCTGTTATGGGGCCCACACATAGCTGCGTCGTACGAATATTCCCCGACAATACGAATATTCCACGACCAAACGAATATTCCCCGACAACAATGAATATTTTATAACCACTTGCTTATTTTGAAATATTTGCGTATTTTACCCATAACTATCCACATTAATCAAATCAACCCTTACTATTTAAAAATAATAAATAGAGAAAATTAAATTTCATTAATAATAAGTTGGGGTCTTACAATCTCCCCTCCTTATGAAATTTCGTCCTCGAAATTGACGTACGTACCTGGTGTTTTGAAAAGATGAGGATACCTCGCTTTCATTTCCGTTTTCAATTCCCAGGTCATTTCCTCTATAGCATGATTCCTCCACTGAACTTAAACTTGTGGTATGACCTTTGTGCGTAGGACATGCTCATTCCTATCCAAAATCTTGACAGATACCTCTTCATAAGTTAAGTCTTCGGCTATTTCGTCCGGTTCTAACTCTATAACGTGGTTCGGCTCTTTCACATATTTACGAAGTACAGATATGTTAAACACATTATGAACACGAGACATACTCGGAGGTAACGCGAGTCTATAGGCTACATTTCCTACTCGGTCAAGAATTTGAAATGGACCAATAAATCGTGGATTGAGCTTTCCTCTCTTCCCAAATCTTGTAACTCCCTTCTATGGAGCAACTTGCAACAATACATGATCCCCTATACTAAATTCCACGTCCTTTCGATGAAGATCCGCATAAATCTTTTGTCGATCTTGTGTCGGTTGTATACGTTGTCGAATCATTTGGATCTTTTTGGTAGTCATACGTTCTAACTCGGGTCCCAATAATGTTGCTTCACCCACCTCATCTCAACATATTGGAGAGCGACACTTTCATCCATATAATGCTTCAAATGGAGCCACACCTATAATTGCCTGATAACTGTTGTTGTAGGAGAATTCCACCAATGGTAAATACTTATCCCAACAGCCCTTGAAGTCTAGGACACAAAGTCTTAATAAATCTTCAAGAGTTTGAATAGTCCTCTCTGATTGTCCGTCCGTTTGAGGATGGTATGCCGAACTGAATCGTAAATCCGTGCCTAAAGCTTTTTGCAAGATAACCCAAAATCTTGAAGTGAATCTTGGGTCACGATCATGAAACTATGGATACAGGCATGCCATGCAACCTCACAATCTCATTTACATATATACTAGCAAGACGTTCAAGGGAATAAGTCTCCCGTATCGGCAAGAAATGAGCAGATTTGGTTAATCTATTAACAATAACCCAAATGGCATTGATGCCTTGAGAAACCGTAGGAAGACCCGTAACGAAATCCATGGTAATGTGTTCCCACTTCCATTTCGGAATCTCAAGTGGTTGCAACGGACCCTTAGGTACTAGATGCTTCGCCTTTACACGTTGACAAGTTAAACACATCGAGATAAACTTTGCAATCTCTCTCTTCATATTGTTACACCAAAATGTATGTCGAAGATCACGATACATTTTAGTACTTCCAGGATGGATTGCAAACGGTGTATTGTGTGCCTCCATCATAATCTTGTACATCAAATCAGGGTCGTTAGGAATACAAAGTCTAGAGTGGACTCGAAGTATTCCTTCTTCATCAATTCTCGCTTCCTGAATAGCTCCTTCTTGTACTTTCTTCTTCATATGCATCTGCTCCAGGTCGGTGGCTTGAGCAACCTTAACTTTTTCTATTAAAGTTGGCTCTATGCATATACTTGATATCATCGTACTCGTTCCTGCATATGATCTTCTACTCAACGCGTCAGCTTCCACGTTCACTTTTCCAGGATGGTATTGAATAGTGTGGTCGTAGTATTTCAATAGCTCGAGCCAACGTCGCTGCCGCATGTTGAGTTCTTTTTGAGTGAAGAAAAATTTAAGGCTTTTATGGTCTGAATATATCTCCACTTTCTCCCATATAGATAGTGCCTCCAGATCTTTAGCGCGAAAATGACTGCTGCCAACTCTAGATCATGAGTAGGATAATTCCTCTCATACTCTTTAAGTTGTCGCGAGGCATAGGCTATGACTTTCCCACGATGCACTGAGAACACATCCTAACCCTTTGCCTGAAGCATCGCTGTAGATAACAAATCCATCCGTACCAGATGGTATTGTTAGAACATGTGCTGAAATGAGTCTCCTTTTGATCTCTTGGAAACTCTTCTCGCATTCTTCGCTCCAAACGAATTTTGTATCCATCCGAGTTAGCTGGGTTAATGGAGTAGCGATTCGAGAAAACCCTTCCACGAATCTCCGATAATAACTAGCTAGGCCCAAAAAGCTACGTACTTCAGTCACCGACTTCTGTTGCTCCCAACTTTGTATTGCTTCAATCTTCGTCGGATCAACAGATACTCTATGTTTTGACACCACGTGCCCAAGGAATGCTACTTCCTCAAGCCAGAACTCGCATTTCTTCAATTTGGCATATAGTTTGTTTTCACGAAGCCTTTGGAGTACCAGCTTCAAATGGTGCTCATGAACTTCACGACTTTTGGATTATATGAGGATGTCATCAATAAAAACAACAACGAACTGATCCAAATATTCCTTGAATACTCGGTTCATCATATCTATGAAAGCTGAAGGAGCATTAGTCAATCCGAAAGACATGACTTAGAATTCATAATGCCCGTATCGAGTTCTAAAGGCAGTCTTTGGAATATCCTCAGTTCTAATCTTCAGCTGATGATATCCAGAATGAAGATCGATCTTTGAAAAGAATTTTGCTCCTTGCAATTGGTCAAACAGATCATCAATACGAGGTAGAGGATACCTATTCTTGATGGTGACATGGTTCAATTCTCGATAGTCAATACAAAGTCGCATACTCCCGTCTTTCTTCTTTACAAATAAAACAGGAGCACCCCAAGGAGATGTACTAGGACGAATGAAACCGATGTCCAACAATTCCTGTTGTTGGACATTTAACTCCTGAAGTTCAATAGGAGCCATTCGATATGGGGTTTTAGATATGGGCTTTGTACCAGGTTCAAGATCAATAAAGAATTCAACTTCACGTTCTGGGTACTGTAATAGCCCCGAATCCGGGCCCCGAATCCGGCCCCCAAATCACCGCGGATCCGGTATACTATTTCTATCACTATTTACGGAAGATATAAACATAAATTGTTTATACATTACATTACACACTACTTTCCCCAAGGTCGAGTAACCTTAACTTAAACACCATTCCTAAAATATCTATTACACAACAATATTTATCAAAATATATTATTACAAACAAGCCGCACTTTAAATTCCAAGCTAAACTTGGCCTTAACCTTTTTCCTGTGTCCAAACGCATTCGCCTTATCTGCAATGTTTTATCATGATATAGCAAGGGTGAGCATGAAAGTTGCCCAGCAAGTTTTTATACAATAATATAACGATATATCATGATTGAAGAGTATGAATAATGGCTTGCTATAATTCATCAATATAATTGAGAACTAGCACGAACAAATTTTTGACTGAACAAGTATTATACATGAACAAACATTTCTGAACCAACTGGTAATGAAGGTGATCAGCCTTTCATACCTGACTTATACATACAAGATGTACAGAATACAATTTTCGTGGCAATTAGCAATGATTAACCATATACACAGAGCATATTTACATAAATCCTTAATCCTGAATAATTCACCTATATACTTCACCGAATTTTGAAATCCTCAAAATTCAATCCCCAATAACATCAAACGCTTACACTTATTTTCTGTCTAGGTCTATTATTTAACCTTAAATCAATCATTTAAGATTTTCATAAATTGTCAAATTTCTCGGGTTGGCACATTCACCCCTCCTTCTAAGAATTTCGTCCCCGAAATTCACCTTACACCTTACACCGTGCACCTTACACTATTCACACATATTTCACATGCTACCCAATACACCACTCACAAGGGAAAAAATTTTAAAACTGTGCTGAGGAATCGTATAGACTGTTTGTTTTTCATTTTCGCAAAGGTTTTATGGAAATTCATTCGCAAACCGTCATTACTTACGGACACCAAGGGTGATCAGCCCAATATGCCCTATACTGGCCAAGTACTCATTTTATCTGTTTTTCCATCACTGCCAAAGGCACAAAAATTTTACCTCAGTCTTATTTGATTCCACAGCAAAACAATTTGGTTTGGGAAATTTCTTTCAATAAACATTTTTGAGAATGACGTCATGATGCCGCACTGTATTTAACAGTCCGTTGAGGATTTCGTCATTTTGTGACTTTATCATACTACATCATACCATAGTGGAATAGTGACTTTAAGTCAAATTCACACTAAGTAATATTGCATTGATGACTCCATCATTTTTATCATCTCTGCACCAGGTCACATGGTACATAAGTGATAAATAAAAACAATTTTTTTTTTAAAAGGCACATAGTGCGTATTTAGCTTGATGTCAAAAATTTGAGGTTTAGCATAGATAGGGGTTTAGGAAAACCTAATTCTCCACTAATGATCATATGCTTAAAAATCTATCTGTTCCTATAATCCTTAACACTCCATTCACACACAACTATACCCAATTCATAAAACCACACTTATGAGTTCATAACCTGACCACAATTATATAAGTTTAAGAACTTACCCTAGTCTGACCTTTGGCGTCCGTTCGCTGAGGGGTCCATAAACATTTCATATAACTATAAGTCAAGAATGTCACATAAGTATGAGTTCTAAGAACTCGTACTTAATCCTATATTCTCTACCTATGAACTATTTATCTGCATATAACAACTAGCGTGACACAATATTTCAATTATTATCAATGCCACCAACTAAGTAGTTTTTACACTAAGTACAATTCCCCGCCCATACAAGGAATCATACAACTCAGTTGCTGACACGAGTCCTCATTGAAATCCCCACCTAATCTTAACCCCCTTTTTCAATACGAATTCAATTCGTATTCATAATCCATAACTCTTTCATGAGTTTTCATAGTACAATTTCATAGTACAACATAGACACAGCATCTTACTGTAAACTTCTCAATCATCAGATTGATTCTTTCTAGCTGTCATAACCTTATCACATCACGGGGTGATCTTATCGTATATATTACGATTTATTTCTATGCCTATGATCGTTTTGTTTTACGATCTTCTATCCCTGCACTTTCAGTCTTTTAGACTAGATCTATTTACCGTTACTGTTCAACTTTATTATCAGAGTTAGGGAACTCTGTGCTTTACACTCGCCGAGATTCATCTTTGAATCTTACCAACCAACTAACTCTATGTGAGTTAGATCTTATCCTAATCACTGCGGTTATTGGTTTCAGGTATTCCTACCTAAGATTCATAACCAACAGCTCTGATACCAACTGTAATAGCCCTGAATCCGGGCCCCAAATCACCGCGGATCCGGTATACTATTTCTATCACTATTTGCGGAAGATATAAACATAAATTATTTATACATTATATTACACACTACTTTCCCCAAGGTCGAGTAACCTTAACTTAAACATCATTCATAAAATATCTATTACACAACAATATTTATCAAAATATATTATTACAAACAAGCCGCACTTTAAATTCCAAGCTAAACTTGGCCTTAACCTTTTTCCTGTATCCAAACGCATTCGCCTTATCTGCAATGTTTTATCATGATATAGCAAGGGTGAGCATGAAAGTTGCCCAGCAAGTTTTTATACAATAATATAACGATATATCATGATTGAAGAGTATGAATAATGGCTTGCTATAATTCATCAATATAATTGAGAACTAGCACGAACAAATTTTTGACTGAACAAGTATTATACATGAACAAACATTTCTGAATCAACTTGTAATGAAGGTGATCAGCCTTTCATACCTGACTTATACATGCAAGATGTACAGAATTCAATTTTTGTGGCAATCAGCAATGATTAACCATATACACAGAGCATATTTACATAAATCCTTAATCCTGAATAATTCACCTATATCCTTCACCGAATTTTGAAATCCTCAAAATTCAATCCCAATAACATCAAACGCATACACTTATTTTCTGTCTAGGTCTATTATTTAACCTTAAATCAATCATTTAAGATTTTCATATATTTTCAAATTTCTCGGGTTGTCACAGGTAGACCGGGAAGTTCTTCATGAAATACGTGAGGAAAGTCAATAACAACAGGAATATTATTCAAATTTGACGTGTTTTTATTCAAATCCGTAACATGGGCTAAGAAAGCTTGACATCCATTTTTCAATAAACGAATAGCTTTATGATTAGATATGACAGTGATTGATTTAATGATTTTGTTGCCTGAATTCGTACAACAGGTTGGTAAGGAATATGAAAACTAACAACCTTACGAAAACAATCAATTTTGGCATGATGAGTAGTTAACCAATCAATCCCTAAAATTACATCAAAAGAAAGTATCTTTAAAGAGATAAGGTCAACAGGTAAGGTGATGGTGCCAACTTGAATCAAACAAGATTTATAAACAGTGGATGTGATGAAAGTTTCTCCTAACGGAGTTTCCACAGATATGTCAAAGTCTAATTTCTCCGGAGTCAAGTTTAAACGTTGAGCACAAGTAGGAAAGATAAATGAATGAGTAGAACCGGTATCTAATAAGGTATAAACTTCGTAACAATTTATAATTAACTAACCCGTGCTAACTTCGTTCGGGTTCCTCGCATTCTGACCAGTCACGAAAAACGCTCTTCTAGGAACCGTTGACTTTGACTTTTCTGGGACATCCTTTTGAGTCACCATTCCCGCTGGACTGGGTTTCGATACAGTACAATCTCGAGCGATATGTCCTTCCTTTTCACAATTCTAGAATACCTTGAACTGTTGTGGGCAGTTTGGACTGATTGTCCCTCTTTCCCGCATTTATAGCATATGACCGGTGGTCATTCTCCTCCCTTAGAACCAGTTGATGCCGGCACTGTCATCTTCACATGGTCGTTGTTAAATCTCCTCTTTTTAAAATCTCCTCCTGACTCGCTTCTTCTATTTTCATGACCATGATTACCACCAGAGTGGTTACCATTTTTGTCCGTCTTTTTCTTTCTCCGCTGGTTATCGTTGTTTTGTTAACTGCCATCTCTGGTATGATTCTGGTTGTGGTCCCTCAGTTGACCGTACTCGTTATCTCGCTCTAATAATTGAGCCCTGTTTACAACATCTGAGTAGAGAGAAAATTTATGAGAAATGAGATACTGACGTATGCCATGTTTCAAACCTCTAAGAAACATCCGCGTCATACGTTCCTCATTCTCCACCAAATGAGGTGCAAACCTGGATAACTCTGCAAACTTTGCCTCGTACTGGGACACCGTCATGTTATTCTGCTCCAGTCTAATAAACTCCACTTCCTTCATATGACGAACACTTTCAGAAAAGTATTTGTCATTAAATAGTTTCTAAAATGTCTCCCAAGACATGCTGAGTGCGGCTGGATGGGTACGCTTCACAGACTCCCACCAGTAGTCTGCCTCGCCACGAAAATAAAGGTGGCGAATGGAACCTTCTGTTCCTCCGTGCATCCCAAGACATCGAATATCTTGGTAATTTGCTTGACCCGTGTTTCCGCCATGATCGGATCTGGCTTTCCCTTAAATTCTGGTGGTCCCAACTCTTTGAACTGCTTGGTTGTGACAACCCGTGAATTGCTATCATTTCCTCCAGTATTTTGAACACGAGTCTCCCTCGTCTGATTTTGCATTAACTGCAAAAAATTTCTAAACATCCCCTCGTTCATCATCTGCTCAGTGGTGTTGTTCACAAAAGGAACATTGCCAGCCTGTTGCACGTTCTCCTCGTTGGTGAGTACAGGCGTCTCCACGGTCTCATTTCCACTGTTAATATTCTCAGTCGACATTCTCAAATACTGTCATAAAACAAAGGTTAATTAAGGAAATCAATATATAACATAATATCCCTATATACTGACCAACTAACAAATAAGCTTAGGTAAGACACACTAGCGAAGGATTTACTCGTCTCTCCCCTCCTAGTTCTATTCCCCGATCTCCGCCAGAGATCATATCCCTAAGCTCTGATACCAACTGTGACGCCCCCAAAATAGCTATACATCACCCATTCTGAATTGTCAATACATGGTACAGAAACAACTACAACTTTATTATTAGAATAGTAAAACTGTGAGTTTGAATACAAATATTATCTTGTAGACAATATCTATACCCAAATAAATCCTCATCATATTTATTGATATATTATTTTACAAAAATGGTGAGGACTACTAAACAAATCTCTCTATAACCATCATTCCATACCCCGACTCGTACTTGCTACATTCTCGCCTCCTAAGAAGAAACATGGAACAAAAAGGAAAAGGGTGAGCTCAACTAGCCCAGTAAAGAATATTATGACTAAGATAATATACAACAAATTATCGTTAGTCTTCAACAGGGAAAAATCTAATATGATACAATAGACAACAAGTTTTAAATCAATATTCGCAGCGGAAGTAATAATTCATTAGAAGATTTAAGTAGAGAATGCAAACTACTATCTTCTATATATGCATTTAAAGTTCATCGTCTATCTTTTATCCCTGTAACATCAATCAATATATATCTGGAATCAAATATTCATCTTTGCACTACAGGCCAACGATATTCATCAGTTGGTCATGTTTATCTAAACACCTGTTCATCTTTGCACTACGGGCCAAAGATATTCATCAGAAATCATTCATCTTTGCACTACAGACCAAAGATATTCAATAATATAATCATTTAAGACTGAGGATGATGAAAAATATTTTTAAAGAAACGAATCCAGTGAAACAAAATAACAAGGATTAAGGATTAAGGATTCGTACATTGTTTTATCCATGTCCAAAAATACCTCAAAAATATTCATAGTGGTGTAAAATTCAAGAATGATCAAAACATGGATACAATCAAAGCTAGTATCCACAATAGATATTTTAGACGAAAAGGAAAAATTTTCATTTTTCGATGAATAGTGCCGTATTCGTGAATAGTGTCGTATACGTGAATAGTGCCGTATACGTGAATAGTAACTCCGACACCAAAAGTTCCAAATTTGATAAAAACTTCAGATCAATATTTCAGCATAATGATATTGAAGAAATAATATCATTACGAAAAATAATAATATCCCTTACCTCGGAAAGACAGTACTTCTAACTGGAATACTAGATATAGGCTATAACTTGAACTTGCACCATATAGCAATACTCAAAGTATACTCAAAATACTCACAAGAATACGCTCGATAATATAGAGAGAGAGAGAAAACTTTAATTTCTTGTGTATTTTTCAATTCTAACCTAAGCACCTTATTTATAGGAAATTGCTTAGAACACCAAAGCGGAAAATTTAATAAAATAATAATATATATTATAAATTCTCTACGCACACTTTTGAATCCAGAATTCAGCAATTGCACACATACAAAATGAGGCCCACACATTGAATATATTTTTTTTAATATAAATATTTAAAACTTCCAAAAATCAATTATTTTGGAACTCTGAAACTTCAATAATTCATAATAAATAGCCCTTTTGTCAAAAAATTCGAATCTCGCAACTTTTTATAGAAATTCAATTCTCTACAACTTTGCAGAAGAATGTTTTCCCAAATTCCAAACAAAAATTGACCGAAATTCATAAACGGACGATTTTACAAGCTATAATCAAAATTCAATCAAGAAATGGTGTCCACCGACACATAAAACACTCTTTAAATATTTTTGGTAACAAAAATACTCCTCCTTCACATATACTCATATATCCCACATTCATTGTAAAAATATCACCATTATTATATTATTAAAATATAATAATATATTTAAATGAATTATTTTATCAAAAAAAGATAAAATTTCAATTTTCAACAATTGTCACATTAAAAATTTTCTCCATCTATATCCACATAAAATCAATATTTTTCTCATCATATGAATCAATAATTAATTATTCACAAATAATATTACAGAATCACAATATTGACAACAAGGCTGTTCCCAGGAAAGATGGGTCCTTTCCAATAAAGATTTCTCCTTACTGGCGCGCAATTAGGTGACCAAACCTCTCCTTAGACAGAACTTTCTAGACATTGCCAATAATGTTATCTAATAATATTATTCAGATATTATGAATTATTTCTTCGATAATGAAAAATATTGTGTAGTGACAATTATTGAAACAACAGTAATATAAAATATCAACGCAACAATTATTGAATCAATAAAATAAAATACTGAATAGTAATTACTGTAACCATTATTGAGTAGTGCCTTTTTACGTAAGAATCAATAATTGGTGCAATACCGTGTGCTACTGTGTTTTAACCACCGAGTATTTTAACAGTATTAACGGTAATAACTACGTCGTTATTTTTAAACAACTTATATTTGTCGTTTTCTTCATCCAATCGCTTTCCGTTATGGGGCCCACACATGGCTGCGTCGTCGTATGAATATTCCCCGACAGTTCGAATATTCTATGACCAAACGAATATTCCCCGACAACAATGAATATTTTATAACCACTTGCTTATTTTGAAATATTTGCGTATTTTACCCATAACTATCCACATTAATCAAATCAACCCTTACTATTTCAAAATAATAAATAGAGAAAATTAAATTTCATTAATAATAAGTTGGGGTCTTACAAATTATTTTTGAAATTCCGAGAAATACATAATGATAGAATATCATTGTAAGACGGATTATGTAATAATAATCTAGTTATGGAAAACGTAAAATTTTGCTTGCGGACTTAATTTGAGAATATTAAGGAAAGCGAAGTATTAGTAAGTAAGTACTAATTGTACGATACTTAGGTATTGTACAATGTAATGAGAACGAGTATAGTATGAAGTATTATACGAGTTTGTATGAAGGATGGAATATCGTATATAATGAATTTGTATACGAATTATAATACGAGAATAATACATAGACAATATGTTTATGTATTAAGCAATGTTAATGGACTTCGAAGATTGGTTAACAATTGGTACTAGCCCAAGTAAATTAAATGGTAAGGCCCAATGTAAATTAATAAGCAAGTGAGTGTTTGTTAAAGCAAGCCCAAAGGTTAAGTTAATTAAGCCAAGCTAGAATCCATGAGTTGATTGACCCATGGGGAAAACCATATTAATATGGTTAATCTTGGTTATCAAGTATAATAAGTGGCGACCAAGTGTTAGAAGTAATGACCAAGTTAATGTGGTGCTCAAGTTAATGTAATGACCAATTTAAAGAATTAATGTCCAAGCAAGGGATATGATTTGTGTTAGCCAAATAATGAATAGTAAGGAAGTAACTTAAGGAAGTGGGATTGGTTTAAAGACTAAACTACCCTAACCTTGGAAATTCTATAAATAGAAAAGGCTTGCAAGCCACTTGTTAGTTGTTCAAACAATCCAAATAATTATAAAGTGCTTAATTGTTAGGGATATTAAGTTACAAATAAGTTACTTCTATAAGAAAGAAGAAGAAGAAGAAGACTACTTATAAAGACTTCAAAAGTAAGACTTCTTCTCTACATATCTTCTATCTCTATCATGATAGGTTGATAAGAAAAGTTGGATTAAGGAACATGAATGTTAAGAAGTAAGAAGAATGTGTAAGCAATGAACTTAAGCCACATAAGTTGGTAATAAGTCATTTAAACTAACATAAGTTATGAACTTATGAAGAAGTAATATGAACTTGTTATAAGTTTATTTTAAGATGTAATATGAAAGTAAAGAATTTGTATGATTATGTATTATATATACATGAATGAAACTATATGTGAGAACATATTTGCACGGTGATTAAAAGACTTTAACTTTCATAAGTTATGATCAATGGAGCTAAAAGTAGTTTATAACTTAATAAGTTATATGCTCATGGATGAATAAAGTCAAAATCCAACAATGAAAATAAGTTGTTGTATTAGGTATATTGATGTGTTCATAGAATGAATTGAATGCAATGAAAGTAATGAACAAATCATAAGTAATGAAGATTTACCGAAAACCGCACGATTGGACGATGATCGTCGAATTCGTGAAATTCCCGGATTAGAAGTCAAATTTTGAGTTTGAACTCAGAAACATTGTTTTCCAATGGAGACAAGTAATATTTGGCATTCTAGAGTTGCGGACTTGAAAATGACCGAATTCTGACTTAGAACGAAGAAACGAGCATTGAACGTTCATGAATGTTTATCGGTTACGTTAAAAATGAACCAATAGGTGAATTTTTAACAAATTAAGTCAAATAGATAAAATTCTTGCATGAACGCATAGATTACGTAATTTGTGAACCGTAGGCTTTTGAAGGAGCCAATTCGGACTTATAACGATGAAGTTATGCATCCAGAAAGTTCACAAAATTTAAAGTCTGAATTTTTTTCTGGTGCACAGATTTGGCGCTGCGGCGCCAACCCTAGGTCATTTGAGTGGTGCCGCAACGCCGTAACAGTATCTTAGCATACTAGAAACTCGCGCCGCAGCGCAAACCATAGTATAGATGATGGCACCGCAACGCCATGAGCATGCCAGGACCTATTGTAAAGTAGTGACGTAGCGCGGCCCACTGAATAAGTATAAAGTCGGTGCCGCAGCGCCAGCCTCAGATGAAAAGTCCCCGAACCCGGATACTTGAAACCCGAACTTGGTACTTCACGATACCATTTCTATGAGCGGAAATATTACTAATAATAATAACAATAATATAAATTTTAAACTTAACTTACATTTATCAGAGTTTAATCCCAAGTACGCAACCTTTACTACATTCTTTGCATGATATATAATACATATCATAACTTAATATAATTTATCTATTACAAATGATACCAATAACATATTGCGTTTGCTTTCCTTTTCACTTGTTTTGACATGAGCTTTCTAGTCCTCCACACTTAGCTGAAAACATTTAAATTAAGTAAGGATGAGCATTTGAGAGCCCAACAAGTATAGCTAAAAAAATTTAAATATTTTCTTTATAATATTCTTCTACAACCAGTCAATAGTTGTGAAGTAATCTGTACCAAAAATAATAACATAACAACCCTCTTTCAAAATTTTGAAATTGTGTATTGACTATACATGGGGTTTCTGTGACATACTATGAACATTGTTTTCATTTTCGAAAAGGTTAAATAGAAATTCATCTGTAAACCGGCATTGTTTACGGGCCTGATGGTGTATAGTCCATGGGCCCTGTATTGATCAATACTACATTGCTAGAACGATATTATCATTCATCCTTTGTCCGCCGTATCGCATAAAAATTTTCCTATTATCGGGATGTTCATACCTGTCGAGTTTTCATAACAAAGGTCTTATATAATTCAACATATATATATATATATATATATATATATATATATATATATATATATATATATATATATATATATATATCAAAGGTGTATCAACACGCGATTAAATACAATGATTATCCATGTGGGGACACTCATATAATCATTTCTAGAAATTAAAGAATAGAATATATATAACTGAATTATCATATACTAACATGTTTATAATCAATGGGCTTATATAATATAGGTTTAACAATCTGTATAATAATAATATAATTCTGAAACATTCTTACACTTGTCCATTGCATAAAGAAAATGCAAATTTAGGATACTTGCCTGACGCGCTGCTTACAATTACGCAACTTAGATTTATCTTTTCTATCACGACCTATCATTAATCAAATCATTCTATCAATTAGAATTACACATCATAACACATAATACTGCTTATTGCAGTCAGCACATAACCTAATCACACTGTCACATATATTTCACAATCATCACATAACAAACAAATACATATACAGACACATTATGTAAATCTAGATCAATTTCTGAAACATGTCGGTTTACCGACATGTTTATCGGATAATTATCGAGTCTAAGACTCTATCCTGTACCTTAATATCTATTTAGACTATTTAAGTGACAGTCATATCATTTTTAAATGACTTACAATAATTTTTTAAATTATCATCATTTATCACAATTTTTGAAATATTAGAATCATTATTAAATGATTTAAATATCAAACAATTCTATTATCATTAACATTTAATCAATATTAAATTATTAATGAAACCATTGCCAAAATATTAAAGTTTTGTATAATAACTCAAAATATTTTTAAAGTACTTATATTACCCTTAAATGATTTTTAAAACATTTAAAATCATTCTTAAATAATCACCATTAATATTTAAATATTAATGAACTAGTTATCCAAATATTAAAAGTCATTAATTATAACTTGAAATATTTTTAATTCATTTATATTCTTTTTAAATGATTTTTAAATTAATAAAACTATTTTAAAACTATTTATTTAATATAATTATTAAATAAATTTAATATCATTTATATTAACTTAATATCATTAATAATAAAATTATCCTTTAAATATTAAAAGTTATATTTTATAACTTAAAGTATTCATAAACACCTTTATTTTCATTTAAAATGATTTTTAAAATAATAAAATCATTTTTAAACTAATTTATTAAATAAATCTAATATTATTAATATTAAAATATTAATATTTTTCATGTCAAAATATCAAAAGTCATATTTTATAACTTAAAATATTTTTATAATACTTTAAATTATTTTTATATAATTTTTAAATCATTATATCTATTTTAATATCATTAATATTAATTAATGAAATTTGTCACAAAATATTAAAAGTTATCAAAAAATAACTCAAAGATATTTTTAAACACTTTATTCATATTTAAAATAATTTTTTATATAATTAAAATCATTTTTCTCTAATTAATTAATACACTAATTAAATAAATTAAATATCATTAATATTCAAATAATTATAAATATTAATGAAAAATATCCTAAATAATTAAAAGTTATTTTTCATAATTTAAAATAAATTTTAAAACCATTTTTGTAATTTTTTAATAATTTATTGTTTATTTTTAAGCAATTTCCGAAAAATTAGAAATTAAGAATAATAGAAACTGTCGCTGAAGGTCTTTAGCGACAGAAAGTGTCGCTGTTGGTGTTCTTGAGCACCAAGAACACTGACAACCCGGTTCTCAGGTTGCTTGGTTTGACCGCGAATAAATCTTAGCTCACACTGTTTTCTGGGTCAAGTGAAATATTGATCATGTAGTGTTTATGTAATACTACAATTAACACTCAAAATCCAGGCTATAACATAACAATACATGAAGATCTGGGCTTGCTAAAAACCTGTCAGACCAAATCTGGGTTTCTTCAGAAACCCAAAAAATCATTCTGCCACTTTCAAGCTCAAATTACTCTCGGTTATGGTCATGGTTTAAGTTTCTTGATGGTTCAAAGTTATAGTACTTATGTCATAGAACATTTTCAAACCAATAAATCAGTTTAAAAACAACAGAATCACAATGTATGGTTCGGTCAAACTCTGACAGAATTAGTGTTCATAACGATTCTGGGTTTACCCAGAAACTGACTTCGTGATCAAATGGGTCACTTTGACCACTTCCTCTAATCGATCTGTTAAGTTATTATGTCATCAAAAAAGCATATATCTATAGTATAACTAAGAGGCTACAATATTTAATAAATGTAAACACCAAAAACCAAAATGATTGTCAGATCCGGGTATTACAAAACTTTGTCAGACAGTGTTTTTAACTTTCTGGGCTGCCCAGAATTTAACTGGTAAATGCCGGTGTAATACCCGGTAAAAATAAATAAATAAATAATATTTAAATCCATATTTTAATTGGGCTTTTCTTATGTTTGGGTCAAATTATATTTAATTTGTGTGACTTATAATAAGTAGATGATTACATTAATTTGGGCTTTTGTACTAATTGGGTCTAATTTGTATTTGAGTAATATTAAAATCCTATTAAAATTAGGAGAGTTAATAAGATAGGTTAATAAATAAATAACAAGTGAAACCTAAATTTTTTTATTACTTATACGCACTGGACAAAAAAAAAAGAAGAAGAAGAAGAAGCGGCGCTGCACATTGTATCTGGTTTGTTTGTTATTTTTTCCCTTCTTTTACTGCTTTCGGGTATATAATTTTTGTGGCGAATTGATTTATAGATATGAATAGTGATGGTAGTCATGGCAGTCAAAGTTTTTGACGTTTTATATGTTTTACTATTTCTGGCGTTTTATATATATAAGCTTGGGTTGCATGTGTTGTTATCATGTTGCTGCAGGCAATAATTGCGTTATTATATATATAGAGATATTAGGATTATTTATATCAATTTATGTACCAACCTGCAGGGGCATGAATATATATATATATATATATATATATATATATATATATATATATATAATATTTTAATATGTTTTGGCTATGAAATTTATAAGCAAAATTAATAAATCAATTGAAGTTTTATATTAATTTGAATTAATTAATTTTGTGGACATAGTTATAAAAGTTTTGATAATAAATTTAATAGTATTATGTTATTAACGATGGGATTGTAATAAAATCTTATTAAACTATTTAAATTGAGCGGAAAGAATTTATAGAGTTATGCTTAGTATATAAATTTTGGAGTATTAATAATTGATTTAAGGCGATAATTAAATGTACCTTGATTGAATTGTGAATTATTTTTGAGTTTATGAGTTGGATTATATTTTAAATTGAGGTGAATATGTTTAGGTTGTGAATGACGTTTCGTATTTGATATCGTTGGAATTTGAGGGTAAGATTTGGCGGAGTGTGCTATAAATAGTTTGGAAGTATCAGGTACGGATTCCGTACTCTTTCAGCGATACTTTTGTTACATTTGATTAATTCGTTTTGTTTCTCGTGTCAAATTCTGTTATTATTTCACATTATTGTCTCTTGTGAAATTTATATAATTGTTTCATTTTGGAGTTGACACATTGGACTCGTAATTGTACTCTTTGAATTAGGATATCATGTTTAGTATTTATTTTTGATAATTGTAGAACGGTACATGTTGTTACCTTCTTTTGAGACCTTGTGACCATAATTTGATTTGGTTCAACATGTACATATAGAACCCTTTTGTTGGTATTATGTCGCATGTGTTGTGATATGGTATTTTTATTAGAATATACCGTAGGGTATACCTGAGCTATAACCACCTGTGGGGGTACCACAGGCATGTCGTCTTGGCACGAGAGACATGACACTTTCCGTGGCAGTGTGATTAGTCCACGGCGTCCCCGTTTGGGCTCCGGAGTAAGTGGGCCATTTGGTGTTTTGTTGTGGGAGGCGTATGGGTTAACCCTAGTTTTCTGTTCTGCGGATTGGTGATGTTGTGCCAAACACACCTATCCGATTTGTATACATTTAGATTCGCGGTCCAATGTGTGATTGCCTGTGTGGGATTGTTTCGATGTGCCTGTGTGGCATGGTTTTGATGTGCCTGTGTGGCATTATTTTGACTTGCCTGTGTGGCATGGTTTTGACTTGCCTGTGTGGCATTGTTTTGACTTGCCTATGTGGCAAGGTATATTTCTGAGCTCATTCGGTATGAAATAACTACAACCATTTGTTTCAGCCTATTATTTTATTTGATCAGTTTTGTTGGTTTCTGTTCTGTTCAAGTCATTAAGTTAGTCACTTCAGTTCATTATTTCTTTATTCTTTTATTTGTTCCGTCAATTATATTGATTCAGATATATTCATTACGTTGATTCAGATATATTCTATTCAGATCTTTGGATATTATACTTTCGTTCGTATTTGCACTTGAGGCTTTGTTCAATATTGTTTCAGTTATTTTCGTATATCAGTTATATATCTTTTGTATATCTGTATCCGTACTGGGCAATTGGCTCATGCTGTGTTTTTCTTTCGGCAGGTTTGCAGGGGTGATTCAGGGCTAGCTAGTGTGATGAGAGAGTTGCCCTTGACCATCTAGGTTGTTTTAAATTTTAAGTTTGATTATTTTGACTATATTTGGAGAATTGTATTTAGTACGCTATTAAAGGATCATTACTATTAATGTTTTGAGGTTGTTAGTGCTCTGTTTTCTTATTTTGAGGTTTGTTGTGATTTGCACGTGACCTCCCTTTCCATTTCGGGAAAGGGGTGTTATAGAGATGGTATCAGAGCTTAGGTTTTTTCATGTAGAAAACCTATTTAGGTTTGACCTGTGAGTTGTGGGTAAATCACTGGGTAGACATAGGAGTTTGAATTGATTTTGTTCTCTGTTTGGTTGGTCTTATTCTGACCAAGTGTTTTTTTTTAGATCTTTGAGTTATAGTTGATTTGAGAAAGGCGAGATAATTTGTTAAGATTATTATTGTTATATGCATTGGAGCAATAATATTAGTTAAGGATTGTGATTGGATCATTAAGGAGAATAATGTTATATTATGTTCAGTTAAGAAATGATTATACGATTATGATATGAGCAGTTGTATCAGTGAGTTTTGATATTGGAGAATTATTTGTTAGACTTATTTCAGGTAATTATAAATTATTATGATTTTGGAATTGAGGATTTTATTTGGGTTAGATTCTAATTTTTGTTAAATTGTGAATAATTTGAGGTATGTGAATCGGTGAGATAATATTATAAAGTGAAAACTATTAAGTACAGAGGATCCCTTGTAATTTTGAGTTGTTGTAAAGATTCGAGGTAACTAGATTGATCTTTTGGAGTACATGAATTTTGCAATTATTTTCTAGTAGAATATTGGAGTTATCTTATATGAAATTTTGAGTGATAGTATGAGCAGATTTTGGAATTTGTTGGGTTAAGGTTTTCATTAAGAGAATGATTGATTTATTGAATGATTAAATATACAATAAGTGATGAATCTTTAAGAGATTTTGAAAGCTATCGTTTGTTTATTCAGATAGTAGGATATATGATTTGGAGTTTGGTATTGTGATGGAGAGATCTTAGTGGTAGTATATTTTTGGGGTAATAATATTTGAGAACTAATTTGATTTGAGGTTATGATGTTTTGAAACTCTTAAGGACTTAGGAGAGCTGGTGATAAAGAGATATTAGTAGTATATTCTTTGGTGTAATATTATTTGGTGAATAGTTCAAATTAAGGATGAGATATTTTGAAGCTCTTGAGGACTTGGGGAGAGTTGGTAATATGGTTTGCATAGTTATTTTGGTTATCTGATGTCTTTAGAGTTTTGCGTGAATTTATGTAAAATTAAATAAAAATAATTTGTTATATCTTTGTCATGTGTGGAATATAAACGTTTTACGAATTAGAGATAATTTTAAATATTTTGGGTATTCGAATCGTTTTTAGATGAAGAATTTTTTTTGTGATTTTGAATTATGTTCTGAAGAGTACGTTTACAAGAATTAAACTCAAAGATATTAGCGACGGCCCGCACCAATGGTGGAGCATGTGACCTAATTTGATGCAACACGAAGAACTTTACCAAGGCTTGACACGGTAGCTGACGAATCAGTTACAAGTACATTGATGATTACGTGGACCGATGACTTATCCGCGTTGATCGTTACAAATGGCGGCGCTACGTCGTAACTAAATTATTTTTTTTGTAGCTTATTTGAATTTCGAGGACGAAATTATTTTTAAGGGGTGAAAAATGTAATAACCCATATTATTTTATTAATAATTAAATATTAATTGATTTTATCTTATACAGTTGTGTTTAAATTGGAAATGGTAAATGATTTTGTTTCCCTCTTTTCTTCCTTGTTTTGTTTGAAAAAAATTAAATTCTTTTAGTAGATAATTAAATAATTGATTAAATTAAATTTGAGGAAGATAATTCATTTTGTTAAAGTCTTGTGGTAAATTATTCGGAGTGGAAAGCTACTTGGGAGATAGAGGAGTCTATTCGAACAGAGTATCCACATCTTTTAATAATTAAGTACGTTCATTCTTTTGATTCCGGGGACGGAATCCTTTTTAAGGGGTAGATGATGTAATACCCGGTAAAAATAAATAAATAAATAATATTTAAATCCATATTTTAATTGGGCTTTTCTTATGTTTGGGTCAAATTATATTTAATTTGTGTGACTTATAATAAGTAGGTGATTACATTAATTTGGGCTTTTGTACTAATTGGGTCTAATTTGTATTTGAGTAATATTAAAATCCTATTAAAATTGGGAGAGTTAATAAGATAGGTTAATAAATAAATAACAAGTGAAACCTAAATTTTTTTATTACTTATACGCACTGGACAAAAAAAGAAGAAGAAGAAGCGGCGCTGCACATTGTATCTGGTTTGTTTGTTATTTTTTCCCTTCTTTTACTGCTTTCGGGTATATAATTTGTGTGGCGAATTGATTTATAGATATGAATAGTGATGGTAGTCATGGCAGTCAAAGTTTCTGACGTTTTATATGTTTTACTATTTATGGCGTTATATATATATAATCTTGGGTTGCATGTGTTGTTATCATGTTGCTGCAAGCAATAATTGCGTTATTATATATATAGAGATATTAAGATTATTTATATCAATTTATGTACCAACCTGCAGGGGCATGAATATATATATATATATATATATATATATATATATATATATATATATATATATATATATATATATATATATATATAGAATTGATCAGGTCCGGACTCCCGGACCTGATCAAATCCGGACCCTTAATTTTATTTATTTATTTTTTTTTGTAGAACAGCTAAAAAAAAAAAATTATGGAACTGAAATTTTTCCATAATACAATGTTTTGGGTGTGTTTTTAATACCTACACCAACCAATGTATGTACAGTCTGCCCAGACTGTACAGACATATTTCGTTATAGGCATCCAAATCACGCCCAAAACACTGTATTATGGAAAAATTTCAATTCCATAATTTTTTTTTTTAGTTGTTTCAAAAAAAAAAAGCAAAAAAAAAAAAAAAAAGGTCCGTATTTTAGTAGAGTCCAGGATCCCGGACTGGATCCGGACTCTCTCTCTCTCTATATATATATATATATATATAATATTTTAATATGTTTTGGCTATGAAATTTTAAAGCAAAATTAATAAATCAATTGAAGTTTTATATTAATTTGAATTAATTAATTTTGTGGACATAGTTATAAAAGTTTTGATAATAAATTTAATAGTATTATGTTATTAACGATGGGATTGTAATAAAATCTTATTAAATTATTTAAATTGAACGGAAAGAATTTAAAGAGTTATGCTTAGTATATAAATTTTGGAGTATTAATAATTGATTTAAGGCGATAATTAAATGTACCTTGATTGAATTGTGAATTATTTTTGAGTTTATGAGTTGGATTATATTTTAAATTGAGGTGAATATGTTTAGGTTGTGAATGACGTTTCGTATTTGATATCGTTGGCATTTGAGGGTAAGAGTTGGCGGAGTGTGCTATAAATAGTTTAGAAGTATCAGGTACGGATTCCGTACTCTTTCAGCGATACTTTTGTTACATTTGATTTATTCGTTTTGTTTCTCGTGTCAAATTCTGTTATTATTTCACATAATTATTTCTTGTGAAATTTATATAATTGTTTCATTTTGGAGTTGACACATTGGACTCGTAATTGTACTCTTTGAATTAGGATATCATGTTTAGTATTTATTTTTGATAATTATAGAGCGGTACATATTGTTACCTTCTTTTGAGACCTTGTGACCATAATTTGATTTGGTTCAACATGTACATATAGAACCCTTTTATTGGTATTATGTCGCATGTGTTGTGACATGGTATTTTTATTAGAATATACCGTAGGGTATACCAGAGCTATAACCACCTGTGGGGGTACCACAAGGCATGTCGTCTTGGCACGAGAGACATGACACTTTCCGTGGCAGTGTGATTAGTCCACGGCGTCTCTGTTTGGGCTTCGGAGTAAGTGGGCCATTTGGTGTTTTGTTGTGGGAGGCGTATGTGTTAACCTTAGTTTTCTGTTCTGCGGATTGGTGATGTTGTGCCAAACACACCTATCCGATTTGTATACATTTGGATTCGCGGTCCAATGTGTGATTGCCTGTGTGGCATTGTTTCGATGTGCCTGTGTGGCATTGTTTCGATGTGCCTGTGTGGCATGGTTTTGATGTGCCTGTGTGGCATTATTTTGACTTGCCTGTGTGGCATGGTTTTGACTTGCCTATGTGGCATTATTTTGACTTTCCTGTGTGGCATTGTTTTGACTTGCCTATGTGGCAAGGTATATTTCTGAGCTCATTCAGTATGAAATAACTACAACCATTTGTTTCAGCCTATTATTTTATTTGATCAGTTTTGTTGGTTTCTGTTCAGTTCAAGTCAATAAGTTAGTCACTTCAGTTCGTTATTTCTTTATTCTTTTATTTGTTCCGTCAATTAAATTGATTCAGATATATTCATTACATTGATTCAGATATATTCTATTCAGATCTTTGGATATTATACTTTCGTTCGTATTTGCACTTGAGGCTTTGTTCAATATTGTCTCAGTTATTTTCGTATATCAGTTGTATATCTTTTGTATATCTGTATCCGTACTGGGCAATTGGCTCATGCTGTGTTTTTCTTCCGGCAGGTTTGCAGGGGTGATTCAGGGCTAGCTAGTGTGATGAGAGAGTTGCCCTTGACCATCTAGGTTGTTTTAAATTTTAAGTTTGATTGTTTTGACTATATTTGGAGAATTGTATTTAGTACGCTATTAATGGATCATTACTATTAATGTTTTGAGGTTGTTAGTGCTCTGTTTTCTTATTTTGAGGTTTGTTGTGCTTTGCACGTGACCTCCCTTTCCTTTTGGGGAAGGGGGTGTTACAGCCGGTCAACGGCTTTTTACCGTTAATAACTACAATTATATACATGTAATGACTCGGATTCTTTTTGTAGCTTAAAGACAACATTATAGGCTACACATATCAACCTTTAAAAACATAAATCATAAACGATGAAAGAGTTATAGGGCCTGACATTCACTGTCAGACCTCCAGAAATTTTTTTCCAAATTTTCTTAAAAAACAAATCTGAGCCTCTAGATGTTATGGATCTAACATCTAGCAACCCAGATCATCACTAGAGACTAAAAACAACATATTCTAACAACAAATCATAACATCTAACACCCGATTATGGACATAAATTAAACTAGGGTTTAATACCTCTTTAGGCTTTGATCTTGATTCTAGCTTCTGTTTTTGAATATGTTGTTAGTGGGGCTTGAAAATATGTTTGATATGATTGATAATTTCGGAGGTGTTAAGCTTGAGAGTATTGAGTACGGTTTTTGCACAAAATAAGTGAAAAAAAAGTAATTTATCTCTCTTCTAATCTTTTTATAGACACAAGATACATGCATTTGGCTGATCTAGAGGTTGTGTGCTGTTCATTTTCAGTCACAAGAGTTGGTAGAAGTTGGCCAACAACTCTCACACTTGTCAAAAATACAAGGTTAGCTTCAATAATGCTTAAAAGGGTATTTTGGTCTTTTAATAAATCATTTTAATGACAAAATGGTAACTTGTCAAACCCTTAGGGTTTGACCCTTAGGGTTTAACCCTAAGGTTTAGTGCATAACATAAATGAGATTTAGCAACTAGGATTTGTACAAAAATAAAAAAATTAAACAAACATTAAAAAAAATTAGTTTCTAAAATTCACAATTTAGGATTTCTAAATTAGTTTATGTCTCCTAATTACATAAATTTAATGATTAGGTTTAAGGGTTTACTAACTATAATTAAAATCACTAATTAGCAATGAAGGTACCAATTTGGTAATTAGAGTTAATAATTTACTAATTAGGATTAACAATTTAATAATTATGTTTAACAACTTGTAATTAGGGTTTCTAATTACATTAATCATTATCATTAGAGTTTAATGTTCGCTAAGTAGCATTAAACATCCTAATTTAGCAATTAGGGTTTCTCAATTAGGATTCCTAATTATCGGTTAGGGTTTTAAAATTTAAAATTAGGGTTTTGCGACAATAATTAGGGTTTTTCCTAACTAGCAATTATAATTATAATACCAGACATTAGTCACATTATCGCAGTTGTCCAATAACTTGAAACTCTAATTTGTATTTTAAATTAGGGTTTCACACAGTATTAATAAGGTTTAACACATAACACCATAATTGGCCAACCATCACCGATTCACATATACAGTACATATTTATAGCACTAAAAAATTAAAATATTATAATATTATAATATTATTATCATTCCTTGATCAAAACCTAGAATTAGGGTTTGGATTCCATATTTGATTTTATCTGCCATAATTAATCTTATAATTAAGTAGAAATAATTTACTCAACTATTCTAAAATAATTTCATATAATAAAGTAAGTATTATAAAAATTCTATATTCATATCATCTATTATTTAAATAATATAATTATCATATTTTCATGGAAAATAAATATTAAAAACATTTTTATTGTAAAATTATTTATTATAAGAATATAATTTATAATGAGCAATAATTCTAAAATAAATTTATTTGTAATTATTAATGTAATAAATAAATTTTATTTATCACATATATAAATATATATTACACATTATCTTGACACATATCATTCATATTTATTTTAATAAATAAATAAATAAAAAATTTATACGTAAAATTTATTATTTATTTATATAGAAAATATCATGTTGTCACATTTATCTTCCCTTATAAAGATTCCGTCCCCGGAATCACCTTTTAAAACCTATACATACCAGGGTACATAACATACACAATCATTACAATTAGATATCGATCATAATTGATCGAATCGATCTTTAACTATTCCGCATAACTCTTATCTATCTCCTTAAACAGAAATTTGATTTCTAAGAGAACTCAAATTCCTCCTTCAAAATAATTTATAAAAATAATTTACTATATATAAAAAAAATAATAAGAAAATAAAAATTGGTTAGATTAATATCTGGAGTTGCATCCCTGGCTACTACCGAATCCCGAACAGTCACGCTGAAGATGCTTGCGGTTGATTTCGTTGGTTTGTTTGTTGAAGTTGGTCCTGTTGTCGCCAATGTCCTGCTGCCTTGTTCCGTATTCGTATTCCTTGTTTCCATTTCCTTTCTTGGACAATCTTTCACCTTATGCTTCATTGATTCGCACACAACACATTCACTATACATTCTTGGATTGGGACATTTTGGAAAGATATATATCCCTTCTGTCCTTACTTTCCACACACAAACTTTTCTTTTAATCACATTCCTGGCTTATTTATTGAAATTATCTTCTTTTATCATATAGGTGACAAAAGTTGTCTTTTGCCCCACCGTTATCCTAGCTATCACATACGCATTAACAGGGTCGGTTGATCTTCTACATCCTGGAGGTCCGGTTGTCTTGAAGTCTTTGAAGTTTGTCGATCGATTGTCTAGTTGATTTCCCGCGACTGGTATTTCATTCTGCATAGCTTGATCGTCCGCATTCGCAAAATTATGTGTCGGTTCTGGTTGTCTTCCAGCTTTGTTGACAGGTTCTTCTTCCTTTGGTTTCGTTTTTGTTTTGACAGCATTATCATAAATTATTATTACATTCTAAGCCTTATCGTAAACGCTTAACATATAACGCAAAACTTTTTATTCAAATAATCATGTACTCAAAATATTATATTTTGAAAACTCGGTCTACTGTAATAACCAGTTACAAAATAAATATCTACTATCTTTATACCAATTTATCCCATTAATCCAACATAAACTCATATTTATACCACTTGACATGCCTTAGCACACACTGCTTTAAACATCCGCTATCCATTTGTGACTCGAAAGTCGGGAATTGCTGTCATAACATATACAAAACATTACATTACACCAACATACCTATCATATATACCACCTAAAATCATACATATCCAACTAATACTAATACTACCTATTCCTTACACATTCACTAACGATCAATTGCTTAGTAACCTATCTATTTCCATTATCCTCAATATCCATTTACACATAACTATATCCAGTTTGTCATAACTTTCAACACCTTATGAGTTTAAGAACTCCTCACCAACATATGAATTTAAGAACTCGACATTGACCATTTATAATCCTTTAGCTATACTTTCCCTATCAGTTATATTGATCATTTCTTAATCCGATACTGTACTTTCCAAAATAACCACCTCTTTGAGGTAGCTTTCAATGTGAGCCTTTATTGCAGTTATTGACTTTGATATTGGCTCGGTCATGGAGGTTGACTTATTCTTTACGACTTAAGGGTGTCCTAATTTTGTTCCTTTCTAACACCTACACACAAAAATTATCTTGACTAGCAAATAATAAATACACACAACACATAATAGTTTTATAAATTATCTTTTATTTTATTTGACGATGAATTATCCGATTCATCTATCTTTAAACTCTATATGAGTTATTTGTATTTTCAACGTTTCCTCTGTTCTAAGGTTATAGCCTAAAGTCTAACCCACCTAAGGTTTCTAACCCTATAGCTTTGATACCATTCTCTAACTTTTATGGTGCTTCCAACCATAGCACCTTACAAGGGTACCTATCAGCTTGCCACCGACTGGATCGGCGTCCCCTACGGAGAGTCTGGCTTCGGTGCATACCACACAAGGAAGTCACCAGCGAGAGGTTCGGGGCTCTTCGCAAATTCATGCTTATAGCTCTGATACCATCCTGTAAAGTCCCCAAACCCGGGTACTTGAAACCCAAACTCGGTACTTCACGATACCATTTTTATGAGCAAAAATATTACTAATAATAATAACAATAGTATAAATTTTAAACTTAAATTACATTTATCAGAGTTTAATCCCAAGTACGCAACCTTTACTACATTCTTTACATGATATATAATACATATCATAACTTAATACAATTTATCTATTACAAATGATACCAATAACATATTGCGTTTGCTTTCCTTTTCACTTGTTTAGACATGAGCTTTCTAGTCCTCCACACTTAGCTGAAAACATTTAAATTAAGCAAGGATGAGCATTTGAGTGCCCAACAAGTATTAAATATATATATAAACTGAAAGAATTTAAATGTTTTCTTTATAATATTCTTCTACAACCAGTCAATAGTTGTGAAGTAATCTGTACCGAAAATAATAACATAACAACCCTCTTTCAAATTTTTGAAACTGTGTATTGACTATACATGGGGTTTCTGTGACATACTATGAACATTGTTTTCATTTCCGAAAAGGTAAAACAGAAATTCATCTGTAAACCGGCATTGCTTACGGGCCTGAGGGTGTACAGTCCATGGGCCCTGTATTGATCAATACTACATTGCTAGAACGATATTATCGTTCATCCTTTGTTCGTCGTAGCGCATAAAAATTTTCCCATTATCGGGATGTTCATACCTTTCGGGTTTTCATAACAAAGGTCTTATATAATTCAACATATATATATATATATATATATATATATATATATATATATATATATATATATATATATATATATCAAAGGTGTATCAATATGCGATTAAATACAATGATTATCCAAGTGGGGACACTCGTATAATCATTTCTAGAAATTAAAGAATAGAATATATATAACTGAATTATCATATACTAACATGTTGATAATCAATGGGCTTATATAATATAGGTTTAACAATATGTATAATAATAATATAATTCTGAAACATTCTTACATTTGTCCATTGCATAAAGAAAATGCAAAGTTAGGATACTTGCCTGATGCGCTGCTTACAATTACGCAACTTAGATTTATCTTTTCTATCACGACCTATCATTAATCAAATCATTATATCGATTAGAATTACACATCATAACACATAATACTGCTTATTGCAGTCAGCACATAACCTAATCACATTGTCACATATATTTCACAGTCATCACATAACAAACAAATACATATACAGACACATTATGTAAATCTAGATCAATTTCTGAAACATGTCGGTTTACCGACAACTTTATCGGATAATTATCGAGTCTAAGACTCTATCCTGTACCTTAATATCTATTTAGACTATTTAAGTAACAGTCATATCATTTTTGAATGACTTACAATAATTTTTTAAATTATCATCATTTATCACAATTTTTGAAATATTAGAATCATTATTAAATCATTTAAATATCAAACAATTCTATTATCATTAATATTTAATTAATATTAAATTATTAATGAAACCATTGCCAAAATATTAAAGTTATGTATAATAACTCAAAATATTTTTAAAGTACTTATATTACCCTTAAATGATTTTTAAAACATTTAAAATCATTCTTAAATAATTACCATTAATATTTAAATATTAATGAACTGTTTATCCAAATATTAAAAGTCATTAATTATAACTTAAAATATTTTTAATTCATTTATATTCTTTTTAAATAATTTTTAAATTAATAAAACCATTTTAAAACTATTTATTTAATATAATTATTAAATAAATTTAATATCATTTATATTAACTTAATATCATTAATAATAAAATTATCCTTTAAATATTAAAAGTTATATTTTATAACTTAAAATATTCATAAACACCTTTATTTTCATTTAAAATTATTTTTAAAATAATAAAATAATTTTTAAACTAATTTATTAAATAAATCTAATATTATTAATATTAAAATATTAATATTTTTCATGTCAAAATATCAAACGTCATATTTTATAACTTAAAATATTTTTATAATACTTTAAATCATTTTTATATGATTTTTAAATCATTAAATCTATTTTAATATCATTAATATTAATTAATGAAATTCATCACAAAATATTAAAAGTTATCAAAAATAACTCAAAGATATTTTTAAACACGTTATTCATATTTAAAATGATTTTTTATATAATTAAAATCATTTTTCTCTAATTAATTAATACACTAATTAAATAAATTAAATATCATTAATATTCAAATAAATATAAATATTAATGAAAAATATCCCAAATATTTAAAAGTTATTTTTCATAATTTAAAATAAATTTTAAAACCATTTTTGTAATTTTTTATAATTTATTGTTTATTTTTAAGCAATTTCCGAAAAATTAGAAATTAAGAATAATAGAAACTGTCGCTGAAGGTCTTTAGCGACAGAAAGTGTCGCTGTTGGTGTTCTTGAGCACCAAGAACACTAACAGCTCGGTTCTCAGGTTGCTTTGTTTGACCGCGAATAAATCTTAGCTCACACTGTTTCTGGGTCAAGTGAAATATTGATCATGTAGTGTTTATGTAACACTACAATTAACACTCAAAATCCAGGCTATAACATAACAATACATGAAGATCTGGGCTTGTTAAAAACCTGTCAGGCCAAATGTGGGTTTCTTCAGAAACCCAAAAAATCATCCTGCCACTTTCAAGCTCAAATTACTTTCGGTTATGGTCATGGTTTAAGTTTCTTGACAGTTCAAAGTTATAGTACTTATGTCATAGAACATTTTCAAACCAATAAATCAGTTTAAAAACAACAGAATCACAATGTATGGTTCGGTCAAACTCTGACAGAATTAGTGTTCATACCGTTCTGGGTTTACCCAGAAACTGACTTCGTGATCAAATGGGTATCTTTGACCACTTCCTCTAATCGATCTGTTAAGTTATTATGTCATCCAAAAGCATATATCTATAGTATAACTAAGAGGCTACAAGATTTAATAAATGTAAACACCAAAAACCAAAACGATTGTCAGATCCGGGTATTACAAAACTTTGTCAAACAGTGTTTTTAACTTTCTGGGCTGCCCAGAATTTAACTGGTCAATGCCGGTCAACGGCTTTTGACCGTTAATAACTACAATTATATACATGCAATGACTCAGATTCTTTTTGTAGCTTAAAGACAACATTATAGGCTACACATATCAACCTTTAAACAACATAAATCATAAACGATGAAAGAGTTATAGGGCCTGACATTCACTGTCAGACCTCCAGAAATTTTTTTCCCAAATTTTCTTAAAAATCAAATATGAGCCTCTAGATGTTATGGATCTAACATCTAGCAACCCAGATCATCACTAGAGACTAAAAACAACATATTCTAACAACAAATCATAACATCTAACACCCGATTATGGACATAAATTAAACTAGGGTTTTATACCTCTTTAGGCTTTGATCTTGATTCTAGCTTCTGTTTTTGTATATGTTATTAGTGGGGCTTGAAAATATGTCTGATATGATTGATAATTTCGGAGGTGTGAGGCTTGAGAGTATTGAGTAGGGTTTTTGCACAAAATAAGTGAACAAAAAGTAATTTATCTCTCTTCTAATCTTTTTATAGACACAAGATACATGCATTTGGCTGATCTAGAGGCTGTGTGCTGTCCATTTTCAGTCACAAGAGTTGGTAGAAGTTGGCCAACAACTCTCACACTTGTCAAAAATCCAAGGTTAGCTTCAATAATGCTTAAAAGGGTATTTTGGTCTTTTAATAAATCATTTTAATGGCAAAATGGTAACTTGTCAAACCCTTAGGGTTTAACCCTAAGGTTTAGTACATAACATAAATGAGATTTAGCAACTAGGGTTTGTACAAAAATAATAAAATTAAATAAACATTAAAAAAAATTAGTTTCTAAAATTCATAATTTAGGATTTCTAAATTAGTTTATGTCTCCTAATTACATAAACTTAATGATTAGGTTTAAGGGTTTACTAACTATAATTAAGATCACTAATTAGCAATTAAGGCACCAATTTGGTAATTAGAGTTAATAATTTACTAATTAGGATTAATAATTTAATAATTAGGTTTAACAACTTGTAATTAGGGTTTCTAATTACATTAATCATGATCATTAGAGTTTAATGTTCGCTAAGTAGCATTAAACATCATAATTTAGCAATTAGGGTTTCTCAATTAGGATTCCTAATTATCGGTTAGGGTTTTAAATTTTAAAATTAGGGTTTTGTGACAATAATTAGGGGTTTTCCTAATTAGCAATTATAATTATAATACCAGACATTAATCACATTATCGCAATTGTCCAATAACTTGAAACTCTAATTTGTATTTTAAATTAGGGTTTCACGCAGTATTAATACGGTTTAACACATAACACCATAATTGGTCAACCATCACCGATTCACATATACAGTACATATTTATAGTACCGAAAAGTTAAAATATTATACTCCCTCCGTCCCAGGATAAAAGTCCTTATTACTATTTTGAGTAGTCCCATGTTAAATGTCCACTTTCTTTTAATAACCAAACTTTTACACATTTTTTCCTATTATGCCCGTAGCATTAAATATCTCATACTTTTCTTATTCTAATTCTCTCTCCATATTTAATGACATTATTATGGACAATTTTGTCATTTTATTCATCTTCTTAATATGCGTGAAAAGTCCACCAGGACTTTTATCCTGGGACTAGAGGGAGTAATATTATTATCATTCCTTGGTCAAAACACAGAATTAAGGGTTTAGATTCCATATCTGATTTTATCTGACATAATTAACCTTATAATTAAGTAGAAATAATTTACTTAACTATTCTAAAATAATTTCATATAATAAAGTAAGTATTATAAAAATTCTATAATCATATCATCTATTATTTAAATAATATAATTATCATATTTTCATGGAAAATAAATATTAAAAACATTTTTACTATAAAATTATTTATAATAAGAATATAATTTATAATGAGCAATAATTCTAAAATAAATTTATTTGCAATTCTTAACGTAATAAATAAATTTTATTTATCACATATATAAATATATATTACACATTACCTTGACACATATCATTCATATTTATTTTAATAAATAAAAAAAAAAAATTATACGCAAAATTTGTGATTTATTTATATAGAAAATATCAGGTTGTCACATCAGAACAAGGATAGTGATGAATGTTTTTAATTACAAAGAAAAGAAAGTTAATTGATTTAAAAGTAAACACAACCTAAGGGGCGTAAAGTAACATTGTTAAAACTATGTTAAACCTTAAGGATGTTGTATAATGGTTGAGATAACCTAGTCAAGTATGAAAGCAAGTATAATGATAAGCCGGAACGTATAGTAAATGATTCTAATATACAAATTAGATTGAGATGAAGGGTAAGAGATAGTCATATACATACTTGGTTATATATGATCTAATGTGAGGCATTATGTAATCATGTATTGTAGAGACTTGAAAGACTTGAACATAAAGTAATTACACCGTAGCAGACGCTGAAGGCAAGTATTCTAACTCTTGTCTAATTTCAATCTGAACAAGCTTTTGAAGTTCATGTATCCTTACGCATGAATTGATGTACAATGAAGTTAAAGACAATTCTTTTTGCTAGACTGGATATATTGAGTGGATTATTAATAATCTATTCATCTGTTATCAAATGTTGTTATCTTTTGTCAACTACTTGTTATGGTTTTCAAAATAAGACTGAAATGTTAAACAAATGTTTTATCGGTAAACGACAGGCACGTGAGGTTGCAACAATTAAACGTACATACGTTTAATGAATGTAGTGTTGATCAACATAGATTACAATAGGCTGATCGCCTAGAAGTGATCGTAAGTAATATCGGGGTTACAGACTTAGTTCTAGGTTGTCCTTTTTAAAGAAGAATGAAATGCTCAAGGTCTCTGACCGGAGTGAATGTTTTACTGAATATTGTTATTATTGTAAAACATTTTGAAAGAAAGATGAAGTGCTATTTTGAATAATCAGTAGTACTTCATTACTATTGTTCAGTTATTAAAGATATACGACTCGTATGTGTCACGCATGTTGTTTATTGAAATTGTCATACTTGCTGAGCTAGTTATACTCACTCTTGCTTGAACCATATGAATCCAGCTAAGACTGAACATCCCGAAGGATCGAATAAGGATAAAGGAAAAGCTAAGGCAGATCGTTAATCTGTCTATATAATAGTATAGGTTTAATGTTATAATGTAATTGATATTATGACAAAGAACCTGTAATGCCCCGAAAAATCGAACCTTTTGTAATTATTTTTAATATTAAATAAAATAATATTATTTATTATCATTGCGTGTTGAGAAGACGAAGGTAGTTCTATAACCTAGAAACGTCAGAATGTCATAGTATTTTAACTACGTGGGAGAATTAAAGTGTTTGAATTTTTAAAACAAAAATAAATGTTTTTCGAGAAATTTTCTGAAAAACACTATTCATCGATTTCTGCTCGGGAATTATTTTTGAACTTCTGAGAAATACGAAATGTTATAATATCGAGGTGATATTGATTATGTTATAATAACCTAAGTATGGAAAACGTAATATTTCGCATGCGGACTTAATTTGGGAACGTTAGGTTATTAAGTGTTAAAGGAAGAGAATTCTGATCGTATAATGTGTAGTCATTTTATGAATGTATTGAATGTAAGTATAATACGACGTATTGTACTATTATGAATAAAGAATGAAATAAAGTATATTACGAATTAATATACGAGTTAGTATATGAAGATTATACGTGGGGTATAAATGTAAGTTATATAATTTAAGGTAATGGACTTATAGGATTGATAGTCTAATATAGAAGTCCAATGTATGTGATCATCAAGCCCAAGTTTTTGATTATCATAAGCCCAAACCATTGTAGCACAAGCCCATTAGGAAAGTAGTTAAATTAATTAACCAAGCCCAATTATTTAGCCATGATCCATGGAGCGATCCAAGTGTAAGTGGGTAGACTTGAATGGCAAGATTTATGTGTGGTGATCAAGTGAAGTGATGAGCACACAAGGAATAGTAAGGAGGTGGAAATGAGGAGGTGGATTAAAGGAGGTGAGATGATTAATGTCTATTCTACCCTCACTTTGAGAGCTCTATAAATACCAAGCTTCTCAATTCATTTGTTGGTTGTTCAATAATCATCTAGCTCCTCTCAAATATAAGCTACTTATTTGGTAGGGCAAATAAGCATTTTTAAGCCAAAGCTTCTTTTGTTAGATTTCCAAGAAGAAGAAGTTAGACTTCAAAGGTATTGATCTTGTGTTCAATATTCTTTCATCTCTATTAGAATAGGATGATAAGGGAAGTGTTATTAATGAACATGTATGCTAAGATTATGTAATAAGTTAATAAGGAATGAACTTAAGCTGAATATTTTGAATAAACAGCTTGAACATTAATAAGTTGCAAGAACCATGAAGAACTTATTATAAGTTTTCATATGATGATTAGTATGTTGATTATAGCATGAGAACTTTTATTGAAGGACTTAAGTTGATCATAAGTCACGAACATGTAGATTTTTGGTTCATAAGTTGTATAAGTTAATGACTTATGAGAATGAGTCAAAACCTACCTTGTTTATGGGATGGGTTAATAAGTAACTTGTAATGATCATATGTTGGTTGAAATTCATTTAGAACGCTTAGTAATGAATATTTGACGGACTTCACACGATTGGACGATTATCGTCGAATTCGTGAAATTCTCGGAATGGAAGTCGTATTTTGTGTTTGAAGTCGAAAACATTGGTTTTCGATGGAGACAAATAATATTGGTCATTATAGAGTTGTGGACTCAAAAATGACCGGATTCTGACTTGAAACGAAGAAACGAGCGTTGAACGTTCACAAACGTTTATCGTTTTCTATAAAAATGAACTCATATGTGAAATTTTAGCAAACGAATTCAAATAGATAAAATTATTGTTGAACGCGTAGATTATGAAATTTGTGAATAGTAGGCTTTTGAACGGACCAATTCGAACTTAAAACGAAGAAGTTATGCATCCGGGAAGTTCGCTAAAATTTTAAACTGCACAAACTGTTTGAGGCATAGAGTCCGAGCCGCGGCGTGACTCCAAGCCTAAAAGTCCCGCACTGCAACGCAAGGCCGAACCCTTGCACACTGCTAACTCGAGCCAAAATACAAGACACAGAGTAATTCTTGGCGCCGCGGCGCCAGTCCAAAAAAATTGATAGTGAAGAATTGTTTCAAGTGTAGAAGAAAAGAGAACTTGTTTGTAATGAATTAAGATGTAATCATAACATGGTTAAGACATTGTAAGGTACTTGTAAGACAATAATGCATGTTGATTAAGATTTAATAATCAATCGAAGACGAGTGGAATGTGAATGACATAATGAAAGCTGAAAACCCTAAATAACGAATCTAAGTTAGGATTTACATTGAGATGAAGGGTAAGATATAATAGAATACATATGTGATTGTATAATACCTAATGTGGTACGTTATTTGATTATGTATTGTAGAATCATAGAGACTTAAAGTTTATGTGTGTTAATTAGTAAGCAGACGCTAAAGGCAAGTATTCTAACCCTTGTTCCAATTCAATCTGGACAAGCTGTGTAATTCATGTATTCTTTTGCATGAAATTTTTAACGATGAAGTTTAAAGCCAATTCCTTCGGCTAAACTTATATTATGAATCTATGAAGCATGATTAATGGTACCAAGTTATATTGGCATGGTTTTCAATCGAAGACCAAGTATGCTAAAAATGTTTTTGTCGTTTAACGATAGGCATGTGAGGTTGCCACAACTTAAACCTACACACGTTTAATGAATGTAGTGTTGATCAACATAGAGTACTATGAGCTGATCATTCAGAAATGCTCGTAAGCTATGACGGACTTACGGACTTAGTGTCGGGTTGTCCTTTTAAAAAGAACTTATGATATGCTTATAGACTTGAGCCATAACTGTTATCCTACTGAGTATGGTTGTGTAAAACGTTTTGAAGGAAAAGAAGTGTTATTTTGAATTATCGATAGTACTTCGTAACTATTGTTCAGTTATTGAAGATATATAAGTTCTATGTTTCAAGCATGTTGTTTATTAGAAGTGTAGTACTTGATGAGCTAGTCATGCTCACTCTAGCTTGAACCATATGAACACAGCCAAGATCGAGCGGACCGAAGGCTCGGGTAAGGACAAAGGCAAGGCGAAGACGAACCCTTAGATTAATTATGTAATAGTATAGGTGAACGATTGTAATATATTTGATATTATGACAAGAAAAAACGAATGGGTTACAAAGAACTTGGGAAATGTAATATTATTTTGGTTATATAGAAGTTATATTAGTCCTTTTGTGACTATTCAGGTGAATGAATGAATGAATACATGATTGGTAGTACCGTGTAGCACCATCTGTCGGGTTGGAAGAGACCCGGATTTGGGGGCGTCAAAGGTTGGTATCAAAGCTATAAGCGCAATGCGTGAAGAACCCTGAGCCTTTTACTGGTGACGTCCCTAAATGGGAATGCACCGCAGCCAAACTTTCCGTAGGGGGCGCCGAGCAAGTCAGTGGCAAATTGATAGGTACCCCTGTGAGGTGCTATGGTTGGAAGTACCATTAGCATCACAGGATTGGTATCAAAGCATTAGGTTATAAAACTTAAGGGATGGAATTAAAAACCTTAAGTAATAACCTTAAGAGGAGTCAAAGAAGTACAAGAAGAAAATAACCTTATAAAAATGTATTATGATTATGTTATGTCTTTTTATTATTCTACTGACGTGTACTAATTAACTTAATTGTGTTGTGTAGATGTCAGCAGTAAATGAGATGTTTGTTAGTGATCAAGCCATTAGTGAAGAATCAGTGAACCAAATAGAGGTTATACCGAACCCTATAGCAGCAGAGCCAGAAGTAGTGATTATTGAGTCTGGAGACTCAGAGGAAGCTGACTGCATGTCAGTGTTTGACGGGATGATAGAGGAGGAGGTAGAGACAGTCTCCTTTAACCTAGTGGCTATAGCAACTAAGATAGCTCCTGGGGGGGTCGATGATGTCTCTGTTCATGTCAGTGTTGGATAGAAATATCCATTACTGTCAGGAAGTTAATGAGCTGAAAGGAGAGCTCCAAATTGTTAGAGATGACAAGACTGATGTCTAGTCCATGTGGGAGCAAGAGCATGATGAATGGATTTTGGCTAAGGACTAAGGTGCAGAAGATATGGAGAATGTCTTATATCTATAAGAGTTCTCATATGGATTTTCAGCAGCAGGTAGATAGATATCCTGTAGAGGTGGGGCAAACATGGCATACTATTAGCCGTGGTAACATTGCCGGTCTTGCCAAGGCAGATTTCGATAATGCCTTGAGGCAGATGTAGATTAGTTGTATTTAAGGTAGTATGTAAATATTTTGTAAGTAGCAGTGACATAAAGCCCTTTTTGTATATTAAAGGGCAGTCTTTTGTAAATCCCAATTTTTGGAAAGCGATAGCGGGAAAGTAATGTAAACAGCTTAGGCTGTGTATGTAACCGATGTAGTATTACACTACGAAGAATGAATATAAGTCCTTTTTATGGAAAGCAATGTGTTATGGATGTGGACGTTATCATTTAATATTAATGATAACTAATAAAGAAGGGAATAATAACGCAATGTGTTTATTGTATCAGTAAAATATCGCCGAGAAGAGTGCAATGTAACCAAGAAACGAATGTAAGTCAACCAGAGGGAGGTCCGGTTAATCCGATGCAGGAGTTTGTTAACTTAATAACCGCTGCATTTAATAGAACATGGGCTAATATCCCCGTAAATTCAAGAGTAGCACGAGCTACGACCTTTAAGGATTTCAAAAGTGTGGGTCCGTCGGAGTTTAAAGGAACTACGGACCCGATCGAAGCCCAAACATGGGTTAAGGAAATAGAGAAGGCATTTGTAATTGCAAATGTTGACGATGCCCAGAAGGTTGCCTTTGCGACCTATATGATGAAGGGAGAGGCTAACTTTTGGTGGGAAGCCAATAGGGCTAGGGTTGGGATAACGAATTTGACGTGGGATAGGTTCAAGGAGATATTCTTCGAGAACTAATTTCCCTCAAACATGCAGGGAAGGATGAAGATGCGGTTTTTGGAGTTAAAACAAGGGGACATGATGGTTCCCCAATATGCTGCAATGTTCAATGAACTAGCGAGGTTCGCTTCACATCAAGTGGATACCGAGGTGAGGAAGGTGCGACGGTTCGAGCAGGGCTTGAAACCCTGGCTCTATAACCGTATTTTGGTGTTTCAAAGTACTTCTTTTGGAACCGTTTTAGAGAAGGCAATAATCGCCGAGGGTGGTAGTGAGGCGTTGAGCCAATACCAAAAAGAAAAGAAGAATAAGGGAAAGGTTGACGGGAGAGTCAAGATTGAGGGAGCCGGTGGAAGTGGTTAGGGTCAGAAGAGGAAGATATTTATCTTTGGGAATACCAGAGTGAAGCAAGGAGACCCGAAGAGAAGAATAGAGGCCTGCAAGACCCGTGGGAAGACACATTTAGGAGTCTATCTCAAGGGGAAGGTCGTTTGCTACAACTGTGGACAGGAGGGGCACATTACGCCTAACTGTCCAAGTCTGAAGAAGAATCATGGATGCTTTGTGTGTGGATCAACTGACCACATGGAGAAGAACTTCCCGAAGAAGGGGACGGACGGGAACCGGGGCACTAATATCGGTAAGTTAGCTATTGGGGGTCCAGCGCAGTCGGGTAGGCCGATGGGTCGTACCTTTAACATGACAGTCCAAGATGCGGTTGCATCAGGGGACGCCGTCGTAGGTATTATTCCAATCAACGATATCAATGCGTATGTGCTGTTTGATTCGGGTGCTACTTGTTCGTTTATAGCATGCGATTTTGCTAGATGATTAGGATTACTTCCCGAAAAGTTTCCTATACCTTTAAATATTAAGGTAGCAAACGAAGAGATAATTCCTGTTGAAAATGTTCATAGGAGTTGTTGCGTAGATATACGGAGTTGTAATTTATCGGTAGATTTATTACCAATAAAGTTAGGAAAATTCGATGTAATTCTCGGAATGGATTGGTTAGTAAACCATGGGGCAATTATAGATTGTCAAAAGAAATGTGTGAACATTAAGACATTAGAACAACCTTGAGTAGTATTTTACTGGAATAGATCGCCGGGACGTTCGTGTTGTTTAACCATGACACAAACTAGGAAATTATTGAGGAAGGGGTGCGTAGGTTATCGGTGCCATGTTGTTGATACCCATAGAGTGGAAGCAACCATGGACCAAATACCTATAGTGAGAGAATTCGCCGATGTATTTCAAAGTGAATTGCCTGGTCTTCCGCCAGATAGGGAGACAGAATTCGTGATAGACATTGTGCCAGGAGAAACACCAGTTTCCAGGGCACCGTATCGTATGGCGCCAGTGGTGATGAAGGATTTGATGGTGCAGTTGCAAGAACTGTTGGACAAGAAGTACATTCAACCGAGTATCTCACTGTGGGGAGCACCGGTACTGTTTGTCAAGAAGAAGGACGGATCGTCAAGACTTTGTATCGACTATAGAGAGTTGAACAAAATAACGATAAAGAATAAATATTCATTGCCCAGGATCGATGATCTTTTTGATCAATTGAAAGGGGCTAAGTATTTTTCTAAAATAGATTTAAGAACGTGGTATCATCAGTTGAAGGTTAGGAAGTAGGATGTACTAAAGACAGCATTCAGAACTCGTTATCGTCATTACGAGTTTTTAGTGATGTCGTTTGGGTTGACAAATGCACCAGCTGCATTCATGGATATGATGAACAGAGTGTTCAAACAATACTTGAACAAATTCATTGTGGTGTTTATAGATGATATTCTAGCCTACTCTAAGACACCAGAAGATCATGCTGAACACCTAAGATTAGTGTTAGAGACATTAAGGAAGGAGAAGTTGTACGCAAAATTCACAAAGTGTGAATTTTGGTTAGAGAAGGTGCAGTTTTTAGGTCATGTCATTGACCATGAGGGGATTTCAGTGGATCCAGCGAAGGTGGAAGCCGTGATGAATTGGGAAAAACCAAAGACGCCGACTGAGGTGCTGAGTTTCCTAGGGTTAACATATTACTATCGAAGATTTATCCAGGATTTTCTGAAGATAGCTACTCCGTTGACTAACTTGAGGAGGAAGACGGTGAAGTACGCGTGGACGGAGAAATGTGAGGATAGTTTTCAGGAATTGAAGAAGAGATTTAGTGAAGCACCTGTTTTGTCATTACCCGATGACACAGGAAATTTTGTAGTCAATAGCGATGCTTCGCATAGAGGACTTGGTTCTGTGCTCATGTAGCATGGCAAGGTCATTGTGTATGCATCTAGGCAGTTGAAGGATTATGAGAAAGTTTATCCTACTCATGATCTCGAACTGGCCGCGGTAGTTTTTGCTCTAAAGATATGGAGACATTATCTTTATGGAGAAAAATGTGATATATACATGGACCACAAAAGTCTAAAATATATCTTCACGACTGTGAAATCCTGTATCACCCAGGAAAAGCCAATGTAGTTGTCGATGCCTTAAGTAGGAAGGGTCGGGAAAAGTTGTCTTTGTTAACGGCTCAAACTGAGTTAATAACAGAGATGGTTAGGATGGAGTTGGAAGTGAAGCTGCAAAGTGAAACGGGACAAATGTTGTTTGCAACAGAGATGCAATCTAATATCGTAGAAAGATTCAAGGGGGTACAACTCAAAACGGATGAGTGTAACCGGATGAGGGAGCGGCTAGCTAATGGAAAAGATACTAAGTACAGTCTTGATAATGAGGGATTATTGGGATTTAAAGGAAGAATTTGGGTTCCGAATGAGACGAAATTAAAGGAGCAGGTTCTACAAGAGGCTCATAGTTCAAGGTTTTCGATACATCCTGGTAGCACCAAGATGTATCAAGATTTTCGACAGAGTTTCTGGTGGCCGAACATGAAGAGAGAAATTGCCGAGTACGTTAGTAGGTGCTTAACTTGTCAGAGAGTTAAGGTCTAACATCAACGACCTAGTGGCTTGTTACAGTCATTAGAAATTTCGGAGTGGAAATGGGAGAATATCACGATGAATTTTGTGGTAGGACTTCCGACTACTCAGAAGGGGTATGATGCGATTTGGGTAATAGAGGACCGATTGACGAAGTCGACTCACTTTTTTCCAATTAGGGTTTAAGTATAACTTAGACCAATTAGCTAGACTTTATATTAAGGAAATAATCTCTAGACATGGAGTGCCAGTATCGATTGTGTCAGATCGTGACCCACGATTCACGTCGAACTTTTGGAGGATTCTACAAGAGCAGTTGGGAACGCAGTTGAAGCTGATTATAACGCATCATCCACAGACGGATGGACAGAGCGAGAGGACAATTTAGAGGTTAGAAGATATGCTAAGATCTTGCGTCATGGATTTTAAGGGTAGTTGGGATGATCATCTACCATTAGTGGAGTTTGCCTATAACAATAGTTATCATGCAAGCATAGGTATGCCACCTTACGAAGCTTTGTATGGGAGAATATGTAGAACGCCACTGTATTGGGATGAGGTAGGAGAACGCCGAATGTTGGGACCAGAATTGGTGCAACAGACAGCGGATATTGTCAAGAAGATTCAGATGCGACTTCTAGCACCTCAAGATAGACAGAAGAAGTTTACGGATCCGCATAGAGAGAATTGAGAATTTGAAGTAGGTTCGTACGTATTTCTAAAAGTATCTCTCTGGAAAGGAAAGATACGTTTTGGAAAGAAGGGGAAATTAAGTCTGAGGTTTATAGGACCTTTCGAAGTATTAAAACGGGTGGGTGACGTAGCTTATATGATAGCGTTACCTCCAGACCTAGAACAAATACATAATGTATTTCACGTATCCGTGTTACATCCCTATAAGCCGAATTATAAGCACGTGATAGAATATGAGCCTATCCATGTCGAGAAGGACTTAACGTACGAGGAAATGCCGATTCAAATTATCGATAAAAAAGAACAAGTTATGCAGAATAAAGTCATACCTACCGTGAAAGTGATATGGAAGAACCACGATGCAGAAGAAACAACGTGGGAGTTAGAAGAAATGATGAAAAAGAATTACCCGCATTTATTTGTGTAATTTTTTCTTTTAAGCGAGATTCTGGGGACAGAATCCTTATAAGGGGGAGAGAGTGTAACACCTCGGAAAATCTAACCTTTTGTAATTACTTTTAATAATGAATAAAATAATATTATTTATTATTATTGCGTGTTGAGAAGATGAAGGTCGTTCTATAACCTAGAAACGTCAGAATGTCGTAGTATTTTAACTACGTGGGAGAATTAAAGTATTTGAATTTCTAAAAAGAAAATAAATGTTTTCCGAGAAATTTTTTGAAAACACTATTCATCGATTTCTGCTCGAAAAATATTTTTGAACTTTCGAGAAATACAAAATTTTATAATATCGAGGTGATATAGATTATGTAATAATAACATAAGTATGGAAAACGTAATATTTCGCATGCGGACTTAATTTGGGAACGTTAGGTTATTAAGTGTTAAAGGAAGAGAATTGTGATCGTATAATGTGTAGTCATTTTATGAACGTATTGAATGTAAGTATAATACGATGTATTGTACTATTATGAATGAAGAATGAAATAACGTATATTACGAATTAATATACGAGTTAGTATATGAAGATTATACGTGGGGTATAAATGTAAGTTATATAATTTAAGGTAATGGAATTGTAGGATTGATAGTCTAATATAGAAGTCCAATGAATGTGATCATCAAGCCCAAGTGTTTGATTATTATAAGCCCAAACCATTGTAGCACAAGCCCATTAAGAAAGTAGTTAAATTAATTAACCAAGCCCAATGATTTAGCCATTATCCATGGAGCGATCCAAGTGTAAGTAGGTAGACTTGATGGGAAAGATTTATGTGTGGTGATCAAGTGAAGTGATGACCACACAAGGAATAGTAAGGAGGTGGATGTTTGAGGAGGTGGAAATGAGGAGGTGGATTAAAGGAGGTGGGATGATTAATGTCTATTCTACCCTCACTTTGAGATCTCTATAAATACCATGCTTCTCAATTCATTTGTTGGTTGTTCAATAATCATCTATCTCCTCTCAAATATAAGCTACTTATTTGGTAGAGCAAATAAGCACTTTTAAGCCAAAGCTTCTTTTGTTAGATTTCTAAGAAGAAGAAGTTAGACTTCAATGGTATTGATCTTGTGTTCAATATTCTTTCATCTCTATTAGAATAGGATGATAAGGGAACTGTTATTAATGAACATGTATGCTAAGATTATGTAATAAGTTAATAAGGAATGAACTTAAGTTGAATAATTTGAATAAGCAAATTGAACATTAATAAGTTGCTAGAACCATGAAGAACTTATTATAAGTTGTCATATGATGATTAGTATGTTGATTATAGCATGAGAACTTTGATTGAAGGACTTAAGTTTTTCATAAGTCATGAACATGTAGATTTTTAGTTCATAAGTTGTATAAGTTAATGACTTATGAGAATGAGTCAAAACCTACCTTGTTTATGGGATGGGTTAATAAGTAACTTGTAATGATCTTATGTTTGTTGAAATTCATTTAGAACGCTTAGTAATGAAGATTTGACGGACTTCACACGATTGGACGATTATCGTTGAATTCGTAAAATTCTCGGAATGGAAGTCGTATTTTTTGTTTGAAGTCGGAAATGTTGGTTTTCGATGGAGACAAGTTATATTGGTCATTATAGAGTTGCGGACTCGAAAATGGCCGGATTCCAACTTGAAACGAAGAAACGAGCGTTGAACGTTCACGAACGTTTATCGTTTTAGATAAAAATTAACTCAAAGGTGAAATTTTAGCAAACGAAGTCAAATAGATAAAATTATTACATGAACGCGTAGATTATGAAATTTTTGAACCGTAGGCTTTTGAACGGACCAATTCGGACTTAAAATAAAGAAGTTATGCATCCGGGACACAGAGTAATTCTTGGCGCCGCGGCGCCAGTCCAAATAATATTACAGAAATAATATTACAGAATCACAATATTTATAACCAAGAAGTTCCCAGGAAAGAGGGGGCTTTCCAAAAAAGATTTCTCCTTACTTGCGCGCAATTAGGTGACCAAACCTCTCCTTAGACAGAACTTTCTAGACATTACCAATAATGTTATCTAATAATATTATTCAGATAATATGAATTATTGCTTCGATAATTAAAAATACTGTGTAGTGACAATTATTGAAACAACAGTAATATAAAATATCAACGCAACAATTATTGAATCAATAAAATAAAATACTGAACAGTAATTACTGTAACCATTATTGAGTAGTGCCTTCTTACGTAAGAATCAATAATTGGTGCAATACCATGTGATACTGTGTTTTAACCACCGAGTATTTTAACAGTATTAAAGGTAATAACTACGCCGTTATTTTTAAACAACTTATATTTGTCGTTTTCTTCATCAAATCGCTTTCCGTTATGGGGGCCACACATGGCTGCGTCGTCGTATGAATATTCCCCGACATTACGAATATTCCACGACCAAACGAATATTCCCCGACAACAATGAATATTTTATAACCACTTGCTTATTTTGAAATATTTGCGTATTTTACCCATAACTATCCACATTAATCAAATCAACCCTTACTATTTCAAAATAATAAATAGAGAAAATTAAATTTCATTAATAATAAGTTGGGGTCTTACAACCTCCCCTCCATATGAAATTTCGTCCTCGAAATTGACGTACGTACCTGGTGTTTTGAAAAGATGAGGATACCTCGCTTTCATTTCCGTTTCCAATTTCCAGGTCATTTCCTCTATAGCATGATTCCTCCACAGAACTTTAACTTGTGGTATGACCTTTGTGCGTAGGACATGCTCCTTCCTATCCAAAATCTTGACAGATACCTCTTCGTACGTTAAGTCTTCGGCTATTTCGTCCGGTTCTAACTCTATAACGTGGTTCGGGTCTTTCACATATTTACGAAGTACAGATATGTGAAACACATTATGAACACGAGACATACTCGGAGGTAACGCGAGTCTATAGGCTACATTTTCTACTCGGTCAAGAATTTGAAATGGACCAATAAATCGTGGATTGAGCTTTCCTCTCTTTCCAAATCTTGTAACTCCCTTCCATGGAGCAACTTGCAACAATACATGATCCCCTATACTAAATTCCACGTCCTTTCGATGAAGATTCGCATAAATCTTTTGCCGATCTTGTGTCATTTGTATACGTTGTCGAATCATTTGGATATTTTCGGTAGTCATACGTACTAACTGTAACGACCCAGAAATTTGGATTTTTCCAGAATTTAAGTTTAAAGAATTAGTTATTAATAAAATGAATTTTTATTAATAATATTATGTGCTATGTGGTTATTAATCGTTTTAGAATCTAGGATGATTATAAGTCGGGAGGATTCTGGCTACGAGCTAGACTGAACGAGTAGGAATTTTCAAGACGAAAATGAAAATTTTCCGGGAACAAATATATTTCAGGGAAAAAGACGAAATAGGCACTATTCACCTGATGAAACCTAAGGGTTAGGGTTTGAAATAACGTAAGCCATTCTGAGAGTTCGATATGTCAAAATGACATTTCGTCAAAAGATTTGCTGATAATATATCGTGAAGAGTTAAGTAAGCCGATAAAAGTTTTTCTCGAAAAACGTGCAGAAATCGGATAAAATAAAAACGACGAAAAGTACTGCTATGTACTTTTCATCCGTTTAGCTACGTTAGGGTAAAATGTGAAGGAAAACGCTCAACGCCAAAAAGTGTTTTTCAGTTTTTCGGAAATCCGAAGAATACGTAAGGAGGTTAACTAAGGAGGTGGAAATAGAAAACTTAAGTATTAAGTAAACTTAAGTATTAAGTAAACTTAAGTGTTAAGTAAACTTAAGTATTAAGTAAACTTAAGAGTTAAGCAAACTTAAAGGTTAAGTAGACTTCATTGTTAAGTAAACTTAAGGAGTAAGTTAACTTAGTTGTTAGGTAATGAATAGTAAGGAGGTTAAGGGGGTGAAATGACTATTTTGCCCTAACTTTGGAAAATCTATAAATAAGAAACTAGATTTCATTTAAATGAGATTTTGAAAATCCTACATTAGAGAGAGAGAGAGAATTCGGATGGAGAGGGAGAAGGAAGATCATGAGCATGATTGATCGGATAAAAAATGTTCGTGAAATAGAAAAGCTAGCAAATCGCCGGTTTTGTCTAGCGGAAGAAAAATAAAGAGGAAAGGTATTAAAACCTAACTTCTATGTTAGATTTTCTTTAAGTTATATATATGTTTAAAACATAACTTAATGAGGATAATGAGTAGATGATGTTAGGGATGATTTCATATGGTTAAAATCATGAAAAATAAGGAAATAAGAATTTGAAGTTTAGTAAATAAATTTCTTAAAGAAGTATATGATTCATAATGAATTAGAACAATCTGAGTTGATTATATGAATGAGTAGATGAAATAAGTAAGGAATAATGTTCTATAACATCAAATTCCAATAAAAAGTGAAATCATAATCCAAATATCGATTAAAATTAAAGAACGAACGAAGAACGCGAAGAACGTTGTTGATGGACAAATTTAAAACCATCGTAGGATAATTGTTGTTGATGGACAAGTTTAAAACCATCGCGTATAAGTTTGATGCATATTGATTGGTTAGGAATGATAGAAACGTTCATGAAGAACGGATTAAAACATAGCTATAACGAAGTTATGGCGAAAATTTCGTAAAAGACAAACGAGAATTAGAAAGTTAGTAAATGAATTCCAAACATGTAGGGTTTCATAAGGATGTAAGAAAATGTTGAAAACGTGAGTCGTAGATTCAAGAACGATCGAATTCCGAGTTCGGATGACCGAATTACGGATGAACGAACAAAGAGTGTTAAAATTATAAAATAAACGAAGGGTGATGATCAAGCCAATCGAATGGTACATTAACGGATTTAAAATGAAGTTCTGTGTGAGGGGTATTAAAGTACATAAGATAAGGAAGAGAATGACTTTGGAATGACCTCGTTCCGAGTTATAACGAAGAAGTTATGAGATTGTGAAGTTAGCGTATCAAGCTTGTAAAATACTTAGAAAAATTTTTCTAGGGTTTTTGCTTGGCGCCGCGGCGCGGAATTATGCCTTGGAGGCCGGCGCCGTAGCGCGAGTCCCGTCCCTTGGCTACTGCTAAGTGGCGCCGCAGCGCGAGATTAAGGAAGGAGCATGGCGCCGCAGCGCCGGTGATGTGCAATGCCAGAAATGAGATTTTAACTGCTCAATTTCTGGGGGATGTGCAAGAAAGAAATACGAACATATAGTTCAATTAATGAAACACTTAAAAAAATGTATTAAACTTTTAATGAAGGTTGAACGGAAAGATTAATCGAGATTAAAAGACTGTATTTACGAATACGGAACCGAGATACGGGACCGTAGTCGCGATGAACGAACGTGAGGGATTGCTAGGGTTGTGATTCCTTAGATGTTGAGGGACGAGGGTAATGAATGACATTTCGATGTTATGTCATGATAGTGAGAGATAAGTATGGAACGTTTAGACACTGTGTATGCAACGCTGTTATGGTGAACGAGTGGTCTTAGCATACAGTGAACTGAGTCGCTTCGACATTAAAGAAGAATAATGAATGGTATTAAGAAAGTAGTAATGAGCGGTAATGAGATTAATGGAAGCCGAATGTGAGTCAGATGAGAACGTTAGAATGAAATGTAAGCGTTAAACACTTTAATCGACGTGAAGGTTAAGGGAACGTAAATATTAAACGGATAGGACCTACACCCCGTGTATGGTTTGACCATAAGATAATGAAGGTAATGGATTGAACCATGAACGGTAAAGAAGTTGAATTAAAGATAATAGCCTTTAACGTAACAAAGCCGAGTTAAGGATTGCAGGGAATGATCACTCTGAGTATACATAAGACTGTATGACTTAGACGATAAAGAGTGAATACTGAGGCGTGGTATTTAGTTGCCAGGAAGCCGAAAGGAATAAGAAATTAACTCACCGAATATTATAGTTTAATAGTGCAGATAAGTTAAGATGAGTATAGGTTGTGGTACAATCGTAACCTTTGATGGTTGACATATGGGAGCTGGGCTAAACAATTCCTTCAGTGAGCGAAGGTATATACAAAACTGGCAACCGATCTAACTCACTGTTATGGGCAGTGTAGACGAGACGGGAACTTGTTTGTTGGTTGTTTGTGGGAAACCACTCAGAGTACCATATGGACTACTAGCAGAGAAGCGATGTGTGCTGTGTCTTAGAGAAGTAATAAGAAGAAGATAAAATGTAAAACATCAAAGATGATGAGCGTAAAAGTAAGACATCTCCGTATGTTATGAAATTGTAGAACGATAATGAAAGTGGTCGCGTAAACTTAGGTTGCAAGAATGCGAACCCTAAGAAGTAAAGTTAAGCTAATGCATAAGTCAAATATACATGACTAATTAGTGTGTGTGCTATTTTTCTTATGTGCTACATAGGAACCGAAATGAGCAGTTCAGCGTAGGCTGTAGCTGTGCGTAAGGCAAGTTTCCTAACTTCATTCATATTCTAAATGAATGCTAGTTTCTTTAGCTTCTCAGATGTTGAACTTGAGAAGTTATGTCTATGTGCGAATGTGTGATATTTGTACAAGGTCGTAGAACATATGAGGCCTTGTACCGCAATGTGAACACTTCGGTGTTTCTATGATATGAATTGTTCTATGATTGAGCTGTTCAATACAAGTATGTTCTGTTTATACATGATCCATTATTGTTAAGTCTGTGCTAATGATTCTAGCCTGACCTGATGAGTATGAAAAAGGTAGAAGAATAAAAGTATTTTAAAGTGCATGAGAATAATGTTTTAAAATGATAGGAATCGTGATTATTCCTATTATTCAAGCTGCTTCATAACCTTTGTTCGGTTATCGAAGTTATAAAGAATGTTTAAATTCTTGAAGATGTTTGTTCAACTGTTATGACTTGCTGGGCAATTGAATGCTCACACTTGCTTTAAATGAAAAACATTTTCAGCGAATGATGTTAGACGAACTTAAGGATCTCGTAAAGGTCAAGCTGATGGTATCCAGATGAAGTTCCCTTCAGAGTGTGAATGAACGAGAAGATCAAGTGAAGACTTGTAATATAGAAAGATGAAATTGAACTATAGACTAGTTTAAGGAACTGTTATGTATCCTTGGTGGCGGATTAAAAGTCACTCTTGTAAGATGAAATGAATAATGTATTTATCATTATTTGTAATGAAAAAGGTTATAAGGTTTCCAGAACCTAGGATTTGAGAGTATATGTTGTTATATTTAGTTATATAATGATGTATGTTTGGAAGAAGATGGGATCGTGATGTACTAGTGACGCACGGAATTCGGGTGTGAAGATAGATCGGATTTCGGGGCGTTACAGGTTGGTATCAGAGCTGATATGTTATAAATCTTAGGTAAGAGTATCTAAGACTATAATCGTAGAGAGAGGGATAAGAAGATCACCATGTGATCATAGTGAATCATAGTAACAGATGAGCTGTTAAACGATGAATGATTTATAGTACTACGAAGTAGTACGGGAAGAAGAACTAAGATTGAGTTGTGAGGGATAGTATATGAATTAAAGAAAATTCGTATTAAGTAGAGAGAGATTTAGAAGTTATAAAATTTCAATTGAGGACTCATGTGATAGCTAAGTTGTATGAACCTTTGTATGGGCAGAGGTTTGTGCTTGGTGTAACAACTTCTTATCTTATTAAAATGATAATCATTGGAATTGGTCACGCTGTCAAGATGTATATGACGAGAAGATGAATCTTTTCTCATGTATATACTTGATAGGTAGAGAACGATAAGGTAGGTGCAAGTTCTTGAAACTCATACTTATGGTACGTTCGTGACTCACAATGATATGGTACGTTTTTGAACTTCTCAGCGAATGGACGCTTATGGTCTGTCTGGGATGGTTCTTAAACTCGTATTATTGTGGAAAGTTCCTGAACTCATAATGTGTGGTAAGTTGATGGACTGTACTAAGATATAGGAATGTTTAGACTGAAAATGAGTTGTTTTCAGTAGGCTTAGTATTGAAGGATCTAGAGAAGATTAGGTATTGTCGCAGTAAGACAATGATGGAAGGTGGAGAATAGGATATTCCAAGTCATCTAGCTACGCTAGATTTCGAAGTTTCTTGAAGTCGTGCATATGTGTTCGCATTTTAAAAATGAAAGAATTGGTTCAACTTTTGGAATCAATAGATTTTTAAAAAAAGAACTATTCTTGGTATGTCTATGCTAATTATTTCGGCTAGACAGAAATTGATTTGAAATATCAAAATAAATTTTATATCATCAATGCATTTGATGCAAGGATGGTAAAAAGATGGAGTCATTAATGCAATTGAACCTGGTGTTGGATGTGATCTTAGGATCAACAACCCACTATGGTATGATGTATAATGACGAAGTCACAAACTGACGAAGTCCTCAACGTACTGTGAAAAGTACGGTATCATGACATCATAAAACGTTTTGATGTATTGAAAAAGAATTTAAAGTATTAGTCGATGTCAATTGAGTTAACTAGACGAATGTTTCACGTTGATATCCAATTTATTGTTATGGTCTAAGCTACTTGATTCGGCTAGACAAATGGTATGTCATGTTTAAAAGAAAATCAATCTTTTTCTTGAGAAGTTGTGCCAATCCAAATTGTTTGGTGCGGAATCTAATGATTTAGTCTGAGGTGAACACACCCCGAAATGGGGTTATACAATGGGTTGATCGCCTATGTATGGAAGATGTAGTTTACCTTCTTGGTGATTGTAAACTGCTAGTAAGAGTTCATGGTCAAGTTGACCCCTCAGCAAAAGTATGAAATCTTTTAAGGGGATTCTTATATTCCTCGTTATTCTTTCTGCTTCATGATTATTGATATATTATGGGGGTTAGGAATGAGGGAAAGATAAGAACTCCGTTGAAGAGAAGTTGAGAATAAAGGTAGGCTAAAATTTCGAGGACGAAATTCTGTGAAGAAGGGGTGAATGTGATGACCCGGGTAAGGGTGTGGTTTTAAGAAATTCCGAGGACGGAATTTTTATAAGAGGGGAAGAATGTAACGACCCAGAAATTTGGATTTTTCCAGAATTTAAGTTTAAAGAATTAGTTATTAATAAAATAAATTTTTATTAATAATATTATGTGCTATGTGGTTATTAATCGTTTTAGAATCTAGGATGATTATAAGTCGGGAGGATTATGGCTACGAGCTAGACTGAATGAGTAGGAATTTTCAAGACGAAAATGAAAATTTTCCGGGAACAAAAATATTTCAGGGAAAAAGACGAAATAGGCACTATTCACCTGATGAAACCTAAGAGTTAGGGTTTGAAATAACCTAAGCCATTCTGAGAGTTCGGTATGTCAAAATGACATTCCGTCAAAAGATTTGCTGATAATATATCGTGAAGAGTTAAGTAAGCCGATAAAAGTTTTTCTCGAAAAACGTGCAGAAATCGGATAAAATAAAAACGACGAAAAGTACTGCTATGTACTTTTCATCCGTTTAGCTACGTTAGGGTTAAATGTGAAGGAAAACGCTCAACGCCAAAAAGTGTTTTTCAGTTTTTCGGAAATCCGAAGAATACGTAAAAGTTAATCGGTAAAGGAAAGACGAAATATCCAAAAATATTTGGATTCCGAGAATCGCAGTTTTTAAACCTGTCGGACGAAACCCGAAAGATGGAACCACGAAGCTTCCAAGGGAAGCTACGTGAATAGTAAGGAGGTTAACTAAGGAGGTGGAAATAGAAAACTTAAGTATTAAGTAAACTTAAGTATTAAGTAAACTTAAGAGTTAAGCAAACTTAAAGGTTAAGTAGACTTCATTGTTAAGTAAACTTAAGGAGTAAGTTAACTTAGTTGTTAGGTAATGAATAGTAAGGAGGTTAATGGGGTGAAATGACTATTTTGCCCAAACTTTGGAAAATCTATAAATAGGAAACTAGATTTCATTTAAATGAGATTTTGAAAATCCTACATTAGAGAGAGAGAGAATTCGGATGGAGAGGGAGAAGGAAGATCATGAGCATGATTGATCGGATCAAAAATCTTCGTGAAATAGAAAACTAGCAAATCGCCGGTTTTGTCTAGCGGAAGAAAAATAAAGAGGAAAGGTATTAAAACCTAACTTCTATGTTAGATTTTCTTTAAGTTATATATATGTTTAAAACATAACTTAATGAGGATAACGAGTAGATGATGTTAAAGATGATTTCATATGGTTAAAATCATGAAAAATAAGGAAATAAGAATTTGAAGTTTAGTAAATAAATTTCTTAAAGAAGTATATGATTCATAATGAATTAGAACAATCTGAGTTGATTATATGAATGAGTAGATGAAATAAGTAATGAATAATGTTCTATAACATCAAATTCCAATAAAAAGTGAAATCATAATCCAAATATCGATTAAAATTAAAGAACGAACGAAGAACGCGAAGAACGTTGTTGATGGACAAATTTAAAACCATCGTAGGATAATTGTTATTGATGGACAAGTTTAAAACCATCGCGTATAAGTTTGATGCATATTGATTGGTTAGGAATGATAGAAACGTTCATGAAGAACGGATTAAAACATAGCTATAACGAAGTTATGGCGAAAATTTCGTAAAAGACAAACGAGAATTAGAAAGTTAGTAAATGAATTCCAAACATGTAGGGTTTCATAAGGATGTAAGAAAATGTTGAAAACGTGAGTCGTAGATTCAAGAACGATCGAATTTCGAGTTCGGATGACCGAATTACGGATGAACGAACAAAGAGTGTTAAAATTATAAAATAAACGAAGGGTGATGATCAAGCCAATCGAATGGTACATTAACGGATTTAGAATGAAGTTCTGTCTGAGGGGTATTAAAGTACATAAGATAAGGAAGAGAATGACTTTGGAATGACCTCGTTCCGAGTTATAACGAAGAAGTTATGAGATTGTGAAGTTAGCGTATCAAGCTTGTAAAATACTTAGAAAAATTTTTCTAGGGTTTTTGCTTGGCGCCGCGGCGCGGAATTATGCCTTGGAGGCCGGCGCCGCAGCGCGAGTCCCGTCCCTTGGCTACTGCTAAGTGGCGCCGCAGCGCGAGATTAAGGAAGGAGCATGGCGCCGCAGCGCCGGTGCTGTGCAATGCCAGAAATGAGATTTTAACTGCTCAATTTCTGGGGGATGTGCAAGAAAGAAATACGAACATATAGTTCAATTAATGAAACACTTAAAAAAATGTATTAAACTTTTAATGAAGGTTGAACGGAAAGATTAATCGAGATTAAAAGACTGTATTTACGAGTACGGAACCGAGATACGGGACCGTAGTCGCGATGAACGAACGTGAGGGATTGCTAGGGTTGTGATTCCTTAGATGTTGAGGGACGAGGGTAATGAATAACATTTCGATGTTATGTCATGATAGTGAGAGATAAGTATGGAATGTTTAGACACTGTGTATGCAACGCTGTTATGGTGAACGAGTGGTCTTAGCATACAGTGAACTGTATCGCTTCGACATTAAAGAAGAATAATGAATGGTATTAAGAAAGTAGTAATGAGCGGTAATGAGATTAATGGAAGCCGAATGTGAGTCAGATGAGAACGTTAGAATGAAATGTAAGCGTTAAACACTTTAATCGACGTGAAGGTTAAGGGAACGTAAATATTAAACGGATAGGACCTACACCCCGTGTATGGTTTGACCATAAGATAATGAAGGTAATGGATTGAACCACGAACGGTAAAGAAGTTGAATTAAAGATAATAGCCTTTAACGTAACAAAGCCGAGTTAAGGATTGCAGGGAATGATCACTCTGAGTATACATAAGACTGTATGACTTAGACGATAAAGAGTGAATACTGAGGCGTGGTATTTAGTTGCCAGGAAGCCGAAAGGAATAAGAAATTAACTCACTGAATATTATAGTTTAATAGTGCAGATAAGTTAAGATGAGTATAGGTTGTGGTACAATCGTAACCTTTGATGGTTGACATATGGGAGCTGGGCTAAACAGTTCCTTCAGTGAGCGAAGGTATATACAAAACTGGCAACCGATCTAACTCACTGTTATGGGCAGTGTAGACGAGACGGGAACTTGTTTGTTGGTTGTTTGTGGGAAACCACTCAGAGTACCATATGGACTACTAGCAGAGAAGCGATGTGTGCTGTGTCTTAGAGAAGTAATAAGAAGAAGATAAAATGTAAACCATCAAAGATGATGAGCGTAAAAGTAAGACATCTCCGTATGTTATGAAACTGTAGAACGATAATGAAAGTGGTCGCGTAAACTTAGGTTGCAAGAATGCGAACCCTAAGAAGTAAAGTTAAGATAATGCATAAGTCAAATATACATGACTAATTAGTGTATGTGCTGTTTTTCTTATGTGCTACATAGGAACCGAAATGAGCAGTTCAGCGTAGGCTGTAGCTGTGCGTAAGGCAAGTTTCCTAACTTCATTCATATTCTAAATGAATGCTAGTTTCTTCAGCTTCTCAGATGTTGAACTTGAGAAGTTATGTCTATGTGCGAATGTGTGATATTTGTACAAGGTGGTAGAACATATGAGGCCTTGTACCGCAATGTGAACACTTCGGTGTTTCTATGATATGAATTGTTCTATGATTGAGCTGTTCAATACAAGTATGTTCTGTTTATACATGATCCATTATTGTTAAGTCTGTGCTAATGATTCTAGCCAGACCTGATGAGTATGAAAAAGGTAGAAGAATAAAAGTATTTTAAAGTGCATGAGAATAATGTTTTAAAGTGATAGGAATCGTGATTATTCCTATTATTCAAGCTGCTTCATAACCTTTGTTCGGTTATCGAAGTTATAAAGAATGTTTAAATTCTTGAAGATGTTTGTTCAACTGTTATGACTTGCTGGGCAATTGAATGCTCACACTTGCTTTAAATGAAAAACATTTTCAGCGAATGATGTTAGACGAACTTAAGGATCTCGTAAAGGTCAAGCTGATGGTATCCAGATGAAGTTCCCTTCAGAGTGTGAATGAGCGAGAAGATCAAGTGAAGACTTGTAATATAGAAAGATGAAATTGAACTATAGACTAGTTTAAGGAACTGTTATGTATCCTTGGTGGCAGATTAAAAGTAACTCTTGTAAGATGAAATGAATAATGTATTTATCATTATTTGTAATGAAAAAGGTTATAAGGTTTCCAGAACCTGGGATTTGAGAGTATATGTTGTTATATTTAGTTATATAATGATGTATGTTTGGAAGAAGATGGGATCGTGATGTACTAGTGACGCACGGAATTCGGGTGTGAAGATAGACCGGATTTCGGGGTGTTACACTAACTCGGGTCCCAATAATGTTGCTTCACCCACCTCATTCCAACATATTGGAGAGCGACACTTTCATCCATATAATGCTTCAAATGGAGCCACACCTATACTTGCCTGATAACTGTTGTTGTAGGAGAATTCCACCAATGGTAAATACTTATCCCAACAGCCCTTGAAGTCTAGGACACAAAGTCTTAATAAATCTTCAAGAGTTTGAATAGTCCTCTCTGATTGTTCGTCCGTTTGAGGATGGTATGCCGAACTGAATCGTAAATCCGTGCCCAAAGCTTTTTGCAAGATAACCCAAAATCTTGAAGTGAATCTTGGGTCACGATCTGAAACTATGGATACAGGCATGCCATGCAACCTCACAATCTCATTTACATATATACTAGCAAGACGTTCAAGGGAATAAGTCTCCCGTATCGGCAAGAAATGAGCAGATTTGGTTAATCTATTAACAATAACCCAAATGACATTGATGCCTTGAGAAACCGTAGGAAGACCCGTAACGAAATCCATGGTAATGTGTTCCCACTTCCATTTCGGAATCTCAAGTGGTTGCAACGGACCCTTAGGTACTAGATGCTCCGTCTTTACACGTTGACAAGTTAAACACATAGAGATAAACTTTGCAATCTCTCTCTTCATATTGTTACACCAAAATGTATGTCGAAGATCACGATACATTTTAGTACTTCCAGGATGGATTGCAAACGGTGTATTGTGTGCCTCCATCATAATCTTGTACATCAAATCAGGGTCGTTAGGAACACAAAGTCTAGAGTGGACTCGAAGTATTCCTTCTTCATCAATTCTTACTTCCGGAATAGCTCCTTCTTGTACTTTCTTCTTCATATGCATCTGCTCCAGGTCGGTGGCTTGAGCAACCTTAACTTTTTCTATTAAAGTTACCTCTATGCATATACTTGATATCATCGTACTCGTTCCTGCATATGATCTTCTACTGAACGCGTCAGCTTCCACGTTCACTTTTCCAGGATGGTATTGAATAGTGTGGTCGTAGTATTTCAATAGCTCGAGCCAACGTCGCTGCCCCATGTTGAGTTCTTTTTGAGTGAAGAAAAATTTAAGGCTTTTATGGTCTGAATATATCTCCACTTTCTCCCCATATAGATAGTGCCTCCAGATCTTTAGCGTGAAAACGACTGCTGCCAACTCTAGATCATGAGTAGGATAATTCCTCTCATACTCTTTAAGTTGTCGCGAGGCATAGGCTATGACTTTCCCACGATGCATGAGAACACATCCTAACCCTTTGCCTGAAGCATCGCTGTAGATAACAAATCCATCCGTACCAGATGGTATTGTTAGAACATGTGCTGAAATGAGTATCCTTTTGATCTCTTGGAAACTCTTCTCGCATTCTTCGCTCCAAACGAATTTTGTATCCTTCCGAGTTAGCTGGGTTAATGGAGTAGCGATTCGAGAAAACCCTTCCACGAATCTCCGATAATAACTAGCTAAGCCCAAAAAGCTACGTACTTCAGTCACCGACTTCGGTTGCTCCCAACTTTGTATTGCTTCAATCTTCGTCGGATCAACAGATACTCCATGTTTTGACACCACGTGCCCAAGGAATGCTACTTCCTCAAGCCAGAACTCGCATTTCTTCAATTTGGCATATAGTTTGTTTTCACGAAGCCTTTGGAGTACCAGCTTCAAATGGTGCTCATGATCTTCACGACTTTTGGAATATATGAGGATGTCATCAATAAAAACAACAACGAACTGATCCAAATATTCCTTGAATACTCGGTTCATCATATCTATGAAAGCTGCAGGAGCATTTGTCAATCTGAAAGACATGACTAAGAATTCATAATGCCCGTATCGAGTTTTGAAGGCAGTCTTTGGAATATCCTCAGTTCTAATCTTCAGCTGATGATATCCAGAATGAAGATCGATCTTTGAAAAGAATTGTGCTCCTTGCAACTGGTCAAACAGGTCATCAATACGAGGTAGAGGATACCTATTCTTGATGGTGACATGGTTCAATTCCCGATAGTCAATACAAAGTCGCATACTCCCGTCTTTCTTCTTTACAAATAAAACAGGAGCACCCCAAGGAGATGTACTAGGACGAATGAAACCGATGTCCAACAATTCCTGTTGTTGGACATTTAACTCCTGAAGTTCAATAGGAGCCATTCGATATGGGGTTTTAGATATGGGCTTTGTACCAGGTTCAAGATCAATAAAGAATTCAACTTCACGTTCTGGGTACTGTAATAGCCCCGAATCCGGGCCCCAAATCACCGCGGATCCGGTATACTATTTCTATCACTATTTGCGGAAGATATAAACATAAATTGTTTATACATTACATTACACACTACTTTCCCCAAGGTCGAGTAACCTTAACTTAAACACCATTCATAAAATATCTATTACACAAAAATATTTATCAAAATATATTATTACAAACAACCCGCACTTTAAATTCCAAGCTAAACTTGGCCTTAACCTTTTTCCTGTGTCCAAACACATTCGCCTTATCTGCAATGTTTTATCATGATATAGCAAGGGTGAGCATGAAAGTTGCCCAGCAAGTTTTTATACAATAATATAACGATATATCATGATTGAAGAGTATGAGTAATGGCTTGCTATAATTCATCAATATAATTGAGAACTAGCACGAACAAATTTTTGACTGAACAAGTATTATACATGAACAAACATTTTTGAACCAACTTGTAATGAAGGTGATCAGCCTTTCATACCTGACTTATACATACAAGATGTACAGAATACAATTTTCGTGGTAATCAGCAATGATTAACCATATACACAGAGCATATTTATATAAATCCTTAATCTTGAATAATTCACCTATATCCTTCACCGAATTTTGAAATCCTCAAAATTCAATCCCAATAACATCAAACGCATACACTTATTTTCTGTCTAGGTCTATTATTTAACCTTAAATCAATCATTTAAGATTTTCATAAATTGTCAAATTTCTCGGGTTGTAACATTCACCCTTCCTTCTAAGAATTTCGTCCCCGAAATTCACCTTACACCTTACACCTTACACCGTGCACCTTACACCATTCACACATATTTCACATGTTACCCAATACACCACTCACAAGGGTAAAAATTTTAAAACTGTGCTGAGGAATCGTATAGACTGTTTGTTTTTCATTTTCGCAAAGGTTTTATGGAAATTCATCCGCAAACCGTCATTACTTACGGACACCAAGGGTGATCAGCCCAATATGCCCTGTACTGGCCAAGTACTCATTTTATCTGTTTTTCCATCACTGCCAAAGACACAAAAATTTTACCTCAGTCTTATTTGATTCCACAGCAAAACAATTTGGTTTGAGAAATTTCTTTCAATAAACATTTTTGAGAATGACGTCATGATGTCGCACTGTATTTAACAGTCCGTTGAGGATTTCGTCATTTTGTGACTTTATCATACTACATCATACCATAGTGGAATAGTGACTTTAAGTCAAATTCACACTAAGTAATACTGCATTGATGACTCCATCATTTTTATCATCTCTGCACCAGGTCACATGGTACATAAGTGATAAATAAAAACAATTTTTTTTGTTTTTAAAAGGCACATAGTGCGTATTTAGCTTGATGTCAAAAATTTGAGGTTTAGCATAGATAGGGGTTTAGGAAAACCTAATTCTCCACTAATGATCCTATGCTTAAAAATCTATCTGTTCCTATAATCCTTAACACTCCATTCACACACAACTATACCCAATTCATAAAACCACACTTATGAGTTCATAACCTGACCACAATTATATGAGTTTAAGAACTTACCCTAGTCTGACCTTTGGCGTCCGTTCGCTGAGGGGTCCATAAACATTTCATATAACTATAAGTCAAGAATGTCACATAAGTATGAGTTATAAGAACTCGTACTTAATCCTATATTCTCTACCTATGACCTATTTATGTGCATATAACAACTAACGTGACACAATATTTCAATTATTATCAATGCCACCAACTAAGTAGTTTTTACACCAAGTACAATTCCCTGCCCATACAAGGAATCATGCAACTCAGTTGCTGACACGAGTCCTCATTGAAATCCCCACCTAATCTTAACCCCCTTTTTCAATACGAATTCAATTCGTATTCATAATCCATAACTCTTTCATGAATTTTCATAGTACAACATAGACACAGCATCTTACTGTAAACTTCTCAATCATCAGATTGATTCTTTCTAGCTGTCATAACCTTATCAGATCACGGGGTGATCTTATCGTATATATTACGATTTATTTCTATGCATATGATCGTTTTGTTTTACGATCTTCTATCCCTGCACTTTCAGTCTTTTAGACTAGATCTATTTACCGTTACTGTTCAACTTTATTATCAGAGTTAGGGAACTCTGTGCTTTATACTCGCCGAGATTCATCTTTGAATCTTACCAACCAACTAACTCTATGTGAGTTAGATCTTATCCTAATCACTGCGGTTATTGGTCTCAGGTATTCCTACCTAAGCTTCATAACCAACAGCTCTGATACCAACTGTAATAGCCCTGAATCCGGGCCCCAAATCACCGCGGATCCGGTATACTATTTCTATCACTATTTGCGAAAGATATAAACATAAATTGTTTATACATTACATTACACACTACTTTCCCCAAGGTCGAGTAACCTTAACTTAAACACCATTCATAAAATATCTATTACACAACAATATTTATCAAAATATATTATTTCAAACAAGCCGCACTTTAAATTCCAAGCTAAACTTGGCCTTAACCTTTTTCCTGTGTCCAAACGCATTCGCCTTATCTGCAATGTTTTATCATGATATAGCAAGGGTGAGCATGAAAGTTGCCCAGCAAGTTTTTATACAATAATATAACGATATATCATGATTGAAGAGTATGAATAATGGCTTGCTATAATTCATCAATATAATTGAGAACTAGCACGAACAAATTTTTGACTGAACAAGTATTATACATGAACAAACATTTCTGAACCAACTGGTAATGAAGGTGATCAGCCTTTCATACCTGACTTATACATGCAAGATGTACAGAATACAATTTTCGTGGCAATCAGCAATGATTAACCATATACACAGAGCATATTTACATAAATCCTTAATCCTGAATAATTCACCTACATCCTTCACCGAATTTTGAAATCCTCAAAATTCAATCCCAATAACATCAAACGCATACACTTATTTTCTGTCTAGGTCTATTATTTAACCTTAAATCAATCATTTAAGATTTTTATAAATTTTCAAATTTCTCGGGTTGTCACAGGTAGACCGGGAAGTTCTTCATGAAATACGTGAGGAAAGTCAATAACAACAGGAATATTATTCAAATTTGACGTGTTTTTATTCAAATCCATAACATGGGCTAAGAAAGCTTGACATCCATTTTTTAATAAACGAATAGCTTTATGATTAGATATGACAGTGATTGATTTTAATGGTTTTGTTGCCTGAATTCGTACAACAGGTTGGTAAGGAATATGAAAACTAACAACCTTACGAAAACAATCAATTTTGGCATGATGAGTAGTTAACCAATCAATCCCTAAAATTACATCAAAAGCAAGTATCTTTAAAGAGATAAGGTCAACAGGTAAGGTGATGGTGCCAACTTGAATCAAACAAGATTTATAAACATTGGATGTGATGAAAGTTTCTCCTAACGGAGTTTCCACAGATAGGTCAAAGTCTAATTTCTCCGGAGTCAAGTTTAAACGTTGAGCACAAGTAGGAAAGATAAATGAATGAGTAGAACCGGTATCTAATAAGGTATAAACTTCGTAACAATTTATAATTAACTAACTCGTGCTAACTTCGTTCGGGTTCCTCGCATTCTGACCAGTCACGAAAAACGCTCTTCTAGGAACCGTTGACTTTGACTTTTCTGGGACATCCTTTTGAGTCACCATTCCCGCTGGACTGGGTTTCGATACAGTACAATCTCGAGCGATATGTCCTTCCTTTTCACAATTATAGCATACCTTGAACTGTTGTGGGCAGTTTGGACTGATTGTCCCTCTTTCCCGCATTTATAGCATATGACCGGTGGTCATTCTCCTCCCTTAGAACCAGTTGATGCCGGCACTGTCGTCTTCACATGGTCGTTTTTAAATCTCCTCTTTTAAAATCTCTTCCTGACTCGCTTCTTCTATTTTCATGGTCATGATTACCACAAGAGTGGTTACCATTTTTGTCCGTCTTTTTCTTTCTCCGCTGGTTATCGTTGTTTTGTTAACTGCAATCTCTAGTATGATTCTGGTTGTGGTCCCTCAGTTGACCGTACTCGTTATCTCGCTCTAATAATTGAGCCCTGTTTACAACATCTGAGTAGAGAGAAAATTTATGAGAAATGAGATACTGACGTATGCCAGGTTTCAAACCTCTAAGAAACATCCGCGTCATACATTCCTCATTCTCCACCAAATGAGGTGCAAACCTGGATAACTCTGCAAACTTTGCCTCGTACTGGGACACCGTCATTTTATTCTGCTCCAATCTAATAAACTCCACTTCCTTCATATGACGAACACTTTCAGAAAATTATTTGTCATTAAATAGTTTCTAAAATGTCTCCCAAGACATGCTGAGTGCGGCTGGATGGGTACGCTTCAATGACTTCCACCAGTAGTCTGCCTCGCCACGGAACATAAGGGTGGCGAATGGAACCTTCTGTTCCTCCGTGCATCCCAAGACATCGAATATCTTGGTAATTTGCTTGACCCGTGTTTCCGCCATGATCGGATCTGGCTTTCCCTTAAATTCTGGTGGTCCCAACTCTTTGAACTGCTTGGCTGTGACAACCCGTGAATGGCTATCATTTCCTCCAGCATTTTGAACACGAGTCTCCCTCGTCTGATTTTGCATTAACTGCAAAAAACTTCTAAACATCCCCTCGTTCATCATCTGCTCAGTGGTGTTGTTCACAGGAGGAACATTGCCAACCTGTTGCACGTTCTCCTCGTTGGTGAGTACAGGCGTCTCCACGGTCTCATTTCCACTGTTAATATTCTCCGTCGACATTCTCAAATACTGTCATAAAACAAGGGTTACTTAAAGAAATCAATATATAACATAATATCCCTATATACTGACCAACTAACAAATAAGCTTAGGTAGGACACACTAGCGAAGGATTTACTCGTCTCTCCCCTCCTAGTTCTATTCCCCGATCTCCGCCAGAGATCATATCCCTAAGCTCTGATACCAACTGTGACGCCCCCAAAATAGGTATACATCACCCATTCTGAATTGTCAATACATGGTACAGAAACAACTACAACTTTATTATTAGAATAGTAAAACTGTGAGTTTGAATACAAATATTATCTTGTAGACAATATCTATACCCAAATAAATCCTCATCATATTTATTGATATATTATTTTACAAAAATGGTGAGGACTACTAAACAAATCTCTCTATAACCATCATTCCATACCCCGACTCGTACTTGCTACATTCTCGCCTCCTGAGAAGAAAAATGGAACAAAAAGGAAAAGGGTGAGCTCAACTAGCCCAGTAAAGAATATTATGACTAAGATAATATACAACAAATTATCGTTAGTCTTCAACAGGGAAAAATCTAATATGATACAATAGACAACAAGTTTTAAATCAATATTCGCAGCGGAAGTAATAATTCATTAGAAGATTTAAGTAGAGAATGCAAACTACTATCTTCTATATATGCATTTAAAGTTCATCGTCTATCTTTTATCCCTGTAACATCAATCAATATATATCTAGAATCAAATCATCTTTGCACTACAGGCCAAAGATATTCATCAGTTGGTCATGTTTATCTAAACACTTGTTCATCTTTGCACTACGGGCCAAAGATATTCAACAGAAATCATTCATCTTTGCACTACAGGCCAAAGATATTCAATAATATAATCATTTAAGACTGAGGATGATGAAAAATATTTTTAAAGAAACGAATCCAGTGAAACAAAATGACAAGGATTAAGGATTAAGGATTCGTACATTGTTTTATCCATGTCCAAAAATACCTCAAAAATATTCATAGTGGTGTAAAATTCAAGAATGATCAAAATATGGATACAATCAAAGCTAGTATCCACAATAGATATTTTAGACAAAAAGGAAAAATTTTCATTTTTCGATGAATAGTGCCGTATTCGTGAATAGTGTCGTATACGTGAATAGTGCCGTATACGTGAATAGTAACTCCGACACCAAAAGTTCCAAATTTGATAAAAACTTCAGATCAATATTTCAGCATAATGATATTGAAGAAATAATATCATTACGAAAAATAATAATATCCCTTACCTCGGAAAGACTGTACTTCTAACTGGAATACTAGATATAGGCTATAACTTGAACTTGCACCATATAGTATTAATCAAAGTATACTCAAAATACTCACAAGAATACGCTCGATAATATAGAGAGAGAAAACTTCAATTTCTGGTGTGTTTTTCAATTCTAACCTAAGCACCTTATTTATAGGAAATTGCTTAGAACACCAAAGCAGAAAATTTAATAAAATAATAATATATATTATAAATTCTCTACGCACACTTTTGAATCCAGAATTCAGCAATTGCACACATGCAAAATGAGGCCCACACATTGAATATATTTTTTTAAATATAAATATTTAAAACTTCCAAAAATCAATTATTTTGGAACTCCGAAACTTCAATAATTCATAATAAATAGCCCTTTTGTCAGAAAATTCGAATCTCGCGACTTTTTATAGGAAATTCAATTCTCTACAACTTTGCAGAAGAATGTTTTCCCAAATTCCAAACAAAAATTGACCGAAATCCATAAACGGACGATTTTACAGGCTATAATCAAATTTCAGTCAAGAAATGGGGTCCACCGACACATAAAACACGCTTTAAATATTTTTGGTAACAAAAATACTCCTCCTTCACATATACTCATATATCCCACATTCATTGTAAAAATATCACCATTATTATATTATTAAAATATAATAATATATTTAAATGAATTATTTTATCAGAAAAAGATAAAATTTCAATTTTCAACAATTGTCACATTAAAAATTTTCTCCATCTATATCCACATAAAATCAATATTTTTCTCATCATATGAATGAATAATTAATTATTCACAAATAATATTACAGAATCACAATATTGACAACCAGGCAGTTCCCAGGAAAGATGGGGCTTTCCAATAAAGATTTCTCCTTACTGGCGCGCAATTAGGTGACCAAACCTCTCCTTAGACAGAACTTTCTAGACATTGCCAATAATGTTATCTAATAATATTATTCAGATATTATGAATTATTGCTTCGATAATGAAAAATATTGTGTAGTGACAATTATTGAAACAACAGTAATATAAAATATCAACGCAGCAATTATTGAATCAATAAAATAAAATACTGAACAGTAATTACTGTAACCATTATTGAGTAGTGCCTTCTTACGTAAGAATCAATAATTGGTGCAATACCGTGTGCTACTGTATTTTAACCACCGAGTATTTTAACAGTATTAACGGTAATAACTACGCCGTTATTTTTAAACAACTTATACTTGTCGTTTTCTTCATCCAATTGCTTTCCGTTATGGGGCCCACACATGGCTACGCCGTCGTTTGAATATTCCCCGACAGTACGAATATTCCACGACCAAACGAATATTCCCCGACAACAATGAATATTTTATAACCACTTGCTTATTTTGAAATATTTGCGTATTTTACCCATAACTATCCACATTAATCAAATCAACCCTTACTATTTCAAAATAATAAATAGAGAAAATTAAATTTCATTAATAATAAGTTGGGGTCTTACAAATTATTTTTGAAATTCCGAGAAATACGTAATGATAGAATATCATTGTAAGACGGATTATGTAATAATAATCTAGTTATGGAAAATGTAAAATTTTGCTTGCGGATTTAATTTGAGAATATTAAGGAAAGCGAAGTATTAGTAAGTAAGTACTAATTGTACGATACTTAGGTATTGTACAATGTAATGAGAACGAGTATAGTACGAAGTATTATACGAGTTTGTATGAAGGATGGAATATCGTATATAATGAATTTGTATACGAATTATAATACGAGAATAATACATAGACAATATGTTTATGTATTAAGCAATGTTAATGGACTTGGAAGATTGGTTAACAATTGGTACTAGCCCAAGTAAATTAAATGGTAAGGCCCAATGTAAATTAATAAGCAAGTGAGTGTTTGTTAAAGCAAGCCCAAAGGTTAAGTTAATTAAGCCAAGCTAGAATCCATGAGTTGATTGACCCATGGGAAAAACCATATTAATATGGTTAATCTTGGTTATCAAGTATAATAAGTGGCGACCAAGTGTTAGAAGTAATGACCAAGTTAATGTGGTGCTCAAGTTAATGTAATGACCAATTTAAAGAATTAATGTCCAAGCAAGGGATATGATTTGTGTTAGCCAAATAATGAATAGTAAGGAAGTAACTTAAGGAAGTGGGATTGGTTTAAAGACTAAACTACCCTGACCTTAGAAATTCTATAAATAGAAAAGGCTTGCAAGCCATTTGTTAGTTGTTCAAACAATCCAAACAATTACAAAGTGCTTAATTGTTAGGGAGATTAAGTTACAAATAAGTTACTTCTATAAGAAAGAAGAAGAAGAAGAAGACTACTTATAAAGACTTCAAAAGTAAGACTTCTTCTCTACATATCTTCTATCTCTATCATGATAGGTTGATAAGAAAAGTTGGATTAAGGAACATGAATGTTAAGAAGTAAGAAGAATGTGTAAGCAATGAACTTAAGCCACATAAGTTGGTAATAAGTCATTTAAACTAACATAAGTTATGAACTTATGAAGAAGTAATATGAACTTGTTATAAGTTTATTTTAAGATGTAATATGAAAGTAAAGAATTTGTATGATTATGTATTATATATACATGAATGAAACTATATGTGAGAACATATTTGCACGGTGAATAAAAGACTTTAACTTTCATAAGTTATGATCAATGGAGCTAAAAGTAGTTTATAACTTAATAAGTTATAAGCTCATGGATGAATAAAGTCAAAATCCAACAATGAAAATAAGTTGTTGTATTAGGTATATTGATGTGTTCATAGAATGAATTGAATGCAATGAAAGTAATGAACAAATCATAAGTAATGAAGATTTACCGAAAACCTCACGATTGGACGATGATCGTCGAATTCGTGAAATTCCCTGGATTAGAAGTCAAATTTTTAGTTTGAACTCAGAAACATTGTTTTCCAATGGAGACAAGTAATATTTGGCATTCTAGAGTTGCGGACTTGAAAATGAGCGAATTCTGACTTAGAACGAAGAAACGAGCATTGAACGTTCATGAATGTTTATCGGTTACGTTAAAAATGAACCAATAGGTGAATTTTTAACAAATGAAGTCAAATAGATAAAATTATTGCATGAACGCATAGATTACGTAATTTGTGAACCGTAGGCTTTTGAAGGAGCCAATTCGGACTTATAACGATGAAGTTATGCATCCTAGAAAGTTCACAAAATTTAAAGTCTGAATTTTTTTTCTGGTGCATAGAGTTGGCGCTGCGGCGCCAACCCTAGGTCATTTGAGTGGTGCCGCAACGCCGTAACAATATCTTAGCATACTAGAAACTCGTGCCGCAGCGCAAACCATAGTATAGATGATGGCACCGCAACGCCATGAGCAGGCCAGGACCTATTGTAAAGTAGTGACGTAGCGCGGCCCACTGAATAAGTATAAAGTCGATGCCGTAGCGCCAGCCTCAGATGAAAAGTCCCCGAACCCGGATACTTGAAACCCGAACTTGGTACTTCACGATACCATTTCTATGAGCGGAAATATTACTAATAATAATAACAATAATATAAATTTTGAACTTAACTTACATTTATCAGAGTTTAATCCCAAGTACGCAACCTTTAATACATTCTTTGCATGATATATAATACATATCATAACTTAATACAATTTATCTATTACAAATGATACCAATAACATATTGCGTTTGCTTTCCTTTTCACTTGTTTTGACATGAGCCTTATAGTCCTCCACACTTAGCTGAAAACATTTAAATTAAGTAAGGATGAGCATTTTAGAGCCCAGCAAGTATTATATATATATATATATAAGCTGAAAAAATTTAAATGTTTTCTTTATAATATTCTTCTACAACCAGTCAATAGTTGTGAAGTAATCTGTACCAAAAATAATAACATAACAACCCTCTTTCAAAATTTTGAAACTGTGTATTGACTATACATGGGGTTTCTGTGACATACTATGAACATTTTTTTCATTTTCGAAAAGGTTAAATAGAAATTCATCTGTAAACCGGCATTGCTTACGGGCCTGAGGGTGTATAGTCCATGGGCCCTGTATTGATCAATACTACATTGCTAGAACGATATTATCGTTCATCCTTTGTCCGCCGTAGCGCATAAAAATTTTCCTATTATCGGGATGTTCATACCTGTCGAGTTTTCATAACAAAGGTCTTATATAATTCAACATATATATATATATATATATATATATATATATATATATATATATATATATATATATATATATATATATATATCAAAGGTGTATTAACACGCGATTAAATACAATGATTATCCATGTGGGGACACTCATATAATCATTTCTAGAAATTAAAGAATAGAATATATATAACTGAATTATCATATACTAATATGTTGATAATCAATGGGCTTATATAATATAGGTTAAACAATCTGTATAATAATAATATAATTCTGAAACATTCTTACACTTGTCCATTGCATAAAGAAAATGCAAAGTTAGGATACTTGCCTGACGCGCTGCTTACAATTACGCAACTTAGATTTATCTTTTCTATCACGACCTATCATTAATCAAATCATTCTATCAATTAGAATTACACATCATAACACATAATACTGCTTACTGTAGTCAGCACATAACCTAATCACATTGTCACATACATTTCACAGTCATCACATCACAAACAAATAAATATACAGACACATTATGTAAATCTAGATCAATTTCTGAAACATGTCGGTTTACCGACAACTTTATCAGATAATTATCGAGTCTAAGACTCTATCCTGTACCTTAATATCTATTTAGACTATTTAAGTAACAGTCATATCATTTTTAAATGACTTACAATAATTTTTTAAATTATCATCATTTATCACAATTTTTGAAATATTAGAATCATTATTAAATGATTTAAATATCAAACAATTCTATTATCATTAACATTTAATCAATATTAAATTATTAATGAAACCATTACCAAAATATTAAAGTTATGTATAATAACTCAAAATAATTTTAAAGTACTTATATTACCCTTAAATGATTTTTAAAACATTTAAAATCATTCTTAAATAATTACCATTAATATTTAAATATTAATGAACTATTTATCCAAATATTAAAAGTCATTAATTATAACTTGAAATATTTTTAATTCATTTATATTCTTTTTAAATGATTTTTAAATTAATAAAACTATTTTAAAACTATTTATTTAATATAATTATTAAATAAATTTAATATCATTTATATTAACTTAATATCATTAATAATGAAATTATCCTTTAAATATTAAAAGTTATATTTTATAACTTAAAATATTCATAAACACCTTTATTTTCATTTAAAATGATTTTTAAAATAATAAAATCATTTTTAAACTAATTTATTAAATAAATCTAATATTATTAATATTAAAATATTAATATTTTTCATGTCAAAATATCAAAAGTCATATTTTATAACTTAAAATATTTTTATAATACTTTAAATTATTTTTATATAATTTTTAAATCATTAAATCAATTTTAATATCATTAATATTAATTAATGAAATTTGTCACAAAATATTAAAAGTTATCAAAAATAACTCAAAGATATTTTTAAACACTTTATTCATATTTAAAATGATTTTTTATATAATTTAAATCATTTTTCTCTAATTAAGTAATACACTAATTAAATAAATTAAATATTATTAATATTCAAATAATTATAAATATTAATGAAAAATATCCTAAATAATTAAAAGTTATTTTTCATAATTTAAAATAAATTTTAAAACCATTTTTGTAATTTTTTATAATTTATTGTCTATTTTTAAGCAATTTCTAGAAAATTAGAAATTAATAATAATAGAAACTGTCGCTGAAGGTCTTTAGCGACAGAAAGTGTCGTTGTTGGTGTTCTTGAGCACCAAGAACACTGACAACCCGGTTCTCAGGTTGCTTGGTTTGACCGCGAATAAATCTTAGCTCACACTATTTCTGGGTCAAGTGAAATATTGATCATGTAGTGTTTATGTAATACTACAATTAACACTCAAAATCCAGGCTATAACATAACAATACATGAAGATTTGGGATTGCTAAAAACCTGTCAGACCAAATCTGGGTTTCTTCAGAAACCCAAAAAATCATTCTGCCACTTTCAAGCTCAAATTACTCTCGGTTATGGTCATGGTTTAAGTTTCTTGATGGTTCAAAGTTATAGTACTTATGTCATAGAACATTTTCAAACCAATAAATCAGTTTAAAAACAACACGATCACAATGTATGGTTCGGTCAAACTCTGACAGAATTAGTGTTCATAACGTTTCTGGGTTTACCCAGAAACTGACTTCGTGATCAAATGGGTCACTTTGACCACTTCCTCTAATCGATCTGTTAAGTTATTATGTCATCAAAAAGCATATATCTATAGTATAACTAAGAGGCTACAATATTTAATAAATGTAAACACCAAAAACAAAAACGATTGTCAGATCCGGGTATTACAAAACTTTGTCAGACAGTGTTTTTAACTTTCTGGGCTGCCCAGAATTTAACTGGTAAATGCCGGTCAACGGCTTTTTACCATTAATAACTACAATTATATACATGCAATGACTCAGATTCTTTTTGTAGCTTAAAGACAACAATATAGGCTACACATATCAACCTTTAAAAACATAAATCATAGACGATTAAAGAGTTATAGGGTCTGACATTCACTGTCAGACCTCCAAAAAATTTTTTCCAAATTTTTTTAAAAATCAAATCTGAGCCTCTAGATGTTATGGATATAACATCTAGCAACCCAGATCATCACTAGAGACTAAAAACAACATATTATAACAACAAATCATAACATCTAACACCCGATTATGGACATAAATTAAACTAGGGTTTAATACCTCTTTAGGCTTTGATCTTGATTCTAGCTTCTGTTTTTTGTATATGTTGTTAGTGGGGCTTGAAAATATGTTTGGATATGATTGATAATTTTGGAGGTGTTAGGCTTGAGAGTATTGAGTACAGTTTTTGCACAAAGTAAGTGAAAAAAACCTTAAGGGATCAAGGTGTTAGTGGTGCTATGGTTGGAAGTACCATTAGCATCATAGGTTGGTATCAAAGCATTAGGTTATAAAACTTAAGGGATGGAATTAAAAACCTTAAGTAATAACCTTAAGAGGAGTCAAAGAAGTACAAGAAGAAAATAACCTTATAAAAATGTATTATGATTATGTTATGTCTTTTTATTATTCTACTGACGTGTACTAATTAACTTAACCGTGTTGTGTAGATGTCAGCAGTAAACGAGATGTTTGTTAGGGATCAAGCCATTAGTGAAGAATCAGTGAACCAAATAGAGGTTATACCGAACCCTATAGCAGCAGAGCCAGAAGTAGTGATTATTGAGTCTGGAGACTCAGAGGAAGCTGACTGCATGTCAGTGTTTGACGGGATGATAGAGGAGGAGGTAGAGACAGTCTCCTTTAACCTAGTGGCTATAACAACTAAGATAGCTCCTGGGGGGTCGATGATGTCTCTGTTCATGTCAGTGTTGGATAGAAATATCCATTACTGTCAGGAAGTTAATGAGCTGAAAGGAGAGCTCCAAATTGTTAGACATGACAAGACTGATGTCGAGTCCATGTGGGAGCAAGAGCATGGTGAATGGATTTTGGCTAACGACAAAGTCCATGATTTAAAGCACGAGGTCTTTGAGCTCAAGGAGGAGCTAAAGACTAAGGTGCAGAAGATATGGAGAATGTCTTATATTTATAAGAGTTCTCATATGGATTTTCAGCAGCAGGTAGATAGATATCCTGTAGAGGTGGGGCAAACACGACATACTATTAGCCGTGATAACATTGCCGGTCTTGCCAAGGCAGATTTCGATAATGCCTTGAGGCAGATGTAGATTAGTGGTATTTAAGGTAGTATGTAAATATTTTGTAAGTAGCAGTGACATAAAGCCCTTTTTGTATAGTAAAGGGCAGTCTTTTGTAAATTCCAATTTTTGGAAGGCGATAGCGGGAAAGTAATGTAAGCAGCTTAGGCTATGTATGTAACCGATGTAGTATTACACTACGAAGAATGAATATAAGTCCTTTTTATGGAAAGCAATGTGTTATGGATGTGGACGTTATCATTTAATATTAATGATAACTAATAAAGAAGGGAATAATAACGCAATGTGTTTATTGTATCAGTAAAATACCGCCGAGAAGAGTGCAACGTAACCAAGAAACGAACGTAAATCAACCGGAGGGAGGTCCGATTAATCCGATGCAGGAGTTTGTTAACTTAATAACCGCTGCATTTAATAGAACAATGGCTAATATCCCCAGTAAATTCGAGAGTAGCACGAGCTACGACCTTTAAGGATTTCAAAAGCGTGGGTCCGCCGGAGTTTAAAGGAACTACGGACCCGATCGAAGCCCAAACGTGGGTTAAGGAAATAGAGAAGGCATTTGTAATTGCAAATGTTGACGATGCCCAGAAGGTTGGCTTTGCGACCTATATAATGAAGGGAGAGGCTAACTTTTGGTGGGAAGCCAATAGGGCTAGGGTTGGGATAACGAATTTGACGTGGGATAGGTTCATGGAGATATTCTTCGAGAACTACTTTCCCTCAAACATGCAGGGAAGGATGAAGATGCGGTTTCTGGAGTTAAAACAAGGGGACATGACGGTTCCCCAATATGCTGCAATGTTCAATGAACTAGCGAGGTTCGCTCCACATCAAGTGGATACCGAGGTGAGGAAGGTGCGACGGTTCGAGTAGGGCTTGAAACCCTGGCTCTATAACCGTATTTTGGTGTTTCAAAGTACTTCTTTTGTAACCGTTTTAGAGAAGGCGATAATCGCAGAGGGTGGTAGTGAGGCGTTGAGCCAATACCAAAAAGAAAAGAAGAATAAGGGAAAGGTTGACGGGAGAGTCAAGATTGAGGGAGCCAGTGGAAGTGGTTAGGGTCAGAAGAGGAAGATATTTAGCTTTGGGAATACCAGAGTGAAGCAAGGAGACCCGAAGAGAAGAATAGAGGCCTGCAAGACCCGTGGGAAGACACATTTAGGAGTCTATCTCAAGGGGAAAGTCGTTTGCTACAACTGTGGACAGGAGGGGCACATTGCGCCTAACTGTCCAAGTCTGAAGAAGAATCATGGATGCTTTGTGTGTGGATCAACTGAACACATAGAGAAGAACTTTCCGAAGAAGGGGACGGACGGGAACCGGGGCACTAATATCGGTAAGTTAGCTATTGGGGGTCCAGCGCAGTCGGGTAGGCCGATGGGTCGTACCTTTAACATGACAGTCCAGGATACGGTTGCATCAGGGGACGTCGTCGTAGGTATTATTCCAATCAACGATATCAATGCGTATTTTCTGTTTGATTCGGGTGCTACTTGTTTGTTTATAGCATGCGATTTTGCTAGACGATTAGGATTACTTCCCGAAAAGTTTCCTATACCTTTAAATATTAAGGTAGCAAACGAAGAGATAATTCCTGTTGAAAATGTCCATAGGAGTTGTTGCGTAGATATACGGAGTTGTAATTTATCGGTAGATTTATTACCAATAAAGTTAGGAAAATTCGATGTAATTCTCGGAATGGATTGGTTAGTAAACCATGGGGCAATTATAGATTGTCAAAAGAAATGTGTGAACATTAAGACATTAGAACAACCTTGAGTAGTATTTTACTGGAATAGATCGCCGGGACGTTCGTGTTGTTTAACCATGACACAAACTAGGAAATTATTGAGGAAGGGGTGCGTAGGTTATCGGTGCCATGTTGTTGATACCCATAGAGTGGTAGCAACCATGGACCAAATACCTATAGTGAGAGAATTCGTCGATGTATTTCAAAGTGAATTTCCTGGTCTTCCGCCGGATAGGGAGACAGAATTCGTGATAGACATTGTGCCAGGAGAAACACCAGTTTCCAGGGCATCGTATCGAAGTGGTGATGAAGGAGTTGATGGTGCAGTTGCAAGAACTGTTGGACAGGAAGTACATTCAACCGAGTGTCTCACTGTGGGGAGCACCAGTACTGTTTGTCAAGAAGAAGGACGGATCGTTAAGACTTTGTATCGACTATAGAGAGTTGAACAAAATAACGATAAAGAATAAATATTCATTGCCCAGGATTGATGATCTCTTTGATCAATTGAAAGGGGCTAAGTATTTTTCTAAAATAGATTTAAGAACGTGGTATCATCAGTTGAAGGTTAGGAAGGAGGATGTACTAAAGATAGCATTCAGAACTCGTTATCGTCATTACGAGTTTTTAGTGATGTCGTTTGGGTTGACAAATGCACCAGCTGCATTCATGGATATGATGAACAGAGTGTTCAAACAATACTTGAACAAATTCATTGTAGTGTTTATAGATGATATTCTAGCCTACTCTAAGACACCAGAAGATCATGTTGAACACCTAAGATTAGTGTTAGAGACATTAAGGAAGGAGAAGTTGTACGAAAAATTCACAAAGTGTGAATTTTGGTTAGAGAAGGTGCAGTTTTTAGGTCATATCATTGACCATGAGGGGATTTCAGTGGATCCAGCGAAGGTGGAAGCCGTGATGAATTGGGAAAAACCGAAAACGCCGACTGAGGTGCGGAGTTTCCTAGGGTTAACATGTTACTATCGAAGATTTATCCAGGATTTTCTGAAGATAGCTACTCCGTTGACTAACTTGAGGAGGAAGACGATGAAGTACGCGTGGACGGAGAAATGTGAGGATAGTTTTCAGGACTTGAAGAAGAGATTTAGTGAATCACCTGTTTTGTCATTACCTGATGACACAGGAAATTTTGTAGTCAATAGCAATGCTTCGCATAGAGGACTTGGTTCTGTGCTCATGCAGCATGGCAAGGTCATTGCGTATGCATCTAGGCAGTTGAAGGATTATGAGAAAGTTTATCCTACTCATGATCTCGAACTGGCCGCGGTAGTTTTTGCTCTAAAGATATGGAGACATTATCTTTATGGAGAAAAATGTGATATATACATGGACCACAAAAGTCTAAAATATATCTTCACGACTGTGAAATCCTGTATCACCCAGGAAAAGCCAATGTAGTTGCCAATGCCTTAAGTAGGAAAGGTCAGGAAAAGTTGTCTTTGTTAACGGCTCAAACTGAGTTAATAACAGAGATGGTTAGGATGAAGTTGGAAGTGAAGCTGCAAAGTGAAACGGGACAAATGTTGTTTGCAACAGAGATGCAATCTAACATCATAGAAAGAGTCAAGGGGGTACAACTAAAAACGGATGAGTGTAACCGGATGAGGGAGCGGCTAGCTAATGGAAAAGATACTAAGTACAGTCTTGATAATGAGGGATTATTGAGATTTAAAGGAAGAATTTGGGTTCCGAATGAGACGGAATTAAAGGAGCAGGTTCTACAAGAGGCTCATAGTTCAAGGTTTTCGATACATCCTGGTAGCACCAAGATGTATCAAGATTTTTGACAGAGTTTCTGGTGGCCGAACATGAAGATAGAAATTGTCGAGTACGTTAGTAGGTGCTTAACTTGTCAGAGAGTTAAGGCCGAACATCAACGACCTAGTGGCTTGTTACAGTCATTAGAAATTCCTGAGTGGAAATGGGAGAATATCACGATGAATTTTGTGGTAGGACTTCCGACTACTCAGAAGGGGTATGATGCGATTTGGGTAATAGAGGACCGATTGACGAAGTCGACTCACTTTTTTCCAATTAGGGTTTAAGTATAACTTAGACCAATTAGCTAGACTTTATATTAAGGAAATGATCATCTACCATTAGTGGAGTTTGCGTATAACAATAGTTATCATGCAAGCATAGGTATGCCACCTTACGAAGCTTTGTATGGGAGAATATGTAGAACGCCACTGTATTGGGATGAGGTAGGAGAACGCCGAATGTTGGGACCAGAATTGGTGCAACAGACAGCGGATATTGTCAAAAAGATTCAGATGCGTCTTCTAGCACCTCAAGATAGACAGAAGAAGTTTACGTATCCGCATAGAGAGAATTGAGAGTTTGAAGTAGGTTCGTACGTATTTCTAAAAGTATCTCCCTGGAAAGGAAAGATACGTTTTGGAAAGAAGGGGAAATTAAGTCTGAGGTTTATAGGACCTTTCGAAGTATTAAAACGGGTGGGTGACGTAGCTTATATGATAGCGTTACCTCCAGACCTAGAACAAATACATAATGTATTTCACGTATCCGTGTTACGTCCCTATAAGCCGGATTATAAGAACGTGATAGAATATGAGCCTATCCATGTCGAGAAGGACTTAACGTACGAGGAAATGCCGATTCAAATTATCGATAAAAAGAACAAGTTATGCAGAATAAAGTCATACCTACCGTGAAAGTGATATGGAAGAACCACGATGCAGAAGAAGCAACATGGGAGTTAGAAGAAATGATGAAAAAGAATTACCCGCATTTATTTGTGTAATTTTTTTTTAAGCGAGATTCTGGGGACAGAATCCTTATAAGGGGGAGAGAGTGTAACACCTCAAAAAATCGAACCTTTTGTAATTACTTTTAATAATGAATAAAATAATATTATTTATTATTATTGCGTGTTGAGAAGATGAAGGTCGTTCTATAACCTAGAAACGTCAGAATGTCGTAGTATTTTAACTACGTGGGAGAATTAAAGTATTTGAATTTCTAAAAAGAAAATAAATATTTTCCGAGAAATTTTTTGAAAACACTATTCATCGATTTCTGCTCGGAAAATATTTTTGAACTTTCGAGAAATACAAAATTTTATAATATCGAGGTGATATTGATTATGTAATAATAACATAAGTATGGAAAACGTAATATTTCGCATGCGGACTTAATTTGGGAACGTTAGGTTATTACGTGTTAAAGGAAGAGAATTGTGATCGTATAATGTGTAGTCATTTTATGAACGTATTGAATGTAAGTATAATACGATGTATTGTACTATTATGAATGAAGAATGAAATAACGTATATTACGAATTAATATACGAGTTAGTATATGAAGATTATACGTGGGGTATAAATGTAAGTTATATAATTTAAGGTAATGGAATTGTAGGATTGATAGTCTAATATAGAAGTCCAATGAATGTGATCATCAAGCCCAAGTGTTTGATTATCATAAGCCCAAACCATTGTAGCACAAGCCCATTAAGAAAGTAGTTAAATTAATTAACCAAGCCCAATGATTTAGCCATTATCCATGGAGCGATCCAAGTGTAAGTGGGTAGACTTGATGGGCAAGATTTATGTGTGGTGATCAAGTGAAGTGATGACCACACAAGGAATAGTAAGGAGGTGTATGTTTGAGGAGGTGGAAATGAGGAGGTGGATTAAAGGAGGTGGGATGATTAATGTCTATTCTACCCTCACTTTGAGATCTCTATAAATACCATGCTTCTCAATTCATTTGTTGGTTGTTCAATAATCATCTATCTCCTCTCAAATATAAGCTACTTATTTGGTAGAGCAAATAAGCACTTTTAAGCCAAAGCTTCTTTTGTTAGATTTCTAAGAAGAAGAAGTTAGACTTCAATGGTATTGATCTTGTGTTCAATATTCTTTCATCTCTATTAGAATAGGATGATAAGGGAACTATTATTAATGAACATGTATGCTAAGATTATGTAATAAGTTAATAAGGAATGAACTTAAGTTGAATAATTTGAATAAGTAACTTGAACATTAATAAGTTGCTAGAACCATGAAGAACTTATTATAAGTTGTCATATGATGATTAGTATGTTGATTATAGCATGAGAACTTTGATTGAAGGACATAAGTTGTTCATAAGTCATGAACATGTAGATTTTTAGTTCATAAGTTGTATAAGTTAATGACTTATGAGAATGAGTCAAAACCTACCTTGTTTATGGGATGGGTTAATAAGTAACTTGTAATGATCTTATGTTTGTTGAAATTCATTTAGAACGCTTAGTAATGAAGATTTGACGGACTTCACACGATTGGACGATTATCGTTGAATTCGGTAAAATTCTCGGAATGGAAGTCGTATTTTTTGTTTGAAGTCGAAAATGTTGGTTTTCGATGGAGACAAGTTATATTGGTCATTATAGAGTTGCGGACTTGAAAATGATCGGATTCCAACTTGAAACGAAGAAACGAGCGTTGAACGTTCACGAACGTTTATCGTTTTAGATAAAAATTAACTCAAAGGTGAAATTTTAGCAAACGAAGTCAAATAGATAAAATTATTGCATGAACGCATAGAATATGAAATTTGTGAACCGTAGGCTTTTGAACGGACCAATTCAGACTTAAAACAAAGAAGTTATGCATCCGGGAAGTTTGCTACTATTTTAAACTGCACAAACTGTCTGAGGCACAGAGTCCGCGCCGCGGCGCGACTCCAAGCCTAAAAGGCCCGCGCCGCAGCGCGAGGCCGAACCCTTGCACACTGCTAACTCGCGCCAATCCAAAAAATTTGATAGTGAAGAATAGTTTCAAGTGTAGAAGAAAAGAGAACTTGTTAGTAATGAATTAAGATATAATCATAACATGGTAAGACATTGTAAGGTACTTGTAAGACACTAATGCATGTTGATTAAGAGTTAATAATCAATCGAAGATGAGTGGAATGTGAATGACATAATGAAAGTCGGAAACCCTAAATAACGAATCTAAGTTAGGATTTACATTGAGATGAAGGGTAAGATATAATAGCTATACATACGTGATTGTGTAATACCTAATGTGGTACGTTATATGATTATGTATTGTAGAATCATAGAGACTTAAAGTGTACATTTGTTAATCAGTAAGCATACTCTAAAGGCAAGTATTCTAACCCTTGTTCTAGTTCAGTCTGGACAAGCTGTGTATTTCATGTATTCTTTTGCATGAAGTTTTTAACAATGAAGTCTAAACCCAATTCTTTCGGCTAGACTTATATTATGAATCTATCAAGCATGATTAATGTTACCAAGTTATATTGGCATGGTTTTTAATCGAACACCAATTATGCTAAAATGTATTTGTCGTTTAACGACAGGCACGTGAGGTTGCCACTACTTAAACGTACACACGTTTAATGAATATAGTGTTGATCAACATAGAGTACTATGAGCTGATCATTCCGAAGTGCTCGTAAGCTATGACAGTCTTACGTACTTAGTGTCGGGTTGTCCTTTTCAAAAGAACTTATGATATGCTCATAGACTTGAGCCATAATTGTTATTCTACTGAGTATGGTTGTGTAAAATGTTTTGAAGGGAAAGAAGTGTTATTTTGAATTATCGATAGTACTTCGTAACTATTGTTCAGTTATTGAAGATATATGAGTTCTATATTTCAAACATATTGTTTATTAGAATTTTAGTACTTACTGAGCTAGTCATGCTCACTCTTGCTTGAACCATATGAACACAGCCAAGATCGAGCAGACCGAAAGCTCGGGCAAGGACAAGGGCAAGGCGAAGACGAACCCTTAGATTAATTATGTAATAGTATAGGTGAACGATTATAATATATTTGATATTATGACAAGAAAAAATGAATGGTTTACAAAGAACTTGAGAAATGTAATATTATTATGGATATATAGAAGTTATATTTGTCCTTTTGTGACTATTCAGGTGAATGAATGAATTAATGGTAGTACCGTGTAGCACCATCTGTCGGGTTGGAAGAGACCCGAATTTGGGGGCGTCACAGAACCTTTGTAATAGGTTAAGAACTTGGGAGAATGTAAATATTATTTTGATTATATATAAGAGATATTCGTTTTTTTGAGGCTTTTCAATTGAATGAATGTATGAATGTTTGTACAGTATAGCACCATCTATCGGGTTAGAAGATACCCAGATTTGGGGGCTCTATAGTGGTGGTTGATCTTGTCTCAATATATATATTTACCATTTTTATATATTTATATCTATAGTCCCCAATGAAGTTCGCTTCGTAGTAGTTGAAAGTCTGTATATATATATATATTTACGGCTTTTGTATATGTAACTGTTTACCGCATTCATATAAATTTCTACATCATGTGAGTCTAGGAATCATGTGATCACAAATGCAGTCTTCTGAATCTAGATTCAGTTCCCGTGATGTACATTTTCGACTGTAAACAGCTTGTACATTATTCATGGTGTCTGAATTTCCTTAAACAACTCTCATGCCCACAAGGAGTTCGGCACTGTATATATCTTATTTTCTCAAAGATGCCTCGCATCTCGAAAGTAAAAGCAATTAAGTCGATCACTTAATAAAATGAAAGTATCAAAGGCCTCAATTACTATTGAGCATAAGGGTTTGAAAAACCTCTTTTACAAAACATCACTACTATATCTTGTTAAAAATGAATTTTCACACAAATTCAAACCCTTTGTATATAGGTACGAACGAGGCATAACACTACTTCCAAATAATTGCACATTGACCCATACACATACACACATTCATATAATAGTTTAATTGAAAAGTGGCGGTCACCGTGGTAACACGGATGTTAGGTGGTGCCTAAAACCTTCCCTCCCCATAAGCAAGTCCCCAGACCCTAACAAATCTCGGTTTCACATACCAGTTTAATAGTGTTACATCACGTGGTCAATGTGCAAACTTTTTCTCGGTTGAGTTGGTGCAACCATTTAAAAATACCAGCTAGCGACTCTTACAGTCCAATCGTCGACATATAAATGTAAGAACTTTTCACACCTTATTTTTTCAAACAAATCTCACCTAACATGAGAACACCAAAAGACAATAACAGAAAAGGGACAGTAAAAATCCCGACATCGACAATATATATATAGACTTAAACCGAATAATTGAGTCTGGATCGACTATTTGTGGCTTTTACTTGCTTTCATAATATATATATATATATATATATATATATATATATATATTATTTACGGTGTTTAAATATCTTTTTTAACTATTAATTAAATGTAAATCCATAATATTTAAATATGTGGACTAAATTTATCTAAATCTAACTATATCTAACTTTTAACTGGTTCAAAAGTTATAAAACTGGAACCTTTGAGCTAGAATGGCTAAGATTTATTTAAATCTAGTTTTTTTTCTAGTTTTTTGTAAATATTAAGCAACCATTTGACCCTTAATCTGTATCTAGAGGGAATGAAAAGTTTTACTTTGCGCAGGTATGGATTTAATTGATGAATCCTTTGTTTTGGGTCGTTTAGATTAAATATCTATTTTATTTCAGTATCCTTTTTATGCAGAATATTCATATAAGACCCCAACTTTTATGAATAAAGATTTAATTTTCTCTAAATATTATTTTGATTAGTAATGTGTTGATTTGATATAATTCTATACTTATGGGTGATATGTGCAAATTTTTCAAAGTAAGCAAGTGGGCATAAAATATTTGTTTGGTCGGGGAATATTCTTTTTGTCGGAGAATATTAATACGATGGCGCAATTATTTGTGGACCACATAACGGAATAACTATCGGATATAGAAAGCGATAAAAATAACATTTTCATAAAATAACTGTGACGCCCCAAATCCGGGTATCTTCCAACCCGACAGATGGTGCTACACGGTACTACCATTCACACATACATTCAATTGAAAAGTCTCAAAGGAACGAATATGTCTTCTATATATTCAAAATAATATTAACATTCCCCATGTTCTTTATAACCATTACATTCGTTCTTATCATAATATCAAATATATTACAATATTAAACCTATACGATTACATAAGTATTCTATGGGTTTATCTTCGCCATGCCCTTATCCTTGCATGAGCCTTCAGTCCGTTCGATCTTAGCTATATTCATATGGTTCAAGCAAGAGTGAGAATGACTAGCTCAGCAAGTACAACAATTCTATTTAACAATATGCTTGAATCATATAAAACATATATCTTTAATAACTGAACAATAGTTATGAAGTATTATTGATAATTCAAAATAGCACTTCTCTTTTTTTTAAAACATTTTACAATAACAATATTCAGTAAAATAGTAATTCCGGTCCAAGACCTTGAGCATTTCATACTTTATTTGAAAAGGACATCCCGACACTAAGTCCGTATGTCCGACATTTCTTACCAGCACGTCTAGGTGATCAGCCTATAGTACTCTATGTTGATCAACACTACATTCATTAATCGTAGGTACGTTTAAGCTGTGGCAACCTCATGTGCTTGTCGTTTAATGACAAAACATTTTAGTATACTCAGTCTTCATTTGAAAACCATATGAATATAACTTGGTAAAACATTGATCATACATTGATAGATTGTAAAAAATCTAACATAACATGAGTCTATCCGAAAGAATTGGATTTGACTTCATCATACAACAATTCATGTGTAAGAATACATGAATCACAAAGTTTGTCCAGATTGAACTGAAACAAGGGTTAGAATGCTTGCCTTCAGTGTCTCTATAGTTATAACACGTGCACTTTCAGTCCTTAAGGTCTATACAGTAGATGATAACATCACATAACATATTAGGTCATGAATAACATGCATAGTTCCTAAAGAATCTTACCCTTCTTCTCAATCTAATTACGTATTAGATTTGTTACTATTCATCTCGGCTTTCTGTTATGTCGTTCTTATGTTCACATGCAATTGACTTAATTCAACCCTAAGTGATCATACTTAAGGTTTAACAATGTCTTAACAATATTATAATCAAGCTTTAGTTCATTACTAATGAGTTACCATTTAAGCTCTCTCTACCAATAATTTTCAATGTCAAAAGCCTAAGGCTGGCGCTGCGGTGCCGACATTACTCCTCTATGTCACGCCGCGGCGTGAGATAGCAGTGTGTATGGTCCAGACTCGGCGGTGCGGTGCGAGTCTCCTTTGTTATGGTAGCGCTACGACGCCAATTAGTAGTGTACCATGTCTCAGCCTCGCGCTGCAGTGTGGGCCTTTGTGCCTTGAGTCGTGCTGCGGCGCGGACTCTGTGCCTCTGAAAAATTTAATAGATTTTTTGACTTTGTGAGATTTATGGGCTCGTAACTTCTTCGTTATAAGTCCGAATTGGCTCGTTCAAGAGCCTACAGTTCACAAATTACATACTCTATGTGTTTATGCAAGAATTTTATCTATTTGACTTCATTAACTAAAAATTAACCTATTAGTCTATTTTTAACGAAAACGTTAAACGTTCGTGAACGTTCAACGCTCGTTTCTTCGTTCTAAGTCAGAATTTGGTCATTTTCAAGTCTGCAACTCTATAATGCCAAATATGACTTGTCTCCATTGAAAACCAATGCTTCTGAGTTTAATCACAAAATACGACTTCCATCCGAGAATTTCACGAATTCGACGATTATCGTCCAATCGTGTGAATTCCGGCAAAACTTTGTTACTAACGATTTGTTCATCAATCCAAATGGATTCAATTCATTCTATAGACATTTAAACTTATATATTACGACAACTTATTTTTAAGTTATATTTTGGCTTATTCTTTATAATTTCATGACTTAATAAATTATAATTTACAAGATTTCATTCCTTATGACTTATTATTGGTTTAAGTCCTTTAAGCAACATTCTTACATCTTATCAACTATACTAATTTCTTAAGGTAAACATATGACAAGTCCATATATGTTCATCATAAGTTCATAATTATTTAGGTTCAAATTACTTATACATGACTTATTCGGCTTAAGTCCATTGCTTATTCCCTTCCTATGATTGCTTAGCATACATGACCATCACTTCTCTATCAAGCTATTATGGTAAAGATAGAAGACTAATGGCATAGGATCCTTTACCTTTGATGATAAGCTTTCTTCTTCTTGGAAATCTAACAATGAAAGTTTTACTTATTCTTGGCCTATTCTCTCTAACACTTAAGTTGTTTTGTATTGGATGAAAATGAACAAGCAATAGTGAAATCCAAGTTGGGTATTTACAGGACTTCCAATTTGAGTGCATAAGGGACATTATGTCATCTGACCTCCTTAACAAACCTCCTTATTATTCCATACTTAACAACTAAGTAAACTTGTTAGCCACACTAATTACTTGGCCACCACATAAAGTTCTTCGCCACCAAGTTCACCCATATCAACATGGGTTGCTACATGGATCATGTTTTACCCATTGGATCATTAATTGGGGTTAAGTCCACTTAGATTAACTTATTCCTTTGGGCTTATATTAATTTACTTTGGGCTTGCACATCCAATTCTTATTGGACTTGTACATCGTACATAATTCACAAGTTCATTTACAAATGGCTTAAAGCCTTATTACAAATCCTCTACGAATTATTCTCGTATTTTAACTCGTATACTAAATCATATTATATGAAATACGATCATTCCCATACACTCGTATAATACTCCGTATCATACTCGTATAATACTTTGTATCATACTCGTATACACTACCTCGTACAATACATACGTATCATACGATCATTACATTAGATTCTTAATACTTGATTTTCCTATTATTCTCGAACTAAGTCCGCATGCAAAATATTACGTTTTCCATCCGTGAATTATTATTACATAATCTAACTCAATTCGATATTATAACGTTACGTATTTCTTAGAAGTTCAAAAATAATTCCTGAGCAGAAATCTATGGATAGTATTTTTTAGGAAATTTCTCGGAAAACTTTTATTTTTGTCTTGGAAATTCAAATACTTTAATTCCTTCACGTAGTTAAAATACTACGACTTTCCGATGTTTCTAGGTTATAGAATGACATTCTTCTTACTAACACATAATAATTACAAGTAATATAATTGTATTCATTATTTTATTAAATAAAATTATTTTACAAAGGATCCGAATTTCTCGGTCATTACATTCCTCCCCCCTTATAAATATTATGTCCCTAAAATCTCGTCTCATATTACGCAAACAACTGAGGGTAATCCTTCCTTATCTTTTCTTCCAATTCCCACGTTGCTTCTTCTGCATCGTAGTTCTTCAATATCACCTTCATGGAAGATATAACTTTGTTCCGCAGAACTTGTTCTTTTCTATCGACAATTTGAATTAGAGTCTCTTCGTATTTTAAGTCCTTCTCAACATGAATAGGCTTATATTCTATTAAGTGCTTATAATTCGGCTTATAAGGATACAATACCGATACATGAAACACGTTATGTATTCGTTCTAGGTCTGAAGGCAATGCTACCATATAAGCTACCTCAACTACTCGTTTTAACACTTCAAAACGACCTATAAACCTTGGACTTAACTTTCCCTTCTTTCCAAAGCGTATCTTTCCTTTACAGGGAGATACCTTTATAAATACGTAATAGCCTACTTCAAACTCCCTATTTTCTCGATGCAAGTCCGCATACTTCTTTTGTGTGTCTTAAGCTGCTATGAGATGTATTCGTATCAACTTCACCATATTCGCTGTTTTCTGCACCAATTCTAGCCCTAGCATTCGGTGTTCTCCCACTTCATCACAGTACAATGGTGTTATGCACTTCCTCCCATACAAAACAAGGAACATTATTGATGGACAAATTTAAAACAATCGTAGGATAATTGTTATTAATGGACACATTTAAAATCATCGTGTTTAAGTTAGATGCTTATTGCTTGGTTAGGAACAGTAGAAGCATTCATGAAGAACGAATTAAAACTTAGCTATAACGAAGTTATGGCAAAAATTTCATAAAAGATAAATGAGAATTAGAAAGTTAGTAAATGAACCTGAATGTGTAGGGTTTCATAAGAATATAAGAGAATGTAGAAATCATGAGTGTTGGACTAAAGAACAAATGAATTCCGAGTTTGAATGACCGAATTATGGACGAACGAACGAAGAGCGTTAAAAATGTAAAATGAATAAGGGTGAAGATTAAGCTAATTTAATGGCATGTTAACGGATTCAGAATGAAGTTTTGTACGAAGGGGATTGAAGTACATAAGTTAAGGAAGAGAATGGCTTTGGAATGACCACGTTCTGAGTTATAACGAATAAGTTATGGAAGCGTGAAGTAAGCGTCTCAAATTGTATTTAAGACTTAGAAAATTTTTAGGGATGAGAGCTTGGCGCCGCAGCGTGAACCGTGCCTTGGGAGGTGGTGCCGCAACGTCAGACTTGGAAGTTAGACACTGCAAAGTGGCACTACAGCGCGAGTGATAAAGAGGGACCTGGCACCGCGGCATCGGTGCAGGGAAAAAGCCAGTGATGAGCTTTTAAGTGCTCAATTACTAGGGGATGTGCAAGAAAGAAATATGAACATGTATTTCACCTAAAATAACACTTAAACAAGTGAATTAAACCTTTAGTATAGGTTGAATGAAATGATCGAAAGAGATTAAAAGATCAAGAAGAGAATAAATGTAAACGTAAACGTAACGCAGTTGCAAGCAGTCTTAGCATACAACGAACAGTATGGCTTCGACATTAAGAAAGAGTAATGAAAATGGGATTCAGGTAATGGATAATGAAAGTATTAAGTAAGATAAAAATGGTAACAAGAAAGTCGTAACAAATGGTAATAATATTAATGAAAGACGATCGTGATTCAGATAGAAAATGATAGAATAAATTATAAGTATGGAACATTTTAACCAATGTGAAAGTTGAGTGTACGCAAATATTAAGCGGATAGAACCTACACCCCGTGTATGGTTTGACCATAAGATAGAGAAGTTTATGATTAAACCATGAATGGTAAAAGACTGAATTAAAGACAATGACGTTTAATGTAACGAAGCTGAGTAATGATTACCTTGAATGACCGCTCTAGGTATATAAAAGACTGTATGACTTAGACGATAAAGAGTGAATCTTGAGGTGTGGCATTTAGTTGCCAGGAAGCCATAAAGAATGAAAAATTAACTTAGCGAATGTTATTGTTTTAATGGTTCGGATAAGCTAAGATAAGTTTAGGTTGTAGTACAATCGTAATCTTTGATGGTTGACATATGGGAGCTGGGCTAAACAATTCCTTCAGAGAGCGAAGGTATATACAAAAATGGCAACCGATCTAACTCACTGTGATGGCAGTGTAGACGAGACAGGAACTTATTTGTTGGTTATTTGTGGGAAACCACTCAGAGTACCATATGGACTACTAGCAGAGAAGCGATGTGTGCTGAGTCCTAGAGAAGTTATAAGAAGAAGATAAGAATGTAAAACATCAAAGATGATGAACGTATAAGTAAGACATCTCCGTATGTCATGAAGCCGTATAACGGTAATGAAAGTGGTCGCGTAAACTTAGGTTGCAAGAACGTGAACCCTAAGAAGTAATGTTAAGCAAATCAATGCATAAGTCAAATTTATATGACTAATTGGTGTATGTGGTGTTTTCTTATGTGTTATATAGGAATTGAAATGAGCAGTTCGGCGTATGCTATAGCAGGGCGTAAGGCAAGTTTCCTAACTTCATTCATATTCTAAATGAATGCTAGTTTCTTAAACTTCTCAGATGTTGAACTTGAGAAGTTTTGTCTATATGCGAATGTGTGATATTTGTACAAGGTGGTAAAACGCATGAGGCCTTGTGCTACAATGTGAACACTTCGGTGTTTCTATAAGATGATCTGTTCTGTGATTTAACTGTTGAATAAGAGAATACTCTGTTTATACATAATCCATTATTGTTAAGTCTATGCTAATGATTCTAGCCAGACATGATGTATATGAAAAATGTAATGATTGAGAAATTTATAATTTAAATTAAATATTTATTGAATTAAATAAATATTTTAAATAATTTATTTATTGAGGAAATAAATAATTGATGAATTGTGGTGAATTAATTTGGTAACTAAATTAATTAATGTTAATTAAATTGAATAATGATAATTTTATTCGAAGGATTTAATTTAAGGAAATAATTAAATTAAATCAATTGCTTGATATTTAAAGAAATAATTAAATTAAATGAAATGTTTAATTTAGAGGTAATAAATAAATTAAATAAAGTGATGTTTCTAATTTATTAATTAAATTAGATATATAATATTTATTAATTATAAGTATAATGATAATAAGAATTTTATTATTATTATAAGTTATTTAAATTAAATAAACTAAAGTTATTTAACTTAACTAAATTATTTGTGTGACATGAAAACTATATAATAAGAATAATATAGTAATAATCTAGTTAGGGGAAATTTTGGTTAGCCAAACAAGGCCTTGTGGCCTTTGGCTTATTTCAACTAAACACCTTTTTGTTTTTTTAACCGACGTACGTGGGATTGTGGCCAGTTTATAATTCCTACGCGTCTTTTTTTTTCCTAAGGCTAGTTATTAGTGAATAACACAGAGGAGATTGAGAGAATTTTTTGTGGTTATCAAATGGAAGAGAAGGGTTTGCTAATTGTTTTGCTAATCAAGGTATACACTATCCCTATTTTAACTTTTAGTTTCGGTGTATATATATATATATATATATATATATTCTATGTGATTGGAAATCACGTGAATTGTGGTATATATATATATATATATTTATATTTATATATATGTTCATATAGTTTTACAAAATCTGTTAATCATCATATATGATTGATGCTTGTTTGTTAAATAGATGAAATTTGGGTTTGTAGGGAGAAAAAATATATAACAATGTTTATGTTCATATAATAGGGCTTAGAAAGTACAAAATTTCATTATTAATGTGTGTTAGAATCTGCAATTTGATGTTAGACTATGTTCGCTAAAAGTGTTAAAATGGAAGAAAATTGGAAAATTATGGTTTTAATTATTCAAAATCGTGTTTATGTAATGTTTTTATATATAGAATGGTGTATAACATGCTTAACTACGTTATTACAGAGTTGTAGATGACTAGTTTTGTAAATTTTGCAGTTTTTTGGTTGAATTTGGTTGATTTGGGGCAACTGCTTTGTAGCTGAGTTGTGCAGTTTCTGTCTGTGCACGGCGCAACTGCGCCATTGCCAAGGCAAGAAACAGCACAGCTGCACCACTAGGTTTCTGCAGGCGAGCACCAGCGCAACTGCGCCGGTGCCAAGGCTTGGGAAAGCGCAGTTGCGACGTGTCTTAAGCCTAACCAGTGAAGTAAGATTAATTGTACGACATGGGTAATGAACTTATGTTAGCTAAGCAAGCATGCTAATGATGTTAAGACATAATTGACACTATAATAACATATTGTAATGTGTTTTAATTCAAAGTGTGATGATTTTAAGTAATTATTTAAATAAGTTATAAAATGAAACAAAATGTGATGTTTTCAAAAGTTAGAGATGAATGATTAGGTTATGTTGATCAATGTGTGATTTTAGAGGCGTTAAGTATGTTAACCTAAATGGTTAGGTGCTAGGTTAGGGTTATAACCTAAATGATAGTTTAAACCCGAAAGCTAATATTCATACAACTAATTGTTGCTGCGAATTCAATGTTATATATAGTGTAATTAGAGATTATTTTACACTTGTGTAGCTTCCATACAAGGCAAGTTCTTAAACCTTAACTCTTTACATTGAGCAAGCTTTCTAACTTCATTTTTTCAGGTTGAATGCAAGTTCCCATTCCTAAATTATTATTGTACATGTTCTTAACATTCCTTGTAAAATTGAACAAGCCTAATCTATCTTGAGTATGTTTATACATGCTCTTATAACCTAATTCATTACATCGAGCGAGTTTAACTTTCCAAATTATTATAAAAAGCATATATTATTCTAATACGTCGATTCAAATGAGATTATTCTAACTCTTTTGGTTATAGCACTTTGCATGTTTATTATGTTTATTCAATTATATATATTGTTGATATCCGATCTTTGACCTTGATAGCCTTGTTCAGTTATACATTCTTGTATTAAACCTTTTTTGATGGAAATTATATAGTGTTCTAAAATTCTAGAAACACTGATAAGCTAGTTTTGAACTAAACTTTCTTTAGTGCGGAAATTCTAAATTCAGACTAAGATGAACAACCCTAACATAGGGGATTTTGTACGTGTAGCGTTTAGATGTTTGTGCACAATACATGGTACAAAGGGCTGATCCTCCTACGTACGTTAAGAAAAGTTTGTATAGTCTAATGAGTGTTAAGGTTAAGGTAATAATACCTGAATACCGGAGACATAGTTCGTGGTCTTAAGACCCTCAGACAATTAAAGTTCGAACTTGTTTTCTATTTTTGATTTGTAGATCAAGTTCATTGTTGTTCAGCAATTGTTGTTTATTCTCGTGTTGTTATCATTACTGCCTTCTATATCAGTGAGCATTTGTTTGCTCACTCTTGTAATTAACACTGCAGCTAAAGTGGAGAAAGTTGATGAGCCATCCACTAGCAAAGGAAAAGGAAAACTGTACAAGTGTTGAAGATATATGGAAATTAATTTAAATGTTTTATGTTATGAGACTTATTTTATTTTATGATGTATTCTGCAAACTAATGTAATAAATTTAAGGTTAGATTACCTGGTATTTTTTTTTGAGATGAAGATGTAACCCTTTAATGGGAAAGATTATTGTTTAAGTTATTTAAAGTATGTCTTTATCTTTTGAGTATGGGTAGTTAGATGTAATGTTTTGGATAGTGAACACCAAATCATGTGGGAACGGAGTACCTAGATTTAGGGGTGTCATAGGTTGGTATCAAAGCTTTAGGTTACTAACCTTAGGTGAGGAAACCTTAGGAAGTAACCTTTAAGGAAACATAAAACATAGAGGTCTTCAACTCTTATCGAGTTTAAGAAATGGATTAAGGTATCCATTGAACTTAAATAAGAAAAGACATTATGTGATATGTGTTAAATAACTTATGTGCTCGCGAGTATCGAAAATGTTAAGTAAAACTTCAAATATTTTGTTGGCATGATGTCTAATAAAGAAGGATCCAGTCCAGCTAGGGAAGTAATACCTAAGGTACCTAGAGATGATGTGACAATCGTAATTTTGCAATTTAATTTTAATATTTATTTGATTGAATAAATATTTTTTGATGAATTAATTATTAGATTAAATAATTAATTGATGAAGTTGCGATAGATTAATTTAATTATATGTGTTATATTTATTAAATTGAAGTGGAGAATTTTATTATTCGATGTATGTATTTATGTGAGATTATTGAATTAAAAGAAATATTTAATAAGCCTTTGTTATTTTATTTAATTTAATTATTAATTAGAGATTTAATAATTGATATTATTATTAAATGAGCAAATTTAATTATGTGACTATGTGCATTATTGAGAAATCATTATATTTTATTTAAAGTAAATTAAATAAGATATTGATTTATTTTATAAAGGAGTGTGACATTATCTAAATTATATGATAAAGTTTTATTAAATTCAATGATTTTTAAAACCTATTCTAACTTGCCAAACATGGCCTTGGTGGGAGTTGAGGGAAGTTACCCATAATGGGGAGTAATTGACCTCTACTGCGTCAGTTTTTCTCCTTTATTATTAGACGTCATCTCTTTCCTATTATTTTTCTAAGTCTGGCAAAAACAGAGAGGAGAGAGAGAGAGAGAGAGAGAGAGTTTGAGTAATTAGTGTGTGATTGGTAAAGAATTGAGAGGAATTCATCTTCTACAAGTTATATTCTACGCTTTAAGTAATTCTCTCCAACCCAAATTCCTATTTTACGTCTTTTTAAGTTTTCATGAATATGGCCTAAGTTTTCTGTAAAGTTTCTGTAGTTGGAAAGGGTAACAATTATGTGATTATGTGTTAATATATAACATCATAACATGTTATATATATATATATATATATATATATATATATATATATATATATTATATGGGTTTCCATATCTTCAGTTTAATGAAATTATACAGTAAAAGATTTCAGAGTATGTTATATGGCCATATGGCCTTATAGGTGTTTTTAGTATGTCAAACATAAATGGTTTTGCAAAATTTCCACTTGTATATGATTATGCAAGATAAAATGAACAAATTTTTTTTTTGAATGGCTGGATTTGGTCTTATAAAGAATCTATGGCGATGAATTTTAGAATTTAAGTTCAAAACTTCAAGAACAGTCCAATTTTCATGTTTTAATCATGTGATTATGTGTTTTAATGGAATAAAATCACTCCATAGATGTTAAGTAATGATTATGTACAAATTTTAACATGTGGTTTTGTGTAATTTGGTGAAATTAGTGTTTAAGATGTGTTGTTTTCGCTGAATTCTGTGTTCGACGCGAACTGGAATTTCAAAGTCTGGGGTTTCGCGCCGCGGCGCCAACTCTTAGTTCATTTCTCGCGCCGAAGCTCCACCGCTCCGCAGCGCCAGTCACCTGAGCCGCAGCGCCACGGCGCTACAGCGCTAAGACATAGTATAAAAGTTGCGCTGCAGCACCACTTAGCAGAATGGTCAGAAATTAGTTTTTAAAAGTGTACAAGTATGGAAATGTGATAGCAACTTAGTTTAATGATTATAAAGACCTGTTAGACCTATAATGAGATGTTAAAATAAATTCTTAACATGTCCATAACACAATTACGTGTGGATGGAATGATCGAATGCATAATTAGTTTATTTTTTCGTGAAGTCTTAACTTTACACTAAGTGTAATAATTAACTAAGTAAAGTCATGAATTCGAGTTAATCAAAGAGTAAAGTTATGATGTTAGTACGTTGTTATTGACTTGTATTATGAACGTAATTGGTTTTATATGATTTAATTCAAAGAACGAGTTTGTTTAAGTGTAATCTACACACGAGGCAAGTTTCTAAACCTTATCTTGTTACATTGAGCAAGTTTTCCAACTCTACAGTTACATTGAGCAAGTTTCTTACCCTAAACTTTCGTTGAGCAAATTTCATAATCCTACTTGTTATTGTTATATAAGTTGATTAATTCATCTGTCGATACTAAGCAAGTTTTCATTTTTATTGATCAAGCCTGTCTTATATATTAAAGCTTATTAATCTTCAAGCATGATGTTGTTATACAATAATTATTCTATTGTATACCTTTTTAGATGTTATTCAAGTTAAATATTCATTCACTGTTAAACCTTGTTAGAATAGCGAACCCTTATTGATTCAACTAGTCCATAGTTGATGACTGTTCTAAATTTCAGAACCCCTTGTTGAATTATCCAAACCAAACTTCCTTTGGTGCGGACTCGAATGTCAAAACTAAGATGAACAACTCTGTATAGGGGATTATTTACACTTTAGCGTTAAGATATTGGGCACAGTATGGTACTAAGGGCTGATCCCCCTAAGTACGAGAAGAAGAGTCCATAGTCTTATGACTGTTAAAGGTTTCAAGTAAAAACACTTGACAACCTAGGACATAGTTCAAGGTCTTATGACCCTCAGATTTTTTTTTGATTCTTGTTATCCATTCTTGATTCAAAAGTGAGCTTTATATCAGAAGTTATTATTTCTCTCACATGTTATTATTCATTGTTATATTGTTATACTTGTAGGCAATCGTGCTCACTCTTGCGTAATAATAACATTGCAGTTAAGAACGAAAGAGCAGACGAACCTTCCACTAGTAAGGGAAAGGGCATGCTTAGCAAGTAATGAAGACTATTTGTTTATGTGGTTGTATAATGACATATAGAGTTGATGTTTCTTAAGACTTATTGTTTATGATTTCTGCAAAGATGATTTAAGGTTAGAGTAACCTGAGATTTATTTATTTATTATTCAGTTGATGTAACCCCATAAGTGGAGAGACTTATTTATTATTTATTTCTATTGCATGGTTTGCATTTATTTATGGGTAGATAGATAGATGATGTTTGTAGAGTGAACACCAAATCCTGTGGAAATGGAAGTACCGGATTTGGGGGTGTCATAGGTTGGTATCAAAGCCGTAGGTTATGAACCTTAGGTGGGGGAACAACCTTAGGTAGTAGCCTTGTAGGAGATCGAGAACATAGTGGTGGTAAACTCTTACCGAGTTCTAAGAAATGAATTTCTGAATTCATTGAAGATAATAAATTTTATGTGCTTATGTGTTAATCTATGTGTTCGCTAGCACGGATTAGTAACTAAAACTTAAAATTTTGTTGTCAGGATGTCGGATGTTAGAGGAGCTAGTCGAACTGGGGAGGAGGAACCCCGATTACCTATAGAGGAGGAACCCCGAGACATTTATGTCGTCAGGGAACAACTTGTACAGAGAGAGCCATCTCCGTTGATCACTGTTACTGGTCAGGAGCATGAGCCGGAGACAGATCTAGAAGAGGATCATGAGGAAGAGGAAGAAGAAGAGAAAGAAGAGCAGTTCACACCGAACTCCATTTATGCAAAGATGTATGATGCACTCTATGATCATAACGTAGAGTTACAGGATACTGTTTGGGATCTGACTGAGCAGGCGGTTAGTCAGCAGATTACTATTGAGCAGAAGGATAGAGAGATTGTGACTCTTCACACACGTTTGGAAAATGTGGAGTGGGATCTGGTTCACGAGAAGGCTCAGACCGAGGATAAGTCCATAGAAATAGAGAAGTTAAAGAAGGATCTGAAGGAGATCTCAGAGAGGCTTGGCATAGCAGAGGAGGTCTGGGTATGAGAGTCACATCGTGCTGATCTTGTAGAAGATGATCGTCATGCGAAGAAGGATAAACTTGAAGGGATTTACTCTACACTACAAAATGCAATGAATGCGGTCTAGGATCTAGTTAGGAAGTATCCAATCCAGTTTGAGGATCTACCATCATATATGCTAGATCGCAGAATGATGTACCGCATCCTGAAGGAGGAACGTAGCAAGGCCATCCAGCGCCTTAACAGACAGTGATAATATTAGTTTAAATATGTGAAAACTATTTGATAGTTAATGATCTAAATTCCGATGGGATTATAAACAAAGGAATATATAGATGTTTTAAATCCTATAGATTCCTTATCTCGGGATAGTTGATGTAAATAGCAATGATGCTATCTTTTTATGTAAAGACTTTTGAATTAAATGAAATGTCAAAGTTTATTTGAAGTAATGTGTTAAGTAAGTTATGATTAAATGTTTAATTAAGTCAAAAAAGTTTTAGAGATTGAGTAAAGATCTAATAAGCGTATATTCTTAATAGAAATATGCCCCTTAGAAGACAAAATCATCAGCAAGCCCAGGAAGGGTAAACAAATAATAACAACAACGCCAATGCTAAACCCGTTCAGCAATTGGTGAACCTTTTAGCTGGAGCACTTAATAATCAACCCTAAGCTCCACCAAATACTTCGTTTAAGGACTTCAAGGCGGTGGGACCGCCAGAGTTTAAGGGTTCTATAAACCCAATCGAAGCTCAGACCTGGGTAATGGAGATAGAGAAAGTGTTCGATGTTGCTAGGGTAAGGGAATATCAAAAGACTGTGTATGCAACGTTTATGTTGAAGTCTGAAGCCAGCTATTGGTGGCAGGCAAACAAAGTGAGAGGAGGTGAAGGTGTAATATCCTGGGAAAGATTTAAAGAGATGTTCTTCGAGATGTATTTCCCAACCAGTTCACAAAATCTGATGGAAGTCCAGTTTCTAGAGTTGAAGCAGGGAAATATATCAGTAGCTTATTATGCAGTAAGGTTTAACGAGTTGGCTAGGTTTGCCATGTACCAAGTGCACACTAATGAGAGGAAGGCAAGAGGATTTGAGCAGGGACTGAAGCCCTGGTTGTATAGAAAAGTGTCAATGTTCCAATTGAACACTTTTGATGGAGTGTTAGAGAAGGTCATACTCGCTGAGGGTGGAAGTGATGCAGTAATGAAGTATAATCAAGAGCAGAAGAAGAAGAAGAGTGAGAAAGGAGGTAATAACAAGACGGGTGGGAGTAGCACTGGAGGTAATAACAGTCAGAAGAGGAAGTGGTCTGATAAATCATCGGCTGGAAGTCAACAGGGAGAGCAGAAGAAGAAGATTGAATCGTGCCCAACCTGCGGAAAAACGCATTTGGGAGTTTGTTTGAAGGGGAAGCGAGTGTGCTACAATTGTGGTCAGGAAAGCCACATAGCACCAAACTGTCCGAACCCAAAGAAGGGTGCATGCTTCACATTTGGATCAAAGGACCATCATGCAAGAGATTATCCTAAGAAGGGATCGGGAGGGACGAGTTCAGGACGAAAGAGAGGGAATACTGGTGGAAGCACTCTAACTATTGTAGGACCAACCGTAACCAAGAGACCAATAGCCAGAACGTTCAACATGACCGTGCAGGACGCAAGTACAGTCTCGCGATGTGGTGTCAGGTATCATTCCGATCAATAAAGTTAATGCTTATGTGTTATTTGATTCGGGTTCTACTTGCTCGTTTATATCTGATGACTTCGCTAAGAACTTAGAATTGTTTAAGGATAAGTTAGAATACCCCATGAACATAGAAATTGTGAATAGTGAAATTATCCCTGTTAAGTATGTCCACAAGAATTGTAGAGTAGATATTAATGGAAATATCATGAACGTAGATCTTATCCCTATTCGACTTCGAGAATTTGATGTTATTTTGGTTATGGATTGGTTATCCAATATGGGGCGGTAATTGATTGCCAGAAGAAGTGTATTAACCTTATAACTCCGTCAAAGGTTGTGTTTTATGGTAGCAAGTCACCTAGACAAGCGAGTTATTTGACGATGATGCAAGCCAAAAGATTGTTAAGGCAAGGCTATGTAGGATATCTATCTTACATAGTCGATAGTCGTAAAGAGAATCCAAAAATAGATGAGATTCTGGTAGTGAGAAATATCTCAAACGTATTTTCGAACGATTTGCCGGGACTTCCTCCAGACAGAGCAGTTGAATTTGTGAACGATTTGGCTCCAGGAATGACCCCAATATCGAAGGCACCATACCGAATGGCACCGATAGAGATGAAAGAATTGATGGTCTAACTACAAGAATTACTGGACAAGAAGTATATTCAACCAAGCGTATCACCGTGGGGAGTGCCGATTTTATTTGTGAAGAAGAAGGATGGAACAATGAGACTCTGCATAGACTAGAGAGAAATGAATAAGGACATGAATTAATAATAGGTATCCATTATCGCGAATCGACGACTTGTTCGATCAGTTAAAGGGAGCAAGATATTTTTCAAAGATAGATTTGAGAAGTGGTTATCATCAACTGAAGGTGAGACCAGAGATGTACCAAAGAGAGAGTTTAGAACGAATGCTCTTGGTAATATCATCAACTACTAATATTTGGTAATGTCATTTGGTCTAACGAATGCTCTTGCAGCATTTATGGGCTTAATGAATGGAGTGTTCAAGCCGTTTTTGGATAAATTCGTAGTGGTATTTATAGATGACATTTTGGTATATTCAAAAACCAAGGAAGAACACGAAGAGCATTTGAGGTTGACATTAGAGACATTGAGGATAGATAAGTTGTATACTGAGTTTTTGAAATGTGAATTCTGAATTGAAAGAGTACAATTTCTTGGACATGTGATTGATAGAGATGGAATTTTGGTGGATCCCTCCAAAGTCGAAGCTGTGATTAACTGGGATCAGCCAAAGATGTGACACCCCCAAATCCGGGTTACCTGACTTCCGAATTTGGTGTTCACGATCAAAATATAAATAATATTTAACTACCCATAATATATATAGATAGTAATTTTCATAAGATTTTATCAGAGTTTACTAATAATACATCACCCAGGTTCACTAACCTTAACTTTACAAACATACCCTTTAGATATACAAAAAGGGTTTACAAATACAACATAATAAATATGCTAATTATAACTAGTTTATTACAACGCCTTTGCCTTTATCCTTCGCAGCACCTCCTGCCACTTCGTCCCTAGCTGAAAAGTTTTATTTAGCAAGGGTGAGCAACTAATTTGCCCCGCAAGTTAATACATACAATAAATGTATAAGGATTCAAAACAACAGACTATCTATTTTGATAGAATGAAACCAAAGTTCGGGGAACTTTGAAATAGCTGAACAAATCGTTATTTAATAACAAGTTTTCTCGTATTCTATACAACACAATAATTCAATAATGAAAGAGTACAACGCTTTCAAGTTTCTACGGTATTCTAGTGAATAATCTAGAATCAATTCTACGAATGAAATATTTCTCCAGATTTATACTGAGTGATCACACTAGATCTTGAACTTTATTTTCTCGGGTAGATATCAAAGATTTACTTTGATAAATACTCAGGTGTATCAGATAACCATAAAGATTAAATCATACCCCTCTGCAAGTACTCAGAGCCGGCCAACTCTTTGTACCCTATATTATGCATAATACTCAAAACGCGCGCAAAGGTCGAATTCACGACTAACAAAATGTTCCCTTTATATAAAAGGTTGTTCTCCTCAGTTTTAGAATCAAGATTTTGATTTTACAACGAAATACTATGATTTCAAATTCTATTTGCTTCTCGATCTAGCCGAAATAATTGGCATCGACCTATCAATAATAATTGAATTCTCTTCTCTAACCTATCAAGTTCAAACAAATTTTTCGTCTAGCTAGAATAATTAGCTAAGACATTTCTCATAATAATTTGACAATAAACAGGAATTATCTGTACTGTCAATTCTAACTTCTACAGATATGAAAATCCAACAACAGTAATTCTACGAATATATATTTTCTAATTCGAAAATTTAATTTCAACAATAAATCCCTGGACGTGGCTTAATCAACAATAATTAACCACCAATAATATTTGAATAAAATAACTCAAGGTTGAGTTAGGGAACTTGCCTCTTCCGCTGATTACAGCTACACAATATACTTATCTGATTTCGAAAGACCTATAACCAATAATGTAGGTCTCACAATTAGCACAAACATTTATATCACACAGCACTGTATTCACAGTCAAAATTCTCCTAAACACATTACCACATAGTCACATTAGTGTTTATAACCTATATAAACACTTAAACAAGTCAAACTAATTCAGTCTGGTTGGACTTCGGTCCATTCTCAGGTGTTCTGGTCACCCTTTTCGACAATTAACACATTGATTGTCAATTAAATTCGGTTTCTAAGCTTCAATATTAATTTAGATAAGTCAATTATCATTAATAATATTTTTCGGAAGCTTTTAATAATTATCAAACAATTATTATAATTTATAATAATTTTTCAAACAGTTAAATCATTTTTAAATGATTTTAATTATCAAATAATCTTATCATTATTAATATTTAATAATATCAAAATATTAATAACATACTTTTCAAAATATTAAAGTTATCATCAATAACTTAAAATATTTTTAATTTATCAATATTCTACTTAAATGATTTGTAAAGTAATTAAAATCATTTTTAAATCATCACCATTAATATATAAATATTAATGAAATTATTATCCAAATATTAAAAGTCATTAATTATAACTTAAAATATTTTTAAATCATTTTTCTCATTTTTAAATGATTTTTAAATCAATAAAAATCATTTTTAATTCATTTATTTAATATAATAATTAAATAAATCAAATATCATTAATATTAATTTATTAATGAAAATTCTCCAAAAATATTGTAAATTATATTTTATAATTTAAAATATTTTCTAACACTTTATTCTCAATTAAAATGATTTTTAAATCATTAAAATTATTTTTCACTTATTTATTTAATTTAATAATCAAATAAATATTATATCATTAATATTAAATTATTAATGAAAATTCTCCAAAAATATTAAAAGTTACATTTTATAACTCAAAATATTTTTAAATACATTTTCCTTATTTAAAAATGATTTTTCATAATATTAAATCATTTTTTTCTAATTTATTTAATACACTAATTAAATAAATTAAATACCTTTAATATTTAAATAAATATAAATATTAAAGAAAAATATTCCAATTGGTCAAAAATTATTTTTTGTAATTTAAAATAATTTTTAAAACCATTTTTGGTAATTTTTAGAATTTATTTCTATTTTTAATCAATTTCCGAAAATCAGAAAATTAAAATAAATTAATCCGTCGCTAAAGGCCTATAGCGACACTATCCGTCGCTATAGGTGTTCTTAAGCAACCCAGATTTCTTTTCCGGCAGGCGAGGGTGCATGGTTTGACCGGCGATAACTGACGATCGGAGCATGATGTAAGCTATCTAAAAGTTTTGACGTGTAGACAATATGTCACACTACAACATAAAACCAACACTTTGGTCAAAAAACATCATAATAAGGAGATCAAAGCCTCCAAACTTTCTGACAAACCGTTTCTGGGCAGAAACAGATGCGAGTTGCCACTTTGAAGCTCGATTTAAGATATGTTCTATTCATGTTTTACTTTATCTATCAACTATAGGTTGTAGACAAAATGTAGTACTACAACTAGAAAGCATAATAACAGAAAAAAATCAAACCATTAACTAGATATAATCGGTCAAACTTGAACACGGACACTGTCTCGAATTTTTCTGGGTTCGTGTTCTTGACAATTCGGTCAACGGAGTTTTGACCGTGTATACCTTTTGATCTATAAACGATCTGGCTTTAATTCTTTTTGCAGCTTAAAGAACTCGTAACAGGCTACAATTTACAAGTCTTAAACATCAAAAACATGTAACACACACGGAGTTATAAGATCTGACATTTGACTGAAAATCACAGATTTTCAAATTCCCAGATTTTGGAAAACTTAAAATTCGTGCACTTTGATGTTATGGGTTCGTGATTTATCAACCCAGATCATCAATTGACACCTTATTACACATATTTGAACAATCAATTGCAACAAATAACAAGGAATCGAAGGATTTCAAAAATTAGGGTTTATACCTCTTTTGCTTTGATTTTTGATTTTGCCCTTCCAATCTGTTATTGGCTGATATAGGAGCTGTTCCTAGGACTGATTTACTTGTATAATTCGTGGGTTTTGGAGAGAGAGATAGTTGGTGAGAGCTTATAGCAAAAATGGCCAATTTTCTCAACTTTCTCTCTCTTGAATCTCTTAAATAATCTTTAGATGCATTGAATGGTTGGCATTTTCGGCTGGGGCAGATGATTTGTGTCACAAAGTCAAGGTAGTTGGTAAGGAGTTGGTTACCTAATAAAGCTTTGGACAATTTGGCAAGTTAACAATTAAAAATCCCATAAAGGGTATTATGGTCATTTCCAATTTTTCTAGATCTTCTCATTTGATGAAACCCTTAGGGTTTAGGGTTTGGAAAATCTAGGGTTTAGGTTTTGTACCCTTTAGGTATAAAAATTCTAATTTCCATAATTTGCAAATTTAGGGTTTAATTAGAAAAATAAATTTTTCTAAAATACAATTAGGGTTTCTCAAATAGAATTCTAACTTACAAAAATATAATTAGTGAATTCTAATCATATTTATGTTTAATGAATACTTTAGGCATGCTAATAAAAATTAGGGTTGCCTAATTAGGGTTTATTATTCTCGGTTTTAACATTAGGGTTTCTCGACGTACAATTAGGGTTTCTAACGGTACGTTAGAGTTTCTAATCCTGAGATTAGGGTTTCTAATCTCATATTTGTGTTTAATGAATCCATTAAGTCTATCAATTAGGATTAGGGTTCCTAATTTAAAGTTTACAATCCCCGATTTTTAAAATTAGGGTTTTTTACACCACATTAGGGTTTTCTATAACTGAGATTAGGGTTTCTAATCTCTTATCAGGGTTTAATAATATTAAAACCTATCCGATCAATTATTGATCATTAAGCTCATATAAAACAAACACATTCTTAACAATATAATTATTTTAATTATATTTTCTACCGAATCCCTATCCGTAAATTAGGGTTAGGGTTTCTAAAGTTGTTAAGCACAACTCTACTCTATTTTCTCAGTCAATACACAAATTGACTAATTTTCAAAATTCGTATCACATATACACAATACTTTATTAACAGTTAATGTTAATAATAAATAAAAAAAAATTATTCGTAAAATTTTAATTATTCGAAATCTCGGGTTATCACAAAAGACACCGTCGAAAGTAAGAAGTTTTCTTGGATTGGCAGGTTATTACAGAAGATTCATTCAGGATTTTTCCAAGATCGCAACTCCGCTGACGAATTTGACTAGGAAATCGGTGAAATTCGTTTGGACGGAGAAGTGTGAGGAAAGTATTCGAGAATTAAAGAAGAGGTTGAGTACAACACCTGTGTTATCTCTTCTGGATGACACAGGAAATTTTGTGGTATATAGTGATGCGTCGCACAAAGGACTTGGTTGTGTGCTTATGTAAAATGGTAGAGTCATTGCGTACGTGTCACGACAACTGAATGATTATGAGAAGGGGTATCCGACCCATGACTTGGAGTTAGCTACGGTGGTTTTTACTTTAAAAATCTGGAGGCACTATCTCTGTGGGGAGAAGTGTGAAATATATACAGACCACAAGAGTCTGAAAATATATTTTTACACAGAAAGACATGAATATGCACCAAAGAAGGCGGTTGGAGTTAATTAAGGACTACGATTGTGAGATTATATACCATCTGGGTAAGGCAAATGTGGTGGCTGACGCCCTAAGTAAAAAAGGTCGGGAGAAATTGATGACGTTGACCACTCAGGAGGAGCTAATTTTAGCAATGGAGAAGCTAGAAATGGAAGTGAAGTATCCTATGGAGATTGACGAGAAGTTGTTCTAGATGCAAGCTGGTACAACTTTACTGGATAAAGTTAAGGAGGCTCAACTTCAGGACGAAGAATGTGAGAAAGTGAAGAAGAATATATCTGAAGGAACTGAACCTAGATTTAAAAGAGACAGTGAAGGACTACTAAGATTCGAGAGCAGAATTTGGATACCGCTAGTACCAGAGATTAACGAAGAAATTTTGAGCGAGGCTCACAACTCAAGATATTCGATTCACCTTGGAAGCACCAAGATGTACCAAGATCTTCGACAAAAAAGTGGCCAAATTTAAAATGAGAGGTTGCAGAATGTGTTGCCAAATGCCTGACATGTCAGAAAGAGAAAGCAGAACATCAGAGACCAAGTGGGTTGCTACAACCTTTAGAGATTCCAGAATGGAAATGGGAACATATTACGATGGATTTTGTGGTTGGCCTACCGACGACTCAGAAAGGCTACGATGCAGTATGGGTTATTATTTACTGATTGACGAAATCCGCACACCCTCTTCCGATCAAAATCAGATTCAACTTAGATCAGTTGGCAAGGTTATATGTGAAAGAGAATGTTTCAAGGCACTGAGTTTCGGTGCCAATTGTTTCTGATAGAGATCCGCGTTTTACGTCAAACTTCTAGAAATGACAACAGGAATGCATGGGTAAACAGTTGCGAATGAGCACAACATATCACCCACAGACAGATGGACAAAGTGAAAGAATAATTCAAACATTGGAAGATATGTTAAGAGCTTGTATAATGGTTTTTAAAGGAAATTGGGATGATCATTTACCGCTTGTAGAGTTTGGTTACAACAACAGTTACCACGCTAATATTGGCATGCCAACTTATGAAGTGTTATACGACAGAAAGTGCAGAACTCCACTATATTGGGATGAAGTTGGCGAAAGACAAGTACTATGCCATGAATTGGTACAACAAACAACAGAGATAGTCAAAGTGATTCGAGCAAGATTAACAACAGCTCAAGATAGAAAGAAGAAATACGCCGATCCACACCGTAAAAATGTTGAATTCAAGTCGGGTAGTTTTGTGTTCTTAAAGGTCTCTCCTTTGAAGGGAAAGATCAGATTCAGAAAGAAAGGAAAATTGAGCCCAAGATTCATTGGACCCTTTGAAGTTCTGAGAAGGGTCGGAGAAGTTGCCTATGAGGTAGCCTTACCTCCATCTCTAGAGAATGTCCACAATGTTTTCCATGTCTCAGTTCTACGACCCTACAAACCCGATTACAAGCATGTGATTGAATACGAACCCCTACATTTTCGACAAAGACTTATCTTACGAAGAAATTCTTGTTCAAATTGTCGACCGAAAAGAACAAGTTCTGAGAAATAAAGTAATACCTTGTGTTAAGGTAGTTTGGAGGAACAACAACACTGAAGAAGCTACGTGGGAACTCGAAGAGAATATGATGAAGAATTATCCTCATTTATTTACTTAGAATGTTATATGCGATTCTGGGGACAAAATCTTTGTAAGGGGGGGGGGGGGGAGAATGTAATGGGATGAATTGTTGAGTTGTGATTCTAGGGACAGAATCCTTTTAAGAGGGGAAAGATGTGACAATCGTAATTTTTCAATTTAATTTTAATATTTATTTGATTGAATAAATATTTTTTGATGAATTAATTATTTGATTAAATAATTAATTGATGAAGTTGTGATAGATTAATTTAATTATATGTGTTATATTTATTAAATTGAAGTGAAGAATTTTATTATTCGATGCATGTATTTATGTGAGCTTATTGAATTAAAAGAAATATTTAATAAGCCTTTGTTATTTTAATTAATTTAATTATTAATTAGAGATTTAATAATTGATATTATTATTAAATGAGAAAATTTAATTATGTGACTATGTGCATTATTGAGAAATCATTATATTTTATTTAAAGTAAATGAAATAAGATATTGATTTTTTTTAAAGGAGTGCGACATTATTTAAACTATATGAAAAAGTTTTATTAAATTAAATGATTTTTAAAACCTATTCCAACTAGCCAAACATGGCCTTGGTGGGAGTTGATGGAAGTTACCCATGATGGGGGGTAACTGACCTCTACTACGTCAGTTTTTCTCCTTTACTATCAGACGTCTTCTCTTTTCTTATTATTTTTATAAGTCTGGCAAAAACAGAGAGGAGAAAGAGAGAGAGAGAGAGAGAGAGAGAGAGAGTTTGAGTAATAAGTGTGATATTGGTAAAGAATTGAGAGGGAATTCACCTTCTGCAAGTTATATTCTACGCTTTGGGTAATTCTCTCCGACCCAAATTCCAATTTTAGATCTTTTTAAGTTTTCATGAATATGGCCTAAGTTTTTTGTAAAGTTTCTGTAGTTGGAAAGGGTAACAATTATGTGATTATGGGTTTCCATATCTTCAGTTTCATGAAATTATACAGTAAATGATTTAAGAGTATGTTATATGGCCATATGGCCTTATACTTGTTTTTAATATGTCAAACATAAATGGTTTTGCACAAATTTCCACTTTTATATGATTATGCATGATAAAATGAACAAAACGAAATTTGAATGGTTTGATTTGATCTTATAACGAATCTATGGCGATGAATTTTAGAATTTATGTTCAAAACTTCAAGAACATCAAGAACAGTCAAATTTTCATGTTTTAATCCTGTGATTATGTGTTTTAAAGTATTAAAATCACTCCATAGATTTTAAGTAATGATTATGTAGGAATTTTAACATTGGGTATGTGTAATTTGGTGAAATTAGTGTTTAGGATGTGTTGTTTTCGCTGAATTTTGTGTTCGTCGCGAATTGGAAATTTAGAGTCTGGGGTTTCGCGCTGCGGTGCCAACTCCCAGTTCATTTCTCGTGCCGCAACACCACCTAGCTGCAGCGCCAGTCACCTGAGCTGCAGCACCACGGCGCCACAGCGCTAAGACATAGTATAAAAGTGGCGCCGCAGCGCCACTTAGCAGAATGGTCAGAAATGAGATTTTAAAAGTGTACAAGTATGGAAATGTGATAGCAACTTAGTGTAATGATTATAAAGACTTGTTAGACCTATACTGAGATGTTAAAATAAATTTTTAACATTTCCATAACACAATTACGTGTGGATTGAATGATCGAATGCATAATTAGTTTATTTTTTCGTGAAGTCTTAACATTACACTAAGTGTAATAATTGACTAAGTATAGTCATGAATTCGAGTTAAACAAAGAGTAAAGTTATGATGTTAGTATGTTGTTATTGACTGGTATTGTGAACGTAATTGGTATGTAGGATAAATTCAAAGAACGAGTTTGTTTAAGTGTAATCTACACACGAGGCAAGTTTTTAAACCTTATCTTGTTACATTGAGCATGTTTTCCAACTCTACAATTACGTTGAGCAAGTTTCTTACCCTAAACTTTCGTTGAGAAAATTTCATAATCCTACTTGTTATTGTTATATAAGTTGATTAATTCATCTGTCGATATTGTGCAAGTTCTCATTATTATTGATCAAGCCTGTCTTATATATTAAAGCTTATTAATCTTCAAGCATGATGTTGTTATACAATAATTATTCTATTGTATACCTTTTTAGATGTTATTCAAGTTAAATATTCATTAACTATTAAACCTTGTTAGACTAGCGAACCCTTATTGATTCGACTAGTCCATAGTTGATGAGCATTCTAAATTTCAGAACCCCATAATGAATTATCCAAACTAAACTTCCTTTGGTGCGGACTCGAATGTCAAAACTGAGATGAACAACCCTGTATAGGGGATTATTTACGCTTTAGCGTTAAGATATTGTGTATAGTATGGTACTAAGAGCAGATCCCCCTAAGTACGAGATGAAGAGTCCATAGTCTTATGACTGTTAAAGGTTTCAAGTAAAAACACTTGACAACCTAGGACATAGTTCAAGGTCTTATGACCCTCAGAATTTCTTTTAATTCTTGTTATCCATTCTTGATTCAAAAGTGAGCTTTATATCAGAAGTTATTATTTCTCTCGCATATTATTATTCATTGTTATATTGTTATACCTGTGGGCAATCGTGCTCACTCTTGCGTAATAATAATATTGCAGTTAAGAACGAAAGAGCAGACGAACCTTCCACTGGTAAGGGCAACGACAAGTTTAGCAAGTAATGAAGACTATTTGTTTATGTGGTTGTATAATGATATATAGAGTTGATGTTTCTTAAGACATATTGTTTATGTTTTCTGCACAGATGATTTAAGGTTAGAGTAACTTGGGATTTATTTATTTATTATTCAGTCGATGTAACCCCATAAGGGGAGAGATTTATTTATTATTTATTTCTATTGCATAGTTTGCATTTATTTATGGGTAGATAGATAGATGATGTTTGTACAGTGAACAGAAAATCCTATGGAAATGGAAGTACCGGAGTTGGGGGTGTCACAGATGACAAACCCCAGGATATTCATGTTCTGCGGGAACAGTTGATCCAGGAGGATGAGACTGTGACCAGTCCCGAGGAGAATAGTTCTGAGATAGAGGAGGATGATGAGGAAGAGGATCCTGTGGAGTTTCCACCAAACTCTATATCAGTTGAGATGTATGATGCTTTGTACGACCGTAACATAGAATTACGTGATGAGGTTGAGGAGCTGAATGAGATGGTTGAGATGCATCATGCTTCGATAGAGCAGAAGGATTCAGATATTCAAGAACTCGACTCACGCCTTGGAAACACGGAGTGGGACATAGTTCATATCAAGGGTCAGCATGAAGACCTGTTGGCAGTAAATGAAAAGATGAAGACTGACATGGAGAAATTGAAAGATGACTTCCAAGAGGAATCAGCTAAGCGTGCAAGAGCAGAGGACTCTTGGATGAAGGCGACTCAATGTGCAGACCGTGTTGAGGCTAAGGTCCAAGTGATGAAGGTCAAGATGAAAGAAATGGATTACGCTTTTAATTCGGTGATTGATAGGGCCCAGGGTCGAGTCTTTTATTATCCACCTCAGTTTGAAGATTCGTCATGGTTCGTGATGGGTCATAGAACAGCGTACCGTATCATGGAGGAAGAGCGTCGAGAAGCCTTACGACGTCTTAATATGCCTAGATAGAATAAGATTGATAATAATATTTGGTTAATTATGTGAATAAATAAACTGTGAATCCCTTATTTTGAGATAAATAAAGGGATAGTATGAGTATGTAATCATGAAACTTGTCTAGTTCAGGAGAGTGAATGATTATAGCGGTTATGTTATCTTTAGTATGTTCTAAAACTTTATGAATGAATAAAATATTAGAGTTTATTTGACATGTTATGTGTTATAGCTTTAATCTTGGAATGTTTAAGTGAAACATTAAATACCCAAGAAGTTGAGTAAGGAACTAATAAGCAAATAGAGTCAGCAAGCACCTCCTGAGGGGTCTACTAATAATAATAACGAGACCAACGCTAATCCGGTTCAGTAGTTGGTAACTCTATTGACGGGTGCACTTGCAAATCAACCGCAAGCTCAAGTCAAGACCTTCAAGGAATTGAAAGCGGTTGGACCGCTAGAGTTTCAAGGGTCTATGAATCCAGTGGAATCCCAAACCTGGATCATGGAAATGGAGAAGGTGTTCAACATTGCTAGAGTTAATGAAGATCAAAAGACTGTGTTCGCAATGTTCATGCTGAAGTATGAAGCTAGCAACTGGTGGAAAGCAAATAAGGTTCGTGAGGGACAAGGAGTGATAGCGTGGGATAGATTTAAGGAGATATTTTACGAAATGTACTTTCCAGCGATTTCTCAGAATCAATTGGAAGTGCAATTTTTGGAGCTGAAGTAAGGAACAATGACGGTGCTAGAATATTCTGCGAAGTTGAACGAATTGGCAAGGTTTGCCATTTACCAAATCAATACTGATGAGCATAAAGAGAAAAGGTTCGAACAAGGGTTGAAACCCTGGCTGTATAGCAAGGTTTCAATGTTTCAGCTGAATACATTTGTGGTTGTACTAGAAAAGGCAATTATCATGGAAGGTGGAAGCGATGCCTTGACCAAGTACAATCAAGAACAAAAGAAGAGGAAGAATGAGAATGAAAATAAGGTTGGTGGAAGTAATGTTGGAAGTAACAATCAAAAGAGGAAGTGGAGCGAGAATTCGACTACTAAAGGAAAGATGGTGTGTTTCAACTGTGGTTAGGAGGGACACATTGCACTGAACTATTTTAGTCCAAAGAAATGAGCATGATTTACCTGCGGTTCAAAAGATCACATGGCTCATGATTGCCCTAAGAAGCCAGCAGGAAGAGCAAGTGGTGGAAAAGGAAACAACAATGGTGGTGGTGCATTGACAATCACTGGACCAGCATAGTCAAGCTAACCTACTGCGAGGACTTTTAATATGACCGTGCAGGATGCTGTACAGTCTAAGGATGTGGTGTCAGGTATCATTCCGATTAATGGTATTAATTCTTATGTACTATTTGATTCGGGTGCTAATTGTTCATTTATATCCGATGAATTTGCTCAAAACATAGATTTACCTCAGGAAGAATTAGAATTTCCCTTAAGCATAGAGATTGCGAATAGGGAAGTTATTTATGTTAGATTTATATATAGGAATTGTAGAGTGGTCATAAAGGGTCAAGAGATGATGGTAGATTTAATACCAATTAGACTTGGCGAGTTTGATGTTATACTAGGAATGGATTGGTTATTCACTTACGGAGCAGTAATTGATTGCCAAAGGAAATGTGTTAACCTTATGACTCCGTCAAAGGTTGTGTTCTTTGGCAACAAATCACCTCCACAAGCAAGTTGTCTGACGGTGATGCAAGCCAAGAAGTTGTTGATACAAGGATGTATAGGATACTTAGCCTACATAGTCGATACACAGAAGAAAAGTGCGAAACTAGAAGAGATAACGATCATAAGAGATTTTACAGATGTATTTCTAGATGATTTGCTGGGTCTTCCGCCGGACCGACAAATTGAGTTTGTGATTGACTTACTCCCAGGAACGACTCCGATATCTAAAGCACCATATAGAATGGCCCCAGTAGAAATGAAGGAGTTGATGGTGCTTACAAGAATTGCTCGACAAGAAGTATATTCAGTCGAGTGTTTCGCCATGGGGATCACCGGTGTTGTTTGTTCAAAAGAAAGACGGATCGATGCGGCTCTGCATTGATTACTGAGAATTGAATAAGGTCACGATTAAAAATAAGTATCCATTACCTAGAATCGATGACCTGTTCGATCAGTTGAAGGGAGCGAGATATTTCACGAAGATAGACTTGAGAAGTGGTTATCATTAACTAATGGTGAGGCCGAAGGATGTACCAAAAATAGCGTTTATAACTCGGTATGGTCATTATGTGTTTCTGGTTATGTCTTTTGGTTTAACCAATGCACCTGCGACTTTCATGGATTTGATGAACAGGGTGTTTAAACCATTCTTAGACATATTTGTGGTAGTGTTTATTGATGATATATTGGTATATTCCAAAACCAAGGAGGAACATGTGGAACACTTGAAATTGACGTTGGAGATATTGAGAAAAGAGAAGTTGTACGCTAAGTTCTCAAAATGTGAATTTTGGTTGGAACGTGTATAGTTTCTCGGACACGTTATTGATAAGGATGGAATTTCAGTAGATCCATTAAAAGTTGAGGCTCTGATAAATTGGGATCAGCAGAAGACACTGTCAGAAGTGATGAGTTTCTTAGGATTGACAGGTTACTATAGGCGTTTCATTCAAGACTTTTCCAAGATCGCGACTCCGTTGACGAATTTAACTGGGAAAGTGGTTAAGTTTGTTTGGATAGAAAAGTGTGAGGAAAGTTTTCAAGAATTGAAGAAGAGGTTAAGTTTAGCGCCTGTGTTGTCGTTGCCTGATGATACATGGAATTTTGTGGTGTATAGTGATGCATTGTGTAAGACCCCAAAATAATTAATAAATGAAATTTAATTTCCTCTAATTATTATTTTGAAATAGTAAGGGTTGATGTGATTAATGTGGATAGTTATGGGTAAAATACATAAATATTTCAAAATAATATAAAATATTCTTTGTTGTCGGGGAATATTCGTTTGGTCGTGGAATATTCGTACTGTCGGGGAATATTCGTACGACGGCGCAGCCATGTGTGGGCCCCATAACGAAAAGCGATTGGAGGAAGAAAACGACAAATATAAGTTGTTTAAAAATAACGGCGTAGTTGTTACCGTTTACACTGTTGGAATACCCGGTGGTTAAAACACAGTAATACGCGTTGTTGCACAATAGCACACGGTATTACACCAATTATTGACTCTTACGTAAGAAGGCACTACTCAATAATGGTTACAGTAATTATTGTTCAGTATTTTATTATATTGGTTCAATAACTGTTGAGTTGATATTTTTATATTGCTGTTGTTTCAATAATTGTCATTACACAGTATTTTTCATTATCGAAGCAATAATTCATATTATCTGAATAATATTATTTGATAACACTATTGGCAATGTCTAGAAAGTTCTGTCTAAGGAGAGGTTTGGTCACCTAATTGCGCGCCAGTAAGAAGAAATTCTTATTGGAAAGCCCCCTCTTTCCTGGGAACGGCCTGGTTGTCAGTATTGTGATTCTGTAATATTATTTGTGAATAATTAAATTATTGATTTATATGATGAGGAAAATATTGATTTTATGTGGATATAGATGGAGAAAGTTTTTAATGTGACAATTGTTGAAAATTAATATTTTATCTTTTTATGATAAAATAATTCATTTAAATATATTATTATATTTTAATAATATAATAATGATGATATTTTTACGATGAATGTGGGATATATGAGTATATGTGGAGGAGGAGTATTTTTGTTACCAAAAATATTTAAAACATGTTAAACATGTCGGTGGACCCCATTTATTGACTGAAATTTGATTATAGCCTGTAAAATAGCCCGTTTGTGATTTTTGGTCAATTTCTGTTTGGAATTTGGAAAAACTTCCTTCTGCAAAGTTGTACAGAATTGAATTTCCTATAAAAACTCGCGAGATTTGAATTTTCTGACAAAAGAGCTATTTATTGTGAATTATTGAAGTTTCGAAGCTCAAAAATAATTGATTTTTGGAAGTTTTAATTATTTATTTTATAAAAAACGTTTTTTGTACTTCTTCTAGAAGGGAGCATGTGGTTTGTATTCAAATTTGCAGATTCTAAATGGGCGTAGAAAATTTTTATATATATTATTATTATAATAAATTTTCTGTTTTGGTGTTCTAAGCAATTTCCTATAAATAGGTGCTTAGGTTAGAATTGAAAATCACACCAGAAACTGAAGTTTTCTCTCTCTATATTATCGAGCGTATTCTTGTGAGTATTTTGAGTATACTTTGAGTATTGCTATACGGTGAAAGTTCAAGTTATAGCCGATATCCAGTATTCCAGTTAGAAGTACTGTCTTTCCGAGGTAAGGGATATTATTTTTTTAAAAATGATATTATTTCTTCTAATATCATTATGCCGAAGTATTGATCTGAACTTTTTATCAAATTTGGAACTTTTTCATGTCGGGATTACTATTCATGAGTTACTATTCACGAGTTACTATTCACGAGTACTATTCACGAAGCTTAAAGATGTTTTTTTGTGAAATTACTATCTTTTGGTGTCGGAGTTATTATTCACGTATACGACACTATTCACGTATACGATACTACTCACGAATACGACACTATTCACCGAAAAATGAAATTTCTTCTTTTCGTCTAAAATATCTATTCCGGATACTAGCTTTGATTGTATCCATGTTTTGATCATTCTTGAATTTTACACCACTATGATTATTTTTGAGGTATTTTTGGACGTGTATAAAACAAAGTACGAATCCTTAATCCTTAATCCTTTTCATTTTGTTTCACTGGATTCGTTTCTTTAAAAATATTTTTCATCATCCTCAGTCCTAAATGATGGTGTTACTGAATATCTTTGGCCTGTAGTGCAAAGATGGTTGATTTTGTTATGAATATCTTTGGCCTGTAGTGCAAAGATGAACAGATGTTTAGATGAACATGACCAACTGATGAATATCCTTGGCCTGTAGTGCAAGGATGAATATATGATTCAAGAGGTGCATTGATTGATGTTACAGGGATAAAAATACTGTTGATGGACTATTAAATTCATAGACATTAGTAGATTTCATCCTCTACGTAACTCTTCTATGAATTAATATTTTCCGCTGCGAATATTGATTTAACATTTGTTGTCTATTGTATTCTATCAGATTTTTCCCTGTTGAAGACTAACGATATTTTGTTGTATATTATCTTAGTCATAATATTCTTTACTGGGCTAGTTGAGCTCACCCTTTTTCCTTTTTGTTCCATTTTTCTTCTCAGGAGGCGAGAATATAGCGAGTACGAGTCGGGGTATGGAATGAAGGTTCTAGGGAGAGTTGTTTAGTAGTCCTCACCATTTTTGTAAAATAATGTATCAATAATTATGATGGGGATTTATTTGTATGTGGATATTGTCTTGATGGCAATATCTGTATTTAAACTCATAGTTTACATGTTGTAATAATAAAGTTGTAGTTGTTTCTGAACCGTGTATTGACAACTCAGAATGGGTGATGTATACCTATTTTGGGGTTGTCACAGTTGGTATCAGAGCTTAGGGATATGATCTCTGGTGGAGATCGGGGAATAGAACTAGGAGGGGAGAGACGAATAATTCCTTCGCTAGTGTGTCCTACCTAAGCTTATTTGTTAGTTGGTCAGTATTTAGGGATATTATGTGATATGTGATTTGCTTAATTAACCCTTGTTTTATGGCAGTATTTAAGAATGGCAACCGAGAATGTTAACAGTGGAGTTAATGAGACCGTGGAGATGCCTGTACTTACCAACGAGGAGAACGTGCAACGGGCTGGCAATGTTCCTCCTGTGAACAACACCACTGATCAGACGATGAACGACGTAATGTTTAGAAGCTTTTTGCATTTCATGCAAAATCAGACGAGGGAGACTCGTGTTCAAAATACAGGAGGAAATGATAGCAATTCACGAGTTGTCACAGCCAAGCAGTTCAAAGAGTTGGGACCCCCAGAATTTAAAGGAAAGCCAGATCCGATCATGGCGGAAACGTGGGTCAAGCAAATTACCAAGATATTCGATGTCTTGGGATGCACGGAGGAGCAGAAGGTTCCGTTCGCCACCTTTATGTTCCGTGGCGAGGCAGACTACTGGTGGGAGTCTGTGAAGCGTACCCATCCAGCCGCACTCAGCATGTCTTGGGAGACGTTTCAAAAACTATTTAATGACAAATACTTTCCTGAAAGTGTTCGTCATATGAAGGAAGTGGAGTTCATTAGATTAGAACAAAATAACATGACGGTGTCTCAGTACGAGGCAAAGTTTGCAGAGTTATCCAGGTTTGCACCTCATTTGGTGGAGAATGAGGAACGTATGACGCGGATGTTTCTGAGAGGTTTGAAACCCGGCATACGACAATATCTCATCTCTCATAAATTTTCTCTCTATTCAGATGTTGTTAACAGGGCTCAATTGTTGGAGCGAGATAACGAGTACGGTCAACCGAGGTACCACGATCAGGATCATACTGGAGATAGCAGTCAGCAAAACAACAATAACCAGTGGAGAAAGAAAAAGACGGACAAAAATGGTAACCACTCTGGTGGTAATTATAGCCACGAAAATAGAAGAAGCGAGTCAAGAGGAGATTTTAAAAAGAGGAGATTCAACAATGACAATGTGAAAATGGCAGCACCAGCAGCAACTGGTTCCAAGGAAGGGGAACGACCACCGGTCGTATGCTACAAATGCGGAAAAGAGGGACATATCAGTCCAAACTGCCCACAACAGTTCAAGCTATGCTATAATTGTGGAAAGGAAGGACATATCGCTCGAGATTGTACGGTAGCGAAACCAATTCCAGATCACGGGTAAGCTATTTATAAATTCTTGCGAAGTTTATACCTTACTTGATACCGGTGCTACCCATTCATTTATCTCTCCTGCTTGTGCTCAACGTTTAAACTTGACTCCGGAGAAATTAGACTTTGACCTATCTGTGGAAACTCCGTTGGGAGAAACTTTCATCATATCCACTGTTTATAAATCTTGTTTGATTCAAGTTGGCACCATCACCTTACCTGTTGACCTTATCTCTTTAAAGATACTTGCTTTTGATGTGATTTTAGGGATTGATTGGTTAACAACTCATCATGCCAAAATTGATTGTTTTCGTAAGGTTGTTAGTTTTCATATTCCTAATCAACCTGTTGTTCGAATTCAGGCAACTAAACCATTAAAATCAATCACTGTCATATCTAATCATAAAGCTATTCGTTTATTGAAAAACGGATGTCAAGCTTTCTTAGCCCATGTTATGGATTTAAATAAAGACACGTCAAAATTGAATAATATTCCTGTTGTTATTGACTTTCCTGACGTATTTCCTGAAGAACTTCCCGGTCTACCCCCAGAACGAGAAGTTGAATTCTTTATTGATCTTGAACCTGGTACAAAGCCCATTTCTAAAACCCCATATCGAATGGCTCCTATTGAACTTCAGGAGTTAAAGGTCCAACTACAGGAATTGTTGGACATCGGTTTCATTCGTCCTAGTACATCTCCTTGGGGTGCTCCTGTTTTATTCGTAAAGAAGAAAGACGGGAGTATGCGACTTTGTATTGACTATCGGGAATTGAACCATGTCACTATCAAGAATAGGTATCCTCTACCTCGTATTGATGACTTGTTTGACCAGTTGCAAGGAGCACAATTCTTTTCAAAAATCGATCTTCGTTCTGGATATCATCAGCTGAAAATTAGAACTGAGGATATTCCAAAGACTGCCTTCAGAACTCGGTATGGGCATTATGAATTTTTAGTCATGTCTTTCGGATTGACTAATGCTCCTGCGGCTTTCATGGATATGATGAACCGAGTATTCAAGGATTATTTGGACCAATTTGTTGTTGTCTTTATTGATGACATCCTCATATATTCCAAAAGCCGTGAAGATCATGAGCACCATTTGAAGCTGGTACTCCAAAGGCTTCGTGAAAACAAGCTATATGCCAAGTTAAAGAAATGCGAGTTCTGGCTTGAGGAAGTAGCATTTCTTGGGCATGTGGTGTCAAAACATGGAGTATCTGTTGACCCGGCGAAGATTGAAGCAATACAGAGTTGGGAGCAACCGAAGACGGTGACTGAAGTTCGTAGCTTTCTTGGCTTAGCTGGTTATTATCGGAGATTCGTGGAAGGGTTTTCTCGAATCGCTACTCCATTAACCCAGCTAACTCGGAAGGATACAAAATTCGTTTGGAGCGAAGAATGCGAGAAGAGTTTCCAAGAGCTTAAGAGGAGACTTATTTCGGCACCTGTTCTAACAATACCATCTGGTACGGATGGATTTGTTATCTATAGCGATGCTTCGGGTAAAGGGTTAGGATGTGTTCTCATGCAACATGGGAAAGTCATAGCCTATGCCTCGCGACAACTTAAAGAGTATGAGAGGAATTATCCTACTCATGATCTAGAGTTGGCAGCAGTCGTTTTCGCGCTAAAGATATGGAGGCACTATCTATATGGGGAGAAAGTGGAGATATATTCAGACCATAAAAGCCTTAAATATTTCTTCACTCAAAAAGAACTCAACATGCGGCAGCGACGTTGGCTCGAGCTATTAAAAGATTACGACCACACTATTCAATACCATCCTGGAAAAGCAAACGTGGTAGCTGACGCGTTGAGTAGAAGATCATATGCAGGAACAAGTGCGATGATGTCAAGTATACGCATAGAGCCAACTTTAATAGAAAAAGTTAAGGTTGCTCAAGCCACCGACCCGGAACTGATGCGTATGAAGATGAAAGTACAAGAAGGAGCTATTCCGGAAGCGAGAATTGACGAAGAAGGAATACTTCGAGTCCACTCTAGACTTTGTGTTCCTAACGACCCTGATTTGAAGTACAAGATTATGATGGAGGCACACAATACACCATTTACAATCCATCTTGGAAGTACCAAAATGTATCGTGATCTTCGACATACATTTTGGTGGAACAATATGAAGAGAGAGATTGCAAGGTTTATCTCAACATGTTTAACTTGTCAACGTGTAAAGGCGGAGCATAAAGTGCCTAAGGGACCATTGCAACCACTTGAGATTCCGAAATGGAAGTGGGAACATATTACTATGAATTTCGTTACGGGTCTTCCCACGGTTTCTCAAGGCATCAATGCTATTTGGGTTATTATTGATAGATTAACCAAGTCTGCTCATTTCTTGCCGATACGGGAGACTTATTCCCTTGAACGTCTTGCTCAAATGTATGTAAATGAGATTGTGAGATTGCATGGCATGCCAGTATCCATAGTTTCGGATCGTGACCCAAGATTCACTTCAAGATTTTGGGTTAGCTTGCAAAAAGCTATGGGCACGGATTTGCGATTCAGTTCGGCATACCATCCTCAAACGGACGGACAATCAGAGAGGACTATTCAAACTCTTGAAGATCTATTAAGACTCTGTGTCCTAGATTTCAAGGGCAGTTGGGATAAGTATTTACCATTGGTGGAATTCTCGTACAACAACAGTTATCAAGCAAGTATAGGTGTAGCTCCATTTGAAGCATTATATGGACGAAAGTGTCGCTCTCCAATATGTTGGGATGAGGTGGGTGAAGCAACATTGTTGGGACCCGAGTTAGTACGTATGACTACCGAAAAGATCCAAATGATTCGACAACGTATACAAACGGCACAAGATCGACAAAAGAGTTATGCGGATCTTCATCGAAAGGACGTAGAATTTAGTGTTGGGGATCATGTATTGTTGCGTGTTGCCCCATGGAAGGGAGTTACAAGATTTGGGAAGAGAGGAAAGCTCAATCCACGATTTATTGGCCCATTTCAAATTCTTGACCGAGTAGGAAATGTAGCCTATAGACTCGCGTTACCTCCAAGTATGTCTCGTGTTCATAATGTTTTTCATATATCTGTGCTTCGTAAATATGTGAAAGACCCGAACCACGTTATTGAGTTAGAACCAGATGAGATAGCCGAAGACTTAACATACGAAGAGGTACCTGTCAAGATCTTGGATAGGAAGGAGCATGTCCTACGCACAAAGGTCATACCACAAGTTAAAGTTTTGTGGAGGAATCATGCTATAGAGGAAATGACCTGGGAGTTGGAAACAGAAATAAAAGCGAGGTATCCTCATCTTTTCGAAACACCAGGTACGTATGTCAATTTCGAGGACGAAATTTCATAAGGAGGGGAGGTTGTAAGACCCCAAAATAATTAATAAATGAAATTTAATTTCCTCTAATTATTATTTTGAAATAGTAAGGGTTGATGTGATTAATGTGGATAGTTATGGGTAAAATACATAAATATTTCAAAATAATATAAAATATTCTTTGTTGTCGGGGAATATTCGTTTGGTCGTGGAATATTCGTACTGTCGGGGAATATTCGTACGACGGCGCAGCCATGTGTGGGCCCCATAACGGAAAGCGATTGGAGGAAGAAAACGACAAATATAAGTTGTTTAAAAATAACGGCGTAGTTGTTACCGTTTACACTGTTGGAATACCCGGTGGTTAAAACACAGTAATACGCGTTGTTGCACAATAGCACACGGTATTACACCAATTATTGACTCTTACGTAAGAAGGCACTACTCAATAATGGTTACAGTAATTATTGTTCAGTATTTTATTATATTGGTTCAATAACTGTTGAGTTGATATTTTTATATTGCTGTTGTTTCAATAATTGTCATTACACAGTATTTTTCATTATCGAAGCAATAATTCATATTATCTGAATAATATTATTTGATAACACTATTGGCAATGTCTAGAAAGTTCTGTCTAAGGAGAGGTTTGGTCACCTAATTGCGCGCCAGTAAGAAGAAATTCTTATTGGAAAGCCCCCTCTTTCCTGGGAACGGCCTGGTTGTCAGTATTGTGATTCTGTAATATTATTTGTGAATAATTAAATTATTGATTTATATGATGAGGAAAATATTGATTTTATGTGGATATAGATGGAGAAAGTTTTTAATGTGACAATTGTTGAAAATTAATATTTTATCTTTTTATGATAAAATAATTCATTTAAATATATTATTATATTTTAATAATATAATAATGATGATATTTTTACGATGAATGTGGGATATATGAGTATATGTGGAGGAAGAGTATTTTTGTTACCAAAAATATTTAAAACATGTTAAACATGTCGGTGGAACCCATTTATTGACTGAAATTTGATTATAGCCTGTAAAATAGCCCGTTTGTGATTTTTGGTCAATTTCTGTTTGGAATTTGGAAAAACTTCCTTCTGCAAAGTTGTACAGAATTGAATTTCCTATAAAAACCCGCGAGATTTGAATTTTCTGACAAAAGAGCTATTTATTGTGAATTATTGAAGTTCCGAAGCTCCGAAATAATTGATTTTTGGAAGTTTTAATTATTTATTTTATAAAAAACGTTTTTTGTACTTCTTCTAGAAGGGAGCATGTGGTTTGTATTCAAATTTGCAGATTCTAAATGGGCGTAGAAAATTTTTATAATATTATTATTATAATAAATTTTCTGTTTTGGTGTTCTAAGCAATTTCCTATAAATAGGTGCTTAGGTTAGAATTGAAAATCACACCAGAAACTGAAGTTTTCTCTCTCTATATTATCGAGCGTATTCTTGTGAGTATTTTGAGTATACTATGAGTATTGCTATACGGTGAAAGTTCAAGTTATAGCCGATATCCAGTATTCCAGTTAGAAGTACTGTCTTTCCGAGGTAAGGGATATTATTTTTTTAAAAAATGATATTATTTCTTCTAATATCATTATGCCGAAGTATTGATCTGAACTTTTTATCAAATTTGGAACTTTTTCATGTCGGGATTACTATTCATGAGTTACTATTCACGAGTTACTATTCACGAGTACTATTCACGAAGCTTAAAGATGTTTTTTTGTGAAATTACTATCTTTTGGTGTCGGAGTTATTATTCACGTATACGACACTATTCACGTATACGATACTACTCACGAATACGGCACTATTTACCGAAAAATGAAATTTCTTCTTTTCGTCTAAAATATCTATTCCGGATACTAGCTTTGATTGTATCCATGTTTTGATCATTCTTGAATTTTACACCACTATGATTATTTTTGAGGTATTTTTGGACATGTATAAAACAAAGTACGAATCCTTAATCCTTAATCCTTTTCATTTTGTTTCACTGGATTCGTTTCTTTAAAAATATTTTTCATCATCCTCAGTCCTAAATGATGGTGTTACTGAATATCTTTGGCCTGTAGTGCAAAGATGGTTGATTTTGTTATGAATATCTTTGGCCTGTAGTGCAAAGATGAACAGATGTTTAGATGAACATGACCAACTGATGAATATCCTTGGCCTGTAGTGCAAGGATGAATATATGATTCAAGAGGTGCATTGATTGATGTTACAGGGATAAAAATACTGTTGATGGACTATTAAATTCATAGACATTAGTAGATTTCATCCTCTACGTAACTCTTCTATGAATTAATATTTTCCGCTGCGAATATTGATTTAACATTTGTTGTCTATTGTATTCTATCAGATTTTTCCCTGTTGAAGACTAACGATATTTTGTTGTATATTATCTTAGTCATAATATTCTTTACTGGGCTAGTTGAGCTCACCCTTTTTCCTTTTTGTTCCATTTTTCTTCTCAGGAGGCGAGAATATAGCGAGTACGAGTCGGGGTATGGAATGAAGGTTCTAGGGAGAGTTGTTTAGTAGTCCTCACTATTTTTGTAAAATAATGTATCAATAATTATGATGGGGATTTATTTGTATGTGGATATTGTCTTGATGGCAATATCTGTATTTAAACTCATAGTTTACATGTTGTAATAATAAAGTTGTAGTTGTTTCTGAACCGTGTATTGACAACTCAGAATGGGTGATGTATACCTATTTTGGGGTTGTCACACATTGCATAAAGGACAAGGCTGTGTGCTTATGCAGAATTGCTGAGTTATTGTGTATGCATCACTTCAGTTGAAAGATTACGAGAAACGGTATCCGACTCATGACTTAGAGTTGGCGACAGTGGTGTTTGCCCTGAAAATTTGGAGACATTATCTTTATGGAGAGAGGTATGAGATATATACCGACCATAAAAGTCTGAAGTTTATCTTTACACAAAAAGAATTGAATATGAGACAAAGAAGATGGTTGGAGCTGATCAAAGACTATGACTGTGAGATTTTCTATCATCCCGGAAAGGCGAATGTTGTTGCTGATGCTTTAAAAAGAAAGGGACGGGAGAAGTTAATGTTGTTGACTGTTCAGGAGAAGCTAGTGTTAGAAATGGCTAAAATAGAGTTAGAAATTAAATATTGACAGATTCCGACGAAAAATTATTCCAGATAGGAAACGGTTTAACATTGGTGGATAAGGTGAAAATTGCACAACTTCATGATGAAGACTGCGTTAAGATAAAATAGAGAATATCTGAAGGTGAGGAAAACAAATTTAAAATTGATTCATAATGGTTACTTTGTTTTGAAAAAAGAATTTAGGTTCTGCTAGTACAAGAAGTTAAAGAGAAAATTCTGAGTGAAGCTAACAATTCAAGATATTTGATTCACCCTGGGAGTACAAAGATGTATCGGGATCTTAGACATCATTTTTGGTGGCCGAATATGAAGAGGGATGTAGCTGAATGCGTGGAAAAATGTTTAATGTATCCGAAAGTCAAAGTTGAACATCAAAGGCCAAGCGGATTTTTACAACCGTTGGAGATACCAGAATGGAAATTGGAGCATATCACAATGGATTTTGTGTAGGTCTTCCAACAACCCAATAAGGTTATGATGCCATTTGGGTGATTGTCGATCGATTGACGAAGTCGGCACACTTTTTGCCAATCAAGATTATGTTTACCCTAGACCGGTTAGCAAAACTGTACATGGAGGAAATTATGTCAAGACACGGCGTGCCTGTGTCCATCGTATTAGGCAAAGATCCACGTTTCACATCTAATTTCTGGAAACAGTTACAAGAATGTTTGGGAACACAGCTGAGAATGAGAACAACATATCATCCTCAAACCGACGGATAAAGTGAGATAACCATCCAAACACTAGAAGATATGCTTAGAGCATGTATCATGTATTTCAAGGGAAATTGGGATGATCATTTGCCGTTGGTAGAATTTGCCTATAATAATAGCTATCACGCAAGTATTGGCATGCCGCCTTACGAAACGTTATACGGAAGAAAATGTAGAACTCCATTATGCTGGAATGTGGTAGGTGAACATCAGCTATTTGGTCCAGAATTTATACAACAGACTGTCGAGATCATCCAGGTTATTCGAGCGAGATTAATAGCCGCACAAGATAGACAGAAGAAATATGCCGATCAACATCAATAAAATAGAGTATTCGATGTAGGTAGTTATGTTTTCTTAAAAGTGTCTCCCTAGAAGGGGAAAATTCAATTTGGCAAGAAGGGGAAATTGAGCCCTAGATTTATAGGACCTTTTGAAGTGCTTCGACGAGTTGGTGAAGTGGCATACGAGGTAGCTTTACCTCTAGAGTTGTAACATATTCATAATGTTTTCCATATCTCGGTATTGAGACCATATAAACCTGATTATAAGCATGTTATAGAATATGATCCCTACAGTTTCAGAAAGATTTGTTATATAAAGAAGTCCATGTTCAAATTGTTGACAGAAAAGAGCGAGTACTGAGGAATAAAGTGATACATTCTGTTAAGGTAATCTAGAGGAACCACAACACTGAAGAAGCTACGTGGGAACTTGAAAACTATATGATGAAGAATTATCCTTAGTTATTACTTGATCTTGTATAGCGATTCTGAGAATAGAATCTTATTAAGGAGGGAAGAATGTAGCGAATAAATTGTTTGAGTTGTGATTCTAGGGAAAGAATCCTTTTAAGGACGGAAGAATGTAACGATCGAGAAATTTATAATTTAAATTAAATATTTATTGAATTAAATAAATATTTTAAATAATTTTTTTATTAAGGAAATAAATAATTGATGAATTGTGGTGAATTAATTTGGTAACTAAATTAATTAATGTTAATTAAATTGAATAATGATAATTTTATTTGATGGATTTAATTTATGGAAATAATTAAATTAAATGAAATGTTTAATTTAGAGGAAATAAATAAATTAAATAAAGTGATGTTTCTTATTTATTAATTGAATTAGATATATAATTATTTATTAATTATAAGTATAATGATAATAAGAAGTTTATTATTATTATGAGTTATTTAAATTAACTAAACTAAAGTTATTTAAATTAACTAAATTAACGGTGTGACATGAAAACTATATAATAAGAATAATATAATAAAAATCTAGTTAAGGGAAATTTTGGTTAGCCAGACAAGGCCTTGTGGCCTTTGGCTTGTTCCAACTGACGCCTTTTTTCTTTTTTAACTGGCGTACATGGGATTGTGGCCAGTTTATAATTTCTACGCGTCTTTTTTTTTTCCCTAAGACTAGTTATTAGTGAAAAACACAGAGGAGATTGAGAGTGAGAGCTTGAGAGAATTTTTTGTGGTTATCAAGTGGAAGAGAGGGGTTTGCTAATTGTTTTGCTAATCAAGGTATAAATTATCCCTATTTTAACTTTTAGTTTCGGTATATATATATATATTCTATCTGATTGGAAATCACGTGAATTGTGGTATATATATATATATATGTTCATATAGTTTTGCAAAATCTATTAATCATCACATACGGTTGATGTTTGTTTGTTAAATACATGAAATTTGGGTTTGTGGGGTGAAAAAATATATAACAGTGTTTATGTACATATAATATGGCTTAGAAAGTATAAAATTTCATGCTTAATGTGTGTCAGAATCTGCAATTTGGTGTTAGAATAGGGTTGTATGTTAAGAAAAGAAAGCAGCGTAATTGGAATCGTGTCAATTGATTAAGAAACGAGTTTGTGGTGATTGAAGTTATAAAGGAATGTTTAAACTCTTAAAGTTATGTATTCAACTGCTATTGTGACGCCCCCAAATTCGGGTATCTTCTAACCCGTCGTATGGTGCTACACTGTACTCATAACTATACAATTATTCCATTGAAATACAACATAATGAATGTAATTACTATTTTCTTATTACAATCAAAGTATAATCCATACCCAGGTTCATAAACCGATTGCATTGTTTGTTGTTTGTAATGTATAATACATACAAACATACTAATCTATTACACGATGGCTAGCTATCCATCTTCGCTTTGCCCTTATCTCTGTTAGCATTCCCAGTACGTTCATCCTTAAATGCAATTATATAATTCACGCAAGAAGTGAGCATAACAAGCTCAACAAGTTTAACCAAGTATAACAGTAATACCACATTCATGAATTTATATAACAATTCATACATAACTGAACAAATAGTTATGAAGTATTATGAAACAATAATAATTTAACAAGTCATAACATCAATTCCCAAAGTATACAATAGATTAGGAATTCTGAACCGGTCGATAGACCATGAACAATAGCTTTCTGTTTTTATACTTGAAAAGGATATCACAACACTAAAGTTGTACATTCGCATTACTTATGAGCACTTCTAGGTGATCAGCCTATAGTACTCTATATTGATCAACACTCATTCGTTAAACGTATTTATGTTTAAGTTTTGGCAAACTCGCGTGCCCATCGAATAATCGATGAAAAATACTTTTGTTTGTTCATAGACAAATATTACCTTCAAATCCGTACCAATTACTTGGCATAGGATAGCGTTAACATTTCTATATAGAAAGATATGTATTCAAATCAATCTATATCTTACGAGTAGTCTAGCCGAGTTAAATCTGGAATTGACACTTTCTTTAAAACAGTCATGCAATTCAGTACAATGAATCACATAAAACTTGACTAACTTAAAAGTTAGACAAACGTTAAGAGAACTTACCTTTCAGCGTCTTCAAATAACTTAATTGACTGACCACATCCTTTATAGAATTTACATGATATATTCACACAGCACACTGTTATTAGCTATCAAACAATTACACACATTGTTCCTACCAACTTCTTTCTCTTCTATGTCTTTGTTAACATTATTTCATTAATAAAGTCAATTCGACTTATTACCCTTCATCCTGGCTTATTACCCATCTTACGTTATTAACCGGACTCTATCATCGTTGGTGAAGTACAAACATTGTTTGCTGATTAGGGTTCATTGATAATATATTGTGTTCTTCGTTCATAAGTTACTAGCATGCCTTTAATTCCTAAGTTTCAATACCATATACCTTAGTATAGGTAGTATAGGAATAGTTTTAGTAAACTTATTATGTGACAACCCGAGAATTTGGGGAATTTATAAAATTCTTAAATGATTAATTTAATGTCAAATAATAGACCTAGACAGAAAATAAGTGTATGCGTTTGATGTAATTGGGAAGGAATTTTGAGGGTTTTAAAATTCTGTGAAGGATATAGGTGAATTATTCAGGATTAAGGATTTATGTGATTAAGTTCTGTGAATATGGTTATGTATGTGTGCTGAATGTGGTTAAGGGTCAAGGAATTGATCAGATAAATTACATCTGTGATAAACCCTAAGTATATATTAAGAACTTTAACGTTCTGTTAGAAAACCCTAACGTCTAATAAGAAACTCTAGAAATCGGTTCTGGAAACCCTAGTTTCTGTTCCGGAAATCCAAAACCCTAAATTCATGATATGAATATGGTGATTAAGTTAGAAAACTCTAGCGATATGTTCAGAAACCCTAATTTTAGTATCGAGAATTTAAACCCTAATTTGGGAATCTTAAATGTAAAGTATTAAACCCTAAGGGTTAAAAAGTTGTGTGTAAGGAATATGAACATTAGGTGATGGTTTATAATTGTTTATAACAAACAAAAGAAACTAGTGAAATCCTAATTATATATTAGGAATGAAGGATTTAATAACTTAAGGGTTAAGGAAAAAGAGAATTGTGGTATTTAGAATACTTACTAATTCTAGGAGATTTATTTTATATATCTCAAATGATTAATTTTATAACCTAATTATAGCAAGTCTAATTGGGTTAAGGAAATAAGTGGGCATGAGTAAGGATTTGTGTTATAATTGAGGAAGTAAAAACCCTAATTAATTAATTGGGTTGGGTAAGAATTTAGGTATTAGACTATGTATATTTTATAGTCCAAGAGTTGGCCAATGAAATTGGTTAGAGGCCCAAGCAATACATTAATTGAGTGGCCTAAATATTTTTATTGTTAAGCCCAAAGATTTAAGAGTAGCCCAAACCTGGAGCCAATTGAAAGAATGGTACTTTAGGCATTTGGGATAATAGATATTTCATTTACAAGAAACCAAACTTGGAGCTTAAAAAGGCCACATGGTCGGCTATTAGAGGGCAAAAAGTGGAGGAGTGGTGATTTTTATTTTGTTTGAAAGTAAGTTTACTAACTCTCACCAAATGCTCTAGGTGTCAAGCCATGAACCAAGCCAACACTTATGTTTAAACTTGCAAGCAACATGGTTTGGTATTGTTGATGATGAGTGAGAGAGAAAGGATTGCAATACTTATAATGTATAAACATAATAAGAAAAACACATATCACTTCTCTTTCATTTCATTTTCTCTTCCAAGTTGTTAAGTTAAAAGAAAAAGAGAGTAAGAGATAGAAATGGGGTATCGGTAAAGAGAGGGAGAGAGAAGAGGAGAGTTTGGCAGCCTCATGGTGGAAAGAAGAGGATTTTTTTGATCTTCATACACCAAAGATTCATCCATGGATGAAGCTAAGAAGAAGGAGAAGAAGAAAAGCTAAGGTATAACAAAAATTTCAACTTGTGTAGTCTATTTTCCTTTGTGGTTTAATTTTATTTTTGGACAATATGAAGTTGTGATCTTGAGGTTTAAAACCTTAGATCTATGTGTATATAAGTGTTTAATATGTAGATCCAACTCTTTTGTAGATCAAAAGTTAGATCTAAAGTGTTGAATGGAAGCTAGGTTTTTCAAAAGATAGAAAACATGATTTTTCTCTTAGCTTTGATTGTGTTTGATGCTTGTTTGATGAACTACGAAACTTTGTTTCTAAACTCAAAATCCATGTATATACATGTTAATAAGTGTTTATTGTTTGGATCTACCCATAATGGGGGTTGATTTGGTGGAAATCTAAAGGAATTGAAGAATGGAAATTTTCTGGAAAAGTTAAACTTTTAAAAAGTGTGATCAAGCTTTTGGATCTTTGAAATATATGATGAATATATATGATTTATGTTCTTGGGATGCTATATATATGTGTTAAGGGTAAAATCCCTTTGGAATTACTCAAATAGGTTGAATATTGAACAAGTTATGGGATTTCTCCCAAACTACACAAAGATAAGAAAACTGTTAAAAGGACAGTTTTGTAACAGCCACTTCCGGGCCAATTTCCTGGAGCTAAACATATCCAAATATGGATTTTGATAGATGAAAACTGTAGTTCGGAAAGATAGGAATCCATAAAAAGTGACGGATCATTAATCGGAGTTACAGATTTCGTTTTATTTAAGTTTTGGTGAAGGACTCCAAAACTGCCAAAGTGCAAAAAGTTTCTGACCAAAATTTTTCGAGGGCTGTTTCGGAAATTTAGTTAATGAGAAAAATTCCAGGCTTTTGTGAAATGAAAATATATGGTATTATGTAGCTCGTGTCCAAAAATGAGCTGATTCTGAGTTAAAACGACCAAGTTATGACCGTTCTAATTTTTGTGATTTTTCGACGAAAATCGCTATAAACGGAGTTCTACAACTCCGATTGCCACGAAATTTAAAATGGAGCATCACGTTAACATATATAAGGTTATCCCAAGAGATGGGAATGTTTGGAGTTAAGCAAAAGGTAGCTAATTTCTTAAGCTACACACTAGAATTAATTTTTGAAAAATACCAAAGGAAGTTGGAAAATTATTGAAAAATAATTTTTTGTGCATGAAATACATGTATATGTGTTTGACCAAAGGATAGGAGAATAATACACTGATTTGGTATTTTCGTGATACGGATATAAAATACAGCTTGCTGGATTAGGTAAATTGTGATTCCAGTTTACTAGATTGAAATACAATTTGATGAATTGAAAATATGTTAAATCCAGTTTGCTGGATTGTAGTTCAGGTTGCTGAAATAGAATTCAGGTTTCTAAAATGATTTGGTCTGCTGAAATAGTAACTTCAGGATACTGAAATGAAATCTGATTTAATGAAATGATATTTCAATTTAATGAAAGGTTATCTTGCTTACTAAGATATAATAAAAAGGGAAAACTTATATGTATAAGTTATGAAGTGATGAAAAGATTATCAAAGTATAACAATAACATTAAGACTTAAGCGTAATGACTAATACTTAATTACATGTTTAAATGAGAGACACTTTAATATACGATGATAAAATTGTGTCGGGTTCAACTCAGACTGCAATAGTTTGACTTGATACCTAGTCTTATGTGTGTTATAGACTGATAGGCTTATGTGCTATATGTTTAGGTTATTTTATGGATATAAATATAATAGTATTATACTGTGATGATATTATTCTAATATTGGAGATCTATATTATTAATATTAGGTCTTCGGATAAAAGCGTTATAAATTGCGTTGCGGTAATCAACGGTTCAGGCAAGTTTTCTTTATACTTAACTCTAATAAGAGTGTTTATTCAAGCTTATGGTTAATCATTGTTGATTGCCATAAAAATTGTATTCTGTATATCTTGCATGTATAAGTCAGGTATGAAAGGCTGATCACCTTCATTACCAGGTGGTTCAGAATTGTTTATTCATGTTTAAAACTTGTTCAATCAAAAGTTTGTTCGTGCTAATTCTCAATTATATTAATAAATTATAGTCAGCTTATTATTCATACTCTTCAATCATGATATATCGTTATGTTATTGTATTTAAACTTGCTGGGCAACTTTCATGCTCACCCTTGCTATATCATGATAAAACATTGCAGATAAGGCGAACGTGTTCGGATACAGGGAAAGGTTAAGGCCAAGTTCAGCTTGGGGTATAAAGTGCGGCTAGTTTATAATAGTATAATTTGATAAATAATTTATGAATGTGTATTAAGTTAAGGTTACTCGACCTTGGGGAATAGTGTGTACTGTATTGTATAAACAATTTATGTTTATATCTTCCGCAAATAGTGATAGAAATAGTATACCGGATCCGAGGTGATTTGGGGCCCGGATTTGGGGCTACTACATATTAAGTGTATAAACTTTACTCTTATAGGTCTCTGAACAATTGCAGTTCAAACATAAGTCATCTAACAAAAATTCTGCACCCACGCCGCGGCGTGACATCCCTATACAAGACTGGCGCTGCAGTGCCAGTTTCCAGTACCCATGTTCCGGTCTCGGCGCTGCTGTGCGAGATTCCCTTATACCAGTGGCACTGCGGTGACACTTTTTAGTAGTCATTGACACTCTGTCAGCACTGCGGCGAAGCACTTTAAGGCACTGTCACGGCGCCAGACCTCAATAACAGAAATTTTTATCAGATAAAAATTTTGTGAGTTTCTCGGATCCATAACTTCTTCGTTATAAGTCTGATTTGGTCCGTTCAAAAGCCTACAGGTCATAAATGACATACTCTATGCGTTCATATAAGAATTCGATACTTTTGAATCCGTTAACTCAAAATTCACTAATTGAGTTCATTTTTTAAGCGTTCGTAAACGTTAATGAGCATTCAATGCTCGTTATCTTCGTTTTAAGTCAGAATTCGACGATTCTCGAACCCACGGCTATTAAATACCCTATCACACGTGTTGACATAGAAAAACAATATTTTCAAGTCTCACAGCAACTTTTGACTACTAATCCAGAATTTTAACGTTTTCGACGTTTAACGTCTATTTCCGTGAAATTTGCCATAACTTCGTTACTAATGTTATCTAAGCCAAATCACATGGAATACTCCATGGACTTCATATCTACATCCTAACCAAGCACGATGCACATATTTAAGTATAAATGGATTCAATTGTTTATCAACAATCAACCTCAACAACCAATATTTCCATGATTAAAAACTATATCAACTCTTATGATTTCTATGATTTCATGACTTATAAAGATTTTATCTATAACAAGTCATCTTTATTCCCCCATACTAGACATACACCACCTATTTATGATTCTTCATTCTAAAAGAAATCAAAAGAGATGGAATTAGTATTGAGGAGCATTATCTTAAGGATTTCTTTAGTGATCTTGAAAAACTCTAAGACAAAGCTTCAAAGTAAATGGTTTGGTTGAGTCTAGCTCTTTCTCTCTCTCAAAATATATGTTGGCAATTTGAAAAACTCTCAAAAGACCAATTCTAGCTTTCTATTTATAGGCAAATGAAATGGAGGGCAATTTAGTCATTACACCACCACATCCTTACTATTCCACACTTTGTCACCAAGTAAAATACTTGGAGACCAAGTGATTTCCTTTCCTTGCAAACTAAGTGGCCGACCCACCATGCCCATGGGTCATCCCCATGGGTTGCCCCATTGGTTTACCCATTCGGTGACCCACCAGTTCGATCCACGGTTCAGTTTTCTTGAATTAGGCTTAATTAAACTAATATTGGGCTTTAGCTTGGGCTTAACTCATTAATACATTGGACTTGCCTATACAATTGATTGGACTTGGCATAATCCAAAACAATTGAATTCAAATTAAGTCTTAACTTAATTCCATAATACTAATCGTATTTTATACGTATAGTTTACGTATTCTTTCCGTATAATACTCATACGATAATCGTATTGTACTTCATATTAACTCGTCCTATTATACATAGATACTAAATAGTATCATACTGGTATAACACACACATTAACAATAACACAATTCCTTCTACGCGTTTCATTTCCTTATCGGAAATCATCACACTCAACCATTAGGTTTTAAATCCGCAGGCAAAAACTTTGTTTGCCACAAATGAAATATTATTAGATATTTCATCTCATCTCGATATTCTATCATTATGCGTTACTCAGAATTTCAAAATAATTTCCCGAGCACAAATGGATGAATAGTGTTTTTACAGAAATTTCTCGAAAAAAATTTATTTTTGTCATGGAAATTCAAAACAATTAATTCTAGCATGTAGCCAGATTACTAATCATATAAGCACATTCTAGATCATAGAACAACCTTCTCATAGCTTACTCACAAAATAAATTAATAAAATTCATTTAATTCACATAATCAAATAAAAATTTAATTATCATAAAAATCTAATTTTTCTCGCATTTTACATTCTCTCCCCCTTATAAGGATTCTGTCTCAAGAATCTAGTTTATAATTACATAAACAAATGAGGAACATTTTTCTTCATTTTACTCTCGAGTTCCCACGTTGCTTCTTCAGCATTGTGATTTCTCCATAACATCTTCATTGAAGGTATTACCTTATTTCTTAAAACTTGTTCCTTCCAATCAATAATTTGAATTGGAAGTTCCTCATATGATAAATCTTTCTCTATCTGAATAGATTCATACACTATTACGTATTTATAGTCCGGTTTATAAGGACGCAACATAGACACATTAAACACATTATGAATGCGTTCCATCTCTAGAGGTAAGTCTACTTCATAAGCTACCTCTCCTACCCTTCTTAAAATCTCAAAAGATCCTACAAACCTTGGACTTAACTTCCCTTTCCTTCCAAAATGTATCTTTCCTTTCCAAGGTGATACTTTCAGAAAGACAAAAGATCCTACATCGAATTCTGTCTTTTCTATATGAGGATCTGCATACTTCTTCTGCCTATCTTGAGCCACAACTAATCGAGCATGTATTATCTTCACCATGTCCGTCGTTTGCTATACCATCTCAGGTCCCAACATCCGACGTTCACCCACCTCATCCTAACACAATGGAGTTTGGCACTTCCTTCCATACAACGCTTCGTAAAGCGGCATGCCTATACTAGCGTGAAAACTATTATTGTGCGAGAATTCCACCAACAGTAGATACTCATCCCAACTTCCTTTGAAATCCATAACGGAAGATCTTAATATATCTTCAAGCGTTTGAATTATCCGTTCACTCTGACCACCCATCTGAGGATGATACACCGTACTCAATCTTAAATGCATTCCCATTTGCTCTTGTAAATTCCACAAAAAGTTCGATGTGAATCATGGATCACGATCTGACCCAATCGAAATAGGTACTCCAAGTCTGGAAATAATTTCCTTGATTTACAGCTTAGATAACTGGTCTAAATTATAACTAACTCCTATTGGTAGAAAATGAGCCAATTTTGTCAATCGATCCACTATCACCCAAATAGCATCGTATCATTTTGTTGTTGTTGGAAGTCCCACCACAAAATCCATTGTGTTGTGCTCCCATTTCCACTCTGGAATTTCTAACGGTTGCAACAACCCGCTAGGTTGTTGGTGTTCAGCCTTAACTTTTTGACAAGTTAAGCACCTACTAACATATTCTACTATCTCCCTTTTCATGTTCGGCAACCAAAAGTTCTGACGAAGGTCTTGATACATCTTCGTACTATCAGGATGTTTCGACTACCTCGAACTATGAGCCTACATCATTATTTCCTCCTTTAATTCAGAATCATTTGGAACCCGAATTCTCCCTTCAAAATTAAGTAATCCCTCCTTATCGAGGTTATACTTAGTCTTTTCTTCATCTTCTATCCTCTTCTTCATCTACTCGCATTCCCTGTTGCTCAATTCTACTCCCCTAACCCGTTCCACTATGGTCGGTTGGGTTTCCATGGAAAATAACATTTCCACCGCTTCTTCTGGTAACTTCACTTCTAACTCCATTATTGCCATCGTTGTTATCAACTCATTCTGAGTTGTTAACATTGACAGTTTCTCTCTACCCATCCTACTTAGCTCATCAGCTACTACATTTGCTACTACATCATAATCTTTTATTATTTGTAACCACCTTCTCTGTCTCATGTTCAACTCCTTCAGTGTGAAGATATATTTCAGACATTTGTGGTCCGTGTATATTTAACACTTCTCACCATATAGATAATGCCTCCATATCTTCAAGGCAAAAACTACAGCTGCCAATTCCAGATCATGAGTAGCATAGGCCTTCTCATAATCCTTTAATTGACGTGACGCATATGCAATAACCTTGCCATGCTGTATGAGCACGCAACGCAATCCTTTATGCGAAGCATCGCTATATACTACAAAGTTCACTTAATCTCTTATTCAACTCCTGAAAACAGCTCCTACATTTTTTATTCCACACATACTTCACCGACTTTCTTGTTAGATTTGTCAACGGAGTAGCTATTTTAGAAAAGTCAGGAATGAACCTTCTATAGTATCCCAATAACCCCAGAAAACACTGAACCTCAGTTGGCATTTTCGGTTGCTCCCACTCATTTATTGCTTCTGCTTTTGATTGATCTACATAAATGCCATCTTTATCAATAACATGTCCTAGAAACTGCACTTGTTCAAGCCAAAATTCACACTTAGTGAATTTCGCATACAACCTTTGCTTCTTTAGTGTTTCCAACACTATCCTTAAATGTATTGCTTCATCTTCTGGCGTCTTTGAATAGACTAGAATATCATTAATGAACACTACGATGAACTTGTCCAAATATTGTTTGAACACTATGTTCATCACATCCATAAATGCGGCTGGCGCATTAGTCAACCCAAACGACATCACCAGAAACTCGTAATGACCATTACGAGTTCTGAACGCCGTCTTAGGTACATCCTCCTTCCTCACCTTTACCTGATAATACACCGTGCGCAAATTTATCTTAGAAAAATACTTTGCCCCTTTCAACTAATCAAATAAATCATCGATCCTGGGCAACGGGTATTTATTCTTAGTCGTTAACTTGTTCAACTCTCGATAGTCGATACAAAGTCTTAACGACCCATCCTTTTTCTTTACAAACAATACCGGTGCTCCCCAAGGAGACACACTCGGTTGAATGTACTTTCTGACTGTAATTGAACCATTAACTCCTCCATCTCAACTGGCGCCATCTAATATGGTGCCCTTGAAACTGGTGTCGTATCTGGTAACAGATCACTTACAAACTCAACCTCCATGTCCGGTGGAATACCCGATAATTCCTCCGTTAATACATCCGCGAACTCTTGCACTATAGGTATCTGGTCCAAAGATGTTCCCACTCTTTGGGTATCCACAACATGGCACAGATAACCTACACACCCTTTTCTCAACATCTTCCAAGCTTGTGTCATCGATAGAAAATAAGAGCGTCTCGGTAATTTACTTCCAAAGAACACTACCTTAGTTTTCTTAGAAAGCCGGAGGTTTACACTTTTCCAATGATAATCTATTATCGCTTTATGGTTAATCAACCAATCCATACCAAGAATTAAATCAAATTCTTTTAACCTTATCGGTACCAAATCTACCGATAACTTATTCCCTCTAATATCTATGCAATAATCCCTATGAATATGTTTAATGGGGATTATTTCTTCGTTTGCTACCTTAACGTCTAAAGGTATTGCTAACTTTTCAGCGATTAAACCTAATCGCTTAGCAAATTCACATGCTATAACACATAAGCATTTATTTCATTGACTGGAATGATACCTGCTACCACATCCGTTGATGCAACCGCATCTTGGACAGTCATATTAAACGTACGGGCTGACGGTCTACCCACTGATGGTGTTGGTCCAGTAATGGCTAATTTTCCACTACCAGAACCCTTATTTCCCTCTAACCCTTTCTTCAAGCAATTCCTTTCCATGTGGTCCAATGACCCACAAACAAAACACTCATGATTCTTCTTAGGTTTAGGACAGTTGGGTGACAAATGTCCCTCCTGCCCACAGTTGTACCAAACTGATTTCCCCTTTAAACAAACTCCAATGTGAGTCTTTTCGCATGTCTTGCATGCCTCTGTCCTACGCTTAGGATCTCCTTGTTTTACCCCAGTATTCCCAGGTTTGAAAATCTTTCTCTTAGGCATATTGCCACTCTCGCTGGCAACTTCTGCCTTACTACCACTCTCTACCTTATTATTGTTCTTCCAATCCCAGCGTTTTTTTTATCACAAACGCCTTTTCAATCTCTTTTACCCATGTTTGGGCCTCTAAAGGGTCCATCGTTCCTCAGAACTCTGGAGGACCCATACTCTTAAATTCCTTGAAGGTAGTTGTTCTTACTGCCTTAGGAGCTACATGAATCCCTCCCCTAACTTGGTTAAATGCTGCCATTAATAAATTAACGAACTCTTGCATAGGGTTATTAGGACCCCCTGATTCTCATTATGAGACTCGGCCTCTTGGTTACATAGTCTCCTTCTTGGTGGCATAATTCTAATTAAATAAATAAAGTTTCGTTATTATCTATTTAACTTCTTGGTTATCAATCTCAAATAACAACTCAAACCACAACAAGCACATTAAATAAAAACTTCATTATATAAATATGCTTTCATAGTCAAAACTATTTACATCATGTTTCCTTAGCCAAAAAGCTATTACATACTATCCCACGATTGACTTCTAAAAAATTGGGATTTACAAAAAAGACTACCCTTTAATTATACAAAAGAGGGTTTTACGTCACTACCTGTATACAAAAAGATCTAACAATCTACTAACACTGTCGTACGAAATTCTAATATTTTTTATTTCCCAGTATTGACACAATATCTCGACTTATGGTATGTCGAGTCTGCCCAAACTTAATGGAATATCAATCAATTTTCAGCTTGAAATCCTCATGAGCACACTTGTGGATGTACGACATCCTAGCTATTTTCTGGTCTTTCTCGACCAGTTTCTTTCAAAGCTCTACGACCTCTTCCTTATAGTCCCGTGCCTTATCCATCATAAGCACTTTCTCATCGTGCTCGGACTCAAAATCTGCCTTTGTAAATTCCTTCACCTCATATAAGGCAGTTATATCCTGATTTTGTGTCTGCACTACAGTGCGCAGATGTACATTCCTATCCAACACAAAGAGATACAATGATCTCATTGCATCCGAAGGTGTTGGCTCCTGAGTAGGTACCACCGTTTTAATCGATGTTACCTTCATCTCCTCCTCAACATTAATAATCATATTCAGATATGACGATATCCCCATTATCTCCTCGGAGTATTCCTCCTCAGAGATGAACTCTTAAATATCCGAGTCTTCGAGAACCACTAACGGTACCTCCGCCACTGGCATCGATACAATCTCCACTTGGTTGACTGACTCCTCCCTTATAACTTCAATGTCTCTAAACAACAAGCTATCATTTGACATTTATAAAACACATAACACATTGATTAGTACATAATACACAATAGTATAAGCACAAATCACATTTAATTTATTTAAGATTATTTTCCATCTTTTAAACCTTTCGGTACTGAGTTTTCTCTATACCTTATTAATTCATTTGACTTGAATTTCATTCTTCGGACTTTACATTCCTTACGAGGTTATTAGCCTAAGGTTCTTCCCCCCTTAAGTGTTATAACCTAATGCTTTGATACCAACCTGTTACACCCCCAAATCCGGGTATCTTCCAACCCGACATATGGTGCTACACTGTACTCATAACTATACAACATAATGAATGTAATTACTATCTTCTTATTACAATCAAAGTATAATCCATATCCAGGTTCATAAACTGATTACATTATTTGTTGTTCGTAATGTATAATACATACAAACATACTAATCTATTACACGATGGCTAACTATCCATCTTAACTTTTTCCTTATCTCTCTTAGCATTCTCAGTACGTTCATCCTTAACTGTAATCATATAATTCAAGAAAGAAGTGAGCATAACTAGCTCAACAAGTTTAACAAAGGATAACAGTAATACCACATTCGTGAATTTATATAACAATTCATAAATAACTGAACAAATAGTTATGAAATATTATGAAACAATAATACTTTAACAAGTCATAACATCAATTCCCAAAGTATAGAATAGATTAGGAATTCTGAACCGGTCGATAGACCATGAATAGTAGCTTTTTGTTTTCATACTTGAAAAGGATATCACAGCACTAAGTCTATACATATGCATTATTTACGAGCACTTCTAGGTGATCAGCCTATAGTACTCTATGTTGATCAACATTCATTCGTTAAACATATTTACGTTTAAGTTTTAGCAAACTCGCGTGCCCATCGAATAATCGATGAAAAATACTTTTGTTTGTTCATAGACAAACCTTACCTTCAAATTAGTACCAATTACTTGGCATAGGATAGCGTTAACATTTCTATATAGAAAGATATGTATGTATTCAAATCAATCTATATCTTACGCGTATTCTAGCTGAGTTAAATCTGGCATTAACCTTTTCTTTAAAACCAGTCATGCAATTCAGTACAATGAATCACATAAAACTTTATTAACTTGAAAGTTAGATAATCGTTAAGAAAACTTGCCGTTCAGCGTCTTCAAATAACTTAATCGACAGACCACAGCCTTTACAGAATTTACATGATATATATTCACATAGCATACTGTAATTAGCTATCAAACAATTACTCACATTGTTCCTACCAACTTCTTCCTCTTCTATGTCTTTGTTAACTTTATTTCATTAATAAAGTCAATTCGACTTATTACCCTTCGTCTCGACTTATTACCCAACTTACGTTATTAACCGGACTCTATCATCATTGGTGAAGTACCAACGTTGTTTACCAATTAGGGTTCATTGATAATATCTTGTGTGCATCGTTCATAAGTTACTAACATGCCTTTAATTCCTATGTTTCAATACCATATACCTTAGTATAAGTAGTATAGGAATAGCTTTAGTACACGTATTAAGTGTATAAACATTACTCTTATAGGTCTCTGAACAATTGCAGTTCAAACCTAAGTCATCTACTAAATACTCTGCACCCGCGCCGCGGCGTGACATCCCTATATAAGACTGGCGCTGCGGCGCCAGTTTCCATTACCCATGTTCCGGTCTCGGCGCTGCGGCATGAGACTCCCATATACCAGTGGCTCTGTGGCACCACTTTCTAGTAGCCATTGACACTGTGCAGGCGCTGCGGCACGACACTTTAAAGCACTGTCTGGTGCCGCGGCGCCAGACCTCAATACCAGAAATTTTTATCAGACAAAAAATTTATGAGTTTCTCGGATCCATAACTTCTTCGTTATAAGTCCGATTTGGTCTGTTCAAAAGCCTAAATGTCAGAAATGACATACACTATGCTTTTATATATGAATTTGACACTTTTTACTCTGTTAACTCAAAATTAACTATTGAGTTCATTTTTAAGCGTTCGTAAAGGTTATTGAACGTTCAATGCTCGTTTTCTTAGTTTTAGGTCGGAATCCAATGATTCTCGAGTCCACGACTCTTAAATACCCTATCACACGTGTTGACATTGAAAAATAATATTTTCAAGTCTCACGACAACTTTCGACTACTAATCCAAAATTTCAACGTTTTCGACGTTTAACGTCTATTTCCGTGAAATTCGCCATAACTTTGTTACTAATGTTATCTAAGCCAAATCACATGGAATACTCCATGGACTTCATATCTACATCATAACCAAGCAAGATGAACATATTTAAGTATTGATGGAGTTTGATTTTTTATCAACAATCAACTTCAACAATCAATATTTCCATGATTAAAAACTATATCAACTCTTATGATTTCTATGATTTCATGACTTATAAAGATTTTATCTATTACAAGTTATCTTTATTCCCCCTATACTAGACATACACCACCTATTTATGATTCTTCATTCTAAAAGAAATCAGAAGAGATGGAATTACTATTAAGGAGCATTACCTTAAGGATTTCTTTAGTGATATTGAAAAACTCTAAGACAAAGCATCAAAGTAGATGGTTTGGTTGAGTCTAGCTCTTTCTCTCTCTCAAAATAAAGGTTGGAAATTTGAAAAACTCTCAAAAGACAAATTCTAGCTTTCTATTTATAGGCAAATGAAATGGAGGGCAATTTAGTCATTACACCACCAACTCCTTACTATTCCACACTTTGTCACCAAGTAAAATACATGGTGACCAAGTGATTTCCTTGCCTTGCACACCAAGTGGCCCGCCCACCATGGCCATGGCTCATCCCCATGGGTTTACCCATTCGGTGACACACAGGTTCGATCCAAGGTTCGGTTTTCTTGAATTGGGGTTAATTAAACTAATATTGGGCTTTCGCTTGGGCTTAACTCATTAATACATTGGACTTGCCTATACAATTGTTTGGACTTGGCATAATCCAAAACAATTGAATCCAAATTAAGTCTTAACTTAATTCCATAATACGAATCGTATTCTATACGTATAGTTTACGTATTTTTTCCATATAATACTCGTACGATAATTGTATTGTATTTCGTATTAACTCGTCATATTATACATAGATACTAAATAGTATCATACTAGTATAACACACACATTAACAATAACACAATTCCTTCTACGCGTTTCATTTCCTTCTCGAAAATCATCTGACTCAACCCTTAAGTTTTAAGTCTGCAGGCGAAAACTTCGTTTGCCATAAATGAAATATTATTAGATATTTCATCTCATCTCGATATTCTATCATTATGCGTTTCTCAGAATTTCAAAATAATTTCATGAGCAGAAATGGATGAATAATGTTTTTACAAAAATTTCTCAGAAAACATTTATTTTTATCTTGGAAATTCTAAACAATTAATTCTAGCACGTAGCCAGATTACTAACCATATAAGCACATCCTAGGTCATAGAACGACCTTCACATAGCTTACTCAAAAAATATATCAATTAATTTATTTAATTCACATAATCAAATAATCATTTAATTATCATAAAAATCCGACTTTTCTCAGGCGTTACATTCTCTCCCCTTATAAGGATTATGTCCCACCAATCTACCTTATAATTATATGAACAAATGAGGAGCATTTTCCTTCATTTTACTCTCGAGTCCCCACAGTGTTTCTTCAGTATTGTGATTTCTCCATAACACCTTCACTAAAGGTATTACCTTATTTCTTAAAACTTGTTCCTTCCTATCAATAATTTTAATTAGAAGTTCCTCATATGATAAATCTTTCTCTATCTGAATAGATTCATACTATATTACGTGTTTATAGTCCGGTTTATAAGGATGCATTACAGACACATGAAACACATTATGAATGCGTTCCATCTCTGCAGGTAAGGCTACTTCATAAGCTACCTCTCCTACCCTTCTTAAAATCTCAAAAGGTCCTACAAACCTTGGACTTAACTTCCCTTTCTTTCCAAAACGTATCTTTCCTTTCGAAGGCGAAACTTTCAGAAAGACAAAAGATCCTACATCAAATTCTCTCTTTTTTTGTGAGGATATGCATACTTCCTCTGCCTATCTTGAGTCGCAAATAATAGAGCACATATTATCTTCACCATGTCCGTCATTTGCTTGTACCATGTCAGGTCCCAACATTCGACGTTCACCCACCTCATCCCAACACAGTGGAGTTCTGTACTTCCTTCCATACAACGCTTTGTAAGGCGGCATGCCTATACTAGCGTGAAAACTATTATTGTATGAGAATTCCACCAACGGTAGATACTCATACCAACTCACTTTGAAATCCATAACACAAGATCTAAATATATCTTCAAGCGTTTGAATTGTTCGTTCACTCTAACCATCTATATGAGGATGATACGTCGTACTCAATCTTAAATGTGTTCCCATTTGCTCTTGTAAACTCCTCCAAAAGTTGGATGTGAATCGTGGATCACGATCTGACACAATCGAAATAGGTACTCCATGTCTGGAAATAATTTCCTTGACATACAGCTTAGCTAACTGGTCTAAATTATACCTAACTCCAATTGGTAGAAAATGAGCCAATTTCGTCAATCGATCCACTATCACCCAAATGGCATCGTATCCTTTTCTTGTTGTTGGAAGTCCCACCACAAAATCCATTGTGATGTACTCCCATTTCCACTCTAGAATTTCTAATGGTTGCAACAACCCGCTAGGTCGTTGTTGTTCAGCCTTAACTTTTTGACAAGTTAAGCACCTACTAACATATTCTTCTATCTCCCTTTTCATGTTCAGCCACCAAAAGTTCTTATGAAGGTCTTGATACATCTTCGTACTGCCGGGATGTATCGAGTACCTTGAACTATGAGCCTCCATCATTATTTCCTCCTTTAATTCGGAATCATTTGGAACCCAAATTTACCCTTCAAAACGAAGCAATCCCTCCTTATCGAGGTTATACTTAGTCTTTTCTTAATCTTCTATCCTCTTCTTTATTTGCCCGCATTCCTCGTTGCTCAATTGTACTCCCCTAACCTGTTCCACTATGGTCAGTTGGGTTTCCATGGAAAATAACATTTCCACCGCTTCTTCCGGTAACTTCACTTCTAACTCCATTCTTGCCATCGTTGTTATCAACTCATTCTGAGTTGTTAACATTGACAATTTCTCTATACCCTTCCTACTTAGAGCATCGGCTACTTCATTTTCTTTTCCCAGATGATATAAAATATCACAATCATAATCTTTTATTAATTCTAACTACTTTCTCTGTCTCATGTTCAACACCTTTTGTGTGAAGATATATTTCAGACTTTTGTGGTCCGTGTATATCTAACACTTCTCACCATATAGATAATGCCTCCATATCTTCATGGCAAAAACTACAGCTGCTAATTCCAGATCATGAATAGGATAGGCCTTCTCATAATCCTTTAATTGACGTGACACATATGCAATGACCTTGCCATGCTGCATGAGCACGCAACCCAGTCCGTTATGTGAAGTATCGCTTTATACTACAAAGTTCGCTGTATCGTCTGGTAAGGACATTACAAGTGCCTCACTTAATCTCTTCTTCAACTCCTGAAAACTGCTCTCACATTTTTCAGTCCACACATACTTCACCGACTTTCTTGTCAGATTTGTCAACGGAGTAGCTATTTTAGAAAAGTCTGGAATGAACCTTCTATAGTATCCCTCTAACCCTAGAAAACTCCAAAAATCTGTTAGCGTTTTTAGTTTTTCCCACTCATTTAATGCTTCTACTTTTGCTGGATCTATGGAAAAGCCATCTTTATCAATAACATGTCCTAGAAACTGCACTCGTTCAAGCAAAAATTCACACTTCGTGAATTTCACATACAACCTTTCCTTCCTTAGTGTTTCTAACACTATCCTTAAATGTTCTGCATGATCTTCTGGCGTATTTGAGTAGACTAGAATATCATCAATGTACACTACGATGAACTTGTCCAAATATTATTTGAACACTCTGTTCATCATATCCATAAATGCGGCTGGCACATTAGTCAACCCAAACGACATCACCAGAAACTCGTAATGACCATACCGAGTTCTGAACGGCATCTTAGGTACATCCTCCTTCCTCACCTTTAACTGATGATACCCCGTGCGCAAATCTATCTTAGAAAAATACTTTTCCCCTTTCAACTTATCAAATAAATCATCTATCCTGGGCAACGGGTATTTATTCTTAATTGTTAACTTGTTCAACTCTCTATAGTCGATACAAAGTCTTAACGACCCATCCTTTTTCTTTACAAACAATACCGGTGCTCCCCAAGGAGACATACTCGGTTGAATGTACTTTCTATCTGTAATTGAACTATTAACTCCTTCATCTCAACTTGCATTATTCGATATGGTGCCCTTGAAACTGGTGTCGTACGCGATAACAGATCAATTAGAAACTCAACCTACACACCATCTGTGGAATACCTAGTAATTCCTCCGGAAATACATCTGTGAACTCTTGCACTATAGGTATCTGGTCCAAAGATGTTCCCACTCTTTGGGTATCCAAAACATCGTACAAATAACCTACACACCATTTTCTCAACATCTTCCTAGCTTGTGTCATCGATAGACAACAAGAGCGTCTCGGTGATTTACTACTGAAGAACACTACCTTTGTTTTCTTAGAAACCCGAAGGTTTACACTTTTCCTATGACAATCTATTATCGCTTTATGGTTAATCAACCAATCCATACCAAGAATTACATCAAATTCTTTTAACCTTATTAGTACCAAATCTACCGGGAACTTATTCCCTCTAATATCTATGCAATAATCCCTATGAACATGTTCAATGGGGATTATTTCTTCATTTTGTACCTTAACGTCTAAAGGTATTGCTAAATTTTCAGGGATTAAACCTAATTGCTTAGCAAATTCACATGCTATAAAAGATCAAGTAGCACCCGAGTCAAATAACACATAAGCATTTATTTCATTAATTAGAATGATACCTGCTACCACATCCATTGATGCAACCACATCTTGGACAGTCATATTAAATGTACGGGCTGAGGGTCTACCCACTGATGGTGTTGGTCCAGTAATGGCTAATTTACCACTACCAGAACATTTATTTCCATCTAACCCTTTCTTTGGGTAATTCCTTACCAAGTGGTCCAATGACCCACAGACAAAACACCTATGATTTTTCTTAGGGTTAGGACAGTTGGGTGACAAATGTCCCTCCTGCCCACAGTTGTAGCAAAATGATTTCCCCTTTAAACAAACTTCCACGTGAGACTTTTCGCATGTCTTGCATGCCTCCGTCCTACACTTAGGATTTCCTTATTTTACCCTAGTATTCACAGGATTGAAACTCTTTCTCTTAGGCATGTTGCTACTCCCGCTGGAAACTTCTGCCTTACAACCACTCTCTACCTTATTCTTGTTCTTCCGCTCTTTGTGGTACTAAGATAATGCCTCACCACTACCTTCAGCTATTATCGCCTTTTCCAGAATGGTCCCGTAGGAAGTACTCTGAAAAAATGATATTCTACTATAGTGCTAGGGTTTTAAGCCCTGCTCAAACCTGCGCGCCTTCCTCTCTTCCGTGTCCACCTGATGTGGAGCAAACCTTGCCTATTCATTGAATTTGGCGGCATACTGGGGAACTGTCATATCCCTCTGCTTAAGTTTTAAGAACTTAATCTCCATCCTACCTTGCATTCTAGTAGGGAAATAGTTCTCAAAGAATACCTTCTTAAACTGTTCACATGTAACTGCCTCTGTCCTAGCCCCACCCTGGTGCGCCTCCCACCAGTAGTTGGCTTCTCCCTTCATCATGTAAGTCACAAAAGAAGTCTTTTGCGCCACAACTACATTTTTTTATCACAAACGCCTTTTCAATCTCTTTTAGCCATGTCTGGGCCTCTAAAGGGTACGTCGTTCCTCGGAACTCTGGAGGACCCACACTCTTAAATTCCTTAAAGGTAGTTGTTCTTACTACCTCAGGAGCTACAGGAATCCCTCCCCCAACTTGGTTAAACGTTGCCGTTAATAAATTAACGAACTCTTTCATAAGGTTATTAGGACCCCCCCTGATTCTCATTATGAGACTCGGCCTCTTGGTTACATTGTCTCCTTCTTGGTGGCATAATTCTGATTAAATAAATAAAGTTTTGTTATTATCTATTTAACTGCTTGGTTATCAATCTAAAATAACAACTCATACCACAACAAGCACATTAAATAAAAACTTCATTATATAAATATGTTTTCATAGTCAAAACTATTTACATCATGTTTCCTTAGCCAAAAAGATATAACATACTATCCCGCGATTGACTTCTACAAAAATTGGGATTTACAAAAAGACTACCTTTAATTATACAAAAGAGGGTTTTACGCCACTACCTATATACAAAAAGATTTAATGATCTACTAACACTTTCGTACGACATTCTCATATTTCTGATTTGCCAGTATCGACACAATATCTCAACTTATGGTATGTTGAATCTGCCCAGACTCAATGGAACAACAAGCAATTTTTATCTTGAAACCTTCATGATCGCACTCGTGGATGTACGACATCCTAGCTATTTTTTGGTCTTTCTCGACCAGTTTCTTTCGCAGCTCTACGACCTCTTCCTTATAGTCCCGTGCCTTATCCGTTATAAGCACTTTCTCATCGTACTCTGACTCAAAATATGCCTCTACAAATTCCTTCACCTCATATAGGGCAGTTATCTCCTCATTCTGTGGCACTACAGTGCGCAGATGCACATTCTTATCCAACACAGACAGATACAATGATCTCATTGCATCCGGAGGTGTTGGCTCCTGAGTAGGTACCACCGTGTTAATCGATGTTACCTCCATCGCCTCCTCCACGTCAATCATCATATTCAAATATGACGCTATCCCCATTGTCTCCTCAGAGTATTCCTCCTCAGAGATGAACTCTTCAATATCCTAGTCTTCGAGAACCACAAACGGTACCTCCGCCACTGGAATTGGTACAATCTCCACTTGGTTCACCGACTCCTCACTTATAACTTCAATATCTCTAAACAACAAGCTATCGTTTGACATTTACAAAACACATAACACGTTGATTGGTACATAATACACAATAGTATAAGCACAAATCACATTTAATTTATTTAAGATTAATTTCCATCTTTTAAACCTTTCGGTACTGTATTTTCTCAATACTATATTAATTCATTTGAGTTGAATTTCATTCTTCGGACTTTACATTCCTTACAAGGTTATTAGCCAAAGGTTCTTCCCCACTTATGTTTTATAACCTAATGCTTTGATACCAACCTGTGACGTCCCCAAATTCGGGTATCTTCCAACCCTGAAATATGGTGCTACACTTTACTCATAACTATACAATCATTCCATTGAAATACAACATAATGCATGTAATTACTATCTTCTTACTACAATCAAAGTATAATCCATACTAAGGTTCATAAACCGATTAAATTGTTTGTTGTTCGTAATGTATAATACATACAAATATACTAATCTATTACATGATGTCTAACTTTCCATCTTAGGTTTGCCCTTATCTCTCTTAGCATTCTCAGTATGTTCATCCTTAACTACAATCATATAATTCACGCAAGAAGTGAGCATAACAAGCTCAGCAAGTTTAACAAACGATAACAATAATACCACATTCGTGAATTTATATAACAATTCATACGTAACTGAACAAATAGTTATGAAGTATTATGAAACAATAATACTTTAACAAGTCATAACATCAATTCCCAAAGTATAGAATAGATTAGGAATTCTGAACCGGTCGATAAACCAAAAACAGTAGCTTTCTGTTTTCATACTTGAAAAGGATATCACAGCATTAAGGCTGTACATCCTCATTACTTACGAGCACTTCTAGGTGATCAGCCTATAGTAGTCTATGTTGATCAACACTCATTCGTTAAATGTATTTACTTTTCAGTTTTGGCAAACTCGCGTGCCCATCGAATAATCGATGAAAAATATATTTTTTTGTTCATAGACAAACCTTACCTTCAAATCTGTACCAATTACATGGCATATGATAGTGTTAACATTTCTATATAGAAAGATATGTATTCAAATCAATCTATATCTTACGAATAGTCTAGCCGAGTTAAATTTGGCATTGACCCTTTCTTTAAAACAAGTCATGCAAATCAGTACAATGAATCACATAAAACTTGACTAACTTGAAAGTTAGACAAGCATTAAGAAAACCTGCCTTTCAGCATCTTCAAATAACTTAATTGACTAACCACGGCCTTTACAGAATCTATATGATATATTCAATAGCACACTGTAATTAGCTATCAAACAATTACTCGCATTGTTCCTACCAACTTCTTTCTCTTCTATGTCTTTGTTAACTTTATTACTTTAATAAAGTCAATTCGACTTATTACCCTTCGTCCCTACTTATTACCCAACTTACGTTATTAATCGGACTCTATCATCGTTGGTGAAGTACCAACGTTGTTTACCGATTAGGGTTCATTGATAATATCTCGTGTTCTTCATTCATAAGTTACTAATATGCCTTTAATTCCTATGTTTCAATACCATATACCTTAGAATAGGTAGTATAGGAATAGTTTTAGTACACTTATTAAGTGTATAAACTTTACTCTTATAGGTCTCTAAATAATTGCATTTCAAACCTAAGTCATCTAACAAATACTCTGCTCCCGCGCTGCAGCGTGACATCCCTATAGAAGACTGGCACTGCGGTGCCAGTTTCCAGTGCCCATATTCTGGTCTCAGTGCTGCGGCGCGAGACTCCCTTATACCAGTGGGGTAGCGGTGCCACTTTTTAGTAGCCATTGACACTGTGTCGGCGCTGCGACGCGGTACTTTAAAGCACTGTCTGGCGCAGCGGCGCCAGGCCTCAATACCAGAAATTTTTATCAAACAAAAAATTTATGAGTTTCTCGGATCCATAACTTCTTCGCTATAAGTCCGATTTGGTCTGTTCAAAAGCCTACAAGTCATAAATGACATTCTCTACGCTTTTATATAAGAATTTGACACTTTTTAATCTGTTAACTGAAAATTAACAATTGAGATCATTTTAAGCGTTCGTAAATCTTAATGAGCATTCAATGCTCGTTTTCTTCGTTTTAGGTTAGAATCCAACGATTCTTGAGTCCACGGCTCTTAAATACCCTATCACACGTGTTGACATTGAAAAAAATGTTTTTAAGTCTCACGACAACTTTCGACTACTAATCCGGAATTTCAACGTTTTCGACGTTTAACGTCTATTTCCGTGAAATTCGACATAACTTCGTTACTAATGTTATCCAAGCCAAATCACATGGAATACTCTATGGACTTCATATCTACATCCTAACCAAGCAAGATGCACATATTTAAGTATTGATGGAGTTCGATTGTTTATCAACAATCAACCTCAACTATCAATATTTCCATGATTAAAAACTATATCAACTATTATGATTTCTATGATTTCATGACTTATAAAGATTTTATATATAACAAGTCATCTTTATTCCCCCCATACTAGACATACACCACCTATTTATGATTCTTCATTCTAAAAGAAATCAAATGAGATGGAATTAGTATTAAGGAGCATTACCTTAAGTATTTCTTTAGTGATCTTGAAAAACTCTAATGCAAAGCTTCAAAGTAGATGATTTGGTTGAGTCTAGCTCTTTCTCTCTCTCAAGATATAGGTTGGCAATTTGAAAAACTCTCAAAAGATCAATTCTAGCTTTCTATTTATAGGCAATTAAAATGGAGGGCAATTTAGTCATTACACTGCCACCTCCTTACTATTCCACACTTTGTCACCAAGTAAAATACATGGTGACCAAGTGATTTCCTTGCCTTTCACACCAAGTGGCTGATCCACCATGCCAATGGGTCATCCCCATGGGTTGCCCCATGGGTTTACCCATTCGGTGACCCACCGGTTCGATCCACGGTTCGGTTTTCTTGAATTGGGCTTAATTAAACTAATATTGGGCTTTAGCTTGGGCTTATCTCATTAATGCATTGGACTTGCCTATACAATTATTGGACTTGGCATAATTCAAAACAATTGAATCCAAATTAAGTCTTAACTGAATTTCATAATACGAATCATATTCTATACATATAGTTTACGTATTCTTTCCGTATAATACTCGTATGATAATTGTATTGTACTTCGTATTAACTCGTCATACTATACATAGTTACTAAATAGTATCATACTAGTATAACACACATTAACAATAACACAATTCCATCTACGCGTTTCATTTCCTTCTCGAAAATGATCTCATCTCATCTTGATATTCTATCATTACGCGTTTCTCGGAATTTCAAAATAATTTCCCAAGCAGAAACGGGTGAATAGTGTTTTTACGGAAATTTATCAGAAAACATTTATTTTTTTTCTTGGAAATTCTAAACAATTAATTCTAGCACGTAGCCAGATTACTAACCATATAAGCACATCCTAGGTCATAGAACGACCTCCACATAGCTTACTCACAAAATAAATCAATTAAATTCATTTAATTCACATAATCAAATAAAAATTTAATTATCATAAAAATCCGATTTTTCTCGGGCGTTATAGCTATGACTTGCTGGGCAATTGAATACACACACTTGCTTTAAATGAAAAACATTTTTAGCGAACGATACTAGAAGAACTTAAGGATCCCGTAAAGAACAAGCGGACGGTATCTAGATGAAGTGTCATTCAGAATGTGAATGAGCGAGAATGTGACGCCCCCAAAAATAGGTATACATCACCCATCTTGAGTCACCAAATACATGGTACAGAATAAAAATACAAACTTAATTATACAACAAAACATAGCTGAGAGTTTAAACAGGAATGTTGCCTTCAAGACAATATCCACTCTAAAATAGAGTCCTCATTACATTTATTGTCACACTATTTTATAGAATAGTGAGCACTACTAATACACCGTCTCGGACCATCACTCTGTCCCCCGACTAGTCCCGACTACGTTCTCATTTCCTGAAGAGAACAATGAAAGCAAAAGGGTGTGCTCAACTAGCCCAGTAAGAAATATTATGACTAAGATAATGCATAATAAATTATCATTAGTCTTCAACAATGTTAAACTGATAAAATACAATAGACGTCAAGTTTAACTACAGAGGAATAAGTAATCCACTAGCAGAGTAAAGTAGAGGATGATATCTACTATCTTCTATGATTTAAAATGTTTTCATTAATTGTTATCATTGAGACTCAGCTTAATAAATAAACCACATCATCGAGTCATCCTCTGCACTACGGGCCAAGGATATTCATTAAATCATCAATGGTCATGACTATACCGAATAATCCTTGGTCATAATCATACCAAAAACTATCCATCAATGCACTACAGGCCACTGAGGACTTTTACAACATCATTTATAACATTACAGGTCATGATTATACCGAATAATCCCTGGTCATAATCATACCAAGTTTATTTGTGCACGTAAGCCAAAGATGACTTTCATCACAATATAAGCATAAGGATAATCACAATGACATAATAATTTAATAAAACAAGTTCAAGGATAAATTTTAAAGATATAAAATTTTAGTTTATCCCGAAATCAATAACGTCCAAATTGTCAACATGATACTTCTTTGTGGAGTAAAATTCAAGAATTCTCAGAAGAATATTTCCATGAAAAGATATTGGATGAAGCACAAATATCCAGGATATTTTACTAATTTCATGGAGTATAGAAGCCAAAACTTTAACCAACTGAGTATAATAGAATATATGAAACTGCAAATGGATTTTCGCCAGCCATGCGGTAATCCACGTATACAGATCATTTCCACAATTTAATAAGGAATGAATACGAGGGATCATTCACCATGCATGCGGTAATCCACGTAGACAGGTTATTCCAACAGAATAATAAAGAATGGAGTAACAGAAGAATTCACCAGGCGTGCGTAATCCGTACAAATAGGTTATTCCAACAGAATAATTAAGAATGGAACCAGGTCATGCGTAAACTGCACAGACAGGATATTCCAACAGAATAATAAAGAATGGAATAACAACAGAATTCACCAGGCATGCGATAGACCGCACAGACAAGTTATTCCAACAGAATAATAAAGAATGGAATAATTGAAGAATTTCACCATATATGCGGTACTTCACATAGACAGGTTATTCCAACATAATAATAAAGAATGGAATAACAGCTCTTACGAGTATTGAAAGAAAATAATTCTCTTCATGAATACGAAAGAATAATACCCCTTACCTTAGAAGAAACTTGATATTAGAATAGTGAGATAACAGACTTCTCTTTTTTTTTTCTCTATAATTTCTCTCTATAAAAATTGCTCTAAAGCTTTAGTGAATTGGTAAGAAATGAAGGAAGAATGAGCTTCTATTTATAGGAAAATATAGTTTCAATAATTGCACGTTTTGGGGCTCAAAATATTACAGTACAATACCTTCAACTTTTCTTTCATTTTTAATTTAGTCCTGCAAGTATTATCAAACTTGCACCACCTCCCCTAATAGTAAATAATGTGAATCAATAGTTCAATCATGTGAATCAATAGTTATAATCATGTGAAAATATGAATTACAGTATAGTACCTCCATCTATACCTCCATTTTTAACTTAGTCATGGAAGTATTATCAATCTTGCATCAACTCCCCTAATAGTACAAGAATATGAATCAATAGTACACACATGTGAACAAATAGTTATAATCATGTGAATTAATAGCAATCAATTGCTCATTTATCTTATTAATTACCCGACTAGTCAGTAAAACTTCCAGACATCATTTAATATCGAAATAAATGTTGATTTCCACTAACACTAATAATTCCAACACAATGGAACTATCAATTTCATCTTTAATCAACACGAACTTATTCATCATTAATATTATAACTCACAATATTTAACAACCAAGTCATTCCCAGGAAAGAGGGGCCTTTCCGATAAGGATTTCTCCTTATTGGCGCACAATTAGATGAACAAACCTCTCCTTGATAGAACTTCTAGACATTGTAAATATTGCAATTTAATAATACGAATAACTTTGTCATCTCAATTATTGATTTAATAATATAACATATTATGCAGATGATACTGTGAAAATAACTAAATCAATAATATGAGAGATATGATGCAGCAATTACTATAGCAATAATTGATTATAAATGAGTGACTTCTCACATAAGCATCAATAATCAATACTGTGTGCTACTATGCAATCACGCGTATTATTGTACTTTTACTACCGGTTAGTTAAACAGTTTAACAGTAAAACTTCCGCTGTTATTTTTATAAAAAGATAATTATGTCATTTTCTAACTACGACAATACTTCTGTTGTAGGGTCCACCAATGATTGTGCCGTCGTACGAATATTCCATGTTAAAACGAATATTCCTTGACCAATCGAATATTATATAACCACTTGCTTACTTTGCAAAATTTGTAAATATTACCCACAACTATAACATTATATTTTATCCACACCATAATATTCAAAAATATATTTCGAGAGAAATTAATCTTTATTCATAAAAGTTGGGGTCTTACAACCTCCCCTTCTTTTGAAATTTCATCCTCGAAATTAGGGTGCGTACCTGGTATGTCGAAGACGTGAGGATACCTTGATTTCATTTTAGATTCTAACTCCCAGATCATTTCCTCAACATCGTGGTTTCTCCACAAAACTTTGACTTGAGGTATAACTTTAGAGTATAGAATATGATTCTTCTTATCCAAGATTTTAACAGGTACCTCTTCATATGTTAAATCTTCCTCTATCTCGTCTGTTTCTAATTTAATAATGTGGTTCGGGTCTTTCACGTATTTACGTAACATAGATATGTGAAAAACTTTATGAACACGAGATATACTTGGCGGTAAGGCGAGTCTATAGACCACAGTTCCTACTCGATCGAGGATTAAAAATGGGCCAATGAATCGAGGATTAAGCTTTCCTCTCTTTCCAAATCTTGTAACTCCTTTTTATGGAGCAACACGTAATAACACATGATCTCCAATATTGAATTGCACGTTCTTTCGATGAAGATCAACATAACTCTTTTGTCTATTTTGTGAGGTTTTTATACGTTGTCTAATCGTTTGAATCTTTTTCGTAGTCATACGTACCAAATTTGGTCCCAACAACGTTGCTTCACTCACCTCATCCCAGCATACTGAAGAATGACACTTTTTCCATACAACGCCTCAAATGGAGCCATGCCAATACTTGCTTGATAACTGTTGTTGTAAGAAAACTCCACCAATGGTAAGAACTTGTCCCAACTTCCCTTGAAGTCAAGGACACAAAGTCTTAATAAATCTTCAAGAGTTTGAGTAGTCCTTTCTGACAGCCCATCCGTTTGAGGATGATATGCCGAACTAAATCGTATATCTGTGCCCATAGCTTTTTGCAAAATAACCCAGAATCTTGAAGTGAATCTTGGGTCTCAATCAGAAACTATGGATACTGGCATACCATGTAATCTTATAATCTCGTTTATATACATACTAAAAAGACGTTCAAGTGTATAAGTTTCTCGTATCTGTAAGAAATGAGCAGACTTGGTCAATCTATCAACAATGACCCAAATCGTATCTATGCCATGAAAAACTTTGGGAAGACTAGTAACGAAATGCATGGTAATGTGCTCCCACTTCCATTCTGGAATTTTAAGTGGTTGCAATAGACCTTTTGGAACTTGATGCTCCGCCTTACTCGTTGACAAGTTAGACACCTTGAGATAAACCCCGCTATATCTCTCTTCATATTGCTCCACCAAAATTTATGTCGAAGATCGCGATACATTTTGGTACTCCCACGATGGATTACAAACGGTGTGTGTCTCCATCATGATTTTATACTTCAAGTTAGAATCGTTAGGAACACAAAGTCTGGAGTTGACTCGAAGTATTCCTTCTTCATCGATTATTGCTTCTGAAATAGCACCTTCTTGCACTTTCTTCCTCATACGCATTATCTCCAGGTCTGTAGCTTAAGCGGCTTTAACTTTATTGATTAAAGTCTGTTCCACTCGTATATTCGCCATCATCACATGCGTCCCTGGAGTTTTTAACTATATTTTCATCTTTTCCAAGTCATACAAAATGGGCCTTTGCTTTGACAATATTGCACTCGTACCCGCATATGATCTTCTACTCAATGTGTCAACTACTACGTTCGTTTTTCCAAGATGGTATTTTGATGATATGATCATAATCTTTCAATAACTCAAGACATCGCCTTTGCCAAATGTTGAGTTCCTTTTTGAGTGAAGAAATATTTGAGGCTTTTATAATCCGTATAGATCTCCGCCGTCTCTCCATACAGGTAATGCCTCCAAATCTTAAGCGCAAAAATGATTGCTGCCAACTCTAGATCATGAGTAGCATAGTTCCTCTCATATTCTTTGAGTTATCGAGAGGCATAGGCTATGACTTTCCCATGTTGCATGAGAACACATCCTAACCCTTTGCCTGAAGCATCATTGTAGATGAAAAATCCCTCCGAGCCTGATGGTATTGTTAGAACAGGTGCTGAAATGAGTCTCCTCTTGAGTTCTTAAAAACTCTTTTCACATTCCTTGCTCCAACCGAATTTTATATCTTTTCGATTCCGCTGAGTTAATGGAGTAGCGATTCTAGAAAACCCTTCTACGAATCTCCGATAATAACTAGCTAAGCTGAGAAAGCTACGTACTTCGGTCACTGACTTAGGTTGCTCCCAGCTTTAAATTGCTTCAATTTTTGCTGGATCAATAGATATTCCATGATTTGATATCACGTGCCCAAGGAATGCAACTTCCTCAAGCCAGAACTCACATTTCTTCAACTTGGCATAAAGCTTGTTTTCACGAAGCTTTTGAAGTATCATCCTCAAGTGTTGCTCATGGTCTTCATGGGTTTTGGAGTATATGAGGATGTCATCAATAAAGACGACCAAAAATTGATCCAAATATTCCTTGAATACTCAGTTCATCATATCCATGAATGAAGTAGGAGCATTAGTCAATCCAAAAGACATGACTAGGAATTCATAATGCCCGTACCGAGTTCCGAAAGCAGTCTTTGGAATGTCATCAGTTTTAATCTTCAACTGATGATATCCGGAATGAAGATCAATCTTTGAAAACAATGTGGCTACTTGTAACTGGTCAAACAGGTCATCAATGCAAGGCAACGGGTACCTATTTTTGATGGTGATATTATTTAACTCCCAATAATTAATATAAAGTTGTATACTTCCATCTTTCTTCTTCACGAATAGAATAGGAGCGCCCCAAGGAGACGTACTAGGACGAATGAAACCAATGTCTAACAATTCCTGTAGTTGGGTTTTTAACTCCTGAAGTTCAATAGGAGTCATTCGATATGGGGCTTTGGAAATGAGTTTTGTACCAGATTCAAGGTCGATACAAAATTCAATTTCACGCTCTGGGGGTAGGCCAGGGAGTTCATCAGGGAATACGTCAGGAAATTTATTAACAATAGAAATATCATTCAAATCTGATGTATTTTTATTTAAATCCGTGACATGGGCTAAGAAAGCTTGACATTCGTTTTTCAATAAACAAATAGCTTTATGGCTTGATATGACAGTGATTGATTTTAGTGGTTTGGTTGCTTGAATTCGCATAATAGGTTGGTTAGGATTATGAAAGCTAACAACCTTAAGAAAACAATCGATTTTAGCATGATGAGTAGTTAACCAATCAATCCTTAAAATCACATCAAATGCAAGTATTTTCAAAGAAATAAGATCGACTGGTAACGTGCGGTTACCGATTTGAATCAAACAAAACTTATAAATCGTGGATGTAATGAAGGTTTCTCCCAACGGAGTTTCAACAGAAAAGTTAAAGTCTAATTTCTCTGGAGTCAAATTTAAACGTTGAGCGCTAGTAGTAGAAATAAACGAATGGGTAGAACCGATATCAAATAAATAATAAACTTTGCTAGAGTTTATGATTAGCTTACCCGTGATCATGTCGTTCGGATTCCTCGCTTTTTGGGAGGTTACGACAAATGTTCTCCCTTGAACTACAAGTTTTGTCTTGTCTGGGACACCCTTGGATGCCTCCATCCCAGTTGGACTTGACTTTGGTACACGACAAAATCGGGCTAGGTGACCTTCTTTTCCACAATTATAATATGCTTTGGAGTGCATCGTGCATGTTTGGACTTATGTGTCATTCCCCTCCATATTTGTAACATATTACCGGCGGTCGTTCTCCTTCCTTAACAACATGTGCTTGTGCTGACGTCTTTCTAGCATTATTGAATCTCCTCTTCTTGAAATGTCCACTCTTATTGTCATGGCCATGATTACCACTGAAGTGATTACCATTTCTGGCATGTTGATTCCCTCCACGTTTGTTATCACCGCTTCGATGACTGCTACCACTAGTATTATCCACTTGCCAACTGCTCTCTCTTGGTTGGGTCGACTCATTATCGCGCACCAATAATTGAGCCATATTCACAACATCTGAATACAAACACAGTTTATAAGAGATAAGGTATTGACGTAACTCTGGTTTCAAACCTCTTAGAAACATCCGCGTCATTCTCTCCTCATTATTAACCAAGTGGGACTCAAACCGAGATAACTCGGCAAACTTAGCTTCGTACTACGCCACGATCATATTGTTTTTCTCAAGCTTGATGAACTCTACCTCCTTCATGTGACGAATACTTTCAGGAAAGTACTTGTCGTTGAAAAGCTCTTGGAACATCTCCCAAGACATTTTGAGTGCGGCAGGTTGAGTACGCTTTATAGATTCCCACCAGTAATCTGCCTCTGCTCGCAACATGAAGGTGGCAAAGGGAACCTTTTTCTCCTCGTAGCATCCCAAGACATCAAATATCTTGTTGTTCTGCTTTATCCACGTCTCCACCTTAAGTAGTTTTGGCTCTCCGAAAAACTCTGGTGGTCCCAACATCTTGAAATGCTTAGCGGTGACCGTCCGAGAGTTGTCAGTGTTTCCACCTGCATTTTGGACAGGAGACGCTCTCGCCTAATGTTGCATGAATTATATAAAGCCTCTGAGCATCCCATCGTTCACCATTTCATCGGTGTTATTGTTTACACGAGGATTATTGTCTTCCTGTTGCACATTTCCCTGGGTATTGATCGTCGATGACTCAACGGTCTCATGTGCTTCATTGCTTATCTCAACATTTTCGGATGCCATTTTCAAATACTGCCACAAAACAAAGGTTAATTAACATATCACATATTATCCCTATACTCTGACTGACCAATTAAATATCAAATAATCTTAGGTAGGTCATACTAACGAAAGAATTCCCCGTCTCTCCCCTCCTAGTTCTTGTCTCACATCTCAGTCAGGGATCATATCCCTAAGCTTTGATACCAACTGTGATGCCCCCAAAATAGGTATACATCACCCATCTTGAGTCATCAAATACATGTTGCAAAATACAAATACAAACTTAATTATACAACAAAACATAGCTGAGAGTTTAAACAGGAATGTTTCCTTCAAGATAATATCCACTCTCAAATAGAGTCCTCATTACATTTATTGTCACATTATTTTATAGAATAGTGAGGACTACTAATACACCATCTCGGACCATCAGTCCGTTCCCCGGCTAGTCCGGCTACGTTCTCATTTCGTGAAGAGAACAATGAAAGCAAAAGGGTGAGCTCAACTAGCCCAGTAAGAAATATTATGACTAAGATAATGCAGAATAAATTATCATTAGTCTTCAACAATGTTAAACTAATAAAATACAATAGACGTCAAGTTTAACTGCAGCGGAATAAGCAATCCACTAGAAGAGTAAAGTAGAGCATGATATCTACTATCTTTTATAATTAAAAACGTGTTCATCAATTTTTATCGCTGAGACTGAACTTCATAAATAAACCACATCATCGAGTCATCCCTGCACTACGAGCCAAGGATATTCATTAAATCATCAATGGTCATGACTATACCGAATAATCCCTGGTCATAATCATACCAAAAACTGTCCGTCAATGCACTACAGGCCACTGAGGACTTTTACCACATCATTTATAACATTACTGGTCATAATTATACCGAATAATCTCTGGTCATAATCATACCAAGTCCATCTATGCACGTAAACCAAAGATGACTTTCATCGTAATATAAGCATGAGGATCATGACAATGACTTAATAATTCAATAAATCAAGTTCAAGGATAAATTTTAAAGATTTAATATTTTAGTTTATCCAGAAATCAATAACGTATAAATTGTCAACATGTTACTTCTTTTTGGAGTAAATTTTAAGAATGCTCAGAAGAATATTTCCATGAAACGATACTGGATGAAGCACAAATATCCAGGATACTTTACTAATTTCATGGAGTATAGAAGCCAAAACTTTAACCAACTGAGTATAATAGAATATATAAAACTGCAAATGGATATTCGCCCGCCATGCGATAATCCACGTAGACAGATCATTTCCGCAATTTAATAAGGAATGAATACGAAGGATCATTCACCATACATGCGGTAATCCACATAGACAAGTTATTCCAACATAATAATTAAGAATGGAATAACAGAAGAATTCTCCAAGCGTGCGTAATCCGCACAAACAGGTTATTAAAACAGAATAATAAAGAATGGAACCAGGTCATGCGTAAACCGCAAAGACAGGATATTCCAATAGAATAATAAACAATGGAACCAGGTCATGCGTAATCTGCACAGACAAGATATTCCAACAGAATAATAAAGAATGGAATAACAACATAATTCACCAGGCATGCGATAGACTGCATAGACAAGTTATTCCAACAGAATAATAAAGAATGGAATAATAAAATAATTTCACCATGTATGCGGTACTTCACATAGATAGATTATTCCAACATAATAATAAAGAATGGAATAATAGCTCTTACGAGTATTGAAAGAAAATAATTCTCTTCATGGATACGAAAGAATAATACCCCTTACCTTAGAAGAAACTTATATTGGATAGTGAGGTAGCAGACTTCTCTTCTTCTTTCTCTCTATAATTTCTCTCTATAAAAATTACTCTAAAGCTTTAGTGAATTGGTGAGAAATGAAGGAAGAATGAGCTTCTATTTATAAGAAATTATAGTTTCAATAATTGCACATTTTGGGGCTCAAAATATTACAGTACAATACCTTCAACTTTTCTTTCATTTTTAATTTAGTCCTGCAAGTATTATCAAACTTACACCACCTCCCCTAATAGTAAATAATGTGAATCAATAGTTCAATCATGTGAATCAATAGTTATAATCATGTGAAAATACGAATTACAGTATAGTACCTCCATTTTTAACTTACTCATGCAAGTATTATCAATCTTGCACCAACTCTCCTAATAGTACAAGAATGTGAATCAATAGTACATGCACGTGAACAAATAGTTATAATCATGTGAATTAATAGCAATTAATTGCTCATTTATCTGATTACTTACCCGACTGGTCAATAAAACTTCCAAACATCAATTAATATCGAAATAAATATCGATTACCACTAACACTAATAATTCCAACACAATGGAACTATCAATTTCATCTTTAATCAACACGAACTTATTTATCATTAATATTATAACTCACAATATTTAACAACCAAGTCGTTCCCAAGAAAGAGGGGGCTTTTCGATAAGGATTTCTCCTTATTGGTGCGCAATTAGATGACCAAACCTCTACTTGATAGAACTTCTAGACGTTGTAAATATTATAATTTAATAATATGAATAACTTTGTCGTTTCAATTATTGATTTAATAATATAATATATTATGCAGATGATACTATGACAATAACTAAATCAATAATATGAGAGATAAGATGCAGTAATTACTGTAGCAATAATTTAGTATAATTGAGTGACTTCTCACGTAAGCATCAATAATCAATACCGTATGCTACTATGCAACCACGCGTATTACTATACTTTTACTACCGGGTAGTTCAACAGTTTAATGGTAAAACTTCCGCCATTATTTTTATAAAAAGATAATTATGTCATTTTCTAATTAACTACGACAATACTTCTGTTGTGAGATCCACCAATGATTGTGCCGTCGTACGAATATTCCCTGTTAAAATGAATATTTCCCGACCAATCGATTATTATATAACCACTTGCTAACTTTGCAAAATTTGTAAATATTACCCACAACTACAACATTATATTATATACACACCATAATATTCAAAAATATATTTCGAGAGAAATTAATCTTTATTCATAAAAGTTGAGGTCTTACAAAGAATATCTAGCGAAGACTTGTAATGTAGAATGATAAAATCAAACTATAGACTAGTTTAATAAACAATTATGTATCCTTGGTGGCGGATGAAAGTCACTCTTGTAAGATGTAAAGAATAATGTAATTATCATTATTTGTAATAAGAAAGGTTATAAGGTTTTAGAAATTGGGAATTTAAAATGCATGTTGTTATATTTCAATATATAATGATGTATATTGGGACGAATGATGTACTCGTGACGTACGGAATCCGGGTGTGAAGATAGACAAGATTTTAGGGCATTATAACTACATTCATTAGATGTATGTACATTTAAATTGTGGCAACCTCATGTGCCTGTCGTTTGATGATAAAACATTTTAGAATACTCAGTCTTCATTTGAAAACTATACCAATATAACTTGGTAAAACATTTAGCATACATTGATTGATTTTAAGAAATCCAGCATAGCATAAGTCTAGCCAAAAGAATTGGCTTTGACTTCATCATACAATAATTCATGTGTAAAAATACATGAATCACAAAGTTTGTCCATATTAAACTGAAACAAGGGTTAGAATACTTGCCTTTAGCATCTGCTACAGTTATAACTATGACGCCCCCAAATCCGGGTTACCCGACCCCTGAGTTTGGTGCTCACGATCCAAAATATAATAAAATCTAACTACCCATTCATTGATGAATAGAAACATACACTACAATAACTATTATAGTTAATACATTGCCCTAGGTTCTCTAACCTTTACGTTACAAATTTACCCTTTAAATACACAAAAAGTGTTTACAAACATAACATAATAATAATAATAATAATAATATTCATAATTAGTTTATCACTATGCCTTTGCCTTTGTCCTTCACAGCACCTCCTGCCACTTCATCCCTAGCTGAAAAGTTTTATTTAGCAAGGGTGAGCAACAAATTTTCCCCGCAAGTTAATGTGACGCCCCCAAAATAGGTATACATCACCCATCTTGAGTTGCCAGAAAATACACTACTGACAACTTCACTTATACAACTGTCGTGTAAAATACGACGACAGGTATACTGTGAGTTTTAATACAAATGTATGTAACTATCATGGTGCCTCGACCACAACCTTACAATGGTACTTTGTATAAAAGTACAGTCAAAAACTATTTTAGAAATTAAAATCTTTGTGAAGTGCTTAAGGAAACCATCGTACATAGGAGGCCATGAATCTAAGTTATGATAGATATCATATGTCCAAAGAATTATCCTTGGTTGACCCAATAGACCCCAAATAATGAAAAATACCAAATCAATCCCAAAAATATTTTTGTTCTGGGATTTAGCAGAATATAGTCCCATATTAAACATATATTTTTCTCTGAATTTTTAAAATTCATTTACTGTTTTTCATAAATCAATTTCTAATTAATTCCTTAAGAAATTAGCTACCTCAAGTTTAACTCCAAAATTTCCAAATTTTGGCAAGATCTTACACACGTTAACGTGATCTTCTAGTTTAAATTTCATGGTCATCAGCGTTATAGAACTCCGGTTATAGCGTTTGTTGTCAAAAAAACCTAAATATTGAAATGGTCATAACATGCTCATTTTAAGTTAGAAAGAGCTCATTTTTGGACAGGAGGTACTTTATACCATATATTTTCATGTCCTAAAAGGCCGGAATTTTTCTCACAAATTAAGTGGCCAAAACAACCCTTTTAAACTTCTGGGCATTATCCTTTTTTGGTGTTTTGCAGTTTTTGACTCCTTTCCTAAAATCAGTCCACACGAAAATCTACAACATCATTTCTAGTGATTCTACTTGGATAAGTTAGAAAAATCATAGATCTAACTCTAGAACTTGACCACACTCAAAAATTCGAAATATAATATGAGATATGGTTAATTGAATTTCATATTCCATTTTCACCAAAATCTGATTTTCAACCCTTTGTGATTTCTAAGAAACTCTCATGTTTTCACATAATAACCAACATAACTTATCATAACACTTACTAATACTACATATACCCATGACTTTCACCAGTCTAATACTTTTATTATGACTTTCATCATAATCAACAGTCCAATGCTTATATTATAACTTTCATTATAATCCACGTAAACAGATCATTTCCATAATTTAATAAGGAATGAATACAAAGGATCATTCACCATGCATGTGGTAATCCACATAAACAGGTTATTCCAACAGAATAATAAATAATTGAACCAGGTCATGCGTAAACGCACAGACAGGATATTCTGACAAAATAATAAAGAATAGAATAACAACAAAATTCACCATGCATGCGATAGACCGCACAGATATGTTATTCTAACAGGATAATAAATAATGGAACCAGGTCATGCGTAAACGCACAGACAGGATATTCTAATAGAATAATAAAGAATGGAATCAGGTCATGCGTAAATGCACAGACAGGATATTACGACATAATAGTAAAGAATGGAATACTAGAAGAATTTCACCATGTATGCGGTACTTCGTATAGACAGGTTATTCCAATATAATAATAAAGAAAGAAATAATAGAAGAATTTCACCATGTATACGGTAGTCCGTGTCGTAAACAGGTTATTCCAACAGAATAATAAGGAATGGAATAACAATAGCTCTCTTCATGAATACGAAAGAAATAATACCTTATGAGTACAACAAATAATATCCCTTACCTTAGAACAAACTTGATATAGGAGTAGTGAAGTAGAAGAATACTTTTCTTCTTTCTCTCTATAGTTTCTCTCTCTAGAATTTCAGTGAATTTGTAAGAAATAATGAAGAAATGAGCTTCTATTTATAGGAGAATGGACTGAATAGTAACTAATTCCTGAACGGTCCAGATTGATTTACTTTTAAACGGACGGTCCAGATTGGATTACTATAAAATATTCTAATAAAACAAAATATTTTAAATAAAATATAATATATTCTATATATAATCTATTAAAACGAATAACTTTATAAAAGTATTCTATTTTATATAAAAAGATTTTACTATTCAAACACTATGCAGGCACAATGTACACACTATGCGTAATAAAATATAATATATATTCTAATTATTGTATAATAAAACAAATAACTTTATAAAAGTATCCTGTTTTATATAAAAAGATTTTACTATGCATAATAAAATATAATATATTCTATTTATAGTCTAATAAAACGAATAACTTTATAAAAGTATTCTGTTTTATATAAAATACTTTTCTGTTTTATTACATTAATAATACTAATAAAACAAAACTTCATCATCATTATTATAATTCACACTATTAATCGACCAGGTCGTTCCTAGGAAAGAGGGGGCTTTCCAATAAGGATTTCTCCCTATTGGCACGCAATTAGGTGACCAAACCTCTCCTTGGCAGAACTTCTAGACATCGTTAATATTACAAATAATAATATTAATAACTTTGTTATCTCAATTATTTATTTAATAATATATAAAATATCGACAATAATTGAATCAAACTGAGTGACTTCTCACGTAAGCATTAATAATCAATATCGTGTGCTACTATGCGACAACGCGTATTTTACCAGCTATTATTTTATGAAAACTTGCTTACTTTGAAATTTTTTCAAATATTACCCTTAAATTTAAACTTTTATCAATTTAACTATTCACCAAAATAGAAAAATTGAATACTTTTATTTCATAAAATTCGGGGTCTCATAGTTAAGTCATAAAATGAATATATAAGAATCAAGAATAACAGACTATCTATTTCGATAGAATGACACCGAAGTTCGGGGAACTTTGAAATAGTTGAACGAATCTCCAATTTCTAACAAGTCTTCTCACAATCTATGCAACAAAATAATTTGATAATGAAAGAGTATAACGCTTTCAAAGTTTCTACGATATTCTAATGAATAATCAAGAATCAATTATATGCAATAACAAAGCAGAATGTTTTCCAGATTTATGCTGAGTGATCACAAAGGATCTAGAACTTCTGTACTCGGGTAAATATCAATGATTTACTTTGATATATACGCAGGTGAATCAGATTCCACAATATTTACTTCTGTTCTCGTAGTTGTTACCGTTAACACTGTTGGAATACCCGGTTGTTAAAATACAGTAATACGCGTGGTTGCACAGTAGTAAACAGGATTTGAACAATATTTTTGAATTATTGATTCTTACTTAAGAAGGCACTACTCAATAATTGTTACAGTAATTACAGTTCAATATTTTATTTTATTGATTCAATAACTGTTTCGTTGATATTTTATATTAATGTGGTTTCAATAATTGTCACTACACAGTATTTTCCATTATCAGATCAATAATTCATATTATTTGAATAATATTATTAGATAGAATTATTGGAAATGTCTAGAAAGTACTGTCTAAGGAGAGGTTTGGTCACCTAATTGCGCGCTAGTAAGGAGAAATCCTTATCAGAAAGCCCCCTCTTTCTTGGGAACTGCCTGATTGTCATTATTGTGATTCTGTAATATTATTTGTGAATAATTAATTATTGATAAGTAAATATTTATTTGATACGGATATAAATGATGAATTTATTTATTTTATGTGGTTATAATTGAAGGAATTTAATTTTGAGGTGTTTTATCAGTATTTTTATCGGAATGGAGGTATTAAAAATCAAATCAGTATTTTTATGATATATTGCGTGAGTTATAATTTTTAATCCGACGGTTGGATCGTTGTGATTTTTGGATATGTTATACATATGTAAGTTGAGTATATGTCCACAAATTTTGAACCGTTAAAAATGAACGTATGATTTGTTATGAATTTTAAGAGTGTTTGGTTCAGAAATTATTGAAGTTTCGGAATTTATCATTTTGGTCGAAAATTCTAGAATGCATAGGCCCCACCTATGGTTGGTGAAGAAATGTGCTGAAATTCTAATTCAAATGTGGTGGGTGGCAATAGTAGCAGGTAAAGCCATTAGGTAGCAGGTCAAGTCTACTTCGGCGTGCTAACATTTTCCAATAAATAGAGTGCCAAGTTAGAATTGAAAATCACACCTGAAACATAAGCTTTCTCTCTTTCTCTCTCTTTATTATAAACATATTTTGTGAGTATTTAGATATTTTTAGAGTTACTATTCAGTACAAGGTTCCTTCGGCTTTACATTCAGGTCAGAAGTACTGCTCTTTTGAGGTAGGGGATTTTAAGGGTTATTATGTTTCTTCAGTTTCGTAATTTTCTGATCTTCAAAAATTCTGGAAATATTTAAAATGATAATTTGATGAGTTTTCTTGATTGTGTCCAAAAATGGCGATTGTTGGATGTATAGATTAGGAGTTATGAATTTTATGAGAAAAGACTATTTTAAAAGTAAACCATTATAACTCCTTGTGATTAACTTCAAAATTAGTGAAATTTTTATTGGAAGTACATGTATATAATAGAAGTATACTCTGTAAATTTTGAAATTTTTGGACAAAAGTACAATTTATGATAAATGTCCAAATATTCGGCAGTTTTGGCCAGGTGAAAAATAGTAAATGAATTTTAAAAAATCCGAGTAAAATATATGTTCAATATGGGATTATATTCTGCTAATTCTAGAAAAGAAATAGTTTTAGAACTGATTTGGTATTTTTCAAGAAAATGGACTAGTTATGAGTAAATGAATTAAATATATTATGTGAACTAACAAAATTGAAAAATAAGATTTTATGGCTTGGGAATCCTATATAAGGTATATGCAGATTTTTGATGAGGGTTTTGGTTATTGGTGATGAAATTTTATGATTTTGGCATTTTAGGATGATTAAATGCATTAATTAGTAAAGTGTAAACAATTAAAATAAATTGTTTATAAGTTTCAGAAATGATTAAGATATTGTGGTAATATTAATAATATTAGATTATGAGATTATTAAGTGATTTATAATATTTGGATTAAGGTGTTATGAATCATTGATTAATGAATATTACTCTTGAAATTAAATGCAATTGTTGATCGTATTGTTTTTATTATCATAGATAACATTTTTATAATCCCGGTTATGAAATTTCTCTTTGACTTAAGTGTAAAGATGGGTAGATTATTGGTATGATCGTGACTATGGGTTCTCTTTGGCCAGTAGTGCAAAGATGAATTGTTGACTGGTATGATCATGACCATTAAATTTACAATTGAATATTTTTAGCTTAAGAGCAAAGGTGAATTGATCAACATGGCTATAATTATTATTTATATAAATTCTGAAATGATTATATATTTCTTTGAAATATTAACATCTTTGGCCTGTAGTGCAAAGATGAATTGTTGATGAATATCTTTGGCGTGTAGTGCAAAGATGACCTGTTGTTGAATATCTTTGGCTCGTAGTGCAAAGAGGACATGTTGTTGAATATCTTTGGCATGTAGTGCAAAGATGAACTATTAATGAATATCTTTGGCCCGTAGTGCAAATATGAACTTATTAGTATGATTATGAACAGGAACTGTGATTTGGTATAACCATGATCTTTGATATTTCAGGTAAAGAAATGTGATGGAAAATATCTTTGTCTTGGATGAAAAGAGAAAATTAGAACTACAATTATGATTATGAGTTATTCATATGACTTTGATAAGGATCTGTTGATTAATGTTACATGGTTAAAGCATTGTTGGAGGACTTTTAACATGGAGAAGATAATAGACTTTATGGTCTATTTGACTCTTCTAACGGATTGCTCATTCCGCTGCAACTATGGTTGAAAAGTTTTATCATCTACCATATGTTCTAAATCTTTGATTTATTACTGATGAAGGCTATTAATAATTTAATTATCTTTAGTCATAATATTCTTTACTAAGCTAGTTGTGCTCACCCTTTTGCTTCACAATTCCTTTCAGGTAATAAGAGTGTTGCCGGGCCGAGCGGGGATAACAGGGGAATAGAACGGTGGTCTATAACTGTTGAGGTTTTCCCTAAATAGTATGGAAATAATTTTATTGAGAACTTTAGATAAGTGTGTCGTATTGAATACGTCATTTAATATTTTATTTTGGTGAACTGAATAGGGTAAGGTGAACCCAACTTTGGAAGGGTGTTTTGTCACTATCATACAAGATGTCTAATGACCTACGAGTTATCATAAGACAAGGTTGTGCACATCAACTTGCTGAGTATATCTACGAGCACTACATATATTGTAGCGCCCCCAAATCCGGGTATCTCTAACCCAACAGATGGTGCTATACTGTACTAACATTCATGCATTCATTCAATTGAAAAGCCTCAAAAGAACGAACAACTCTTCTATATTATCAAAATAATATGAAGAAATCGGGGACAGAATCTTGATTAAGTAAGACGAGATTCTGGGGACAGAATCTTTATAAGGGGGGAAGAATGTAACGACCGAGAAATTCAGATTTTATTATAAAATGATTTTATTAAATTAAATAATAATAAAATCATATTCTATGTGATATCAAGATGGTTGTCATTCTATAACCTATTGATGTTGGAATGTCTTAGTATTTGAGCTACGTGAAGGAATTAAAGTGTTTGAATTTCTAAGACAAAAATAAATGTTTTTTGAATTTTTTTTCGAAAAACACTATTCATCGATATTTGCTCGAAAATTATTTTTTTGAATTTTTGAGAAATACGTAATGATAGAATATCAAGGTAAGACGGATTATGTAATCATAATCTAGTTATGGAAAATGTAATATTTCACTTGCGGACTTAATTTGAGAATATTAAGGAAAGCGAAGTATTAGTAAGAAATCGTTAAGGGTATGATACTTATATATTGTACAAGGTAATGAAAACGAGTATAATACGACGTATTATATGAGTTTGTAAGAAGAATGGAATATCGTATATAATGAAGTTGTATACGAATTATAATACGAGAATAATACAGAGACAATATGTATATGTATTAAGTAATGTTAATGGACTTGGAAGATTGGTTAACAATTGGTACAAGCCCAAGTAAACTAAATGTTAAGGCCCAATGTTAATTAATAAACAAGTTAATGTTTATTAATGCAAGCCCAAAAGGTAGGTTAATCTAAGTCCAAACTAAAGTCCAATGAATTTTTTGACTCATGGGGGCAAACCATATTAATGTGGTTAATGTGTGGTTATCAAGTATTAAAAGTGGTGACCAAGTTAAGTGGTAACCAAGTTAAATGAGTAATGACCAAGTATTAAGAGTAATTGCCAAGCAAAGGATAAGTTTTGTGTTAGCCAAGTAATGAATAGTAAGGAGGTGTATAAGGAGGTGGGATTGGTTTATTGTCCAATTTGCCCTCTCTCAAAGTGCTTAATTGTTAGGAAGATTATGTGACAACCCAATATTTTCTATATAAATAAATCATAAATTTTGCGTATAAAATTTTTTTTTAAAAATAAATATGAATGATAAGTGTCAAGGTAATGTGTAATTATAATTATATGTGTGATAAATAAAATTTATTTATTACATAAGTATTGCAAATAAATTTATTTTAGAATTATTGCTCATTATAAAATATATTCTAATAATAAATAATTTTATAGTAAAAATGTTTTTAATGATTATTTTCCATGAAAATATGATAATTATATTAATTAAATAATATATGATATGATTATAGAATTTTTATAATAATTATTTTATTATATAAATATTATTCAGGTTATTAAGTTAATTATTTTTATTAGTGTTAATGATAACCCTAACTTTGGTTATGGGATAAGGAATAATGATAATAAAATTAAAATACTAATTATATTTTGATTTTTCAGTGCAATAAATATGTACTGTATATGCGTGGACTGATAGTATTGGTTAAATATGGTGTAAAATGCCAAAACCCTAGTTTAAGCTGTTAAACCCTAAGTTAAAGTCGAATGCAGGCTTAAGACTGTTATGTAATCATGTTAATGTGATTTATGATCGGTGTTTATGTATTAACCCTAACTAGGGAGAATCGTAATTATTCAAAACCCTTATTATTTTTCTTCTATATTATAATCCCTAATTATAATTTTGGAACTCTAATTTGCTTATGGAAAACCCTAATTGAATTGAAACCCTAAAGCGAAAGTCATTCACGACTTTGAGAATGTGTTAAAGCCGTTATGTAATCACAATAATGTGATTAACGACTGGTGATATAGAAATTATAAACCCTAATTTCTAAATTAGTAACCCTAATTATATAAAACCATAACTATGAATGAAAACCCTAATTTCTAATATTAGAAACCCTAATCTGGAAACCTAAACTGGAGGTTTGATCTGTCAAGAATTGTGTTACTGTGATTAATGACACGTGTGATAGACTTTAATTGCTAATTAAAATGAACTTAATTAGTAAATTAAAACCCTAAAACCTAGAACCCTAATTTAATTTCTAGAAAACCTAATTATATTATTGAAACCCAAATTTTTGGTATTATAAACCCTAACTGCTATAATTGGCAAGGTTAATTTTGATTAGTGGTATTAATACCCTAATGTCCATGTATAAGATAATTATAAACTTACTTTAATTAACAAAGTTATAATTTTAAAATTTTAGAAACTAAATTTATTTTATTTCATTTCCAAACCCTAGTTACTAAATCCTAAAGTTGGAATCCTAGACTTTTGCTAAATTGACTCAAACCCTAAACCCTAAGGGTTTGCAAATGACAAGAATGCCATTTAAATGAATTATCAAATGACCAACATACCCTTTTTGCATTCTTTAATGAGCTTGCTTGTAAATCTTGTAAAATCTTGAGTGGTTGGCCAACCCTACCAACTCTTGGTGACTCACAAGGACAGCAAATCAGCCCTAGCCAGTCTTATTCATGCACCATGTTGTCTATAATAGATTTAAGGAGAGAGAAAATCATTTTGTTCACTAATTTTTGCACAAAATCTTACTCAACTCTCTTAAGTCCCAAACCTTCGAAATTATCAAGTATGTCAGTCCCTTTATCAAGCCCCACAATCACAAACAACATATCAAAAACACAAAATCAAGAATTGAGCATAAAAGAGGTATAAACCCTAATTCTAGAAATCCTTCGATTTGTTGTTAAATGTTGCAATTGATTGTTGAAAGTTGTGTAATAGGATGTCAATTGATGTTCTCGGTTGTTAAATCCATGACCCATAACATCAAAGTGCACGAATTTGAAGATTTAAGCAAACTGTCAAAACCGAAAATTTTGGTCTGACAGTCATATGTCAGTGGCTATAGATCTTTGCTCGATTATGATTTTTGTTGTTTTTAAGTTGTTATTTGTAGTCTGATATGTGGTCTTTATTATGGAAAAAGAATCAAGTTCATATCTGTTATAGATCAAGAGTTATAAACGGTTAAAAGTGTTGACCGAAACTGCCATGAACACGAACCCAGAAAATTTTTGTGCGTTTTCCGTGGTGAACTTTGACCAGCGATTTTCGGTTGGATCTTTTATTGTTATGATGATGTTAAGTTTTAAAGGTGTAGTCCTACACGTTGTCTACACACTGTAATTGATAGATCACATAAATGTTATACGGATTTCAAGTTATAGAGGTCCAAAGTGACCCCCACGAACTGTTCTTCATGAAGAACAGCTCTGACAAGCTACTTTGATGGCTAATAACTCTTAGATATGATGTTGTTTAGCCATGATGTTTGTTGATAGTTGTAGTATTACATGAGAACTATAATCTAGAACTTATAGATCGCCCAGAAACAATTTGGACTGAAAGTTATACACGGTCAAACGAGCCACCATGAAACTGGCCATGTCAGTGTTCTTGAGCTCAAGAACACCAACAACGACGGTTGTCTGTCGCTATAGCCTTTAGCGACGGTTTTTAATTAATTTAATTTCTGAATTTCCAAAAATTGATTAAAAATAGAAAAAAATAGTTTTTAATTATGAAAAATACAAAATAAATTCCTAAAAATTATTTTTATGGCTGAAAATTAGTTTTTAATAATTTTTTATATATTTCATAAATATTTAATATTTTTGGAATATAAAAGGTATTTATTTATTTAATTATAACATTAAAAAAATCATTTAAAAAGGATATAAGTGAATTAAAAATATTTTCAGTTATAATTAATGACTTTTAATATTTGGATAAATAGTTCATTAATATTTAAATATTAATGGTAATTATTTAATAATGATTTTAAATATTTTAAAAATCATTTAAGGGTAATATTAATACTTTAAAAATATTTTGAGTTATTAAACATAACTTTAATATTTTGGCAATAGTTTCATTAATAGTTTTATATTAATAAAATATTGATGATAGTAGAATTGTATACTATTTAAATCATTTAATAATGATTCTGATATTTTAAAAATTATGGTAAATGGTAATAATTATTTTATAATTATTATAAGGTCATGAAAAATGATATGACTGTTATTTAATTAGTCTAAATGGATATTGAACAACTGTTTAGAGTCTTAGACTCGATAATTACTCGATAAAGATGTCGGTAGACCGACATGGTTCAGAAATTGATCTGAACTTAGAAATTTAGTCAGTTAATTATTTTATTTGTGATTCAATGGTGGATAAAGTTGTGTGATAATGTAATTAGGAATGAGTTAACTGTTTGTTTGTGATGCAATGACTGTGAAACATGTGTGACAATGTGATTAGGAATGAGTTGATGTTTGTTTGTGATACCATGATTGTGAAAGATGTGTGATAAGGTGATTAGGTTATGTGCTGACAGCGAAATGCAGTACTATGTGTTAAGGTATATTGTTCTAATCGAATAAATGATTTGATTAATGATAGGTCGTGATAGAAAAGATAAGTCTAAGTTGCGTAATAGTAAGCAGCGCATCAGGCAAGTATCCTAACTTTGCATTTTCTTTATGCAATGGACAAGTGTAAGAATGTTTTAGAATTATATTATTATTATACAGATTGTTAAACCTATATTATATACGCCCATTGATTATCAACATGTTTGTATAGGATAATTCAGATAAATATTCTGTTTGTTAATTTCTATAAATGATTATACAAGTGTCCCCACTTGGATAATCATTGTAATTAATCACATGTTGATACACCTTTGATATACATATATGTTGAATTATATAAAATCTTTGTTATGAAAACCCGACAGGTATGAACATCCCGATAATGGGAAAATTTTTATGCGCTACGGCGAACAAAGAATGAACGATAATATCGTTCTAGCAATGTAGTATTGATCAATACAGGGCCTATGGGATGTACACCCTCGTGCTCGTAAGCAATGGCCGGTTTACAGATGAATTTCTGTTTAAACCCTTTAGAAAATGAAAACAATGTTCATAATGTATCACAGAAACCCCATGTATAGACAATACATAGTTTCAAAAATTTGAAAGAGGGTTTTTATGTTATTGTTATTGGTACAGATTACTTCACAACTATTGACCGGTTGTAGAAGAATATTATAAAGAAAACATTTAAATTCTTTCAGCTTATATATATATATATATATATATATATATATATATATATATATATATATATATATATATATATATATATATATATAATACTTGCTGGGCACTCAAATGCTCATCCTTGCTTTATTTAAATGTTTTCAGCTAAGTGTGAACAGCTAGAAGGCTCGACCAGGAACAAGTGAAAAGGAAAGCAAACAGAACATGTTATTTTTATCATTTGTAATAGATAGACTGTATTAAGTTAATGATATGTATTATATATCATGTAAAGAATGTAGTAAAGGTTGCGTACTTGGGATTAAACTCTGATAAATGTAAGTTAAGTTTAAAATTTATATTATTGTTATTATTATTAGTAATATTTCCGCTCATAGAAATGGTATCGTGAAGTACTGAGTTCGGGTTTCAAGTATCTGGGTTTGGGGACTTTACAGGATGGTATCAGAGCTATAAGGTTAGAAACTTTAGGTGGGTTAGACCTTAGGCTATAACCTTAGAACAGAGGGAAACGTAGAAAATACAAATAAATCATATAGAGTTTAAAAAGAGATGAATTGAATAAATTCATCGTCAAACTAAATAAAAGATAATTTGTAAAACCTTTATGTGTTGTGTGTATTTATTATTTGTTAATCAATATATTTTGTGTATAGCTGTTAGATAGAAAGAATTAGGATACCCTTAAGTCGTAAAGAATAAGTCAACGTCCAAGACTGAGCCAATATCAAAGCTAATAGCTGCAATAGAGGCTCAAATTGAAAGCTACCTCAAAGAGGTGGTTATTTTGGAAAGTATATTACTGGATCAAGAAACGCTAAGTATAACTGATAGGTAAAGTATAGTTAAAGGATTATAAGTGGTAAATGTTGAGTTCTTAAACTCGTATATTTATGGTGAGTTCTTAAACTCGTATGTTTGTGATGAGTTCTTAAACTCATAATGTGTTATAAGTTGTGACAAATTAGTTATAGTTGTGTGTGAATGGATATTGAGGATAATGGAAATAGATATGTTACTATGCAATTGATCGTTAGTGAATGCGTAAGGAATAGGTAGTATTAGTATTAGTTGGATATATATAATTTTATGTGGTATATATGATAGGTATGTTGATATAATGTAATGTTTTGTATAAGTTATGGCAGCGATTCCCGACTTTCTAGTCACAAAGGGATAGCGGATGTTTAAAGCAGTGTGTGCTAAGGCATGTCAAGTGGTATAAATATGAGTTTCTGTTGGATTAGTGGGATAAATTGGTATAAAGATAATAGATATTTATTTGGTCACTGGTTGTTACAGTAGAACGAGTTTTCAAAATATAATATTTTGAGTACATGATTATTTGAATAGAAAGTTTTGCGTTATATGTTAAGCGTTTACGATAAGGCTTAGAATGTAAGAATAATTTATGATAATGCCGTCAAAACGAAAAATAAAACCGAAGGATAGAAGGACCTGTGAACAAAGTTGGAGGGTAACCAGACCCGACATCGAAATTTTTACGAATGCGGACGATCAAGCTATGCAGAACGGAATACCAGTCGCGGGAAATCAACCAAGCAATCGATCGACAAACTTCAAAGACTTCAAGACAATCGTATCGCAAGGATGTAGAAGATAAACCGACCCTGTTAAAGCATTTGTGATAGCTAGGATAACGGCGGGGCAAAAGATAACTTTTGTCACCTATATGATAAAAGAAGATAATCTTGATAATACCATAAATAAGTCGGGAATGTGATTAAAAGAAAAAGTTTGTGTGTGGAAAGTAAGGACAGAAGGGATATATATCTTTCCAAAATGTCCCAATCCAAGAATGTATAGTGAATGTGTTGTGTGAGAATCAATAAAGCATAAGGTAAAAGACTGTTAAAGAAAGGAAATGGAAACAAGGAATGCGAATACAGAATAAGGCAGCAGGACATTGGCGACAACGAGATCAACTTCAACAAACAAACCAACGAAATCAACTGCAAGCGTATTCAGCGGGACTATTCGGGATTCGATAGCGGCCGGGGATGCAACTCCAGGTATTAATCTAACCAATTTTTTTATTTTCTTATTATATTTATATATATAGTAAATTATTTTTATAAATTATTTTGAAGGAGGAATTTGAGTTCTCTTAGAAATCAAATTTCTGTTTAAGGAGATAGATAAGCGTTATGCTGAATAGTTAAAGATCGATTCGATCAATTATGATCGAGATCTAATTGTAATGATTGTGTATGTTATGTACCCTGGTATGTATAGGTTTTAAAAGGTGATTCCGGGGACGTAATCTTTATAAGGGAGGGTGAATGTGACAACCCGATATTTTCTATATAAATAAATCATAAATTTTGCGTATAAATTTTTTTTTTAAAAATAAATATGAATGATAAGTTTTAATGTAATGTGTAATTATAATTATATGTGTGATAAATAAAATTTATTTATTACATAAGTATTGCAAATAAATTTATTTTAGAATTATTGCTCATTATAAAATATATTCTAATAATAAATAATTTTATAGTAAAAATGTTTTTAATTATTATTTTCCATGAAAATATGATAATTATATTAATTGAATAATATATGATATGATTATAGAATTTTTATAATAATTATTTTATTATATAAATTTTATTCAGGTTATTAAGTTAATTATTTTAACTTAATTATAAAGTTAATTATGGCAGATAAAATCAGATATGGAATCCAAACCCTAATTTTGGATTTTGATCAAGGAATGAAAATAATAATATTATATTATTATTTGTCAGTGTTATAGATATGTATGGTTATGTGTGTAATGTTAATGTGTGAAACAGCTTTAGTGTTAATGATAACCCTAACTTTGGTTACAGGATAAGGAATAATGATAATAAAATTATAATACTAATTATATTTTGATTTTTCAGTGCAATAAATATGTACTGTATATGCGTAGACTGATAGTATTGGTTAAATATGGTGTAAAATGCCAAAACCCTAGTTTAAGATGTTAAACCCTAAGTTAAAGTCGAATGCCGGCTTAAGACTGTTATGTAATCATGTTAATGTGATTTATGATCGGTGTTTATGTATTAACCCTAATTAGGGAGAATCGTAATTTTTCAAAACCCTTATTATTTTTCTTCTATATTATAATCCCGAATTATAATTTTGGAACCCTAATTTGCTTATGGAAAACCCTAATTGAATTGAAACCCTAAAGCGAAAGTCATACAAGACTTTGAGAATGTGTTAAAGCCGTTATGTAATCACAATAATGTGATTAACGACTGGTGATATAGAAATTATAAACCCTAATTTCAAAATTAGTAACCCTAATTATATAAAACCCTAACTATGAATGAAAACCCTAATTTCCAATATTAGAAACCCTAATCCGAAAACCTAAACCGAAAACCTAAACTGGAGGTCTGATCTGTCAAGAATTGTGTTACTATAATTAATGACACGTGTGATAGACTTTAATTGCTAATTAAAATGAACTTAATTAGTAAATTAAAACCCTAAAACCTAGAACCCTTAATTTCTAGAAACCCTAATTGTATTATTGAAACCCTAATTTTTGGTATTATAAACCCTAATTGCTATAATTGGCAAGGTTAATTTTGATTAGTGGTATTAATACCCTAATGTCCATGTATAAGATAATTATAAACTTACTTTAATTAACAAAGTTATTATTTTAAAATTTTAGAAACTAAATTTATTTTATTTCATTTCCAAACCCTAGTTGCTAAATCCTAAAGTTGGAATCCTAGACTTTTGCTAAATTGGCTCAAACCCTAAACCCTAAGGGTTTGCAAATGACAAGAATGCCATTTAATTGAATTATTAAATGACCAAAATACCCTTTTTGCATTCTTTAATGATCTTGCTTGTAAATCTTGTAAAATCTTGAGTGGTTTGCCAACCCTACCAACTCTTGGTGACTCACAAGGACAGCAAATCAGCCCTAGCCAGCCTTATTCATGCACCATCACTACTACAAAACAGTAAATAGACAACGCGGAAAAAACGTTGTGGTTTCTGTCAGAAAAACGTAGTGGTTAAGGGTGTTGTCTATTTGACACTCTTACACAACGTTTTTAAAACGTTGTAGTTAAGAACAATACACAACGTTTTTTAGAAAAAAACGTTGTAGATTTGTCTTCCAAAAATTAGCAGATGCTTAAAAACGTTGTAGAATGTATGATTCCACAACGTTTTTTGGATAAAAACGTTGTTGTTTAGTATATCAGACAACGTTTTTAACCAATTTATACAATATTTTAAAAACGTTGTAGATAAAGAAAAAAAATAAAAAAAAAAATTATAATTCACCTATATTACCAATGCACCTGCAATATGCTAATGCCATGATATATATCTAAAAAGTCTAAATTATCATTTACATTTAAAACCAAAATGTATCAATCATTTAAATTACATCCCAATAATATCATTCATTTACAGTTTCAAATATCTCAAGCATTGATTATGAAACAACATGAATTAAAAAATACAAGTGAAACTAAATTTCACTTTGTCCAGGTTTCACTCCATTGGTCAGATCTGAGAACTCAAACATCGAATCTAGAGCTCTCACCACCTGCGAAGGGGAGTAAAATTGGGAAAACAATTTAAGACACCTCATAGATTAAAGAAAAGAAGACGTGGTCGGAAAGCTTCAAGCAGAATGCTTAAAAAACTGTACCTGGCTCATTCGTGGCCTCTTTGTATCCAAATGACGGACACAAGCTGTGAATCTTCGTACAGGTAAGCAAGGCCACGTGCAGCATTAAGGGCAATCTTCATTCTGGTATCCCAATCGAGAGGACAGTTTAGTCCAAACGGACCTGCAGCGAGATAGGGCAATTATTAACATAGCTTTTGGTCAGGATACAAGTCGATGGTTAGTAAAAGTAAACCTGCTCAGGAGAACCATATGCAATTATATCAAGAGCTTCATTCCAGTCAGTCTGCCAATATAAAAAGAGCGTCATTTAGAAACCAAATAAACCTAGTTCACTGACCTTTTCCTTTTCAAATGTTTCAAAGTACTGATATATGATTGTAACTACAAGCAGAATTCCAGTCCCTGAGCCAAATACTCCCATTAAGTCTGCCAATACCGTCAATGCACCAATACAGATTCCCCCAAAGGCAGCTGGAGTGGGTATGCAGCGGTTAAGTTCCTTCTGTAAGTTTGAATCACGATGCCCAGGCATTACCATTTGTTGCTGCTGAAGAAGTATCAACAAAATTTTAGAAAATCAAAATTTAGATGATAATCTGTGATACAAAATGAAAGAATCTGTGGACGCATAACAGCTTAATTAAAAGTTACAACAATTGCAAAAATGGTTCCTGCTTCATTTGTTAGGCTAGCTCACAAGAGATCAATTAGAATAATTAATCTATACTAGCCCAAAGTATTTGCCAACTCCAGTAACCGAACCACTGACTTCCTACCAGCTTTTGACTTGAAAGTGAGTTTTCATTTTTGTTTGGCATGTTGATTCACATTGTTTATAACCCCCTATAGCATACCAATTGACCCAGACCTTAATCTTTCTAGTAATCAATTTTTTTTACTCAAAACAGTCCACTGGGGACTTTTGACGAACACGTGGTGTGCACAGTTTAAAATTACTCGTGTCATAGATATTTGTTTGTATAAGAAAGCCAATTTTGTCCTCCTTATTACTCCTCAGCCCAACTTATCTCCTTGTGCCCAAATTCAGTCCATAATAGTATAGCAATGACATAACAGTTCATATAAGGTAATAACAGTCCATATAATGTAATAACAGTCCGTACTATCTTAGTCATGGCATAGTAGTCAACAACAACTTAATATATCAACACCTATTATGTCAACAGTCAGTTATGATAGCAATATAGCATATCATTTAGTTTGCATAACAGCTTAATTAAAAGTTACAACAATTTTCATAGCAGCTCAAAAGTTCAACTAGCAGTCTTCAAGTCTTCAACACATGCTATATAATGTGTTTATGAGTTAAAGAGCCAAAATAAAAGACTTATAATTTTGGTAATTGTGATTACCAATCAGAGAAAATAACATACTATCAATCCAGGAATAATAAAATAAAGAGATCAAATTAAGAAACTCACTTTTTCAGAAGACCCCCAAGATGGGATCACATTGATCTTGAACTCCATTGTTGTTCTTGTTAATTGGTCATCACTAGCTGCCAAGACTGCTGCTGCAGCAATAACAGATGGTCGATGATCCATCAAACTAATCTCTGCATATCAAATAACTCAAATGTATAAACAAATGCAAAACCCGGATTGGAATCAATCTTGATAGTACTAGTTTACCTTTCAATATAGAGGAAATAAGCTCAATAGCCCTGGAAAACAAATCTGTAGGGGGTTTAGAATCACCAAAGAACTTGGTGATGAAATAGTGAAGAAACTCAAAAGGGGTAATTGATCCCATTTCCCATTCCAATGTATTCAATACTAGTAGCTCCAATTTCTTAATCACATTGCCTTCAGAATTGTATCCATCCACAGAATATTGACTTAATGCCTGTACTTTCTTTTCTTCCATCTTTGCTGCCAATGATAAACAAGCCACCGCTAATAATTGAATAGCCCATTCTTTCTCGTTCTATCAACACAATAAAATTCCCAAAACTATGTAAAATTGACCAACATGATATTCCATACTACAATTAATATTAATATTAATATTAATATATACATACAGGGAGAGAAAAAGATATTTACATCAATCGATCGCCTCGAGAAATACCGATCAAAATATGTCAATGACAAATAAGCTGTACGGATATGAAACCCAAAAAATTGATTTTGCCTGCAGCAAAACTAGAAACTCTGAATAACCCAGTAAAAAATAAAGGCAATAATAATACAAAAGAAATGGATCGAAAACGAACATTAAAATGTGATAGTATCCTGGAGGCCTTCTTGTCCTCCGTATACATCATAATTCCCTTTCTCATTTCTGAATCTTCTTTATCTAAAAAGAATGTGGCAGTATCCATGTAGCATATAGAGTTGTGCCCATACTCACAAAATATCAGCCGACACAAATGTCAAGACAAGCCAAATGATAATGAATAAATTAGAAGCTGCTACACTCAATCATATGGAACCAGTTTACAAGTGAATAAGAACAAACCTTATATAATCACTGGTCCTTTCGTAAAGACCACGACCAACAAAATATTGCTCCTGATAATGTCAAAGAAATTAATAGGTTGTATACTACTTAAAGCATTAGAACAAATACATCCATTAAGTAAAATTAATGATAACTACCTGATAAATCCACTTAAAAGATTAAAAGGATGACTGATCAGACATTTCAGAAAGAGCATGACATGCAGGAAATTTGAGCAACATGGCAAAAACCAACTATATGTATGAATATCGGTAAAATCTAGAGCCCTATATGGAACAACTATCTGTATGAATATCGGTAAAGTAAATGTCATCTACCAAACTCAACTCAACAATACTTTATCCCACAATTATTACTTATAACAAACAAGAAAGTTTGACAATAGCGCTAATACAAGTATTTCTCATGGATGAAATTAGTGCCCAAAACAGGTCATGTCCAATAAACAATTATCAGAGCATAAAACTAACTTACTTTGTGGAATATGGGATCCATTAGATATAGGAACAGAGGCAACTCCATTTGGCAATATCTGACACATTAGCTCAGCCTGTTTTTCAAGCAACTGGTTGAATTCTAATATTTGTTCTTTCATCACAAGTCTCAGATGATATGCCTCAAAAAATTCCTGATTTTCTTCATCAAGCTTTTGCCAGACTGAATAAAAAAAATATTAGATATTATAATCTCAAAGTGTTTACAGAAAAAGAAAGAAAAATGGAACCCTAACCCGTCGTTTTCCGGCCTATAGTCTATTCTAGTAGGAACCTCAGGCAACTGCAACCGCCAAAGCCCGGCTGCGAGTTTCTTCGCTGAAACCGAAGCCTCTCTCCCTTTCCTCGTTTTTCGAGCATTCTTCCGACTAATCTCTGGCACCGACTTGTCATCCTTAGCCGAAACATCTGTAGTCTCTCTACGGTTATCGACCTTCCAGTGGAGCAAAGGAGTTTCCGAATCCGATGTGACTATCGATCTACTGTAAGAGAGCGAGAGAGAGAGAATGAGAGATAAAGGAGGGGGAAGAGGAGGAGGTCTGGCGAGGGAGAGAAAGTTAATCGGGAGAGAGTTAGGGCTTCAGTATTAATCGTGTCTTTTTGTTTTGCTCCGTGTTTCATTTTCGCGGTTTTTTTTTTTAGCTCCGTGTTTTTGTTAATAGACAACGTTTTTAAAAAAAAACGTTATCTAATTAAAACAAAAAAAATGTTATTTTAAATAGATAACGTTTTTGCATATAAATTTACAACGTTTTTTTTAAAAACGTTGTAAAAAAAAATTCAACAACGTTTTTATAAAAAACGTTGTCTATTAAGTGTTGTCTATTAGGTACTTTGTACTGGTGCATGTTGTCTATAAATAGATATAAGGAGAGAGAAAATCATTTTGTTCACTAATTTTTGCACAAAACCTTACTCAACTCTCTTAAGTCCCAAACCTTCGAAATTATCAAGTATGTCAGTCCCTTTATCAAGCCCCACAATCACAAACAACAGATCAGAAACACAAAATCAAGAATTGAGCATAAAAGAGGTATAAACCCTAATTCTAGAAATCCTTCGATTTGTTGTTAAATGTTGCAATTGATTGTTGAAAGTTGTGTAATAGGATGTCAATTGATGTTCTCGGTTGTTAAATCCATGACCCATAACATCAAAGTGCACGAATTTGAAGATTTAAGCAAACTGTCAAAACCAAAAATTTTGGTCTGACAGTCATATGTCAGTGGCTATAGATCTTTGCTCGATCATGATTTTTGTTGTTTTTAAGTTGTTATTTGTAGTCTGATATGTAGTCTTTATTATGGAAAAAGAATCAAGTTCATATCTATTATAGATCAAGAGTTATAAACGGTTAAACAGCGTTGACCGAAACTGCCAAGAACACGAACCCAGAAAATTTTTGTTCGTTTTCCGTGGTGAACTTTGACCAGAGATTTCCGGTTGGATCTTTTATTGTTATGATGATGTTAAGTTTTAAAGTTGTAGTCCTACACGTTGTCTACACACTGTAATTGATAGATCACATAAACGTTACACGGATTTCAAGTTATAGAGGTCCAAAGTGACCCCCACGAACTGTTCTTCATGAAGAACAGCTCTGACAAGCTATTTTGATGGCTAATAACTCTTAGATATGATGTTGTTTAGCCATGATGTTTGTTGATAGTTGTAGTATTACATGAGAACTATAATCTGGAACTTATAGATCGCCCAGAAACATTTTGGACTGAAAGTTATACACGGTCAAACGAGACACCATGAAACTGGTCTTGTCAGTGTTCTTGAGCTCAAGAACACCAACAGCGACGGTTGTCTGTCGCTATAGCCTTTAGCGACGGTTTTTAATTAATTTAATTTCTGAATTTCCTGAAATAGATTAAAAATAGAAAAAAAAATAGTTTTTAATTATGAAAAATACAAAATAAATTCCTAAAAATTATTTTAAGTCTGAAAATTAGTTTTTAATAATTTTTTATATATTTCATAAATATTTAATATTTTTGGAATATAAAAGGTATTTATTTATTTAATTATAATATTAAATAAATTATTTAAAAATGGTTTTAGTTCATGAAAAATCATGAAAAATTATATTATTGTGTTATAAAATATTTTAAGTCATTTTTGATGAATTTTAATATTTTGTGATAATTAAGTTATTTATTAAATGAATTAAATAAATGAATTAAAAATGATTTTATTATATTAAAAATCATTTTAAATAATAATAAGGTATTTAAAAATAGTTTAAGTTATAAAATATAACTTTTAATATTTAATGATTAATTTCATTAATTAATAATTAATAATGATATTAAAGTTATTTAGTTATTATATTAAATAATTAGTTTATAAATGATTTTGATATTTTAAAAATCATTTTAAATGTAAATAAAGGATAATTTCATTATTAATTTGATATTAATGATATTAAGTTAATATAAATGATATTATATTTATTTAATAATTATATTAAATAAATAGTTTAAAAATGGTTTTATTTATTTAAAAAATCTTTTAAAAAGGATATAAGTGAATTAAAAATATTTTAAGTTATAATTAATGACTTTTAATATTTGGATAAATAGTTCATTAATATTTAAATATTAATGGTAATTATTTAATAATGATTTTAAATGTTTTACAAATCATTTAAGGGTAATATTAATACTTTAAAAATATTTTGAGTTATTATACATAACTTTAATATTTTGGCAATAGTTTCATTAAAAGTTTTACATTAATAAAATTTTGATGATAGTAGAATTGTGTACTATTTAAATCATTTAATAATGATTCTGATATTTAAAAAATTATGGTAAATGGTAATAATTATTTTATGACCTATCTATTTTTTATACACATGAGAAAGGAATCACCTTCTTAACATGCATATAGCAAATAGCGTGACACAAACATTTCAATGATTATCAGTGTCAGATACTAAGTAGTTTTTACACCAAGTACAATTCCCCGCCCATACAAGGAATCATACAACTCAGCTACCGACATGAGTCATCATTGAAATCCCCATCTAATCCTAACCCCCTTTTCCATTCGAATTTCATTTAATCCGTATTCATAACCCTTCCTTGAATCTATACCATTCATACAACAATCTTACTTTAAACTTTCCAATCATAAGATTGATTCTTTCTGGCTGCCATAATTTTATCAAATCACGGGGTGATCTCATCGAATATATAATGATTCAATTCTATGTCTTAATTTTTTTTGTTTTACAACCTCCTTTCCCTGCACTTCCCATCTTTTAGACTCGATCTATTCACCATTACTGTTTAACTTTATTATCAGAGTTAAGAAACTCTGTGGCTTAACAACTCGTCGAAATTCATCTTTGAATCATACCAACCAACTAACTCTATATGAGTTATTTATATTTTTCAACGTTTCCCTCTGTTCTAAGGTTATAGCCTAAGGTCTAACCCACCTAGGGTTTCTAACCCTATAGCTTTTATACTATGTTGTGAAGTCCCCGAACCCGGATACTTGAAACCCGAACTCGGTACTTCACGATACCATTTCAATGAGCGGAAATATTACTAATAATAATAACACTAATATAAATTATAAACTTATCTTACCTTCATCAGAGTTTAATCCCAAGTACGCAACATTTACTATATGACATCGTAAACCTAATCTGTTTGCTTTCCTTTTCACTTGTTCTTGACCGATCCTTCTGATTGTTCACACTTATCTGAAAACATTTAAATTAAGTAAGGATGAGCATTTGAGTGCCCAACAAGTATTATATATATATTAGTTGAAAGAATTTAAATGTTTTCTTTATAATATCTATCTAAAACAAGTCAATAGTTGTGAAGTATTCTGAACTGATATTAATAACATAACAACCCTCTTTCAAATTTTTGAAACTACGTACTGACTTTAAATAAGGTTTAAGTGACATTCTATGAACATTGTTTTTATTTTCGAAAAGGTTTAGTAGAACTTCATCTGCAAACCGTCATAACTTACGGACACGGGGGTGATCAGCCCGTTGTGCCCTGTATTGATCAATACTACATTACAAGAACGATGTTATCATTTACTTGATCCGCCTTGGGCGCATAAAAGTTTTTTCGTGAACGGGATGTTCATATTTGTCAGGGTTTCAGACAAAAAGTTTTATTTTATCCAACAATAATCTATAATTCAACATATATGTATAACAAAGGTGTATCAACAAGTGATTAAATACAATGATTATCCAAGTGGGGGCACTTGTATAATCATTTCTAGAAATTAACGAACAGAATATATATCCGAATTATCATATACTAACATGTTGATAATCAAAGGGTGTATATAATATTGGTTTAACCATCTGTACATTAATAATAATAATTCTGAACTTCTTACTTCTTACCATTGCATAAAGAAAATGCAAAGTTAGGATACTTGCCTGATGCGCTGCTTACAATTCTCAACTTAGTTCTACCCTTTTCTATCGCAACCTATCATTAATCAAATCATTCGTTCGATTAAAACAATATAATATAACATATAGTACTGCATTTCGCAGTGAGCACATAACCTAATCATCTTATCACACATGTTCTACAATCATGACATCACAAACAAACATCAACACATTCCTAATCACATTGTCACACAACCTTAATAACCATTGAATCACAATTAAACAGTTAACTAATCACATTACCTAAGTCCAGACCAATTTCTGAAATATATTGGTCTACCGACATCTTTACCGGGTAATTATCGAGTCTAAGATTCTAAACAGTTGACCAATATCTATTTAGACTAATTAAATAACAGTCATATCATTTTTCATGACCTTATAATAATTATAAAATAATTATTACCATTTACCATAATTTTTGAAATATCAGAATCATTATTAAATGATTTAAATATCAAACGATTCTATTACCATTAATATTTAATTAATATTAAACTATTAATGAAACCATTGCCAAAATATTAAAGTCATTTATAATAACTCAAAATATTTTTAAAGTACTTATATTACCCTTAAATAATTTTTAAAATATCTAAAATCATTATTAAATAATTACCATTAATATTTACATATTAATGAACTATTATCTAAATAATAAAAGTCATTAATTATAACTTAAAATATTTTTAATTCATTTATATCCCTTTTTAATGTTTTTTAAATAAATAAAATAATTTTAAAATTATTTATTTAATATAATTATTAAATAAACTTAATATCATTAATATATCATTAATATTAAATTATTAATGAAATTATCCTTTAAATATTAAAAGTTATAGTGTATAACTTAAAATATCTTTAAACACTTTATTTTCATTTAAAATGATTATTATAATATTAAAATCATTTTTAAACTAATTTATCTAATATAATTATTAAATAAATTTAATATCATTAATAATTATTAATTAATGAAATTAACCATTAAATATTAAAAATTATATTTTATAACTTAAAATATTCTTAAATACCTTATTATTATTTAAAATGATTTTTAATATAATAAAATCATTTTTAATACATTTATTTAATTCATTTAATAAATAACTTAACTATCATTAATATTAATTTATTAATAAAAAATTTCACAAAATATTAAAAGTTATCAAAAATAACTCAAAATTATTTTCTAACACAATAATATAATTTTTTCATGATTTTTCATGAATTAAAACTATTTTTAAATAATCTATCTAATATTTTAATTAAATAAATAAATACCATTTACATTCCAAAAATATTAAATATTTTCGAAATATACCCAAAATAGTTAAAAAACTATTTTTCAGACATTAAAATAATTTTTCATAATTTATTATGTATTTTTAATAATTAAAAACCATTTTTATCAAATTTTTTTATTAATTTCCGGAAATTATAATTAAAATTGTCGCTAAAGGCCTATAGCGACACTTTCTGTCGCTATAGGTGTTCTTGAGGATTTCCAGAAAATCTTGACAGTGTGCTAGGGGGGTGGTTTGACCGGTTATATCTCTTAGGATAATGCGTTTCTAGGCTTGAAATTGATTTCATGTTGTTGTACTCATGTAATACTACAATTACATAACAAGTTTTGTGGCTAAACAACATCAGATCAGAGAGATTTAAGCTCTCCAAAAACCTGACAACGCTGTTCTTCGGCTTGTCAGAGTTTAACAGATTTGAGGTACCTACTTTGAGTCCTTATAACTTGACGTTCGTATAATGTTTATATGATCTATGAACTCCAGTTTATAGACAACATGTAGTACTATAATTACAAAGTATCATAACACAAAAACATCAAAACATGATCAAGTTATGGCTGGTCAAACTTTAACACGGACACTGCTAAAAAAATTTCTGGGTTCGCTATGTTTGGCAGTATCGGTCAACGGTGTTTGATCGTTTATATCTTGTGATCTATAATAGACCTCTCTCTGATTCTTTTTGCATCTTAAATAGAACATTACAGACTACATATTACAACCTTTAAACATCAAAAACAGTAAACACACATGGATTTATAAGACCTGACATTTGACTGTAAAACAAAAATTTTCCCATTTCCAGATTTGCTAAAAATTTAAAATCATGAACATTGATGTTATGGGTCATGGATTTAACAACCCAGAACATCAATTGACACCCTATTACACAACTTTCAACAATCAATTGCAACATTTAACAACAAATCGAAGGATTTCTAGAATTAGGGTTTTATACCTTTTTTTGATCCAATCTTTGATTTTCTGATTTTGTTGTTACTGATTTGATATGGGTAAACGTGGGGCTTGATAATGGGTCTGATATAGCAACAAATTTCGTGGGTTTGAGAGAAAAATGGACTTGGATGAGTGTTGGACAAAATTTAGTAACCAAAATGGTTTTCTCTCTCCTTCAATCTATATATAGGCATGATAGATACATGAATGAGCTGTCTAGAAGCTTGTTGCTATCAATTTTCTATCAATGGAGTGGTTAGGAGTTGGTAAGAGTTGTTGAACAACTCCCTTATTTGTCAAAACCTATATAATAGCCAAAATAATACACTAGGGGCAGAAAGGTCATTCCTAAAATACAATTAAGGGCAATCTTGGCATTTGTACAAACCCTTAGGGTTTGACCCTTAGGGTTCAACCCTAAAGTTTAGCACTTAGCATAAATTATTTTTAGCAACTAGGCTTTGTATAAAAATAAAATAAATTTTAGTTTCTAAAATTTTGAAAAACATAACTTGTTAATTATATTAAGTTTGTAATTATCTAATACATGGACATTAGGGTTTATTACCCTTAATCACTATTAACTTTTGCTAATAAAGCAATTAGGGTTTATCATACCAAAAATTACGGTTTCCATAATATAATTAGGATTTTCTAGGAATTAAATTAGGGTTCTAGATTTTAGGGTTTTAATTTACTAATTAGATTTACCTTAATTAGTAATTAAAGTCTATCATACTTGATATTAATCATAGTAACACTATTTCTGACTGATCAAACCTCCGGTTTAGGTTTCCGAATTAGGAATTTCATTCATAGTTAGGGTTTTCTAATATCTAGAAAATATAATATAAACTAGGGTTTTAATATTTATAATTAGGGTTTCCTAATTAGCATATCATGAAGTAGCACATAACATATATCACATAACACAGTTATATAATATCCTTAAACTCACACTTGAGTTTCAAAATTAGGGTTTTCCACAGAAAACTAGGGTTTAACCAATTAACATTAGGGTTTTGAAATTAAACACCATAATTGACCAATCATCATCAACACGTACATACGGTACATATTTATAGCACTGAAAAATCAAAATATAATTATTATTATATTATTATCACCATTCCTCATTCCATAACCAGAAATAGGGTTTATAAAAAATTATTAGGGTTTGGTTGTAATATAATAAAACTGTTCCACACATTAACATTACATACATAACCATACATATCTATAACACTGAAAAATTAACAATATAATATTATTATTCTCATTCCTTAATCAAAACCCGAAATTATGGTTTGGATTCCATATCTGATTTATCTTACATAAATAACATTCTTAATTAAGTTAAAATATTTAATTTAACCTCCTGAACAAATTCATATAATGAAATAATCATTATAATTATTCTAAAATCATTTCATATATTATTTAAATAATATAAGATTATATTTTCATAGAAAATAATTAATAAAAGCATTTCCAATAAGGAATTAATTAGTATAAAAATTATAATTGATAATAATCAATAATTCTAAAAATAAATTTATCTGCAATACTTAATGTAATAAATAAATTTTATTTATCACACATATAATTATAATTACTCATTACCTTGACACATATCATTCATATTTATTTTAATAAATAAAAAAAAATTATACGCAAAATTTATGATTTATTTATATAGAAAATATCGGGTTGTCACATTCACCCTCCCTTATAAGGATTCCATCCCCGGAATCACCACTTTAAAACCTATACATATCAGGGTACATAGCATACACAATCATTGCAAGTAGATCTCGATCATGATTGATCGAATCGATCTTTAACTATTCACATAAAGCTGGTCTTTCTGATTAAACGAAAATTTGATTTCTAAAAGAACTCAAATTCCTCCTTCAAAATAATTTATAAAAATAATTTACTATATTTAAGAAAATAACATTGGTTCGAGTAATACCTGGAGTTGCATCCCCGGCTGCCACGATATCTTGCACGATCGTGTTAAAGACGCTTGCGGTTGATTCCGTTGGTTCGTTCGTTGATGTCGGTCCCCTGATGTAAGGTCCCGTTGCCGCCAATGTCCTGCTGCCTTTTTCCCCGTATTCGCATTCCTTAACTCCATTCTTCTTCTTGAACAGTTTCCCACCTTATTTTCCATTGATCCATACTTGAAACACCTACTATACATTTCCTGGATTGAGACATTCAGAAGTGATATGTCCCTTCTGCCCATACTTACAACATACTAACTTCCTAGAGTGGTTCTTTCCACCGTTTTGCATACTACACCACCTGCTTCTCCTTTTTCACACCTTCTTGCTTCACCTGCAAACTTCCAAAGTTGTTCACCTTCCTCTTTTCACTCCTATTCCCATTGCTTGTTTCCTCCTTTATTTTCACTATTAATTTCTACCTTCCCAGTTCCCTCAACTTTACCCTTGTTCCTTCTTACCTTGTTATAGAGCTAGGGTTCAAATCCCAGCTCAAACCTTCGTGCCTTTCTAACCTCCGTATCAACTTGATGCGGAGCCAATCTAGTCGACTCATTAAATCTCACTGACATATTCCGCAACTTACATATCCCCTTGCTTTAATTCTAGAAATTTCACCTCCATTCAAGCCTGCATACTACCAGAAAAATAATTTTCAAAAAAATAATGTCTTAAACCTATCTCATATTACCACAACTGTTCCTGCCCTCGTCTAATTTGCTTTCTACCAAAAATTTTGCCTCACCCTTCATCATGCAGGTGGCAAAAGAGGTCTTTTTCCCCTCAGCTACCCTAACTATCACGAAAACCTTTTTAATTTCCTTAACCCAAGTTTGGGCTTCTACAGGGTTATTTGTACCTTTGAATTCTGGCGATAGGACCGCCTTGAAGTCTTTAACATTCGACATTCGATTATCTGGTTGATCTTTCGCGACTGGTATTCCGTTCTGCACAACTTGATCGCCCATATTCGGAAGTTCCTGTATCGAGTCTGGTTGTCCTCCAGCTTTGTTGATAGATTCTTCTATCCTTTGGTTTCGTTTTCGTCTTGAAAGTCTTTTCATAAATTATTCTTACATACTAAGCCTTATCGTATACGCTTAACATATAGCACAAAATTTTCTACTCAAATAATCATGTATTCAAAATATTAGCTTCTGAAAACTGCATTAACCAATGCTTAGATAAATAATTACTATCTTTATACCAACTTATTTCATTAATCCAACATAGACTCATATTCATAACATTTTACATTCCATATCACATTGTGCTTGAAACATTCGCTATCCCTTCGTGACTCAAAAGTCAGGATTTACAACTTTGTCCAACACAAAAGTTAAAAATATATCATTACACACACATACTTATCACATATACCACACAGAAACATACTTATTCAGCTAATACCAATACTACCTATTTCTTTTGCCTTCACTAAAGATTAACTATACCCAGTTCGTCAAACCACACTTATGAGTCCATAAACTTGTCACAGTTATATAAGTTTACGAATTTTCCCTAGTCAGACCTTTGGCGTCCATTCGCTGAGGGATTCATAAATATTTCATATAACTATGAATCAAGAATGTCACGTAAGTATGAGTTTTAAGAACTCGCACTTAACTCTATGTTCTCTACCTATGACCTATCTATTTTTTATACACATGAGAAAGGAATCACCCTCTTAACATGTATATAGCAAATAGCGCGACACAAACATTTCAATGATTATCAGTGTCAGATACTAAGTAGTTTTTACACCAAGTACAATTCCCCGCCCATACAAGGAATCATACAACTCAGCTGCCGACATGAGTCATCATTGAAATCCCCATCTAATCCTAACCCCCTTTTCCATTCGAATTTCATTTAATCCGTATTCATAACCCTTCCTTGAATCTATACCATTCATACAACAATCTTACTTTAAACTTTCCAATCATAAGATTGATTCTTTTTGGCTGTCATAATTTTATCAGATCACGGGGTGATCTCATCGAATATATAATGATTCAATTCTACGTCTTAATTATTTTGTTTTACAACCTCCTTTCCCTGCACTTCCCGTCTTTTAGACTCGATCTATTCACCATTACTGTTTAACTTTATTATCAGAGTTAGGAAACTCTGTGGCTTAACAACTCGTCGAAATTCATCTTTGAATCATACCAACCAACTAACTCTATATGAGTTATTTATATTTTTCAAAGTTTCCCTCTGTTCTAAGGTTATAGCCTAAGGTCTAACCCACATAAGGTTTCTAACCCTATAACTCTGATACCATGTTGTGAAGTCGCCGAACCCGGATACTTGAAACCCGAACTCGGTAATTCACGATACCATTTCTATGAGCGGAAATATTACTAATAATAATAACACTAATATAAATTATAAACTTATCTTACCTTCATCAGAGTTTAATCCCAAGTACGCAACCTTTACTATATGACATCGTAAACCTAATCTGTTTGCTTTCCTTTTCACTTGTTCTTGACCGATCCTTCTGATTGTTCACACTTATCTGAAAACATTTAAATTAAGCAAGGGTGAGCATTTGAGTGCCCAGCAAGTATTATATATATATATATATATATATATATATATATATATATATATATATATATATATATATATTAGTTGAAAGAATTTAAATATTTTCTTTATAATATCCATCTAAAACAAGTCAATAGTTGTGAAGTATTCTGAACTGATATTAATAACATAACAACCCTCTTTCAAATTTTTGAAACTACGTACTGACTTTAAATAAGTTTTAAGTGACATTCTATGAACATTGTTTTTATTTTCGAAAAGGTTTAGCAGAACTTCATCTGCAAACCGTCATAACTTACGGACACGGGGGTGATCAGCCCGGTGTGCCCTGTATTGATCAATACTACAGTACAAGAACGATGTTATCATTTACTTGATCCGCCTTGGGCGGATAAAAGTTTTCCTGTGAACGGGATGTTCATATTTGTCAGGGTTTCAGACAAAAAGTTTTATTTTATCCAACAATAATCTATAATTCAATATATATGTATAACAAAGGTGTATCAACATGTGATTAAATACAATAATTATCCAAGTGGGGGGGGGGGCACTTGTATAATCATTTATAGAAATTAACGAACAGAATATATATCCGAATTATCATATACTAACATGTTGTTAATCAAAAGGTGTATATAATATAGGTTTAACCATCTATACATTAATAATAATAATTCTGAACTTCTTACTTCTGACCATTGCATAAAGAAAATGCAAAGTTAGGATACTTGTCTGATGCGCTGCTTACAATTCTCAACTTAGTTCTACCCTTTTCTATCACAACCTATCATTAATCAAATCATTCGTTCGATTAAAATAATATAATATAACACATAGTACTGCATTTCGTAGTCAGCACATAACCTAATCATCTTATCACACATGTTCTACAATCATAACATCACAAACAAACATCAACACATTCCTAATCACATTGTCACACAACCTTAATAACCATTGAATCACAATTAAACAGTTAACTAATCACATTACCTAAGTCCAGACCAATTTCTGAAATATATCGGTCTACCGACATCTTTACCGGGTAATTATCGAGTCTAAGATTCTAAACAGTTGACCAGTATCCATTTAGACTAATTAAATAACAGTCATATCATTTTTCATGACCTTATAATAATTATAAAATAATTATTACCATTTACCATAATTTTTGAAATATCAGAATCATTATTAAATGATTTAAATATCAAACAATTCTATTACCATTAATATTTAATTAATATTAAAGTATTAATGAAACCACTGCCAAAATATTAAAGTCATTTATAATAACTCAAAATATTTTTAAAGTACTTATATTACCCTTAAATGATTTTTAAAACATCTAAAATCATTATTAAATAATTACCATTAATATTTGCATATTAATGACTATTATCTAAATAATAAAAGTCATTAATTATAACTTAAAATATTTTTAATTTCATTTATATCCCTTTTTAATGATTTTTAAATAAATAAAACCATTTTAAAATTATTTATTTAATATAATTATTAAATAAACTTAATATCATTAATATATCATTAATATTAAATTATTAATGAAATTATCCTTTAAATATTAAAAGTTATAGTGTATAACTTAAAATATCTTTAAACATTTTATTTTCATTTAAAATGATTATTATAATATTAAAATCATTTTTAAACTAATTTATCTAATATAATTATTAAATAACTTTACTATCATTAATAATTATTAATTAATGAAATTAACCATTAAATATTAAAAATTATATTTTATAACTTAAAATATTCTTAAATACCTTATTATTATTTAAAATGATTTTTAATATAATAAAATCATTTTTAATTCATTTATTTAATTTCATTTAATAAATATATTAACTATCATTAATATTAATTTATTAATAAAAATTTTCACAAAATATTAAAAGTTATCAAAAATAACTCAAAATTATTTTCTAACACAATAATATAATTTTTTCATGATTTTTCATGAATTAAAACCATTTTTAAATAATTTATCTAATATTGTAATTAAATAAATAAATACCATTTACATTCCAAAAATATTAAATATTTTCGAAATATACCCAAAATAGTTAAAAACTATTTTTCAGACTTTAAAATAATTTTTCATAATTTATTATGTATTTTTAATAATTAAAAATCATTTTTATCAATTTTTTTATTAATTTCCGGAAATTATAATTAAAACTGTCGCTAAAGGCTTATAGCGACACTTTCTGTCGCTATAGGTGTTCTTTAGGATTTCCAGAAAATCTTGACAGTGTGCTAGGGGGGTGGTTTGACCGGTTATATCTCTTAGGATAATGCGTTTCTGGGCTTGAAATTGATTTCATGTTGTAGTACTCATGTAATACTACAATTACATAATAAGTTTCTTGGCTAAACAACATCAGATCAGAGAGATTTAAGCTCTCCAAAAACCTGACAACGCTGTTCTTCGGCTTGTCAGAGTTTAACAGATTTGAGGTACCTACTTTGAGTCCTTATAACTTGACGTTCGTATAATGTTTATATGATCTATGAACTCCAGTTTATAGACAACATGTAGTACTACAATTACGAAGTATCATAACACAAAAACATCAAAACATGATCAAGTTATGGCCGGTTCAAACTTGAACACGGACACTGCTAAAATAAATTATGGGTTCGCTATGTTTGGCAGTATCGGTCAACGGTGTTTGACCGTTTATATCTTGTGATCTATAATACACCTCTCTCTGATTCTTTTTGCATCGTAAATAGCACATTACAGACTACATATTACAACCTTTAAACATCAAAAACAGTAAACACACATGGATTTATAAGACCTGACATTTGACTATAAAACGAAAATTTTCCCATTTCCAGATTTGCTAAAAATTTAAAATCATGAACATTGATGTTATGGGTCATGGATTTAACAACCCAGAACATCAATTGACACCCTATTACACAACTTTCAACAATCAATTGCAACATTTAACAACAAATCGAAGGATTTCTAGAATTAGGGTTTTATACCTTTCTTTGATCCAATCTTTGATTTTCTGATTTTGTTGTTACTGATTTGATATGGGTAAACGTGGGGCTTGATAATGGGTCTGATATAGCAATAAATTTCGTGGGTTTGAGAGAAAAATGGACTTGGATGAGTGTTGGACAAAATTTAGTAACCAAAATGGTTTTCTCTCTCTTTCAATCTATATATAGGCATGATAGATACATGAATAAGTTGTCAAGAAGCTTGTTGCTGTCAATTTTCTATCAATGGAGTGGTTAGGAGTTGGTAAGAGTTGTTGAACAACTCCCTCATTTGTCAAAACCTATATAATAGCCAAAATAATACACTAGTGGCAAAAAGGTCATTCCTAAAATACAATTAAGGGCAATCTTGGCATTTGCACAAACCCTTAGGGTTTGACCCTTAGGGTTCAACCCTAAGGTTTAGCACTTAGCATAAATTATTTTTAGCAACTAGGGTTTGTATAAAAATAAAATAAATTTTAGTTTCTAAAATTTTGAAAAACATAACTTGTTAATTATATTAAGTTTGTAATTATCTAATACATGGACATTAGGGTTTATTACCCTTAATCACCATTAACTTTTGCTAATAAAGCAATTAGGGTTTATCATACCAAAAATTAGGGTTTCCATAATATAATTAGGGTTTTCTAGGAATTAAATTAGGATTTTATATTTTAGGGTTTTAATTTACTAATTAGATTCACCTTAATTAGTAATTAAAGTCTATTATACTTGATATTAATCATAGTAACACTATTTCTGACTGATCAAACCTCCGGTTTAGGTTTCCGGATTAGGGTTTTCATTCATAGTTAGGGTTTTCTAATATCTAGAAAATATAATATAAACTAGGATTTTAATATTTATAATTAGGGTTTCCTAATTAGCATATCATGAAGTAGCACATAACACATATCACATAACATAGTTATATAATATCCTTAAACTCTCACTTGAGTTTCAAAATTAGGGTTTTTCCACAGAAAACTAGGGTTTAACCAATTAACATTAGGGTTTTGAAATTAAACACCATAATTGACCAATCATTATCAACACGTACATACGGTACATATTTATAGCACTGAAAAATCAAAATATAATTATTATTATATTATTATCACCATTCCTCATTCCATAACCAGAAATAGGGTTTATAAAATATTATTAGGGTTTGGTCGTAATATAATAAAACTGTTCCACACATTAACATTACACATATAACCATACATATCTATAACACTGAAAAATTAACAATATAATAATATTATTCTCATTACTTAATCAAAACCCGAAATTAGGGTTTGGATTCCATATCTGATTTATCTTACATAAATAACATTCTTAATTAAGTTAAAATATTTAATTTAACCTCCTGAACAAATTCATATAATGAAATAATCATTATAATTATTCTAAAATCATTTCATATATTATTTAAATAATATACGATTATATTTTCATAGAAAATAATTAATAAAAGCATTTCCAATAAGGAATTAATTAGTATAAAAATTATAATTGATAATAATCAATAATTCTAAAAATAAATTTATCTGCAATACTTAATGTAATAAATAAATTTTATTTATCACACATATAATTATAATTACACATTACCTTGACACATATCATTCATATTTATTTTAATAAATAAAAAAAAAATTATACGCAAAATTTATTATTTATTTATATAGAAAATATCGGGTTGTCACAGTTCTAATCGAATAAATGATTTGATTAATGATAGGTCGTGATAGAAAAGATAAGTCTAAGTTGCGTAATAGTAAGCAGCGCATCAGGCAAGTATCCTAATTTTGCATTTTTTTTATGCAATGAACAAGTGTAAGAATGTTTCAGAATTATATTATTATTATACAGATTGTTAAACCTATATTATATACGCCCATTGATTATCAACATGTTAGTATAGGATAATTCAGATAAATATTCTGTTCGTTAATTTCTATAAATGATTATACAAGTGTCCCCACTTGGATAATCATTGTAATTAATCACATATTGATACACCTTTGATATACATATATGTTGAATTATATAAAACCTTTGTTATGAAAACCCAACAGGTATGAACATCCCGATAATGGGAAAATTTTTATGCGCTACGGCGGACAAAGGATGAACGATAATATCGTTCTAGCAATGTAGTATTGATCACTACAAGGCCTATGGGATGTACACCCTCGTGCCCGTAAGCAATGGCCGATTTACAGATGAATTTCTGTTTAAACACTTTCGAAAATGAAAACAATGTTCATAATGTGTCACAGAAACCCCATGTATAGACAATACATAGTTTCAAAAATTTGAAAGAGGGTTGTTATGTTATTGTTATTGGTACAGATTACTTCACAACTATTGACCGGTTGTAGAAGAATATTATAAAGAAAATATTTAAATTCTTTCAGCTTATATATATATATATATATATATATATATATATATATATATATATATATATATATATATATATATATATAATACTTGCTGGGCACTCAAATGCTCATCCTTGCTTTATTTATATATTTTCAGCTAATTGTGAACAGCTAGAAGGCTCGGCCAAGAACAAGTGAAAAGGAAAGAAAACAGAACATGTTATTGGTATCATTTGTAATAGATAGACTGTATTAAGTTAATGATATGTATTATATATCATGTAAAGAATGTAGTAAAAGTTGCGTACTTGGGATTAAACTCTGATAAATGTAAGTTAAGTTTAAAATTTATATTATTGTTATTATTATTAGTAATATTTCTGCTCATAGAAATGGTATCGTGAAGTACCGAGTTCGGGTTTCAAGTATCCGGGTTCTAGGACTTTACAGATTAAGTTGCAAATAAGCTACTTACATAAGAAGAATGAGACTACTTACAAAGACTTCAAAAGTAAGACTTCTTCTCTAATTATCTTCTATCTCTATTAATGATAGGTTGATAAGCAAAGATGAATTATGGAACATGAATGTTAACAACTAAGAAGAATGTGAAAGTAATGAACTTAAGCCATATAAGTTGGTAATAAGTCATTTAAGCTAGCATAAGTTATAAACTTATGTGAAAGTATTATGAACATGTAATGAGTTTATTAATGGAAGTAAAGAATTTGTATGTATGTGAATCATATATACATGAATGAAACTATATGTGAAAACATGTATGCATGATGATTAAAAGACTATAACTTTCATAAGTTATGAACAATAAAGCTATAAGTAGTTTATAATTGAATAAGTTATAAGCTCATAAATGAATAAAGTCAAAATCCAACAATGAAAATAAATTGTTGTATTAGGTATATGGATGTGTTCACAGAATGAAATGAATGCAAGTGAAGTAATGAACAAATCCTAAGTAATGAAGATTTGCCGAAAATTGCACGATTAGACGATAATCGTCGAATTCGTGAAATTCCCGGATTAGAAGTCAAATTTTGAGTTTGAACTCAGAAATGTTATTTTCCAATGGAGTCAATTCATATTCGTCATTCTAGAGTTGCGGACTCGAAAATGACCGAATTCCAACTTAGAACGAAGAGATGAGCATTGAACGTTCACGAACGTTTATCATATTTGTTAAAAATGAACCAATAGGTGAATTTTTAACAAACGAAGTCAAATAGATAAAATTCTTGCATGAACGTGTAGATTACGTAATTTGTGAACCGTATTCTTTTGAACAAGCCAATTCGGAATTATAACGAAGAAGTTTTGCGTCCGAGAAGTTCATAAAATTTAATGTTTGAAAAAAAAATTGGTGCAGAGAGTTGGCACCGCGGCGCCAACCCTAGGCCAAATGATGACGCCGCATCGCCGTAACAGTGTCCGAACATACTGGAAACTCGCGCCACAGTGCAAACTCTAGTACATTTTTTGGCGCCGTAGCGCCATGTACAGTAGCATGACCTTCTGCAAAGTGGCACCGCAGCGCGGCCCACTAAGTGTGGACTCGCGTCGCAGCACCAAGTTCGGGACTTCTACACTGTTAACTCGCGCCGCAGCGCGAGTTGTAGTTATAAAGCTGGCGCTGCAGCCCCAGTCTTAGAACAATGACAGTGAAGGATGTTTATAAGTATAAAGAAGGAATGGTAATGGATTTAAAAGTAAACATACTTTAAGGAACATAAAGTAACATTGTTTAAACTTTGTTAAACCTTAAGGATCTTGTATAAAGGTTGAGATAACCTAGTCAAATGAATGTAATTATAATGATGAACCGGAACGAATAGTAAATGAATCTAATACACAATTAGATTGAGATGAAGGGTAAGATAGTCGTATACATACTTGATTATATATAACCTAATATGAGGCATTATGTGATCATGTATTTTAGAGACTTGAAAGAATTGATCGTAAAGTAATTACACCGTAGCCGACGCTAAAGGAAAGTATTCTAACTCTTGTCTCAGTTCAATCTGAACAAGTTTTGAAGTTCGTGTATTCTTACGCATGAACTAAAGTATGATGAAGTTAAAGCCAATTGTGAGACCCCGAATTTTATGAAATAAAAGTATTCAATTTTTTTATTTTGTTAAATAGTTAAATTGATAAAAGTTTAAAGTTAAGGGTGACATTTGAAAATTTTTCAAAGCAAGCAAGTTGTTAAAAAATAATCTGTGGTAAAATACTCGTGGTTGCATAGTAGCACACTGTATTGATTATTAATGCTTACGTAAGAAGTCACTCAGTTTGATTAAATTATTATCAATATTTTATATATTATTAAATCAATAATTAAGACGATACAATTATTCATATTATTAAATTGCAATATTTACAATGTCTAGAAGTTCTGCCAAGGAGAGGTTTGGTCACCTAATTGCGCGCCAATAAGGAGAAATCCTTACCGGAAAGCCCCTTCTTTCCTAGGAACAACCTGGTTGTTAAATATTGTGAGTTATAATATTAATGATGAATAAGTTCGTGTTGATTAAAGATGAATTTGATAGTTTCATTGTGTTGGGATTATTTGTGTTAGTAGAAATCGACATCTATTCCGATGATAATTGATGTCTGGAGGTTATATTGTTCAAACGGATTTTTGGGACACTTTTTGTGTAAGAGTTACTTTTCACGAGTTACTATTCAGGAGTTATTATTCATGAGTTACTATTCAATGAGTTACTATTCACGAGTTACTATTCACCCGAACAATATATTTCTTTTCGGTCCAAATTATTTTTGGGTACAATATTATTCCATGAGGAGATGAGCTAATATTTTAGACCGTTGGTTGAATTTATATTAGTAAATCAATATGGATCGTTGGTTTAAAGTTTTAATAGTGGATCAGTATGGACCGCTGGTTTAAAGTTTTAATAGTGAATCAGTATGGACCGCTGGTTTAAAGTTTTAATAGTGAATCAGTATGGACTGTTGCTTTTAAGTTTTAATTTGGATCGTCCATTTAAAAGTAAATCAATCTGGACCGTTCAGGAATTAGTTATTATTCAATCCATTCTTCTATAAATAGAAACTAATTCCTTCATTATTTCTTAAGAATTCACTGAAACTCTTGAGAGAGAAAGAAGAAGAATATTCTGCTACTTCACTACTTCACTACTCTAGTATTTAACTTCTTCTAAGGTAAGGGGTGTTATTATTTTTTATTCATGAAGAGAACTTCTGTTATTCCATTCTTTATTATTTTGTTGGAATAACTTGTATACGTGGCATACCCTATACATAACCTGTATACGCGGCATACCCTATACTTGGTGAAATCCTTTTGTTATTCCATTCTTTATTATTCTGTTGGAATAACCTGTATACATGGCATACCCTATACATAACATGTATACGCGGCATACCCTATACTTGGTGAAATTCCTCTGTTATTCTATTATATATTATTATGTTGGAATAACCTGTTTATGCGAAGTACAACATACGTGGTGAAATTCTTCTATTATTCCGTTCTTTATTATTCTGTCGAAATATCCCATCCGTGCGAATTTCGCCTGGCCTGGTTTCATTATTTATTATTCCACATTTATTATTCTGTCAGAATATCTTGTCTGTGCGTTTTACTCCGAACCTGGTTCCATTCTTTATTATTCTGTTGAGAATAACCTGTCGGTGCGATCTATCGAATGCATGGTTATTTCTTCTATTATTCCATTCTTTATTATCTGTTGGAATAACCTGTCTATGTGGATTACCACATGCATGGTGAATGATCCTTTGTATTCATTCATTATTAAATTGTTGAAATGATCTGTATACACGAATTACCGCATGGGGGACGAAAATCCATTTGCAGTTTCATATACTCTCTTATACTCAGTTGATTAAAGCTTTAACTTCTATACTTCATGAAATTAGTAGAATATCCTTGATATTTACGCTTCATCCAGTATCTTTTCATTGAAATATTCTTCTGAGCATTCTTGAATTTTACTCTACAAAGAAGTATCATGTTGATAATTTGGACGTTATTGGTTCGTAGTTAAATTAATTTGTGAACTTGTTTTATTGAATTATTATGTCATTGTCCTGATAAGTTATATTGTTTATTATGTGAAAACATGAAAGTTTCTTAGAAATCACAAAGGGTTGAAAATCAGATTTTGGTAAAAACGAAACACAAAATTCAATTGACCATATCTCCTGTTATATTTTGAATTTTTTAGTGTGGTCAAGTCCTAGAGTTAGATCTATGCGTTTTGTAACTTATCCAAGTGGAATCACATGAAAAGGTATTGTAAATTTTTGTGTGGACTGATTTTAGCAAAGGAGGCAAAAGCTGTTAATTTTGAAAAAGCTACTACCCATGTTTTTAAAAGGTCTATTTCGGCCACTTAATTTATGAGAAAAATTCTAGCCTTTTGGCACATGAAAGTATATGGAATAAAGTACATCCTGTCCAAAAATGAGCTCATTCCGACTTAAAATGAGCAAGTTATGACCATTTCAATATTTAGGATTTTTCGACGAAAAACGCTATAAACGGAGTTCTATAACTCCGATGACCATGAAATTTAAGCTGGAAGCTCACATTAACATGTGTAAGATCCTGCCAAGATTTGAGAATTTCTGGAGTTAATCTTGAGGTAGCTAATTTCTTAAGGAATTAATTAGAAATTGATTTTTGAAAAATAGTAAATGAATTTTAAAAATTCTGAGAAAAATATATGTTCATTATGGGACTATATTATGCTTAATCCTTAGAAAAGAATAATTTTTGGGACTGATTTAGTATTTTTCATGAAAATAGTTTAGTTACGAACATATGAGTTAAATATGTTATGTAAAGTTGAAGAATTGGTAAATAGGATTTTAGGGCTTAAAAATCTGATATAAGGTATATATAGATTTTTGATGAGTGATTTAATCATTGGTGATGAAATCTTATGAGTATGACATTTTTGAATGATTAAATGCATTATTTGGTAAAGTGTAAACATTTGAATTAAATTGTTTATAAGTTTATGAAGTGATTAAAATATTGTTATAATATTAACAATATTAGATTATGATATTAGGATAAAATTAAAGTCTTTAATATTTATCCTTGATTTCGTTTGATTAATGCTTATCATATTGTCATCATCTTCATGCTTATATTGTGATTAAAGTAATCTTTGGCTTACGTGCATAGATGGACTTGGTATGATTATGACTAGGAATTATTCGATATAATCACGACCGTAATGTGATGAAGGATGTGGTGAAAGTCCTCATTGGCCTATAGTTCATTGGTGGACAGTTGTTGGTGTGATTATGACCAGGGATTATTCGGTATAGTCATAACCATTGATGATTTAATGAATATCCTTGGCTCGTAGTACAGGGATGATTAGATGATGTGTTTTATTTATTGAGCTGAGTCTCAGCGATAAAGTTGATGAAAATCTTTTTAAATCATAGAAGATAGTAGGTTTTATACTCTACTTGACTCTTCTAATGGATTGCTTGTTCCGCTGCAGTTAAACTTGTTGTCTATTATATTCTATCAGTTTAACATTGTTGAGACTAATGATAATTTATTCTGCATTATCTTAGTCATAATATTTCTTACTGGGCTAGTTGAGCTCACCCTTTCTTTCACTGTTCTCTTCAAGAAATGAGAATATAGCTGGGATGAGTCGGGAAATGGAGTGACAGTCCAGAAGATAACCTTAGTAGTCCTCACTATTCTATTAAATAGTGTGACAATAAATGTAATGAGGACTCCTTTGAGTGTGGATATTATCTAGATGACAATATTCCTATTAAAAATCTCAGTTTATGTATTATCGTATATTACACGACGGTTGTATAATTAAGTTTGTATTTGTATTTTGTACCATGTATTTGGCAACTCAAGATGGGTTATGTATACCTATTTTGGGGGTGTCACACCAATCTTTCGGCTAGACTTGATACATTGAGTGGATTATTGATAATCTATTCCTCTGTTATCAAATGTTATTATCTTTTGTCAACTACTTGATATGGTTTTCAAAAGAAGACTTAAATGTTAAACAAATGTTTTTGTCGTTAAACGACTGGCACGTGAGGTTCCCACCAATTAAACGTACATACGTTTAATGAATGTAGTGTTGATCAATATAGAGTACAATAGGCTGATCACCTAGAAGTGCTCGTAAGTAATATCAGGCTTACAGACTTAGTTCCGGGTTGTCCTCTTCAAAGAAGAATGAAATGCTCGAGGTCTCTGACCGGAGTAAATGTTTTGCTGAATATTGTTATTATTGTAAAATTTTTTGAAATAAAGATGAAGTGCTATTTTGAATCATCAATAGTACTTCATAACTATTGTTTAGTTATTGAAGATATACAATTCGTATGTGTCAAGCATGTTGTTTATTGAAATTGTCATACTTGTTGAGCTAGTTATGCTCACTCTTGCTTGAACCATATGAATGCAGCTAAGACTGAACGTCCCGAAGGATCGAATAAGGATAAAGGAAAAGCTAAGGCAGATCATTAAGTTGTCTATGTAATAATATAGGTTATTGTTGTAATGTTATTGATATTATGACAATGAACCTTTGAAATGGGTTTAGAACTTCGGACAATGAAAATATTACAAGTCTAAAGTAATCTAAAGTTCATTTAACTTAGTTTATATTACAAGTCTTCGCTTGATCTTCTTGCTCATCCACATTCTGAATGGCACTTCATCTGGATACCGTCAGATTTATCTTTACGGGATCCTTAAGTTCTTATAACATCGTTCGCTGAAAATGTTTTTCATTTAAAGCAAGTGTGAACATTCAATTGCCCAGCAAGTTATAACAGTTGAACAAACATCTTCAAAGAATTCAAACATTCTTTTAAGACTTCAACAACCGAACAAAGGTTATAAAGCAGCTTGAATAATAGGAATAATCTCGATTCCTATCATCTTAAAACATCAGTCATTTTCACTTCAAAATACTTTCATTCCTCTACCTTTTTCATACACATTGTAGTAGCCCCGAATCCGGGCCCCGAATCGTCGCGGACTCGGTACACTAATTCTTTCACTATTTGCGGAAGATATAAACATAAATTGTTTATACATTAAACTTTACACACTTATCCCCAAGGTCGAGTAACCTTAACTTAAATACAATTCATAATCTTTATAACACATTAATCAAACTATATATATATTTTTTTACAAAGTAGCTGCACATGATATCCCAAGCTGAACTTGACATTATCTTTTCTATCGAGGATTCATTTATTTAAGAATCATATTTATTCTCAATTCAAAATAAATCTTATTTATCTATTCAACATTTCAAACTGTACATAGCTGAAAATTACATTTGATAAAACTATCAATCATAGATCTATACCATTTCTAAATCAAGAAAATGTATTCATTTTATGCATCGCTCAATCTTCATCATCCGTATAGCAAATAATATTGTCTAACATCATTAACCTGCAAAAAGTTTATGTTTGCAAGATTGAGCTCGACAGCCCAGCAAATTTAATAATCTATCATGTTTCACATAGCACACAATTCTATATGCACTACATTTCCTTTAATATGCATATCTTCATGCAACATATATTCTTTACTAAACATATCCTACATGCATCAATAATTTCTTACAAAACATTAATTCATGCATTATACATTTCTAATTTATCGAGTTACATCATACAACATGTAAGCATGTTGATTGAGTTCCATAACCCAAATAACTTAGTCATATTTTGAATTTTAACAATTCATAGAGCATGATATGTAATTTAACACATAACACATTTCATCCACAAACATAATAGAACTGAAAAACTTGCATGCACCGTTGATTACCGCAACGCAATTTAATTACGCTTTACCCCGAAGACCTAATATTAATAATATAGATCTCCAATATTAGAATAATATCATCACAGTATAATACTGTTATATTTATACACACAGAATAACCTAAACACATAGCACATAACCCTATCAGTCTTTACCACACATAAGACTTAGTATCAGGTCAAACTATTTCAGTCTGACTTGAAACCGACACAATTCTATCATCCCGACGGTCTAGTCGAACAAAAATCGAGTTTAAGTTCAATTAAACTATGTCTAACCACTTAACCATTAACACCAATAATTTCTAATCAGACAAAACATTTTTCCTAGGCTCGTAATAAGTTTTGGATAATTATTACCATTTATTACCATTTATTAACATTTTTCAATTCTTAAAACCGTATTTAAATGACTTAAATACCACATAATACCGTAATCATTAATATTTATTTAATATAAAATATTAATAAAAATCATAACATAATATTATAATATAATTAAAATATTACAAAGTATTTTTAATACCTTAAAATCATTTTTATATAATTTTAAAACATTAATACTAATTTTCCATAATTTATTTAATATATTCATTAAATAAACTAATTATCATTAATATTGATTAATTAATGAAATCCATCACAAAATATTAAAAGTCATCAAAAATAATTTAAAATATTTTCTTATACCATAATATTATTTTTCATGATTTTTTATGAATTAAAAACTATTTTTAAATAATTTATTTAATATTATAATTAAATAAATAAATACCATTTACATTCCAAAAATACCAAATATTTTTGAAATATACTCAAGATAGTTAAAAACTATTTTTCAGACTTTAAAATAATTTTTCATAATTTATTTTGTATTTTTAATAATTAAAAACCATTTTTTCCTAATTTTTAATCATTTTCCTGAAAATAATAAATAAACTGTCGCTATAGGCCTTCAGCGACACTTGCCTGTCGCCGTTGGTGTTCTTGGCTCAAGAATACTGACAGACGTGAGTTCTAGGGTGCACGTTTGACCAACAATTAATCTGGGTTCCAGTCAGTTTATGGGTTCGTTTGAAGTGTGATCGTATAGTAAGTATGTAACACTACAACATCCAACCAACATCTCAATCATAACACAACATCTCAGCAAGATCTAAGCTTGCCAAGTTGCTGTCAGAGGCTTGTTGGGATTTCTGGGTTTTCCAGAAATCCAGACAATTCCAAGTGACCACTTTGTGGCTAACAAATCCTATGCTTCTGGTCATTAGTTTAATAGTTTTATGGTTTCTGTCTATAGTCCTTATATCAAGGAACAATTACCTAACACGATCTAAGTTCAAAAACAACAGTTCAATAAGATATGCTCCGGACAAAGTATTAGTCCGGAATGTTCTTGAACATATTTAGGTTTTCCAGAAATGTTCTTGAACAGCTTGGTCAACGATAGTTTGACCATTAATTTCTACGATTAGGATACGGATCTGAGTGATATAAAGGCATATATGCGTAGCCTGCATGTCATTCTACAAGATAAGACCAACAACATCACATAACAACTTAACCATAGTAAGATCTGAGACGTTAAAAATGTTGTTAGACCACTGAAAATTTTCTGGGTTACCCAGAATTTAACTTTTCGTGAACGGTCAACGATCTTTGACCAGTCATATCTCTTAGTCCATTCATGATCTGGTTGTGTTTCTTGATTCAGAGCACAGTAGACATGACATAGAACACATGTATAACATAAAACACACTAATCATCTAACAGAAAAAGATCTAGAGGCTCTGACATTCATTGTCAGACCTCAGCTTTAAAATTTTTCCAGATTTCTTAAAATGTCAAATACGAGCACTTTGATGTTATGGGTTTGTGTTTTGACAACCCAGATCATCATTTAACACTATATATTACATGTTTAAACACTAAAACATAACATTTATCAAAGGATCAAAGATCGAATTTCTTGGTTAGGGTTTATACCTTTATGCATCAATTCTTGATTCTATGTTTCTGATCTGTTGTGGGTAAACGTGGGGCTTCAAAATATGACTGGTTTAGAACTAAATTTCGTAGGTGTTTGAAAGAGAAGGTATTGGAGGATGGTTGTGAAAAAAATAAGCAAAACCAAGCACACTTTTCTCTCTCTAACTCTTTATATATAATTGCTAGATGCATGAATGGTGTTGAAAAAGGAATGATTTGCTGGAGTATTTTTTTTTTAGCACATGGCTAGGCTAGGATAGCTCTAGGGTTGTTCACCAACCCATAGATTTTGCAAGATTTGCAAGTTAGCTATATATATAAAAAAAATAATGTGACAAAAATCAAAATGACCTTTAGCATACCATTTTAATTCTAGAATGGTCATTTGATATAAACCCTTAGGGTTTTAGGGTTTAGACAACTTAGGGTTTAGGTTTTAACCCTTAATTATTTAGCAACTTGGATTTCCAAAAATTCTCTAATTAAATTAAAAATAGAAAATTTTAAATTTTTAACTTATAATTAGGGCTTCCTAATTATTTCATAATCTCCTAATCATGAATCAATCTTGCTAATTAGGACTAGTTTATCCTAATTAAAATTACTAATTTAGCACTTAGGGCCACAATTGTACATTAGGTTTTAAAACCACATTTTAGGGTTTTAAATAAAAAAATAATATTTCAATTTTAGAAATTAGATTTCTTAATCCGATTAGTGTTTCTAATAACATGACAATTAGGATTTATATTTCCTAATTAACATTGGCAATTAAATCCATCACTGCACAATTAGAGTTCCAAAATGGTCATTAGGGTTTTCAACCCATAAATTAGGGTTTTCTAATAGAAAATAAATTTCTATAACAGAAATTAAATATTCGTAATCAGATTAGAGTTTTCTAATTACTCATAAATTGAAATAACTAGGATTAGGGTTTCCTAATTAACATTGCGAATTTTAGCAATTTAAATCCATAATTGAGCATTAGGGTTTCTGACGGAACAATTAGGGTTCCAAAAATTGAAATTAGGGTTTGCTAATTAATTAACCATTACCCTAATTAGATTTATAATTTAAATCACTTGAGCATTATAATTCTCCATTTTATACCCAGATTAGGCTTTCATTTTATCAGAATCTGAAATTTGGGTTTTCAGATATGATATTAGGGTTTCCAAATAATCAATTAAGATTTTCAGCAATTCATTAGGGTTTTCCCTAATTAATTTAATATTATTGGCGTTTAACCTTGTACATACATTGCATTCCCAATTTAGTGTTTTCAATATCCGATTTAGGGTTTCGGATTTCCCGGAACTAAAACTAGGGTTTCCAGAATCGATTTCTAGGGTTTCTTATTAGTCGTTAGGGTTTTCTAACTGAACGTTATCGTTCTTAATATAAACTTTGGGTTTGTCACAGATGTAATTTATTTGATCAACCCATGACCCTTAACCACATTCTGAACACATCATTAACCATAAACACAGAACATAATCACATAAATCCTTAATCCTGAATAATTCACCTATATCCTTCATCGAATTTTGAAATCCTCAAAATTCCTTTCCAATAACATCAAACGCATACACTTATTTTCTATCTAGGTCTATTATTTAATCTTAATTCAATCATTTAAGATTTTCATAAATTCTCTAATTTCTCGGGTTGTCACATTCACCCCTCCTTATAAGAATTTCGTCCCCGAAATTCACCTTACACCTTACACCTTATACCGTGCACCTTACATCATTCACACATATTTCACATGCTACCCAATACACCACTCACAAAGGTAAAAATTTTAAAACTGTGCTGAGGAATCGTATAGACTGTTTGTTTTATATTTTCGCAAAGGTTTATGGAAATTAATCCGCAAACCGTCATTACTTACGGACAAAAAGGGTGATTAGCCCATTATGCCCTGTACTGATCAAGTACTGCTGGTCGGAACAATTTGTTCCTCTTATCCGCCTTAGGCGCACAAAATTTCTTACCTCAGTCTTATTTGATTCCACAGCAAAACAATTTGGTTCGAAAAATTTCTTTCGATAAACACTTGGAGTTTTTGAAAATATTTTTGAGAATGACGTCATGATGCCGCACTGTATTCAACAGTCTGTTGAGGATTTCGTCATTTTGTGACTTTGTTATACTACATCATACTGTAGTGGGCTGACGATCCTTAGATCACATCCAACACCAAGTAATTCTGCATTGATAAATCCATCATTTTTTTATCATCTCTGCACCATGTCACATGGTACATAAGTGATAAATAATAATAATAAAAAAAATTTAAAAGGCACATAGTGCGTATTTAGCTTGATGTCAAAAATTGAAGTTTAGCAAAGCTAGGGGTTTAGGAAAACCTAAATCTCCACTAATGATCATATGCTTAAACATTTTATCTGTTCTTATTATCCTCAATACTCCATTCACACAAAACTATACCCAGTTCATAAAACCACACTTATGAGTCCATAAATTGCCACAATCATATGAGTTCACAAACTTTCCTAGACAGACCTTTGGCGTCCATTTGCTGAGGGGTTCATAAACATTTCATATAACTATGCGTCAAGTATGTCACATAAGTATGAGTCCTAAGAACTCGTACTTAATCTTATATCCTCTACCTATGATCTATCTATCTGTTATACACATGAGAAAGGAATCACCCTCTTAACACGCATATAGCAAATAGCGCGACACAACATTTCAATGATTATCAGTGCCAGAAACTAAGTGGTTGTCAAACCAAACTCGGCCACTAATCAATATAGGAAGCTAAGTGAACAATTCCCCGCCCATACAAAGAATTGATCAACCTAACCACTACATTGACCAGGAATCTAAGTGATTCTAAAACTAAGTACAAATTCCCACCCCATGCAAGGAATCATACAACTCAGCGGCTGACACGAGTCCTCAATTGAATCCCCACCTAATACTTAACCCCCTTTTTCAATACGAATTCAATTCGTATTCATAATCCATAACTCTTTCATGAGTTTTCATAGTACAATTTCATAGTACAACTTTCACACAGCATCATGATGTAACCTTTTCAATCATAAGATTGATTCTTTCTGACTGTCATAACCTTATCAGATCACGGGGTGATCTTATCGTATATATTACGATTTATTTCTATGCCCATGATCGTTTTGTTTTACGATCTTCTATCCCTGCACTTTCAGTCTTTTAGACTCGATCTATTCACCATTAATGTTCAACTTTATTATCAGAGTTAGGGAACTCTGTGTCTTTACACTCGCTGAGATTCATCTTTGAATCTTACCGACCAACTAACTCTATTTGAGTTAGTCTTATCCTAATCACTGCGGTTATTGGTCTCAGGTATTCCTACCTAAGCTTCATAACCAACAGCTCTGATACCAACTGTAGTAGCCCCGAATCCGGGCCCCGAATCGCCGCGGACTCGGTACACTAATTCTTTCACTATTTGCGGAAGATATAAACATAAATTGTTTATACATTAAACTTTACACACTTATCCCCAAGGTCGAGTAACCTTAACTTAAATACAATTCATAATCTTTATAACACATTTATCAAACTATATATTTTTTTTTACAAAGTAGCTGCACATGATATCCCAAGCTGAACTTGACATTATCTTTTCTATCGAGGATTCATTTATTTAAGAATCATATCTATTCTCAATTCAAAATAAATCTTATTTATCTATTCAACATTTCAAACTGTACATAACTAAAAATTACATTTGATAAAACTATCAATCATAGATCTATACCATTTCTAAATCAAGAAAATGTATTCATTTTATGCATCGCTCAATCTTCATCATCCGTATAGCAAATAATATTGTCTAACATCATTAACCTGCAAAAAGTTTATGTTTGCAAGATTGAGCTCGACAGCCCACAAATTTAACAATCTATCATGTTTCACATAGCACACAATTCTATATACACTACATTTCCTTTAATATGCATATCTGCATGCAACATATATTCTTTACTAAACATATCCTACACGCATCAATAATTTCTTACAAAACATTAATTCATGTATTATACATTTCTAATTTATCGAGTTACATCATACAACATGTAAGCATATTGATTGAGTTCCATAACCCAATTAACTTAGTCATATTTTGACTTTTAACAATTCATAGAGCATGATATGTAATTTAACACATAACACATTCCATCCACAAACATAATAGAACTGAAAAACTTGCCTGCACCGTTGATTACCGCAACGCAATTTAATAACGCTTTACCCCGAAGACCTAATATTAATAATATAGATCTCCAATATTAGAATAATATCATCACAGTATAATACTGTTATATTTATACACACAGAAAAACCTAAACACATAGCACACAATCCTATCAGTCTTTACCACACATAAGACTTAGTATCAGGTCAAACTATTTCAGTCTGACTTGAAACCGACACAATTCTATCATCCCGACGATCTAGTCGAACAAAAATCGAGTTTAAGTTCAATAAAACTATGTCTAACCACTTAACCATTAACACCGATAATTTCTAATCAGACAAAACATTTTTTCTAGGCTCGTAATAATTTTCGGATAATTATTACCATTTATTACCATTTATTAACATTTTTCAGTTCTTAAAACCGTATTTAAATGACTTAAATACCACATAATACCTTAATCATTAATATTTATTTAATATAAAATATTAATAAAAATCATAACATAATATTATAATATAATTAAAATATTACAAAGTATTTTTAATACCTTAAAATCATTTTTATATTATTTTAAAACATTAATACTAATTTTCCATAATTTATTTAATATATTCATTAAATAAACTAATTATCATTAATATTGATTAATTAATGAAATTCATCACAAAATATTAAAAGTCATCAAAAATAATTTAAAATATTTTCTTATACCATAATATTATTTTTCATAATTTTTCATGAATGAAAAACTATTTTTAAATAATTTATTTAATATTATAAGTAAATAAATAAATACCATTTACATTCCAAAAATACCAAATATTTTTGAAATATACTCAAAATAGTTAAAAACTATTTTTCAGACTTTAAAATAATTTTTCATAATTTATTTTGTATTTTTAATAATTAAAAACAATTTTTTCCTAATTTTTAATCATTTTCCGGAAAATAATAAATAAATTGTCGCTATAGGCCTTTAGCGACACTTGCCTGTCGCCGTTGGTGTTCTTGGCTCAAGAACACTGACAGACGTGAGTTCTAGGGTGCACATTTGACCAACAATTAATCTGGGTTCCAGTCAGTTTATGGGTTCGTTTGAAGTGTGATCGTATAGTAAGTATGTAACACTACAACATCCAACCAACATCTCAATCATAACACAACATCTCAGCAAGATCTAAGCTTGCCAAGTTGCTGTCAGAGGATTGTTGGGATTTCTGGGTTTTCCAGAAATCCAGACAGTTCCAAGTGACCACTTTGTGGCTAACAAATCCAATGCTTCTGGTCATTAGTTTAATAGTTTTCTGTATATAGTCCTTATATCAAGGAACAATTACCTAACACGATCTGAGTTAAAAAACAACAGTTCAACAAGATATGCTCCGGTCAAAGTATTAGTCCGGAATGTTCTTGAACATTTCTGGGTTTTCCAGAAATGTTCTTGAACAGTTTGGTCAACGATAGTTTGACCATTAATTTCTACGATTAGGATAAGGATCTGAGTGATATAAAGGCATATATGCGTAGCCTGCATGTCATTCTACAAGATAAGACCAATAACATCACATAACAACTTAACCATAGTAAGATCTGAGACGTTAAAAATGTTGTCAGACCACTGAAAATTTTCTGGGTTACCCAGAATTTAACTTTTCGTGAACGGTCAACGGTCTTTGACCGGTCATATCTCGTAGTCCATTCATGATCTGGTCGTGTTTCTTGATTCATAGCACAGTAGACATGACATAGAACACATGTATAACATAAAACACACTAATCATCTAACAGAAAAAGATCTAGAGGCTCTGACATTCATTGTCAGACCTCAGCTTTAAAATTTTTCCAGATTTCTTAAAATGTCAAATCCGAGCACTTTGATGTTATGGGTTTGTGTTTTGACAACCCAGATCATCATTTAACACTATATATTACATGTTTAAACACTAAAACATAACATTTATCAAAGGATCAAAGATCGAATTTCTTGGTTAGGGTTTATACGTTTATGCATCAATTCTTGATTCTATGTTTCTGATCTGTTGTGGGTAAACGTGGGGCTTCAAAATATAACTGATTTAGCACTAAATTTTGTAGGTGTTTGAAAGAGAAGGTCTTGGAGGATGGTTGTGAAAAAAATGAGCAAAACCAAGCACACTTTTCTCTCTTTAACTCTTTATATATAATTGCTAGATGCATGAATGGTGTTGAAAAAGGAATGATTTGCTGGAGTTTTTTTTTTTTTTTTAGCACATGGCTAGGCTAGGATAGCTCTAGGGTTGTTCACCAGCCCATAGATTTTGCAAGATTTGCAAGTTAGCTATATATATAAAAAAAATAATGTGACAAAAATTAAAATGACCTTTAGCATACCATTTTAATTCTAGAATGGTCATTTGATACAAACCCTTAGGGTTTTAGGGTTTGGACAATTTAGGGTTTAGGTTTTAACCCTTAATTATTTAGCAACTTGGATTTCCAAAAATTCTCTAATTAAATTAAAAATAGAAAATTTTAAATTTCTAACTTATAATTAGGGCTTCCTAATTATTTCATAATCTCCTAATCATGAATCAATCTTGCTAATTAGGACTAATTTATCCTAATTAAAATTACTAATTTAGCACTTAGGGCCACAATTGTACATTAGGTTTTAAAACCACATTTTAGGGTTTTAAATAAAAAAAATAATATTTCAATTTTAGAAATTAGATTTCTTAATCCGATTAGGGTTTCTAATAACTTGACAATTAGGATTTATATTTCCTAATTAACATTGCTAATATAGCAATTAAATCCATCACTGCACAATTAGAGTTCCAAAATGGTCATTAGGATTTTCAACCCATAAATTAGGGTTTTCTAATAGAAAATAATTTTCTATAACAGAAATTAAATATTCGTAATCAGATTAGAGTTTTCTAATTTCTCATAAATTGAAATAACTAGGATTAGGGTTTCCTAATTAACATTGCGAATTTTAGCAATTTAAATCCATAATTGAGCATTAGGGTTTCTGACGGAATAATTAGGGTTCCAAAAATTGAAAATTAGGGTTTGCTAATTAATTAACCATTACCCTAATTAGACTTATAATTTAAATCACTTGAGCATTATAATTCTCCATTATATACCCAGATTAGGCTTTCATTTTATCAGAATCTGAAATTTGGGTTTTCAGATCTGGTATTAGGGTTTCCAAATAATCAATTAAGATTTTCAGCAATTCATTAGGGTTTTCCCTAATTAATTTAATATTATTGGCGTTTAACCTTGTACATACATTGCATTCCCATTCTAGTGTTTTCAATATCCGATTTAGGGTTTCGAATTTCCCGGAACTGAAACTAGGGTTTCCAGAACCGATTTATAGGGTTTCTTATTAGTCGTTAGGGTTTTCTAACTGAACGTTGTCGTTCTTAATATAAACATAGGGTTTGTCACAGATGTAATTTATCTAATCAACCCATGACCCTTAACCACATTCTGAACACATCATTAACCATAAACACAGAACATAATCACATAAATCCTTAATCCTGAATAATTCACCTATATCCTTCACCGAATTTTGAAATCCTCAAAATTCCTTTCCAATAACATCAAACGCATACACTTATTTTATGTCTAGGTCTATTATTTAATCTTAATTCAATCATTTAAGATTTTCATAAATTCTCTAATTTCTCGGGTTGTCACACACATCATGTCTGGCTAGAATCATTAGCACAAACTTAATAATAACGGATCATGTATAAACAGAACATACTTGTATTGAACAGCTCAATCACAGAACAGTTCATATTATAGAAACACTGCGGTGTTCACATTGTGGCACAAGGCCTCATATGTTCAACCACCTTGCACAAATATCACACATTAGCACATAGACAAAACTTCTCAAGTTCAACATCTGAGAAGTTTATGAAACTAGCATTCATTTGAAATATGAATGAAGTTAGGAAACTTGCCTTACACACAGCTACAACTTACGTTGAACTGCTCATTCCAGTTCCTATGTAGCACACAAGAAAAATAACACATACACTAATTAGTCATGTATATTTGACTTATGCATTAGTTTGTTTAACTTTACTTCTTAGGGTTCGCGTTCTTGTAACCTAAGTTTACATGACCACTTTCATTATCGTTCTACGGCTTCATGACATACGGAGATGTCTTACTTATACGTTCATCATCTTTGATGTTTTACATTCTTATCTTCTTCTTATAACTTCTCTAGGACTCAGCACACATCGTTTCTCTACTAGTACTCCATATGATACTCTGAGTGGTTTCTCACAAATAACCAACAAACAAGTTCTCGTCTCATCTACACTGCCCATAACAGTGAGTTAGATCGGTTACCAGTTTCGTATATACCTCCGCTCTCTGAAGGAATTGTTTAGCCCAGCTCCCATATGTCAACCATCAAAGGCTACGATTGTTCCACAACCTAACTTATCTTAACTTATCCAAACCATTAAAGTATAACGTGTGTTAAGTCAATTTCTTATTCCTTATGACTTCCTGGCAACTAAATGTCATAACTCATGATTCATTCATTATCGTCAAAGTCATACAGTCTTTTATATACTCAGAGCGATTATTCAAGTTACGAATTAACTCGGCTTCGTTACGCTAACGTCATTGTCTTTAATTCAGTCTTTTACCATTCATGGTTTAATCATTGAACTCCATTATCTTACGGTCAAACCATACACGCGGTGTAGGTTCTATCCGTTTAATATTTGCGTACCCTCAACCTTCACGTCGGTTAAAGTGTTCAACGCTTACATTTTATTCTAACGTTCTCATCCGACTAACATTCGGCTTCCATTAATCTTTTTATCATGTATTATGGCTTTCTTAATAGCATTCGTTATCCTTCCTTAATGTCGAAGCCATACAATTCGCTATATGCTAAGACCGGTTATTCAACTTATCTGCGTTGCAGTTTACGTTCATTACCTTTTTGGTCTTTTAATCTCTTTCGATCATTTCGTTCAACCTATATTAAAGGTTTAAATTTCTTGTCTAAGTGTTACATTAGTTGAATATTATGTTCTTTATCTTCCCTTACGTTTCCCCAAAGAGTTGAGCAGTTAAAAGCTCTTCTCTGGCTTTTTCCTTACACTTGCGCTGCTGCGCCACTCTCCCTTCTATCTCTCATGCCATAGCGCGAGTTTGCAGTACCCAACTCCCTGGTCTGGTGCTGCAGTGCCACCTTATAAGGCATGGCTAGCGCTACGACGCCAAGCCCTAACCCTAGAAAATTTCTCTAAGTGTTAAATCCTATTTGAGACGTTTACTTCCCGCTTCCATAACTTATTCGTTATAACTCAGAATGAGGTCATTCCAAAGCCATTCTCTTCCTTATCTTACGTACTTCAATACCCCTAGATAGAACTTCATTCTGAATCCGTTAACTTGCAATATGATTGGCTTGATCTTCACCCTTCGTTCATTTTACGCTTTTAATGCTCCTTGTTTGTTTGTCCGTAATTCGGTCATCCAAACTCAGAATTTGTTCGTTCATGAGTCCACGACTCACGTTTTCTATGTCCTCTCACATTCTTATGGAACCCTACATATTCGGGTTCATTTACTAACTTTTTAATTCTCGTTTGTATTTTACGAATTTTTTACCATAACTTCGTTATAGCCAAGTTTTAATCAGTTCTTCATGAACGTTTCTACCATTCCTAACCAAGCAATAAGAATCTTACTTATACACGATGGTTTTAAACTTTTCCATCAACAACAATTATCCTACGATGGTTTTAAATTTATTCATCAACAACGTTCTTCGTGTTCTTCGTGTGTTCTTTGTGTTCTTTCGCGTTATTCATTCGTTCTTCATTTTAATCGATATTTTGGATTACGATTTCACTTTTTATTGGAATTTGATGTTATACAACATCATTTCTTACTTATTTCACCTACTTATTCATATAATCAACTCGGATCATTCTAATTCATTACGAATCTTATACTTCCTTAAGAAATTTATAAACTAAACTTCAAATTCTTATTCTCATTATTTCAACCATATGAAATCATTTCTAACATTATTTACTTCTTATTCTTATAATCTATGATTTGAACATAAAAACTTAAGAAAAGTTAACTCAGGAGTTAGGTTTTAATACCTTTCCTCTTTATTTTTCTTCCGCTAGACAAAACCGGTGATTTGCTAGCTTTTCTATTTCACGAAAACTTTTGATCCAATTAATCATGATCATGCTCTTCTTTCTCCCTCTCCATCCAAACTCTCTCTCTCTCTCTGTCTCTAAGGTGTAGGATTTTCAAAATCCCAAATAAATGAAAGCCTATCTTCCTATTTATAGAAAATCCAAGCTAAGGGTATTTTAGTCATTTCACTCCCTTAACCTCCTTACTATTCATTACTTAAGGACTAAGTTAACTTACTCCTTAAGTTTACTTAACACTTAAGTCTACTTAGCCTTTAAGTTTGCTCAACTCTTAAGTTTACTTAAACAATTAAGTTTACTATTTCCACCTCCTTAGTTAATCTTCTTACTATTCACGAAACATAGCCTGTAAGTTTCGTGGTTCCGTCTTTCGGGTTTCGTCCAACAGTTTTAAAAATTGCGATTCTCGGAATCTAAATATTTTTGGATATTTCATCTTTCCTTTACCGAGTAACTTTTACGTATTCTTCGAATTTCTGAAAAACTGAAAAAGCACTATTTGGTGTCAAGCATTTTCCTTCACGTTTTACCCTAACGTAGTTAAACGAGTGAAAAGTATACAGAAGTACTTTTCGTCATTTTTATTTTGTCCGATTTCTGCACATTTTTTGAGAAAATAATTTATCGGCTTACATAACTTTTCTGGATATATTATCATCAAATCTTTTGACGGAATGTCATTTCGACATATCGAACTCTCTGAAAGGCTTAGGTTATTCAAACCCTAACCTTTAGATTTCGTCGGGTGAATAGTGCATTTTTCGCCTTTTCCCTGAAAATATTTTTGTTCCCGGAAAATTTTCATTTTTGTCTTGAAAATTATTACTCGTTCAGTCTAGCTCGTAGCCAAAATCCTCTCGACTTATTATCATCATAGGTTCTAGAACGATTAATAAACACATGGACACATAATATTATTAATTAAAATTCATTTATTAATACCTAATTCTTTAAACATAAATTCTGGATTATCCGAATTTTTGGGTCGTTACAGTTAAAACATTGTTAAACCTTAAGAATAGTATGTATAGGTTGTTGATAACATATTCAATTATGAATATAAGTATAATGACAAACCAGAATTAATAGTAAACTAATCTAATGTATGATTAGATTGAGAAGAAGGGTAAGATATAATCGTATATATACTTGATTATATATAACCTAATATTGAACGTTTTGTGATCATGTATTGTAAAGACTTTAAAGACTCGAACATAAAATAATTATACTGTAGCAAACACTGAAGGCAAGTATTCTAACCCTTGTCTCAGTTCAATGTATCCTTATGCATAAATTGATGTATGATGGAGTTAAAGCCAAATCTTTCAACTAGACTTAATGTATTTGGTGGATTATTGATAATCTATCCAACTCTTATCAAATATTGTTATCTTTTGTCAACTACTTGATATGGTTTTCAAAAGAGGACTGAGTATGCTAAACAAATGTTTTGTTGTCAAACGACATGCACGTGAGGTTGCCACAACTTCAACGTACATACGTTTAAATGAATGTAGTGTTGATCAACATAGAGTACTATATGCTGATTACCTAGAAGTGCTCGTAAGTAATACCGGACTTACGGACTTAGTGTCGAGTTGTCCTTTTCAAAGAAAAATGAAATGCTCAAGGTCTTGGACCGGAATTGATGTTTTACTGAATATTATTATTGTAAAACATTTTTAAAGAAAGGTGAAGTGCTATTTTTAATTTTCAATTATACTTCATAACTATTGTTCAGTTATTGAGGATATACGATTCATATGTGTCAAGCATATTGTTATTGAAATTGTTATACTTGCTGAGCTAGTTATACTTGCTGAGCTAGTTATGCTCACTCTTGCTTGAACCATATGAATGCAGCTAGGATTGAACGTCCCGAAGGATCAAATAAGGATAACTCAATTAATGGTAAGAACTTGTCCCAACTTCCTTTGAAGTCAAGGATACAGAGTCTTAATAAATCTTCAAGAGTTTGAATAGTCCTCTCCGACTGCCCATCCGTTTGAGGATGATATGATGAACTAAATTGTAAATCCATGCCCATAGCTTTTTGCATACTAACCCAAAATCTTGAAGTAAATCTTATGTCTCGATCAGAAACTATGGATACTGGGATACCATGCAATCTTACAATCTCGTTTATGTACATATGAGCAAGACGTTCAAGTGTATAAGTTTCTTCTATCGGTAAGAAATGAGTAGACTTGGTCAATCTATCAACAATGACCAAAATTGCATCTATGCCTTGAGAAACCTTGGGAAGACCAGTAACAAAATTCATGGTAATGTGCTCCAACTTCGATTCTGAAATTTCAAGTGGTTGCAATGGACCTTTTGGCACTTGATGCTCTGCCTTGACTCGTTGACAAGTTAGACACCTTGAGATAAATCTCGTTATCTCTCTCTTCATATTTCTCCACCAAAATGTATGTCGAAGATCATGATACATTTTGGTACTCCCAGGATGGATTGCAAACGGTGTGTTGTGCGCCTCCATCATGATTTTATACTTCAAGTAAGAATCGTTAGGAACACAAAGTCTGGAGTTGACTCGAAGTATTACTTCTTCATCGATTCTTACACCCGAAATAGTACCTTCTTGCACTTTCTTCCTCATACGCATTAGCTCCAGGTCTGTAGCTTGAGCAGCTTTAACTTTATCGATTAAAGTCGGTTCTACTCGTATATTCGCCATCATCACATGGGTCCCTAGAGTCCTTAACTCTATTTCCATCCTTCGTAAGTCATACAAAATGGGTCTTTGCGTTGACAATATCGCACTCGTACTCATATATGATCTTCTACTCAATGCGTCAGCTACTACGTTCGTTTTTCCAGGAAGTTATTAAATGGTATGATCATAATCTTTTAACAGATCAAGCCATCGTCGTTGCCGCATGTTGAGTTCCTTTTGAGAGAAAAAATATATGAGTCTTTTATGATCCGTATAGATCTCCATCTTCTATCCATACAGGTAATACCTCCAAATCTTAAGCACAAAAATGATTGCTGCCAACTCTAGATCATGAGTAGGATAATTCCTCTCATATTCTTTGAGTTTTCGTGAGGCATAGGCTATGAATTTCCCATGTTGCATGAGAACACATGCTAAACATTTGCCTGAAGCATCGCTGTAAATGATAAATCCCTCCGAACCAGATGGTATTATCAGAACAGGTGCTAAAATGAGTCTCATCTAGAGTTCTTGAAAACTCTTCTCACATTCCTCGCTCCAACCACATTTTATTTCTTTCTATGTTAGCTAAGTTAATAGAGTAGCGATTTGAGAAAACCCTTCTACAAATCTCCGATAATAACTTGCTAAGCCAAGAAAGCTATGTACTCCGGTCACTGACTTAGGTTGTTCCCACCTTTGAATTGCTTCAATCTTTGTCGGGTCAACCGATATTCTATGATTTGATATCACGTGCCCAAAGAATGCTACTTCCTCAAACCAGAACTCACATTTCTTCAACTTGACATATAGCTTGTTTTCACGAAGCTTTTGAAGTATCAACCTCAAGTGTTGCTCATGATCTTCACGGCTTTTGGAATAAATGAGGATGTCATCAATAAAGACAACCACAAAGTGATCCAAATATTCCTTGAATACTCAGTTCATCATATCTATGAATGTAGCAGGAGCATTAGTGTGACGCCCCCAAAATTAGGTATATATCACCCATCTTGGGTCGTCAGATACATGGTACATAATTCAAATACAACTTACTAATACAACTGTCGTGTACAATACGACAAAACATAACTGTGAGTTTGAATACAATTATTGTCTACTAGAGATTATACAAACTCAAAAAGAGTCCTCATTACAATTATTAATACACTATTTCACAGAATAGTGAGGACTACTAATGCTATCCTCTGGACCGTCACTCCGTTCCCCGACTAGTCCCTGCTATGTTCTCATTTCCTGAAGAGAATAATGAAAGAAAGGGTGAGCTCAACTAGCCCAGTAAGAAATATTTTTACTAAGATAATGCAAAATAACTTATCGTTAGCCTTCAATAGTATTAAACTGATAAAATATAACAACATCAGGTTTAACAGCAGCAGATCAAGCAATCCATTAAAAGAGTCAAGTAGAGAATAGAATCTTCTATCTTTTATGATTTAAAAAGTTTTTCATCACTTTTATCGCTGAGACTCAGCTTAATAAATAATCCACATCATCCCTGCACTACGGCCAAGGATATTCATTAGGGTCACGATCACAAATTCCATGCACTACGGGCCAAGGATATTTGTGTATTCATCAATGGTCATGATCATGCCAACAACTGTCCATCAATGAACTACGGGCCAATGAGGACTTTTACCACATCATTTGTAACATTACGGTCATGATTACACCGAATAATCCCTGGTCATAATCATACCAAGTCCATCTATGCACTACAGGCCATAGATGACTTTCAAAAAAATATAAACATGAGGATGATGACAATGATATAAGAATTCAATAAAACAAGTTCAAGAATTAATTTGTCCAAGAACTACTAATGTCCAAATTGTCCACATGATACTGATTTGTAGAGTAAAATTTATGAATGATCGAAAGAATATTTCCATAAAAAGATACTGGATGAAGCGCAAATATCAAGAATATTCTACTAATTTCATGGAGTATAGAAGTCAAAACTTTAACCAACTGAGTATAATAAAGAATTGAATAACAAAAGAAATCACCATGCATGCGGTACTTCGCATAAACAGGTTATTCCAACAGAATAATAATAACGGAACCAGGTCAGGCAAAATTTGCACCGACAGGATGTTCCAACAAAATAATAATGACGGAACCAGGTCCGGTGTAAAACACACAGACAGGATGTTCCAACGGAATAATAATAAAGACGGAACCAGGTCCGGTGTAAAACACACAGACAGGATGTTCTGACGGAATAATAATAAAGACGGAACCAGGTCCGGTGTAAAACACACAGACAGGATGTTCCTACAGAATAATAGAAGAATGTCACCAAGTATAGGGTAGACCGCGTATACAGGTTATTCCAACAGAATAATAAGAAATGGAATAACAACAGTTCTCTTCATGAATAAGAAAGAATAACACCCCTTACCGTAACAGAAACTGGATATAGCAAAAGAAAAGTTAAGTAGCAAAAAACTTTTCTTTTATCTCTCTATAGTTTTTCTCTCTAGAGTTCAATGAATTCGTAAGAAAATAATGAAGGAATGAGCTTCTATTTATAGGAAAATAGAATGCATAGTAACTAATCCATGAACGGTCCAGATTGATTTACTTTAATCCGACAGTCCATATTTAAAGAAAAATCTTTTAAATAAAATATAATATATTCTATTTATATAAAAAGATTTTTATTATGCAAACAATATGCAACACTATACAAAACACTATGCAACACTATGCAACACTATGCATAATAAAATATAATATATTCTATTTATAGAATAACTTTAATAAAGTATTCTGTTTTATATAAAAAGTTGTTTCTGTTTTATTACGTTAATAATACGAATAAAACAAAACGTCATCATCGCTATAATAATTCATATTATTAATCGACAATAATTGAATCAAACGGAGTGACTTCTCACATAAATATCAATAATCAATACCGTGTGATACTATGCAACAACGCGTATTACTGTACTTTTACTACCCAGTAGTTCAACAGTATCAATGGTAAAACTTTCGCCGTTATTTTCAATAAAATATTTTTTTGTCGTTTTCTCAATCCGATAATAATTCCGTTGTGGGGTCCACCAATAATTATACCGACGTACGGATATTTTCCGACACAAAGAATATTTCTTGACCAATAGAATATAATATAACAACTTTCATACTTTGCAAAATTTATAAATATTACCCACAACTATAACATTATATTAAATTCATTCCATAATATTCAAAAATGATAATTATAGAAAATTTATTTTTATTTAAAAAGTTGGGGTCTTACAACCTCCCCTTCTTAAGAAATTTCACCCTCGAAATTAGGGTACGTACCTGGTATGTCGAAGAGGTAAGGATACCTTGATTTCATTTCAGATTCTAACTCCCAAATAATAAAAATCTTATTATCATTAATAAATAATTATATATCTAATTTAATTATTAAAAGAGAAACATTACTTTATCTAATTCATTAATTTCCATTAAATTAAACAATTCATTTAATTTAATTATTTTCTTGAATATTAAACAGTTGATTTAATTTAACTATCTCCTTAAATTAAATCCAACAAATAAAATTATCATTACTCAATTCAATTAATATTAATTAATTTATTTACTAAATTAATTCATCACAATTCATCAAATATTTATTTTCCTTAATAAATAAATTATTTTAAATATTTATTTAATTCCATAAATATTTAAATTAAATTACAAATTCCTCGATCGTTACATCTTTTCCTCCATAAAAGGATTCTGTCCACAGAATCACAACTCAAAAAAAAATTTATTCGTTACATTCTTCCCTCCTTATCAAGACTCTGTCCCCAGAATCGTTATACAAAATCAAGCAAACAACTGAGGATAATTCCTCATCATAATGCTTTCAAGTTCCTACGTAGCTTCTTCAGCATTTTGGTTCCTCCAGATTACTTTAACAGAAGGTATCACCTTATTCCTCAGTACTTGCTCTTTTCTGTCAACAATTTGAATAGGAACTTCTTCATATGATAAATCTTTCTCAAATTGTAAGGGCTCATATTCTATAACATGTTTATAGTCAGGCTTATATGGTCTCAATACCGAGACATAGAAAACATTATGAATATGCTCCAACTCTGGAAGTAAGGCTACCTCGTACGCCACTTCACTAACTCGTCGAAGCACTTCAAAAGGTCCTATAAATCTAGGGCTCAATTTCCCTTTCTTGCCAAATTAAATTTTCCCCTTCCAGGGAGATACTTTCAAGAAAATATAACTACCGACATCGAATTCCCGATTTTGTCGATGCTGATTGGCATATTTCTTCTGTCTATCTTGTACAACTATCAGTCTCGCTCGAATCACTTTGATGATCTCTATAGTTTATTGCACTAATTCTGGACCCAATAGCTGACGTTCACCAACCTCGTCCTAACATAATGGAGTTCTGCATTTCCTGCCGTATAACGCTTCGTAAGGCAGCATGCCAATACTTGCATGATAACTATTATTATAAGAAAATTCCACCAATGACAGATGGTCATCCCAATTTCCCTTGAAATCCATAATACACGCTCTGAGCATATCCTCCAGTGTTTGGATGGTTCTCTCACTTTGTCCGTCGATCTGAGGATGGTACGCCGTGCTCATTCTCAGCTGTGTTCCCAAACACTCTTGTAATCATTTCCAGAAATTAGATGTGAAACGTGGATCACTATCTGATACAATAGACACAGGTACACCGTGTCTTGACACAATCTCTTTCACGTATAGTTTTGCTAACCAATCTAGAGTAAATCGAATCTTGATTGGAAAAAAGTGTGCTGACTTCGTCAATCAATCGACAATCACCCAAATGGCATTGTAACCTTCCTGAGTCGTTGGAAGACCTACCACAAAATCCATTGTGATATGTTCCCATTTCTATTCTGGTATCTCTAACGGTTGTAATAATCCGCTTGGCCTTTGATGTTCAGCTTTGACTTTTTGACACGTTAAGCATTTCTCCACACACTAATCCACATCCCTCTTCATATTCGGCCACCAAAAATGATGTTTAAGATCTTGGTACATCTTTGTAATCCCAGGGTGGATAGAATATTGTGAGTTATGATCTTCATTCAGAATTTCTTCTTTCACTTCTATTACTGCTATGTAATTGAATAACCAATTCATTCCCAGTATAACATCAAATTCACCGAGTCTAATTGGTATTAAATCTACCATCATCTCGTGACCTTATATAACCACTCCACATTTCCTATATATGAATCTAACAGGAATCACTTCCCTATTCGCAATCTCTATACTTAAGGGAAATTCTAATTCTTTCTGAGGCAAATCTAAATTCTGAGCAAATTCATCGAATATAAATGAACAAGTAGCACCCGAATCAAATAGTACATAAGCATTAATACCATTAATCAGAATGATACCTGACACCACATCCTTAGACTGTACAGCATCCTGTACGGTCATATTGAAAGTCCTCGCAGTAAGTCGGCTTGATTGTGTTGGTCCAATGATAGTCAATGCAACACCACCGTTGTTGTTTCCTTTTTCGCCACTTGCACTTCCCGCTGGCTTCTTAGGGCAATTACGAGCCACGTGATCCTTTGAACCACAGGTAAAGCATGCTCCTTTCTTTGGACTAAAATAGTTTGATGCAATGTGTCCCTCCTGACCACAGTTGAAACACACATTCTTTCCCTTCAAACATACTCCAGTATGGTTCTTCCCGCAAGTTGCGCAAGCCTCGAACTTTTTCTTCTGTTGATTTCCTTGTTGTCCTCCCGCAGTCAAATTCTCGCTCCATTTCCTCTTCTGACTATTACTTCCAACATTACTACCACCAGCCTTATCCTCATGTTCATTCTTCTTCTTCTTTTGTTCTTGATTGTACTTGGTCAAGGCATCGCTTCCACCTTCCGCGATGATTGCCTTCTCTAGTACAGCCGTAAATGTGTTTAGCTGGAACATTGAAACTTTGTTGTAAATCCAGGGTTTCAATCCTTCTTTAAACCTTCTCGTTTTACACTCATCGATATTAACTTGATAAGTGGCAAACCTTGCCAACTCGTTAAATTTCGCAGCATATTCCGGCACCGTCATAGTTCCTTGCTTCAACTCTAGAAATTGCACTTCCAGCTGATTCCGAGAACTTGCTGGAAAGTACATCTCGAAGAACATTTCTTTGAATCTATCCCATGCTATCACCCATTGTCCTCCACGTACCTTATTTACTTGCCACCAGTAGCTAGCTTCAGACTTCAGCATGAACATTGTTAACGCAGTCTTTTGATCTTCATTAACTCTAGAAACGTCGAACACCTTCTCCATTTCTATGATCCAGGTTTGGTCTTCCACTGGATTCATATATCCTCGAAACTCTGGCGGTCCAACCGCTTTGAATTCCTTGAAAGTTGTGACTTGAGTTTGCAGTTGATTTGCAAGGGCACCCGTCAACAGAGCTACCAACTGCTGAACCGGATTAGCGTTGGTCTCATTGTTATAATTAGTAGACCCCTCAGGAGGTGCTTGATGACATGGTTGTCTTCTTCTAGGAGGCATTTTCTGTTAAAATATACGCTTATTAGCTCATTACTCAACTTCTTGGGTATTTAAAGTTTAATTTAAACATTCTAAGATTAAAGCTTTAACACATAACATTTCAAATAAACTCTAATATTTTATTCATTCATAAAGTTTTAGAACATACTCAAAATAGCATAACTGCTATAAACATCTACCTTCCTGAACTAGACCAGTTTTAGGATTACATACTCATATTATCCCTTTATTTATCTCAAAATAAGGGATTCACAGCTTATTTATTAACATAATTAACCACACATTATTATCTATCTTATTCTATCTAGGGATATTAAGATGTCGTAAGGCTTCCCGACGTTCCTCCTCCATGATACATTGTGTCGTTCTACGTCCATCACGAACCACGGTGTATTCTCAAACTGAGGTGGATAATAGTAGACTCGATCCTGGGCCCTATCAATCGCCGAATTAAAAGCATAATCCATCTCCTTCATCTTGGCTTTCTTCACTTGAACCTTAGCCTCAGCACGGTCTGCACAGGTGCTAAACTCAACCTCTTCTTTAACTCTCGAAAACTTTCATCACACTTCTCTGTCCAAACAAACATAACCACTTTTCTAGTTAAATTTGTCAACGGAGTTGCAATCTTGGAAAATTCTTGAATAAAATGCCTATAGTAACCCACTAATCCTAAGAAACTCATCACTTCTGATGGTGTCTTTGGCTTATCCCATTTTATTACAGCTTCCACCTTTGATGGATCTACTGATATTCCATCCTTATAAATAACGTGCCCGAGAAACTGTACACGTTCCAACAAAAATTCACATTTTGAGAACTTAGGGTACAACTTCTCTTTTCTCAACGTTTCTAACGTCAATCTCAAGTGTTCCAGATGTTCCTCCTTGGTCTTGGAATACACAAATATATCATCAATAAACACCACCCCAAACTTGTCTAGGAATGGTTTAAACACCCTGTTCATGTGACAACCCGAGAAATTAGACAATTTATGAAAATCTTAAATGATTGATTTAAGGTTAAATAATAGACCTAGAAAGAAAATAAGTGTATGAGTTTGATGTTATTGGGATTGAATTTTGAGGATTTCAAAATTCGGTGAAGGATATAGGTGAATTATTCAGGATTAAGGATTTATGTAAATATGCTCTGTGTATTTGGTTAATGATATGTACATAATGTGGTTAAGGGTCATGGGTTGATCAGATAAATTATATCTGTGACAAACCCTAAGTTTATTTTAAGAACGTCAACGTTCAGTTAGAAAACTCTAACGTCTAATAAGAAACCCTAGAAATCGGTTTTTGAAACCCTAGTTTCAGTTCCGGGAAATCTGAAACCCTAAATCTGATATTGAAAACCCTAGATTGGGAATGCAATGTTATATACAAGGTTAGACGTCATTAATATTTAATTAATTAGGGAAAACCCTAATGAATTATCTAAAATCTTTATTGATTATTTGAAAACCCTAATACCAGATCTGAAAATTCTAATTTCAGATTCTGATAAAATGAAACCCTAATCTGGGAATATAACGGAGAATTTTAATGCTTTAGTGGTATTAATTAAGTACTAATTAGGGTAAAGGTTAATTAATTAGCAAACCCTAATTTCTAATTTTTGGAACCCTAATTGTTCCGTCAGAAATCCTGATGCTCAATTGTGAATTTAATTGCTAAAAATTAGCAATGCTAATTAGGAAACCCTAATCCTAATTATTTCAATTTATGAGTAATTAGAAAACTCTAATCTAATTACAAGATTTAATTTCTACAATTAGAAAATTTATTTTCTATTAGAAACCCTAATTAGTGGGTTATAAATCCTAATCTGTGATTTTGACCCTAATTGCGTAATTAGCAATTTTAATTAGGAATTATTAATCCTAATTAACAAGATTCATGTATGATTAAGGAATTTTAATATAATTAGTAAATCCTAATTATAATTTTGAAATGTTAATTTTCTATTTTTATAACCGAAATTCGGAAATATTAGAAATTAAATTTGCAAAGTTAAGGGTTAAAACCTAAACTCTAAAATGCTAAGTCCTAAACCCAAAAATCTAAACCCTAAAACCTAAGGTTTGTATCAAAAAATACCATTTTAGAATTAAATTTGCATGAAAAAGACTAAAATTCCCTTAGTGCATTATGGTGACTTAACTTGCAAGAATTGGCCTAGAGAAGTTGGTGACCAAACCCTAGTCTAGCCATGTGCCTTAACTCCACATAAATAAGCCAACACATCAGCCATTTCATTGCAACAATAATTTATATAGATTTAGAAAGAGAAAATCACACACTTTCATTTTCATTTTCTTCCTAGCCATTCTCTCTCTTCATTTTCGAGATCTAGAGTGAGAGAGAAAGAAAATATGAAGCATAATCAGTTCATAGCAATTTAAGATCAGAACATCAAGATCAGAAATCAAAATCAAAGCATAAAAGGTATAAAAACCCTAAATTTTGAAATCTATGATTTTGATGTTTCACTACAAAAAAAATAGTCATAGGCGACGGGGATATTAGCGACGGCTTATGTACCGTCGATAATGACGTTAATGCCGACGGTATAGCTGTCGCTAATGGGTGCCGTCGATAATAACATTTTCCCAGGAAAAAAAGGTGCGAAGATTTGGCGGTGGAGGGAAAACTCATTGGCGACGGCTATGAATGTCAATACCGACGGTAAAGCCGTCGGTAATGAGTCATGGGTGACGGTACATTAACGACGGTATATGCCGTCGAGAATGAGGTCCTATTTTTAATTCAGCAGATTCAATTTCTTTTTCCTCTCCATTTTATTTCCCTCTCTCGTTTTGTTCCTTCCCTCTGTTTCTCTCACCACGTCACTGTCCTCGCCGTCGCCGTTGGTCCTCGTCGTCTCTTCTCACCGTCGATCGCCGCCGTCGGTCCCCGCCGTCGTCCCCGCCGTCGGTCCTCCACGGTCTGGCCTCCCCCTTTCTTTCTAGCTCCCCTTTCTTTGGCCTGATACACTGTTATAATCTCCCCCAATTTTCGTTCCCTCTCAGCCTTGGTTCTACATTTGTTATTGTTGGCTTCCATTAGTAAGTTACACTTTTTTTCTTATTAAGGTTTTATTTGTATATAAGTTCCAATTTAGTTATCTTAGGGTTTAATTTGGATTTTTTTTCTATTACCTGTATGTCTTGTTTTGGGCAGTAAGCAACGAGCATTGACCTTCTCTGCATCTCTCTCTTTTTTGTAAGTTTTTCTTTCATCTCCTCTCTTTTTTTGGAGTATTATGCATGTCAGTTGATCATGTATATATGTTTAATATTGTAAGTAAAATCACTGATTCACTTAATTTAATTTTTATTGCTATTAATGAATATTCGAATTTTTCATTGATTTGGAGAATTCGTAACTTGTTGGCGAGGAGGTAATTGGTATGCTGATTTATTGAACAAAACAAATGAAATTAGAGACAGAGTATAAACAGATTCTACATTACCTCTATGAAAAATTATGTATTCTTATTTTCTTAGTAGCTAGGGATGTCGTTAGGGTTAATATAATATATACATAAGACATTGGTATTTTATTGCGAAAAGACCAAGTGAATGGTGGTAGAATACTAAAGACATTGGTATTTTATTTATTGCAAAAAGACTATATGTGAATGTGGTAGAATAAGTAAATACATTTTAGAGATAACTGATAACAGGACCCTCAGTAAGCTCCGATAACATGGTGTAGATACTTTTTCTCTGTATTTTCTTATCTCTTTCAACTAGTGTTAAATTTGAGAAGTCTTGTATCATGTGAATCAATATATTTGGGAAGCAGAAACCTATATCTAGTTAGACTCCTTACTTTCTTGAATATATATCATATCCTCGTCTCGCATAATATTCTTAATGTGATACGTTTGAAAGTTTGAACTATGTGTTTACTTATGTGATACGTTTGAAAGTTTTCCTCAAGAAAAAGGTGTTGGGATATTTAAAACTGAAGTTCTTTAATTTGTTCCTTGTTCTAAATTTTAAGCAAAAGTTGTTGGGATATTTGAAGCAAAAGTTGTTGGGATATTTGATACATATATGAATGTTAGCAGATTTCAAGAAGTGGATGCATTCCTGTTATAGTCTGATTGATTGAATCTCTTTTTAGCTTATATAGATAAGTATGTTATGTTAATTCTCTCATGAAACTATTTTGAGCTTTTATGTCAAAGAAAATCAAAAACAGTTTTTATGAGTAAGAACCATAAAATTTCTAGGTTCATAATTCATATAGTTTAGGAAGCTTAGAAACCCGTTTGAGATTCACTTAGTAGGAGTGAATCTCAAATAGTCCCCGTTTTGGGACTGTTCTTGTATGTTTCGATCTCACTTAGGTCGGTGTTAACGACTTGAGTACGTCTTTATATTTTTTGAATTTTCGGTCAGTATATATCTCTTGATGTTCTTCGGGTGCATATTTAGACTACGATGTGTTAGTCTATTTCGTGTACTTGAAGACCATGGGGAGGTGCTGCCGAAAATTCTGAAAAATGTAAAGATGTGTTCAAGTTGTTGGCATCAGTGAGGCGACACATCCGGGAATGGGATAGAAGCCTGACCCGTTAGAGTGGGAGATGAAGTTAGGAAACTCATAAGCTTGCATATACATTAACTTGGAGACTTGATTGTGTTTGTCTAACTTTCCATATATATAGCAGACAGTTGTCCGAGATGTCTGTTGATCGAAGTTGGATGGAACGTAGGGTAGCCACTGATAGGAGTGGGCTTAGCTCTGAGTATCGTAGTGGGGTTGAACAGTTTCTCAACTTCGCGTTTGAGCAAGTCAGCGGTGATGAGATCAGATGTCCTTGTAAGAGGTGTGTGAATGAAGTGTGGAAGGAAAGGAGTGATGTCATGTGCGACTTATTTGCGTATGGGTTCAAGCAGGGTTATACGACATGGATCTATCATGGGGAAACCTGGTTGGATGAACATGAATCAGAACCGGAATCTAGAGGTGACGAAAACTTTGACTGTACTAACATGATAGTCGAAGCTGCTGGTTCGTACTTTCAGTGGAATACAGACAGGGATGGCAGTAGCGTCGAGCAAGAGCCGAATGATGGGGCTAAGGGTTTCTATGAGTTATTGCATGAAGCAGCGACACCACTGTATGACGGGCACGAAAAACACACCGTCTTATCTGCTGTGACTAAGTTTTTACACTTCAAGAATGAGCATGACTGTAGCGAGAGAGGTTTTAATGAACTGTTAAGCATTGTGAAGGAGTGTTTACCTGCAGGCAATAAGTTACCGGAGTCGTACTATGATGTGAAGAAAATGGTCAAAAGGCTCAATCTAGGGTATGAGAAGATTGATGCTTGTGAGAATGACTGTATGTTGTATTACGGTGATGTCAATAAAGATAAGAGGTCGTGTGATATTTGTGGTACAAGTAGATACTGTGAACAGCGCAAGAAAAAGGGAAAAGACGTGCCGAGAAAGATCTTACGTTACTTTCCCATTGCCCCGAGGCTTCAGCGGTTGTTCATGTCAATACATACCGCCGAGGATATGAGGTGGCACTCTACACGGGACATAGTCGAAGGTCAACTGACGCACCCGGCAGATGGGCTTGAGTGGAAAAATTTTGATAACAAGCACCCCTCGTTTGCTGAAGAGGTTCGCAATGTTAGCTCTGAGTATGAGATGTCTGTTTATGAGTATGTACTATTTATGTTGCATTCTTTTAATTGTATTTGTATGTAGGTTACTATTTATGTTGCATTCTTTTAATTGTATTTGTATTTAGGTTACTATTTATGCTGCACGTATTTAATTGTATCTGTATGTTATCCTCTATGTTATCCCTCTTTTACTGTATGTTGCATTCTTTTAGTTAACAGTATACATACATATGGCGCGCACACCACACGGCGATCGTGGTGGGCGTGCAGGTCGTGGGGGCCGTGGAGATTCTACGCTTGATGATCAGGCGGGATCGTCAGGTATAATTCTATATTGTATTGACATTATATTCGTTTATATAAATATTGATGTATTTCAATACATAGGTGATCGACGTAGGCCTCCGCGGGGACTAGCACGTGGCTTGCTAGGGAATCCCCCCCAGGCGCCTCTTATATGTCGTGTTGGGACTCATAGGTAATTTCATAATCCTATATAATATTACTATAATATATCGTATTTAATTCTTATATATTCTTTGTAATTTTCAATTTTAACTGTAGTATCCTTGACGCCACGCCAAGGAACACGTTGCTTGGGATCGTCCGCAACCGATTCTCAAGCCCGTGGATGAGGTGGGCAGATGTGGATGATCGTACACGTCAGTTGATTATTGCTGAATTTAAGGTAGGATGTCAATCATTCATATGCTGTTACCTCTTTGATTTATGTAATCTCTTTGATTTATGTTGTCTACTAAACTGCTTAATGTGTAATGTGCAGAGATATTATCGTTTTGAGGACGGGCAGGAAGCCCATGGCATGACTGTTCTGCACAGATACCTAGAGATGAATTGGCACAAGTGGGTCTACGATTGGAAGAAAAAGGCCCAGACGAAGATGGCTGATGGACAGACACTTAAGGATGTCCGGCCAGATTTCATATCTGCTGCAGTGTGGGACCAGATGTGCAGCATTTGGGACGGCGAGGCCTTCAAGAAGATGTCGGCACAGCGTTCAGCTGCCCGACAGCAGAGTCGTCTCCCACACTGCACTGGGTCTCAGTCGTACGACCTATACCGGGAGAGACTTGAGGTGAGTTTAAAGCATGCACCCTCCCGCTTAGAGTTTTGGTCGCACGCCCACCAAAAGAAAGGTGACGGCGGTTATATCTCACCTGAGGCAGAACGCATTGCTGTAAGTTATTTAATTCTCTTATTTAATATGTATTTAAAATTCGGATATTCTTTTATATTAGTTCATTTTATACTTTGCGTAACATCCCATCCACTACTGTGTTTTTTGTCAGCGACGGTTCGAAGATCTTGCAGTGGCCCGGAGCAGCCAGAGAGGTGACACTCCAGTAGACGAGTCTACGCGTGCAGACGAGGAGATAGAGGATTGGCTGCAAGCTACAGGGGGACCGAAGAAGGGTAGAGTTGTGGGCATTCCCCATGTCCCAGCTTACACCCTAGTCCCTGCTGCGAGATCTCGACGACGCCCTCCCACTGGAGGTAGTGGTGCGAGTGGATCGGGCGCCGGCCCTTCATTATCCGACGACTTCTTCCGGCGGATCATAGAGGGGTGCATGTCAAGCGGTGTAGTGCAGTCAGGCGCACCATCACGCGAGCGGATCTATCAGCTGGCTCAGGAGGTTGTCCACGGCTCTATCGATCCTACAGCTGCCGTTGACGATCTCATGGGTGTAGTACGGGAGGAGGCCATCCGCGTGTGTGCAGTTGTCTTGGCCAACATCTTCCCACCACATATTCGACAGGTAAAAATAATTAAATTATGTATTTCCTTTTTTAATTTATGTAATTTGTAATTGTATTGCTTAGATAAACATAAGATAAAACCCGAACGCCACGCAAACACACACACAGCACCGCGTAGGTATTAGGCACGCGTTACAACTGACGGTACTCGATTCCGACATACGGAGACCGAGTTATCGCCTAGTTTGCGAAACTGAACCACACTTAGCCAAAAAGCCGAAAAAGAGCCCGAAACACGCATCGTCCGTCCGAACGCCACGCAAACACAAACACAGCACCGCGTAGGTATTCGGCACGCGTTACAACTGACGGTACTCGATTCCGATATACGGAGACCGAGTTATCGCCTAGTTTGCGAAACTGAACCACACTTAGCCAAAAAGCCGAAAAAGAGCCCGAAACACGCATCGTCCGTCCGAACGCCACGCAAACACAAACACAGCACCGCGTAGGTATTCGGCACGCGTTACAACTGACGGTACTCGATTCCAACATACGGAGACCGAGTTATCGCCTAGTTTGCGAAACTGAACCACACTTAGCCAAAAAGCCGAAAAAGAGCCCGAAACACGCATCGTCCGTCCGAACGCCACGCAAACACAAACACAGCACCGCGTAGGTATTCGGCATGCGTTACAACTGACGGTACTCGATTCCGACATACGGAGACCGAGTTATCGCCTAGTTTGCGAAACTGAACCACACTTAGCCAAAAAGCCGAAAAAGAGCCCGAAACACGCATCGTCCGTCCGAACGCCACGCAAACACAAACACAGCACCGCGTAGGTATTCGGCACGCATTACAACTGACGGTACTCGATTCCGACATACGGAGACCGAGTTATCGCCTAGTTTGCGAAACTGAACCACACTTAGCCAAAAAGCCGAAAAAGAGCCCGAAACACGCATCGTCCGTCCGAACGCCACGCAAACACACACACAGCACCGCGTAGGTAATAGACACGCGTTACAACTGACGGTACTCGATTCCGACATACGGAGACCGAGTTATCGCCTAGTTTGCGAAACTGAACCACACTTAGCCAAAAAGCCGAAAAAGAGCCCGAAACACGCATCGTCCGTCCGAACGCCACGCAAACACAAACACAGCACCGCGTAGGTATTCGGCACGCGTTACAACTGACGGTACTCGATTCCGACATACGGAGACCGAGTTATCGCCTAGTTTGCAAAACTGAACCACAGTTAGCCAAAAAGCCGAAAAAGAGCCCGAAACACGCATCGTCCGTCCGAACGCCACGCAAACACAAACACAGCACCGCGTAGGTATTCGGCACGCGTTACAACTGACGGTACTCGATTCCGACATACGGAGACCGAGTTATCGCCTAGTTTGCGAAACTGAACCACACTTAGCCAAAAAGCCGAAAAAGAGCCCGAAACACGCATCGTCCGTCCGAACGCCACGCAAACACACACACAGCACCGCGTAGGTAATAGACACGCGTTACAACTGACGGTACTCGATTCCGGCATACGGAGACCGAGTTATCGCCTAGTTTGCGAAACTGAACCACACTTAGCCAAAAAGCCGAAAAAGAGCCCGAAACCCGTATCGTCCATCCGAACGCCACGCAAACACACACACAGCACCGCGTAGGTAATAGACACGCGTTACAACTGACGGTACTCGATTCCGGCATACGGAGACCGAGTTATCGCCTAGTTTGCGAAACTGAACCACACTTAGCCAAAAAGCCGAAAAAGAGCCCGAAACACGCATCGTCCACCCGAACGCCACGCAAACACACACACAGCACCGCGTAGGTAATAGACACGCGTTACAACTGACGGTACTCGATTCCGGCATACGGAGACCGAGTTATCGCCTAGTTATCGACATACTGACACGCGTTACAACTGACACAAACTAAAATAATATAAATATGATCTATTTTGGGGACTCCGTTATTAATATTTTAATTTTGTAGGGTCTTGTTGATGAGACTCGTGGAGGTGGAGATGGCGGCACAGGTGATGCTCGTGGAGGAGATGGTGATTATTTCCGAGCTGATGCGGATGAGACTATGGAGGATGGGACTGGCGATGGGACAGAGATTCCTGATCTTGGGCAGTAGTTGTTTATATTTATATTTTGACTTTCATGTATGTATTTAGCTTTTGAGTTGTATAGATTTGAGTTTGGTATCTAATTATATTAATTGTTGATAGTAAAAGATATGATTGTTATTGATATGCGTATATTGTCATTATTTATTTTTCTTAGTTTATAACAGGTACAACAGGTACAATGTATATGTAAATGAACAGGGGAATTTTGCAATTTTATTATTTTTTTTTTAAAGTGGGTCATTGGCGACGGGACCATTGGTGACGGTCGTGCCGTCGGCAATGAGTCATAGGCGACGGCACGCCGTCGGCAATGACACCCGTCGCGAATGACCCACTTGCCGACGGCGAGCGACGGGAGACCGGGGCGACGACCCATACGGCGACGGGAAGGGCGACGGAAATTGCCGTCGCCAATGACCTCATTGCCGACGGCAATAGGATCATTGGCGACGGTATATGCCGTCGGCAATGACCTACTTTTTTGTAGTGTTTGATGTTGTTTGTTGGTTAAATATGTATTATTAGGTGTCATTTAGTGATCTGGGTTATTAAATCCCAGATCCATAACATCAAGATACTCGAATCTTGCATTTTTAGAAATCTAGAAAAGTGGAAAAATGAGACCTGACAGCCTAATGTCACGGCCTCTAGATCTTTATGTGTTATATGTTTAGGTGTGTTTAATGTTGTAGGTTTGTTCTTTGTTGTTAGCTCTTGGATCTGAGACTTGAATCAAGTCCAGATCAAGTCTAGATTAAAAGTTACAAGTGGTCAAACATCGTTGACCACTCACGATTTCTGTTTCTAGGTAGCCCAGATTTTTACCCAGAAAGTCTGACAAGATTTTTAACATCCCTGATCTTGCTTTCTGTTAATGTTTTGGTCCATTTGTTGGTTTGTACTTGTAGCCTGCCATGTGATCTACAGATCTAAGTCCTCATACCCACCAGATCATGATCAGAATCGATTATATTGTTGGTCAAAATGAGTTGACCGATCAGCCATATGAACTTTCTGGAAAACCCAGAAAGTTCAAGATCCGGTTCTTGAGTATCACTTTGACCGAGCTAGATATATTTTTTGTAGTGTTAATTTGATGATCTGATGCTATGTAGTTGTAGTCTGACATCTTGTCTACATGATATAACCATTAGATCTCATAAAAGAAACATAGACTACAAGTTACAAGGATCAATAGAAGGCATCTAAGGCTGTTCTTCAAATCTGGAAAACCCAGAATTTGAAGAACAGGTCTGACAATGAATTGTTTAGCTTAAATCTCTCTGATCTGATGTTGTATGGCCATGAAACGAGTTGGTGATTGTAGTATTACGTTAGTACTATAATTTTAACACGAATTGCAGTCCAGAAACCATTAGGATCATAGCTTATAAAGCCGGTCAAACCAGCCCCTCGCACACTGATTTGTCAGTGTTCTTGAGTGAAGAACACCTATAGCGACAGAAAGTGTCGCTATAGGCCTATAGCGACAGTTTATTTATTATTTTCTAGAAAATGATTAAAAATTAGAAAAAAATGGTTTTTAATTATTAAAAATACATAATAAATTATGAAAAATTATTTTAAAGTCTGAAAAATAGTTTTTAACTATTTTTGAGTATATTTCTAAAATATTTGGTATTTTTGGAATGTAAATGGTATTTATTTATTTAATTATAATATTAAATAAATTATTTAAAAATAGTTTTAATTCATGAAAAATCATGAAAAAATATATTATGGTATAAGAAAATATTTTAAGTTATTTTTGATGACTTTTAATATTTTGGGATAAATTTCATTAATTAATCAATATTAATGATAATTAGTTTATTTAATGAATATATTAAATAAATTATGGAAAAATAGAATTAATGTTTTAAAAATCATATAAAAATGATTTAAGTGTTATAAAAATATTTTAAGTTATAAAATGTAACTTTTGATATTTTGGCATGAAAATATTAATATTTTAATATTAATAGCAATTATCGGATAATGGATTTAAGTGTTTAAAAATCATATAAATATGATTTTAGGGTATTAAAAATACTTTGATATATTATAATTATATTATAATATTATGTAATGATTTTAATTAATATTTTATATTAAATAAATATTAATGATTAAGGTATTATGTTGTATTTAAATACGGTTTTAAGAATTGAAAAATGTTAATAAATGATAATAATTATCCGAAAATTATTACGAGCCTAGGAAAAATGTTTTGACTGATTAGAAATTATTTGTGATAATGGTTAAGTGTTTAAGCAGAGTTTAACTGAACTTAAACTTGAGTATTGACCGACTAGATCGTCGGGATGTTAGAATGGTGTCGATTTCAACTCAGACTTAAATAGTCTATCTTAATATTAGGTCTTGTGTGCTATAAAGATTGATAGGGTTATGTGATATGTGTTTAGGTTATTCTGTGTGTATAAATATAACAGTATTATACTGTGATGATATTATTCTAATATTGGAGATCTATATTATTAATATTAGGTCTTCGGGGTAAAGCGTTATAAATTACGTGCGGTAATCAACGGTTCAGGCAAGTTTTCTTATACTTAACTCTAATAAGAGTAGTTTCTTCAAGCTTATGGTTAATCATTGCTGATTGCCACTAAAATTGTATTCTGTACATCTTGCATGTATAAGTCAGGTATGAAAGGCTGATCACCTTCATTACCAGTTGGTTCAGAAATGTTTGTTCATGTATAATACTTGTTCAGTCAAAAATTTGTTCGTGCTAGTTCTCAATTATATTGATGAATTATAGGAAGCCCATTATTCATACTCTTCAATCATGATATATCGTTATATTATTGTATATAAACTTGCTGGGCAACTTTCATGCTCACTCTTGCTATATCATGATAAAACATTGCAGATAAGGCGAATGCGTTCAAATACAAGAAACGATTAAGTCAAGTTCAGCTTGGGATATAAAGTGCGGCTAGTATGTAATAGTATAGTTTAATAAATGTGTTATATGTTAGAAAATTTATGAATTGCGTATAAGTTAAGGTTACTCGACCATGGGGAATAGTGTGTAATGTATTGTATAAACAATTTATGTTTATATCTTCCGCAAATAGTTATAGAATTAGTGTACCGAATCCGCGGTGATTTGGGGCCCGGATTCGGGGCTACTACAGTTGGTATCAAAGCTGTTGGTTATGAAGCTTAGGTAGGAAAACCTGAGACCAATAACCGCAGTGATTAGGATAAGACTAACTAAAATAGAGTTAGTTGGTCGGTAAGATTCAAAGATGAATCTCGGTGAGTGTAAAGACACAGAGTTCCCTAACTCTGATAATAAAGTTGAACAGTAACGGTAAATAGATCGAGTCTAAAAGACTAAAAGTGCAGGGATAGAAGATCGTAAAACAAAATGATCATAGGCATAGAAATAAATTGTAATATATACGATAAGATCACCCCGTGATCTGATAAGGTTATGACAGCTAGAAAGAATCAATCTTATGATTGAAAAGTTTACAGCAAGATGCTGTGTGTAAGTTGTACTATGAAATTGTACTATGAAAACTCATGAAAGAGTTATGGATTATGAATACGAATTGAATTAGTATTGAAAAAGGGGGTTATGATTAGGTGGGGATTTCAATGAGGACTCGTGTCAGTAACTGAGTTGTATGATTCCTTGTATGGGCGGGGAATTGTGCTTGGTGTAAAAACTACTTAGTTGGTGGCATTGGTAATAGTTGAAATGTTGTGTCACGCTAGTTGTTATATACAGATAAATAGGTCCTAGGTAGAGAATATAGGATTAAGTACGAGTTCTTAGAACTCATACTTATGTGACATTCTTGACACATAGTTATATGAAATGTTTATGAGCCCCTCAGCGAACGGACGCCAAAGGTCAGACTAGGGTAAGTTCGTAAACTCATATAATTGTGGCCAGGTTATGAACTCATAAGTGTGGTTTTATGAACTGGGTATAGTTGTGTGTGAATGGAGTGTTAAGGATTATAGAGACAGATAGATTGTTAAGCATATGATCATTAGTGGAGATTTAGGTTTTCCTAAACCCCTAGCTTTGCTAAACCTCAATTTTTGACATCAAGCTAAATACGCACTATGTGTCCTTTAAAAAAATTGTTTTTATTTATCACTTATGCACCATGTGACCTGGTGCAGAGATGATAAAAAATGATGTAGTTATCAATGCAGAATTACTTGGTGTTGGATGTGATCTAAGGATCGTCAGCCCACTACAGTATGATGTAGTATAACAAAGTCACAAAATGACTAAATCCTCAACGGACTGTTAAATACAGTGTGGCATCATGACGTCATTCTCAAAAATGTTTTATTGAAAGAAATTTCCGAAACCAAATTGTTTTTCTGTGGAATTAAATAAGACTAAGGTAAAATTTTTGTGCCTTTGGCAGTGATGGAAAAACAGATAAAATGAGTACTTGGCCAGTACAGGGCATATTGGGCTGATCACCCTTGGTGTCCGTAAGTAATGACGGTTTGCGGATGAATTTCCATAAAACCTTTGCGAAAATGAAAAACAAACAGTCTATACGATTCCTCAGCACAGTTTTAAAAATTTTACCCTTGTGAGTGGTGTATTGGGTAGCATATGAAATATGTGTGAATGGTGTAAAGTGCACGGTGTAAGGTGTAAGGTGAATTTCGGGGACGAAATTCTTAGAAGGAGGGGTGAATGTGACAACCCGAGAAATTAGACAATTTATGAAAATCTTAAATGATTGATTTAAGGTTAAACAATAGACCTGGACAGAAAATAAATGTATGCGTTTGATGTTATTGGGATTGAATTTTGAGGATTTCAAAATTCGGTGAAGGATATAGGTGAATTATTCAGGATTAAGGATTTATGTAAATATGCTCTGTGTATATGGTTAATGATGTGTACAGAATGTGGTTAAAGGTCATGGGATGATCAGATAAATTATATATGTGACAAACCCTAAGTTTATTTTAAGAACGTCAACGTTCAGTTAGAAAACTCTAACGTCTAATAAAAAACCCTCTAAATCGGTTCTGGAAACCCTAGTTTCAGTTCCGGGAAATCCGAAACCCTAAATCGGATATTGAAAACCCTAGATTGGGAATGCAATGTTATATACAAGGTTAAACGTCATTAATATTTAATTAATTAGGGAAAACCCTAATGAATTATCTAAAATCTTAATTGATTATTTGAAAACCCTAATACCAGATCTGAAAATCCTAATTTCAGATTCTGATAAAATGAAACCCTAATCTGGGAATATAACGGAGAATTTTAATGCTTTAGTGGTACTAATTAAGTACTAATTAGGGTAAAGGTTAATTAATTAGCAAACCCTAATTTCTAATTTTTGTAACCCTAATTGTTCCGTCAGAAACCCTAATGCTCAATTATGAATTTAATTGCTAAAAATTAGCAATGCTACTTAGGAAACCCTAATCCTAATTATTTCAATTTATGAGTAATTAGAAAACTCTAATTTAATTACAAGATTTAATTTCTAAAATTAGAAAATTTATTTTTTATTAGAAACCCTAATTAGTGGGTTATAAACCCTAATCTGTGAATTTGACCCTAATTGCGTAATTATCAATTTTAATTAGAAATTATTAATCCTAATTAACAAGATTCATGTATGATTAAGGAATTTTAATATAATTAGTAAATCCTAATTATAATTTTGAAATGTCAATTTTCTATTTTTATAACCGAAATTCAGAAATGTTAGAAATTAAATTTGCAAAGTTAAGGGTTAAAACCTAAACCCTAAAATGCTAAGTCCTAAACCCTAAAATCTAAACCCTAAACCCTAAACCCTAAGGGTTTGTATCAAAAAAAATACCATTTTAGAATTAAATTTGCATGAAAAAGACTAAAATGCCCTTAGTGCATTATGGTGACTTAACTTGCAAGAATTGGCCTAGAGAAGTTGGTGACCAAACCATAGTCTAGCCATGTGCCTTAACTCCACATAAATCAGCGAACACATCAGCCATTTCATTGCAACAATAATTTATATAGATTTAGAAAGAGAAAACCACACACTTTCATTTTCATTTTCTCCCTAGCCATTCCTCTCTCTTCATTTTCGAGATCTAGAGTGAGAGAGAAAGAAAATATGAAGCATAATCAGTTCATAGCAATTTAAGATCAAAACATCAAGATCAGAAATCAAAATCAAAGCATAAAAGGTATAAAAACCCTAAATTTCGAAATCTATGATTTTGATGTTTGATGTTCTTGTTTGTTGGTTAAATATGTATTATTAGGTGTCATTTAGTGATCAGGGTTATTAAATCTCAGATCCATAACATCAAGATACTCGAATCTTGCATTTTTAGAAATCTGGAAAAGTGGAAAAATGAGACCTGGCAGCCTAATGTCAGGGCCTCTAGATCTTTATGTGTTATATGTTTAGGTGTGTTTAATGTTGTAGGTTTGTTCTTTGTTGTTAGCTCTTGGATCTGAGACTTGAATCAAGTCCAGATCAAGTCTAGATTAAAAGTTACAAGTGGTCAAACATCGTTGACAACTCACGATTTCTGTTTCTGGGTAGCCCTAGATTTTTACCCAGAAAGTCTGACAAGATTATAAACATCCCTGATCTTGCTTTCTGTTAATGTTTTGGTCCATTTGTTGGTTTGTACTTGTAGCCTGCCATGTGATCTAAAGATCTAAGTCCTCATACCCACCAGATCATGATCAGAATCGATTATATTGTTGGTCAAAATGTGTTGACCGATCAGCCATATGAACTTTCTGGAAAACCCAGAAAGTTCAAGATTCGGTTCTTGAGTATCACTTTGACCGAGCTAGATCTTTTGTTTGTAGTGTTAATTTGATGATCTGATGCTATGTAGTTGTAGTCTGACATCTTGTCTACATGATATAACCATTAGATCTCATAAAAGAAACATAGACTGCAAGTTACAAGGATCAATAGAAGGCATCTAAGGCTGTTCTTCAAATCTGGAAAACCCAGAATTTGAAGAACAGGTCTGACAGTGAATTGTTTAGCTTAGATCTTTCTGATCTGATGTTGTATGGCCATGAAACGAGTTGGTGATTGTAGTATTACGTTAGTACTATAATTTTAACACGAATTAGCAGTCCAGAAACCATTAGGATCATAGCTTATAAAGCCGGTCAAACCAGCCCCTCGCACACTGATTTGTCAGTGTTCTTGAGTGAAGAACACCTATAGCGACAGAAAGTGTCGCTATAGGCCTATAGTGACAGTTTATTTATTATTTTTTCGGAAAATGATTAAAAATTAGAAAAAAATTGTTTTTAATTATTAAAAATACATAATAAATTATGAAAAATTATTTTAAAGTCTGAAAAATAGTTTTTAACTATTTTGAGTATATTTCTAAAATATTTGGTATTTTTGGAATATAAATGGTATTTATTTATTTAATTATAATATTAAATAAATTATTTAAAAATAATTTTAATTCATGAAAAATCATGAAAAAATATTTTATGGTATAAGAAAAAAATTTAAGTTATTTTTGATGACTTTTAATATTTTGGGATAAATTTCATTAATTAATCAATATTAATGATAATTAGTTTATTTAATGAATATATTAAATAAATTATGGAAAAATAGAATTAATGTTTTAAAAATCATATAAAAATGATTTAAGTGTTATAAAAATATTTTAAGTTATAAAATGTAACTTTTGATATTTTGGCATGAAAATATTAATATTTTAATATTAATAACAATTATCGGATAATGGATTTAAGTGTTTAAAAATTATATAAATATGATTTTAGGGTATTAAAAATATTTTGATATATTATAATTATATTATAATATTATGTAATGATTTTCATTAATATTTTATATTAAATAAATATTAATGATTAAGGTATTATGTTGTATTTAAATACGGTTTTAAGGATTGAAAAATGTTAATAAATGATAATAATTATCCGAAAATTATTACGAGTGTATCAGTCCCCGAATCCGGGCCCTGAATCGACGCGGACTCGGTACACTAATTCTTTCACTATTTGCGGAAGATATAAACATAAATTGTTTATACAATACATTACACACTATTACCCAAGGTCGAGTAACCTTAACTTAATACACATTTCATAAATTTTCTAACATATAACACATTTATTAAACTATATTATTACATACTAGCCGCACTTTATATCCCAAGCTGAACTTGACTTTAACCTTTTTCTGTATCCGAACGCATTCGCCTTATCTGCAATGTTTTATCATGATATAGCAAGGGTGAGCATGAAAGTTACCCAGCAAGTTTATATACAATAATATAACGATATATCATGATTGAAGAGTATGAATAATGGCTTGCTATAATTCATCAATATAATTGAGAACTAGCACGAACAAATTTTTGACTGAACAAGTATTATACATGAACAAACATTTCTGAACCAACTGGTAATGAAGGTGATCAGCCTTTCATACCTGACTTATACATGCAAGATGTACAGAATATAATTTTCGTGGCAACCAGCAATGATTAACCATAAGCTTGAAGAAACTACTCTTATTAGAGTTAAGTATAAGAAAATTTGCCTGAACCGTTGATTACCGCACGCAATTAATAACGCTTTATCCGAAGACCTAGTATTAATAATATAGATCTCCAATATTAAAATAATATCATTACATTATAATACTGTTATATTTATACACACAGAATAACCTAAACACATTACCACATAATCCTATCAGTCTATAACACACATAAGACTAGGTATCAAGTCAAACTATTGCAGTTTGAGTTGAAACTAACACAATTCTAACATCCCGACGGTCTAGTCGGACAAATATCGAGTTTAAGTTCAATTAAACTCTGTCTAACCACTTAACAATATCACAGATAATTTTCTTATTAAACAAAACATTTTTCCTAGGCTCGTAATAATTTTCGGATAATTATTACCATTTATCAATATTTTTCAATCACTAAAACCGTATTTAAATAAATTAAATACCCCGTAATTCCTTAATCATTAATATTCATTTAATATAAAATATTAATAAAAATCCTTACATAATATTATAATATAATTATAATATCAAAAAGTATTTTTAATACCTTAAAATCATAATTATATGATTTTCCAACACTTTAATTCATTATCCGATAATTGCTATTAATATTAAAATATTAATATTTTCATGACTAAATATAAAAAGTTATATTTTATAACTTAAAATATTTTTATAACACTTAAATAATTTTTATATGATTTATAAAGCATTAATTCCATTTTTCCTTAATTTATTTAATATATCTATTAAATAAATTAATTATCATTAATATTGATTAATTAATGAATTTCATCACAAAATATTAAAAGTCATCTAAAATAACTTAAAATATTTTCTTATACCATAAAATAATTTTTCATAATTTTTTATGAATTAAAACTATTTTTAAATAATTTATTTAATATTATAATTAAATAAATAAATACCATTTATATTCCAAAAATACTAAATATTTTTGAAATATACTCAAAATAGTTAAAAACTATTTTTCAGACTTTAAAATAATTTTTCATAATTTATTTTGTATTTTTAATAATTAAAAACTATTTTTTTTCTAATTTTAAATTAATTTCCAGAAAAATAAAAATAATTTGTCGCTAAAGGTCTATAGCGACACTTTCTGTCGCTATGGGTGTTCTTGAGTGTTCTTGAGTGTTCTTGACAGACACCGAGTGGGTAGGTTTGACAGTGATTTAATCCATGCTACACTTAATTTCTGGTCTGCTAATGCTGATGGTTATGTAGTATAAGTGTAATACTACAATTATCAACCAAGATCCTAGCCAAAACACAACATAACAGCAAGATCTGGGCTCCCGAAATGTCTGACAACTATGTTCTTCATTTTCTGGGTTTTCCAGAAAATGAAGAACAGACGAGGTACTAGTTTTCGATCCTTGTAACTTGCAGTCTATGCTTTGTTCATGAGATCTAATGGTTTAATCTTGTAGACAAGATGTTAGACTACAACTACAAAGCTTCAGATCATCAAATTAACACTACAAACAAAAGATCTAGCTCGGTCAAAGTGATACTCAAGAACCGGGTCTTTAACTTTCTGGGTTTTCCAGAAAGTTCATATGGCTGATCGGTCAACACATTTTGACCAACAATATAATCGATTCGGTTCATGATCTGGTGGTTATGAGGACTTAGATCTGTAGATCACATGGCAGGCCACAAGTACAAACCAACAAATGGACCAAAACATTAACAGAAAGCAAGATCAAGAGCTTTGAACATCTTGTCAGACCTCCTGGGAAAATTCTGGGTTACCCAGAATTCATTTCCCGTGAACGGTCAACTACATTTGACTGACTATATCTTTCAATCTAGACATGCTATGAACCTGATTCAAGTTTCAGAATAAAGAACACATAGCATACTACAGATCTATAACATATAACACACAAAACAACTTAACATATACGGATCTAAAGGCCCTGACATTTTCTTGTCAATCAACATTTTCCAACATTTCCAGATTTCATAAATTGCTAGATTCAAGCATCTAGATGTTATGGATCCATGATCCAACAACCCAGATCTCTGATTGACACCTTATAACACATATTTAACCAACAAACAACAACATTAAACATCAAAATCATAAATTTTGAAATTTAGGGTTTATACCTCTTTTGAGCTTTGATTTTTATTCTGGTCCATTGTGATCTGCTCTTGCTAAGCTAAGAAGTGTTCTTGGCTTATCTTAACACTCTCTCCCATCCCCCATTCACGAATTTTCAGAGAGAGAAAGAGTTGGAGAGAATGAAAATTAAAGTGAGACTTTTCTCTTTCCTTTTAATTTATATTTTTGATTGGGTTCAATGAATTTGATAGCAAGATGTGGCTGATTACTGGATTTGTCAAAGGCTATGCTAGGTTTAAGCTAGGGTTGTTCACCAACCCATGATCTTGGCTAGATTTGCAAGTTGTCTAATATAATACACTAAAAGGGCATTATTGTCCTTTTCTTATATTTCTAGAAAATTTGCCTTAGGGTTTAAGGTTTAGACATTTTAGGGTTTAGGGTTTAACCCTTTAGGGTTTATATGTTAACCCTTAAATATTTAGCAACTTGGATTTCAAAATAATTCTCTAATAAAATTTAAAATAGAAAATTTTAAACTTTTAACTTATAATTAGGGCTTCCTAATTATATTATAATTTCCTAATCATGAATCAATCTTGCTAATTAGGACTAATTTATCCTAATTAAAATTACTAATTTAGCACTTAGGGTCATAATTGCACATTAGATTTCAAAACCACATATTAGGGTTTTAAATAAAAATAATATTTCAATCTTAGAAATTAGATTTCTTAATCCGATTAGGGTTTCTAATAACTTGACAATTAGGATATATATATTTCCTAATTAACATTGCTAATTAAGCAATTAAATCCATCACTGCACAATTAGGGTTCAAAATGGTCATTAGGGATTTCAAACCACAAATTAGGGTTTCTAATAAATTTTCTAATTTTAGAAATTAAATCTTGTAATTAGATTAGGGTTTTCTAATTAATTATAAATTGAAATAATTAGGATTAGGGTTTCCTAATTAGCATTGCTAATTTTAGCAATTAAAACCACAATTGAGCATTAGGGTTTCTGACGGAACAATTAGGGTTCCATAAATTGAAAATTAGGGTTTGTAAATTAATCAACCTTTACCCTAATTAGTACCTAATTAATAACACTAAAGCATTAAAATTCTCCGTTATATTCCCAGATTAGGGTTTCATTTTATCAGAATCTAAAATTAAGGTTTTCAGATCTGGTATTAGGGTTTTCCCTAATTAATAAAAATTATTGGCGTTTAACCTTGTACATAACATTGCATTCCCAATCTAGGGTTTTCAATATCAGATTTAAGATTCCGTACACCCGGAACTGAAACTAGGGTTTCCAGAACCGATTTCTAGGATTTCTTATTAGACGTTAGGGTTTTCTATCCGAACGCTGTCGTTCTTAATATAAACTTAGGGTTTGTTACAGATATAAATTATCTGATCAACCCATGACCCTTAACCACATTCTGAACACATCATTAACCATATTCAAAGCACATAGTCACATAAATCCTTAATCCTGAATAATTCACCTATATCCTTCACCGAATTTTGAAATCCTCAAAATTCAATCCCAATAACATTACACGCATACACTTATTTTCTGTCTAGGTCTATTATTTAACCTTAATTCAATAATTTAAGATTTTCATAAATTGTCTAATTTCTCGGGTTGTCACATTCACCCCTCCTTATAGTTTAATAAATGTGTTATATGTTAGAAAAATTATGAATTGTGTATAAGTTAAGGTTACTCGACCTTGGGGAATAGTGTGTAATGTATTGTATAAAAAATTTATGTTTATATCTTACGCAAATAGTTATAGAATTAGTGTACCGAATCCGCGGCGATTTGGGGCCTGGATTCGGGGCTACTACAGTTCATCAAGTCCATGAACGTTGCAGGTGCGTTAGTTAAACCAAAAGACATAACCAGAAACTCGTAGTGACCATACCGAGTTCTGAACGGTGTCTTCAGTACATCCTCTGGCCTCACCTTCAATTGATAATAACCACTTCTCAAGTCTATCTTAGAGAAATACCTCGTTCCCTTCAACTGATCAAACAGGTCATTGATTCTAGGTAATGGATACTTGTTTTTAATCGTGACCTTATACAATTCTCTGTAATCAATGCAAAGCCGCATCGATCCATCTTTTTTCTTAACAAACAACACCGGTGCTCCCCATGGCGAAACACTCAGCTGAATATACTTCTTGTCAAGCAATTCTTGCAATTGGCACCATCAATTCTTTCATCTCTACTGGGGCCATTCTGTATGGTGCCTTAGATATCGGAGCCATTCCTGGTAGTAGGTCAATCACAAACTCGATTTGTCGATCTGGCGGAAGACCCGGTAAATCGTATGGAAATACATCTACAAAATCTCTTATATCTCTTCTAACTTAGCACTCTTCTTCTGTGTATCGACTATGTAGGATAAATATCCTACACATCCTTCTCTCAACAACTTCTTGGCTTGCATCACCGTTAGACAACTTGCTTATCGAGGTGACTTGCTTCCATAAAACATAACCTTTGACGGAGTCATAAGGTTAATACACTTTCTTTGGCAATCAATTACTACTACGTAATTATATAACCAATCCATTCCCAGTATAACATCAAATTCACCAAGTCTAATTGGTGTCAAATCTACCATCATCTCGTGACCTTTTATAACCACTCCACAATTCCTATATATGAATCTAACAGGAATCACTTCCCTATTCGCAATCTCTATACTTAAGGGAAATTCTAATTCTTCCTGAGGCAAATCTAAATTCTGAGCAAATTCATCGAATATAAATTAACAAGTAGCACCCGAATCAAATAGTACATAAGCATTAATACCATTAATCAGAATGATACCTGACACCACATCCTTAGACTGTACAGCATCCTGCACGGTCATATTGAAAGTACTCGCAGTGGGTCGCCTTGATTGTGTTGGTCCAGTGATAGTCAATGCACCACCACCGTTGTTGTTTCCTTTTTTGCCACCTGCACTTCCTGCTGGCTTCTTAGGGAAATCACTAGCCACGTGATCCTTTGAACCGCAGGTAAAGCATGCTCCTTTCTTTGGACTAAAACAGTTCGATGCAATGTGTCCCTCCTGACCACAGTTGAAACACACTCTCTTTCCCTTCAAACATACTCCAGTATGGTTCTTCCCGCAAGTTGCGCAAGCCTCAAACTTTTTCTTCTGTTAATTTCCTTGTTGTCCTCCCGTAGTCAAATTCTCGCTCCATTTCCTCTTCTGACTATTACTTCCAACATTACTACCACCAGCCTTATTCTCATGTTCATTCTTCTTCTTCTGTTCTTGATTGTACTTAATCAAGGCATCGCTTCCACCTTTCGCGATGATTGCCTTCTCCAGTAAAGCCGTAAATGTGTTTAGCTGGAACATTGAAACTTTGTTGTAAAGCCAGGGTTTCAATCCTTGTTCAAACCTTCTCGTTTTACGCTCATCGATATTGACTTGATAAGTGGCAAACCTTGCCAACTCGTTAAACTTCGCAGCATATTCCAGCACCGTCATAGTTCCTTGCTTCAACTCCAGAAATTGCACTTCCAGCTAATTCCGAGAACTTGCTGGAAAGTACATCTCGAAGAACATTTCTTTGAATTAACCCATGCTATCACTCATTGTCCTCCACGAACCTTGTTTACTTGCCACTAGTAGCTAGCCTCAGACTTCAGCATGAACATTGTGAACGCAGTCTTTTGATCTTCATTAACTCTATCAACGTCGAACACCTTCTCCATTTCTATGATCTAGGTTTGGGCTTCCACTGGATTCATATATCCTCGAAACTCTGGCGGTCCAACCGCTTTAAATTCCTTAAAAGTTGTGACTTGAGCTTGCAGTTGATTCGCAAGGGCACCCGTCAACAGAGCTACCAACTGCTGAACCGGATTAGCGTTGGTCTCATTGTTATTATTAGTAGACCCCTCAGGAGGTGCTTGCTAACGTGGTTATCTTTATCTAGGAGGCATTTTCTGTTAAAATATACGCTTATTAGCTCATTACTCAACTTCTTGGGTATTTAAAGTTTAATTTAAACATTCCAAGATTAAAGCTTTAACACATAATATTTCAAATAAACTCTAATATTTTATTCATTCATAAAGTTTTAGAACATACTCAAAATAGCATAACTGCTATAAACATCTACCTTCCTGAACTAGACCAGTTTTAGGATTACATACTCATATTATCACTTTATTTATCTCAAAATAAGGGATTCACAGCTTATTTATTCACATAATTAACCACACATTATTATCTATCTTATTCTATCTAGGCATATTAAGACGTCGTAAGGCTTCCCGACGTTCCTCCTCCATGATACGATATGTCGTTCTACGATCCATCATGAACCACGACGTATTCTCAAACTGAGGTGGATAATAGTAGACTCGATCCTGGGCCCTATCAATCGTCGAATTAAAAGCATAATTCATCTCCTTCATCTTGGCTTTCTTCACTTGAACCTTAGCCTCAACACGGTCTGCACGTTAAGTCAGCTTCATCCACTCATCCTCTGCTCTTGCACGCTTAGCTGACTCCTCCTTGAAATCATCTTTCAATTTCTCCATGTCCGTCTTCATCTTCTCATGTACTACCAACAGGTCTTCTTGCTGACCCTTTGTATGAACTAATCCCACTCTGTGTTCCCAAGTTTTGAGTCGAGTTCCTGAATCTTCGCATCCTTTTGCTCCATCGAAGCGTGATGCATCTCAACCATTTCCTTCAGCTCCTCGACCTCGTCCTGTAACTCTACATTACGTTCGTATAGAGCATTATACATCTTTGTTGATATGGAGTTTGGTGGAAACTCCTCAGGATCCTCCTCCTCATCATCCTCCTCTACCTCCTCAGAGTTATCCTACACGGGATCGGTCATAGGCTCATCCTCTTAGATCAACTGCTCCATCACTACATGAATATCCCGGGGCTCACCATCTATAGATCTCTGAGGTATCACCTCTCTAAATGGACTGGATCCTCCTTCGATACTCGCGAGCACATAAGTTATTAACATATATCACATAATGTATTTTATTGTTTAGCTTCAATAGATACCTTAATCCATTCCTTAAAACTCGATAAGAGTTAAACACGTCTATGTTTTCTATTTTCTTAAAGGTTACTTCCTAAGGTTTTCCCACCTAAGGTTTATAACCTAAATCTCTGATACCAACCTGTGACACCCCCAAATCCAGGTACTCCATTCCCAAAGAATTTGGTGCTCACTTATCAAAAACTATTATATATAACTACCTATAATAAGGAACAAAGACATAATTAGAATAATTTAAACAACAATCTTTCCCATTAAAGGGTTACATCATCATTTCAAATTAAATCTCAGGTAATCTAACCTTAAAACTTTTTACATCAGTTTGTGGAATACATCACATATTTAAAACAAGTCATGAAACATAAAACATAAAATTATCATAAGTCTTCATCATTTGGATATCTTGACCTTGCCTTTGCTAGTCGACGGCTCATCAACTTTCTCCACTTTAGCTGCAGTGTTAATTGCAAGAGTGAGCAAACAAATGCTCACTGATATAGAACGTAGCAATGATAATAACATGAGAGTGAACAACGAAAGTTGAACAATAAGGAACTTGTTCTACAAATCAAACTAGATAACAAGTTCGAACTTTAATTATCTGAGGGTCTTAAGACCACGAACTAGGTCCCTGGTACTTAGGTATTATTACCCAACCTTAACAGTCATTTAGACTACACGGACCCTTCTTATCGTACTTAGGGGGATTAGCCCTTTGTACCATGTATTGTGCACAAACATCTAAACGTTACACGTATAAAATCCCCTATGTTAGGGTTGTTCCTCTTAGTTTGGATTTAGAATTTCCTCACTAAAGAAAATTTAGCTTGGAACTAGCTTATCAGTGTTTCTAGAATTTTAGAACACTATGAATATAGATTAATTCAATCAATAAAGGTTTGCTTACTACTTGAAGGTTTAATACAACGATAAAGCTTTGAACAAGGTTATCAACGTCAAAGATTGAATAACAATAATATATAATTGAGTAATCATGATATACATGCAAAGCTCTATAGAAGAGTTAAAACAATCTCCCTTGAATCAATGTATTAGAACATTATAAGCTTTGAATAATAATTAGGAAACTAAATCTCGCTCAATGTAACGAATTAGGTTATATAAGCTTGTACAAACATATGCAAGATAGGTTAAGCTTGCTCAAATTCATAAAGAATGTTAGAAACTTGCAGAATAATAATATAGGAATGGAAACTTGCGTTCGATATGAAAAGAACAAAGTTCAAAAGCTAGCTCAAGTGTAAAGAGATAAGGTTTAGAACTTGCACAATTATAAAAGTAGGGTTAGAGAACTTGACTCGTGCGTAGGTTACACAATCACTACTCACGTTCACCCCAAGTCCTACACATATCCATATGTATTGACAATACACATTAGTTACACTAACATTACCGTTGCTTTCTACTTTTAGTATAGCTACTAACTAAGTTTAAGTTTAAACAACATCGCATCTTTTCATGAACATTACTTTTTATCTGTATTACAACTACTTAAGTGATCATGTCATTGCACCACATACACATTAACAACTTCATACAACATCCTATTATATGTCCAACATGTTATTATTAAGTTAAACTAACACACAAAGGATTGCACTTGCATTCGCGCATCTCGACGCCCTCTGATTGGCTCCAAATACACAACAGTCCTAAAGATGGATATTTTTACCCTTCATAACAATTTCAAATTAAAACCCTTAAAGAATAAAAGTTATAGGCCTATTCTTCCTCTTTCCGAATCATTTTGAATAACCTAAATCGGAGTTCGTATGAAAATGTTATGGTCATTGTACTACAGGATGTCAAAACTGTCCGACCTAGACCACTTTTTCAGCACTGGGGCGCGAGTCAGTGGCACCGGGGTACGAATTCCAATGCTGGGGCATGAACTTTTGGCCCATTTATGGCGTTGGGGCACAAAATTTGGTGCCTGGGGACGCCAAATTACAGAACACCCAAAACCAGAAACAAAATCAAGCTATTGAGTCTTAATTTCTAACACCAATTAACATGTGTAATCCATGTAAAGTACACATAAATATTACCAAGCATATATTGTAAGACCCCAAATTATTATTTAATGAAATTAAATTTCCTCTATTTATTATCTTGAAATTGTAAGGGTTGATTTGATTAATGTGGTAAGTTATGGGTAAAATGTGCAATTATTTCAAACAAGCAAGTGGTTTTAAAATATTCATTGTTGACGAGGAATATTCGTTTGGTCGAGGAATATTTTTACTGTCAGGGAATATTCGTACGACGGCGCAGCCTTGTGTGGGCCCCATAACGGAAAGCGATTGGATGAAGAAAACGACAAGAATAAGTTGGTTATAAATAACGGTGTAGTTGTTACCGTTAATACTATTGGAATACCCGGTGGTTAAAATACAGTAGCACACAGTATTACTCCAATTATTGATTCTTACGTAAGAAGGCACTATTCAATAATTGTTACAGTAATTACTGTTCAGTATTTTATTTTATTGGTTCAATAATTGCTGCGTTGATATTTTATATTACTGTTGTTGTTTAATAATTGTCATTACACAGTGTTTTCTATTATCGGAGCAATAATTCATATTATCTAAATAATATTATTAGATAACATATTGGCAATATCTAGAAAGTTCTGTCTAAGGAGAGGTTTGGTCATCTAATTGCGCGCCAGTAAGAAGAGATCCTTATTGAAAAGCCCCCTCTTTCCTGGGAACTGCTTGGTTGTCAGTATTGTGATTCTGTAATATTATTTGTGAATAATTAATTATCGATTTATCTGATGAGTAAAATATTAATTTTATGTAGATATAGATGGAGAAAATTTTTAATGTGACAATTGTTGAAAATTAATATTTTATCTTCTTTTGATAAAATAATTCATTTAAATATATTATTTTAATAATATAATAATGCTGATATTTTTACAATAAATGTGGAATATATGAGTATATTAGGAAGAAGAGTATTTTTGATGCATTAAATGATTAACACATGTTTTGTGTGTCGGTAGACCCCAATTCTTGACCGAAATTTGATTATAACCTGTAAAATTGCCCGTTTGTGGATTTCGGTCAAATTTTGTTTAGAATTTGGAAAAACTTTCTTCTGCAAAGTTGTAGAGAATGAAATTTCATATGGAAAGGACATGTAGTTCAAATTTTTCTGATAAAAGGGCTATTTATTATGAATTATTGAAGTTCTGAAATAATTAATTTTTGGAAGTTTTATTTATTTTTTTGATAAAAAAATGTTTTTTGTATTTTGTGGACATCATTAACATGTGCAAAGTGCTGAAATCAGATGTCTAGAGGTGGGCTAAGGAAAATTTGATAAATATATTAATATTATATTAAATTTTTTGCTTTGGTGTTCTAAGCATTTTTCTATAAATAGGGTGCTTAGGTTGGAATTTAAAATCACACCAGAAACTGAAGTTTTCTCTCTATTTCTCTCTCGATATATTGAACGTATTCTTGTGAGTATTTTGATACCTTGAGTGTTGATATACGGTGCAAGTTCTCTTCAGCACTATATCTAGCATTCCAGTCAGAAGTACCATCTTTTCGAGGTAAGGGATTATATTTTCTTTTTAAATGATATTATTTTCTTCAATATCATTATGCCAAAATATTGGTTTGAACTTTTAATCACATTTGGAACTTTTTGTGTCGGGGTTACTATTCACGTATATGGCACTATTCACGTATACGACATTATTCATCGAAAAATGAATTTTTTTCCTTTTTTGTCCAAAATATCTATTATGGATACTAGCTTTGATTGTATCCATGTTTTGATCATTCTTGAATTTTACTTCACTATGATTATTTATGAGGTATTTTTTGACATGAAATAGCTGAAATACGAATCATTGATATTTATTCTTTTGTTTCACTGGATTCGTTTCCTTTATAATATTGTTCATCATCCTCAGTCCTAAATGATGATATTATTGAATATCTTTAGCCTGTAGTGCAAAGATAAATGATTTTATAATGAATATCTTTGGCCCGTAGTGCAAAGATGAACAGGTGTTTAGATGAACATGACCGACTGATGAATATCTTTGGCCTGTAGTGCAAAGATGAAAATTTGATTCAAGATGAATATTGATTGATGTGACAGGGATAAAATATTGACGATGGACTTTTAAATTCATAGATTATAGTAGATTTCATTCTCTACGTAACTCTTCTATGAATTATTATTTCCGCTGCGAATATTGATCTGAAACTTGTTATCTATTGTATTTTATCAGATTTTTCCCTGTTGAAGACTAACGATAATTTGTTCTATATTATCTTAGTTATAATATTCTTTACTGGGCTAGTTGAGCTCACCCTTTTCCTTTTTGTTCCATTTTTCTCCTAAGGAGGCGAGAATGTAGCGAGTACTAGTCGGGGTACGGAATGAAGGTTCTAGGAAGTTGTTTTAGTAGTCCTCACCATTTTTGTAAAGTATTGTATCAATAATTGTAATGAGGACTTAGTTGGGTATGTTTATTGTCTAGATGACAATATTTGTATTTAAACTCAAAGTTTATGGGTTGTATTAATAAATTTGTAGTTGTTTTTATACCATGTTATTGACGACTTAGAATGGGTGATGTATACCTATTTTGGGGGCGTCACAGTTGGTATCAGAGCTTATGGATATGATCTCTGATAGAGATCGGGGAATAGAACTAGGAGGGGAGAGACGAGTAAATCCTTCGCTAGTGTGTCCTACCTAAGCTTATTTGTTAGTTGGTCAATATATAGGGATATTATGTGATATGTTGATTTCTTTAATTAACCCTTATTTTATGGCAGTATTTGAGAATGTCAACTGAGAATGTTAACAGTGGAGTGTATGAGACCATGGAGACGTCTATGAGGAGAACGTGCACCAGGCTGGCAATGTTCCTCCTGTGAACAATGCCACTGAGCAGATGATGAATGACGGGATATTTAGAAGCTTTTTGCAGTTCATGCAAAATTAGACGAGGGAGATTCGTGTTCAAAATACAGGTGGAAATGAAAGCAATGCACGGTTTGTCACAGCCAAACAATTCAAAGAGTTGGGACCACCAGAATTCTGGAGAAAGCCATATCCGATTAAGGCAGAGACGTGGGTCAAACAAATTACCAAGATATTCGATGTCTTGGGATGCACGGAAGAACAGAAGGTTCCATTCACTACTTTTATGTTCCGTAATGAGGCAGATTACTGGTGGGAATCTGTGATGCGTACCCATCCAGCCGCACTCAGCATGTCTTGGGAGACGTTTAAGAAACTGTTCAATGACAAGTACTTTCCTGAAAGTATTCGTCATATGAAGGAAGTGGAGTTCATTAGACTGGAAAAAAAAACTTGACGGTGTCCTGGTGAAAGGCAAAGTTTATAGAGTTATCCAGGTTTGCACCTCATTTGGTGGAGAATGAGAAAATGACCTGGGAGTTGGAAACGAAAATGAAAGTGAGGTATCCTCACCTTTTCGAAACACCAGGTATATACGTCAATTTCGAGGACAAAATTTCATAAGGAGGAGAGGTTGTTAGACCCCAACTTATTATTTAATGAAACTAAATTTCCTCTATTTATTATCTTGAAATAGTAAGGGTTGATTTGATTACTGTGATAAGTTATGGGTAAAATGCGCAATTATTTCAAACAAGCAAGTGGTTTTAAAATATTCATTGTTGACGGGGAATATTCGTTTGGTCGAGGAATATTTTTACTGTCAAGGAATATTCGTACGATGGCGCAGCCTGATGTGGGCCCCATAACGGAAAGCAATTGGATGAAGAAAACGACAAGAATAAGTTGGTTATAAATAACAGCATAGTTGTTACCGTTAATACTGTTGGAATACCCGGTGGTTAAAACACAGTAGCACACGGTATTACACCAATTATTGATCCTTACGTAAGAAGGCACTACTCAATAATTGATACAGTAATTACTGTTCAGTATTTTATTTTATTGATTCAATAATTGTTGCGTTGATATTTTATATTACTGTTGTTTTAATAATTGTCATTACACAGTATTTTCTATTATCGAAGCAATAGTTCATATTATCTGAATAATATTATTAGATAACATATTGGCAATGTCTAGAAAGTTCTGTCTAAGGAGAAGTTTGGTCATCTAATTGCGCGCCAGTAAGGAGAGATCATTATTGCAAAGCCCCCTCTTTCCTGGGAACTGCCTGGTTGTCAGTATTGTAATTCTGTAATATTATTTGTGAATAATTAATTATTGATTTATATGATGAGAAAAATATTGATTTTATGTGGATATAGATGGAGAAAATTTTTAATGTGACAATTGTTGAAAATTAATATTTTATCTTTTTCTGATAAAATAATTCATTTAAATATATTATTTTCATAATATAATAATGGTGATATTTTTACAATAAATGTGGGATATGAGTATATAAGGAAGAAGAGTATTTTTGTTGCATTAAATTATCCGAACTGTGATTATAGCCTGTAAAATTGTCCGTTTGTGGATTTCGGTCAATTTTTGTTTGGAATTTGGAAAATCTTTCTTCTGCAAAGTTGTAGAGAATGAAATTTTCGATGGAAAAGTCATATAGTTTGAATTTTTTTGATAAAAAGGCTATTTATTATGAATTATTGAAGTTCCGAAATAATTAATTTTTGGAAGTTTTATTTATTTTTTGATAAAATTTTGTTTTTTGTATTTTGTGGACATCATTAACATGTGAAAAGTGCTGAAATTAGAAGTCTAGAGGTGGGCTAAGGAAAATTTGATAAATATATTAATATTATATTAAATTTTCTACTTTGGTGTTCTAAATATTTTCCGATAAATAGTGTGCTTAGGTTGGAATTGAAAATCACACCAGAAACTGAAGTTTTCTGTCTATCTCTCTCTCGATATATTGACCGTATTTTTGTGAGTATTTTGATACCTTGAGTGTTGCTATACGGTGCAAGTTCCCTTCAGCACTGTATCTAGTATTCAAGTCAGAAGTACCGTCTTTTCGAGGTAAGGGATGCTATTTTCTTTTTAAATGATATTAATTTCTTCAATATCATTATGCCGAAATATTGGTTTAAACTTTTAATCAAATTTGGAACTTTTTGTGTCGGGGTTACTATTCACGTATACGACACTATTCATCAAAAAAATGAATTTTTTTCCTTTTCGTCCAAAATATCTATTATGGATACTAGCTTTGATTGTATCCATGTTTTGATCATTCTTGAATTTTACTTCACTATGATTATTTATGAGGTATTTTTTGACATGAAATAGCTGAAATACGAATCCTTGATATTTATTCTTTTGTTTCACTGGATTCGTTTCCTTTAAAATATTTTTCATCATCCTCAGTCCTAAATGATGATATTATTGAATATCTTTGGCCTGTAGTGCAAAGATAAATGATTTTATAATGAATATCTTTGGCCCGTAGTGCAAAGATGAACAGGTGTTGAGATGAACATGATCGACTGATGAATATCTTTGGCCTGTAATGCAAAGATAAAAATTTGATTCAAGATGAATATTGATTGATGTTACATGAATAAAATATTGACGATGGACTTTTAATTTCATAGATAATAGTAGATTTCATTCTCTATGTAACTCTTCTATGAATTATTATTTTCGCTGCGAATATTGATCTGAAACTTGTTATCTATTGTATTTTATCAGATTTTTCCCTGTTGAAGACTAACAATAATTTGTTCTATATTATCTTAGTCATAATATTCTTTACTGAGATAGTTGAGCTTACCCTTTTTCTTTTTGTTCCATTTTTCTTCTCAGGAGGCGAGAATGTAGCGAGTACTAGTCGGGGTACGGAATGAAGGTTCAAGGAAGTTGTTTTAGTAGTCCTTCACCATTTTTGTAAAGTATTGTATCAATAATTGTAATGAGGACTTAGTTGGGAATGTATATTGTCTAGATGACAATATTTGTATTTAAACTCACAGTTTATGGGTTGTACTAATAAAGTTATAGTTATTTTTGTACCATGTTATTGACGACTCAGATTGGGTGATGTATACCTTTTTTGGGGGCGTCACATACATGTACCAATTTAAACAACTAAACAAAAATTTTAGAAAACTTAAATTTTGAAAATACGGTTTAAAAACCAAAACTCCATGGTTGATATATTTTGACACAGTAAACACTGCTATATATAATCTTCTGCTATTTAATTTCTCACGAATTTGCTAACTGATATAACACGCATACATAATGACAACAGATTATACAATATAACCAATATCACATAATCACGTTTGAAACAACAATTCAACAAAATCAATTTACAGAGAACTCAGACAAAACAAAAATTTAGATATTTAGGAGTTAATTATACCTTAATAATCTTGATTAGCACAAGATGTTGAGTCTCTTCCTTCTCTTGACAAACTCACAAAGATTATTCTCTCAATTCCTCACCCTCAATACTCAGCAATTCTCTCTTCCTCTGTTAACAAGCTTAGAAAACAATACGCGAAGGAAAAATATAACTGGCCTCCCACAATGTCAGGTTGAAAAACAAAAAGGCAGTGTCAGTTGGAAAAAGCCAAAGGCCACAAGGCCATGTTTGGCTGAACACATAAATCCCATAATTAAATTATTTAAATAATATTTATATTATATAGTTACACTTTTAGTTAATTAATTTAAATAGCTTACTTTAGTTAATTTAGATAACTTATAATACTAATAATAATAATAAAAATCTTATTATCATTAATAAATAATTATATATCTAATTTAATTATTAAATTAGAAACATTACTTTATCTAATTCATTAATTTCCATTAAATTAAACAATTCATTTAATTTAATTATTTTCTTAAATATTAAGCAGTTAATTTAATTTAACTATCTCCTTACATTAAATCCAACAAATAAAATTATCATTACTCGATTCAATTAACATTAATTAATTTAATTACTAAATTATTTCATCACAATTCATCAAATATTTATTTTCCTCAATAAATAAATTATTTTAAATATTTATTTAATTTCATAAATATTTAAATTAAATTACAAATTACTCGATCGTTACAGGGTTCAATAACTGCTTAAGAAGACCTCGCTCAGAAATTTCTTGCAAAATTCTTCCCACCAGCGAAAACTACAAAAATGAGGAATGAGATAACTATGTTTGAACAGCAACACGGGGAGTCACTATATGAGGCATGGGAAAGATACAAGGAATTGCTCAGAAAGTGCCCGCGTCATGGATTGCCTAAGTGGTCGCAGATGAACACATTCTACAACGGATTGAACGGAAATCTCAGGACCAGTATTGATGCAGCTTCGGGTGGAGCGTTTATGGCTAAGAGTTATGATGAGGCATACGAATTGATAGAGACAATGGCAGCTAACAACTACCAGTGGCCCACGGCAAGAATGACAAAGGCGAAGGCATCTGGCATGTTAGAAGTAGATGGAGTGACGGCAATACAAGCATAGATTTCAACACTCTCTAAGAAGTTGGATGCTATGTCAGGGGTATATGCACAGCTGGTTGCCGTTATTTCTGAATTGTGCACGGGTGAGCATCCTACAGATCAATGTGCAATCAACCTAGCATCAGTGCAATTTATGGGTAGCTATAACAGAATTCCACAGAATACATACCAGAATGCCTACAATCAGGGGAATAGGAATCATCCTAACTTTTTGTGGAGTAATAATCTGCATCAGCAAGCTCCACAACCATCATTTCCCCAGGATTTCAGAATAATCAACAACCAGCTCAACATAAATAGAGGAGATCAGATTTAGAGGAGTTGTTGACAAAGTATATAACAAGAAACGAAGCAGCTATGAAAAACCAAGAAATGGCTATAAAATTGCAAGAGATAACCATCAAGAATCTAGAGAATCAGATGAGACAAATTCCAATAGCATTGAACAATAGACCACAAGGGACTCTCCCAAGTAACACCAAAAGAAATCTGAAGGGAAATCATGAACAGTGTCAGGCAATCACCTTGAGGAGTGGAAAACATTTAGATGGGAAAAGAGCAAAAAATTTAGTTAGAACGGATGCCAAAGTTGATGAGAACAAATTGGGTGAAGAAAAACAGAGTGGGGAAAAGCAAATTGAGAAAACAAAGTTAGATGACAAGCCAGTTGTGTATCCTCCACTACCATTTCAGAAAAGAGTCCAAAAGTAGAAATTAGACAAGCAATTCGCAAAATTTTTAGAAGTTTTTAAGAAACATCATATTAACATCCCGTTCGCAGAAGCCCTAGACCAGATGCCAAGTTATGAGAAATTCATGAAAGGGATTTTCTCCAGGAAAAAGAAGTTGGAAGATTTCAAAATAGTGGCATTAACAAAGGAATGTAATGCGGTGTTACAGCGAAAGTTGCCACCCAAGTTGAAAGATTCTAGGAGTTTCACCATTCCGTGCACGATTGGGAACATGGCATTTAACAAGTGTTTATGTGATTTGGGGGTGAGTGTGAACCTTATGCCCTTATCAGTTTATACAAAATTGGGTTTTCCATTTCCAAAGCCTACGAACATCTCATTACAATTGGCGGATAGGTCAGTCGCGTACTCAAGAGGCATTGTAGAGGACATATTGGTCAAGGTCGACAAGTTTATATTCCCCACGGATTTCATAATTCTAGATTTTATGGAAGAGAAGAACATCCAAATTATCCTAGTCAGACCTTTCTTGGCTACGGGTAGGACACTCATCGACGTAAAAAAAGGTGAACTAACTATGAGGGTCCAAGATCAAGAAGTAAAGTTTAACATTTTTAAGGCCATTAAATTCCATACGGATGTAGAAGAGTGTTTCAGGATGGATATCATTGACCAGATAACCAGCAAAGACATGGGTAAAAGTTTGGGTAACCATCCATTGGAAACGATACTATTGGGAGATGAAGAGTTCGATGATCCGGAATTTGTGGATTACTTGCAGATACAAGACTCCTTACCATGAGTTAGCAGGTTTAAAACACCATTTAAACCATTGCAATCGGAGCAAAGACCCACAACTAGAATGAAACCATCATTGGAGGAGCCACCTTCTCTTGAGCTAAAGCCACTACCTAAACACCTTAGGTATGCGTATTTAGGTAATTCTAATTCTTTACCTGTTATTATTTCTGGTGCACTTAATGAATTGCAGGAAGAAAAGTTTCTGAGAGTGCTTAGAGAACATAAATCGGTTATAGGATGGACAATTGTAGATATCAAGGGAATCAGCCCATCCTTTTGCATGCACAAAATTCTGATGGAAGACGATGCAAAACCGACAGTGGAGCAACAAAGACGGCTCAACCCAATCATGAAATAAGTAGTGAAGAAGGAAATACTGAAATGGTTGGACGTGGGTATCATCTATCCAATTTTCAACAGTAAGTGGGTCAGTCCGGTTCAATGTGTACCGAAAAAGGGAGGAATGACTGTGGTACAAAATGATTACAATGCGCTAATTCTGACAAGGACAATGACTGGTTGGAGGGTTTGCATGGATTACAAGAAGTTGAATAAGGCAACCCGCAAAGATCACTTTCCTTTGCCCTTTATCGATCAAATATTGGATAGATTAGCGACACACGAGTACTACTGCTTATTGGATGGATATCTGGGATATAATCAGATCGTCATTGCCCCTGAAAATCAAGAGAATATTACTTTCACATGCCCATACGGCACATTTTAATTCAGGAGAATGTCGTTCAGCTTGTGTAATGCACCTGCTACCTTCCAACGGTGTATGATAGCCATTTTCTCAGACATGGTGGAGAAAAATGTGGAAGTCTTCATGGATGAATTTTTTGTCTATGGGGATGATTTTGATGCTTGTCTAGAGAATTGGTGATGGTGTTACAAAGATGCACGGACACGAATCTTGTACATAACTGGGAAAAGTGCCACTTAATGGTTGAGGAAGGCATAATTTTGGGTCACAATGTTTCAGTAAAAGGATTAGAGGTTGATAAGGCGAAGCTGGAAACGATTGAAAAACTTCCTCCACCAAGTTCAGTCAAGGGGATTTGAAGTTTCTTGGGACATGCCGGGTTTTAGAAACGATTTATAAAAGACTTCTCTAAAATTGCATAACCTTTGTGCAGTCTTTTAGAGAAGGATTCGGTTTTTAATTTTGACGAGGAGTGTAATTTGGCATTCGAGCTATTGAAGAAGAAATTAACTTCATCTCCCATAATCGTCGCACCGAATTGGAACATGCCCTTCGAGTTAATGTGTGATGCGAACGACTATGCGGTTAGGGCTATTTTGGGTCAACGCCGAAAGAAGGTATTTCATGTCATATACTATGCAAGTAAAACACTTACGGAGACTCAAATGAATTACACAACTACTGTGACAACCCAAAAAATTGGATTGTCAAGAATTTAAGAGTTAAAGAATTAGTTATTAATAAAATGAATTTTTATTAATACTATTATGTGTTATGTGCTTATTAATCGTTCTAGAACCTAGAATGATTATTAATCGGGAGGATTCTGTCTACGAGCTAGACTGAACGAGTAAGAAATTTCAAGACAACAATAAAAATTTTCCAGGAACAAAAATATTTTCGGGGAAAAAGACGAAATAGGCACTATTCATCCATTTTTGTTCAGAGATTTAGTTTGACTTTTTGAGAAATGCGTAATGATATAATCCTAAGACGTAATGGATTATTCAATAATATTTCAGTTATGGCAAAAATGAAGTTTTCGCCTGCGGACTTAAAATCTAAAGGTTAGGAAACGTGAGTTCCGAGAATTTAATGATTTCGTATAATAACTAGGGTTATTATGCGTGAGAAATACTATTATGATATTAGTTATTATACGAGTATAGTACGAAGATTATTACGATGTAGAATACGAATATCGTACAAACTATATACGAAGAGAATACGAGAATGGGATGCGTAGAATGCGATTAGTCTTAATGGACTTTGACTTCATGGACTTTGAAGAATCCAATTGGACTTGGATTATATCAAGCCCAATGGAATGTGTAATCAAGCCCAGGGTAGGCTCAGTAAGAATTAATGTATGGTCCAATGTTAGATTTAATTAAGCTCGATGCAAGAAAATAAACCGTGCATCGAACCGGTGGGTCACCGGATGGGTAAAACCCATGGGAAAACCCATGGGGGAGACCCATAGTCATGTAGGGGCAGCCACTTGGCAACCAAGTAAAGTGATTACTTGGTGGCTAAGCCATGAATAGTAAGGAGGTGGGGTGAAATGACCAAAATATCCTTAGCCTTGGTTTTCTATATAAACAAGCCTTAAGCTCATTTGTTTGGTTTGAAAATTTCAACCAACACTTGAGAGAGAGTTCGGATGAAGTGGGAGAGAATGAGGAAAAGCTTGCCCGAGTGTACGCTTGATCCGATAAAACGAGATTAAAGAAGGATGGTAATCCGAAACCTAGTCTTCTATAAATTTCTTTAATCTTTATATGTTAAAAACATAGCTTAATGAGAATAGGAAGTAAAAGATGTTAGAAATGATTTCATATGGTTGAAATTGTAAGAAAATGATGAAATTAGAAATTTAGTTTATAAATTTCTTAAGAAAGTGTAAGATTCGTAAGGATTTTAAGCGATCCAAATGAATCTTATGAATAAGTAGGTCAAATAAGTAAGGAATGATGTTCTATAACATCAAATGCCAAGAAAAAGTAAAATTGTAATCAAAATATCGATTAAAACGAAAAACACGCAAAGAACGCGAAGAACGTTGTTGATGGACAAATTTAAAACCATCGTAGGATAATTGTTGTTGATGGACAAGTTTAAAAACATCGCGTATAATTTAGTTGCTTATTTCTTGGTTAGGAACGTTAGAAACATTCATGAAGAACGGATTAAAACTAAGCTATAACAAAGTTATGGCGAAAATTCATAAAAGATGAACGAGAATTTAAAAGTTAGTAAATGAAACTGAACGTTTAGGGTTCTATAAGAATGTAAGAGAACATATAAAATGTGAGTCGTAGACTCAAGCACGAACGAGTTTCGAGTTCGGATGACCGAATTACGAACGAACGAATGAAGAACGTTAATAACATAAAAAGGACGAAGAGTGAAGATTAAGCCAATTGAATGGCATTTTAACGGATTCAGAATGAAGTTTTGTTCATGTGTAATCGAAGTCCGTAAGATAAGAAAGAAAATGTCTTTGGAACAATCTCGTTCCGAGTTATAACGAATAAGATATGAAATTTCAAAGACAGCATCTCAAGCTTGTAAAAGACTTAGAAAATTTTTCTAGGTTTCATGCTCGGCGCCGCAGCGCGAGTCGTACCTTGGGGGCCGGCACCGCAGCATGAGTTCGGGCCATCAGCTACTGCTGAGTAACGCCACAGCGTGAAGGAAAGGGAAGCACACGGCGCCGCAGTGCCGATGCTGGGCAATGCACAGAAATGAGATTTTTACTGCTCAATTTCTGGGGGATGTACAAGAAAAAAAATATAAACATGTAGTTCAACTAATATAACACTTAATCAAGTGTATTAAACCTTTGATAAAGGTTGAACAAAAAGATTAAACGAGATTAAAAGACAAAGAATGTAGACGCGGGTTACGGAACCAATATCCGGGGACCGTAGTCGCAATGAAACGAACGTGAAGGATTGCTATGATAGTGATTCCTTAGACGTTGATTGACAATGGTAATGTATAACATTTCAATGTTATGACATGGTAATGAGAGATAAAAGTAAAGCGTTTAGACGTTGTGAACGTAACGCTGTTGCGATGAACAATCGGTCTTATCATACAACGAACGGTATGGCTTTGACATTAAGAAAGAATATTGAACATGGGGCTCAGATGATAGTAATAAATGAAAACGATTAAAACCTTAGATAAAGATGAATGAGGGATTAAGGGATGAACAACGTAAACATGGAATACGTAAACGATTCTCGTGAATCGTATTCCTGTTGGGCGAATGTTCTAAGTATACATTGGTTGTATGACTTAGACGTTGACGAAGGTAGTAAGTAAGATATGAGTTATCAAGAAAACTGTAGCGATCTGTAAGAAGATTAATGAAAGCCGAATGTGAGTCAGATGAGAATGTTAGAATGAAATGTAAGCATTGAACACTTGAACCGACGTAAAGGTTAAGTGTACGCGAATATTAAACGGGTAGAACCTACACTCCGTGTATGGTTTGACATTAAGGTAATGAATATCAATGATTAAAACTGTGAACGGTGAAGAAGCTAAATTAAAGACAAGTACGTATAACGTAAAAGAAGCCGAGTTAATGTTTATAACTTGGATTGACGTTCCGAGTCGAATGAATCGGACGTTATAAGATAAAAATAAGGTAACATAAAATGCTTAACGCTATAAATGAGTAGAATGAATATTAAATGATTGTTCTGAGTATACAAAAGACTGTATGACTTAGACAATAAAGATGAATCCTGAGGTATGACATTTATTTGTCAGAAAGCCATAAGGAATACGAAATTAACTTAACGAACATTATAGTTTAATAGTTCGAATAAGTTAAGATGAATTTAGGTTATAGTACCATTGTAACCTTTGATGGTTGACATATGGGAGCTGGGCTAAACAATTCCTTCAGAGAGCGAAGGTATATACAAAACTGGCAATCGATCTAACTCACTGTTATGGGCAGTGTAGATGAGACGGGAACTTTTTTGTTGGTTGTTTGTGGGAAACCACTCAGAGTACCATATGGACTGCTAGCAGAGACACGATGTGTGTTGAGTCCTAGAAAAGTTAGAAGAAGAAGAAGATAAGAATACAAATCATCAATGATGATGAACGTATTGAGTTAGACATCTTCGTATGTCATGAATCCGTTAACCGGTAAAGGAAGTTGGTTGCGTAAACACAGTTTGTAAGAACGTGAACCCTAAGAAGTAAATTTAAGTAATCCAATACGTAAGTCAAGTATATAACTAATTGGTGTATGTGTTATTTCCTTATGTGCTACATAGGAATTGGAATAAGCAGTTCAGCGTAAACTATAAGTTGTAGCTGTGTGTAAGGCAAGTTTCTTAACTTTATTCATATTTTAAATGAATGCTAGTTTCTAAAACTTCTCAGATGTTGAACTTGAGAAGTTCTGTCTATGTGCAAATGTGTGATATTTGTGCATGGTGTTAGAATATATGAGGCCTTGTGCCACAATTTAAACACTTCAGTATTTCTATGAGATGAACTATTATGTGATTTAACTCTTCAATAGAGAATGTTTTGTTTATACATGAACCGTTATTGTTAAGTTTGTGTTATTGATTCTAGCCAGACAGAATGTGTATGAAAGAGGTAGAAGAATGAAAGTATTTCAAAGTGAATGTGACTAATGTTTTAAAATGATAGGAATCGAGATTATTCCTATTATTCAAGCTACTTCATAACCTTTGTTCAGTTATTGAGGTCTTAAAAGAATGTTTGAATTCTTAAAGTTGTTTGTTCAACTGTTATAACTTGCTGGGCAATTGAATGCTCACACTTGTTTAAAATAAAAACATTTTTAGCGAACAATGTTAGAAGAACTTAAGGATCCCGTAAAGATCAAGTTGATCGGTATCCAGAAGAAGTATCATTCATTATATTAATGAGTGTGAAGATCAAGCGAAGACTTGTAATATAGAATGATAGAATTAAACTATAGAATAGTTTAATGAACGATTATGTATCCTTGGGGGCAGATAAAAGTCACTTGTACAAGATGTAAAGAATAATATAATTATCGTTATTTGTAATGGAAAAGGTTATAAGGTTTTATAACCTAGGATTTGAGGATGTATGTTATTATATTTAGCTATATAATGATGTATTTTTGAAAGAAGATGGGATCGTGACGTACAGAATCAGGATGAAAAAATAGACCGGATTTCGGGGCATTACAGATTGGTATCAAAGCTGATAGGTTATAAATTTTAGGTATGAGTACCTAAGACTATAATCGTAGAGAGTAGGATAAGAAGATCACCACGTGATCATAGTAAATCGTAGTAACAGACGAGCTGTTAAACGATGAATGAATTGTAGCTAATGCTATGAATGAATGGTACTACGAAGTAGTACGGGAAAAAGAACTCAAATTGAGCTGTAAAGGATAGCATACGAATTAAAGAAAATTCATATTAAGTAAAGAGAAAGTTAAAAGTTGTAGGATTTCAATTGAGGACTCATGTGATAGCTGAGTTGTATGAATCTTTGTATGGGCAGAGGTTTGTGCTTCGGTGTAACAACTGCTCAGTTTATTACAGTGATAATCATTGGAATTGGTCGCGCTATCAATATGTGTATGACGAGAAGGTGAATCTTTTCTCATGTATATGCTTGATATGTAGAGAACGATAAAGTAGGTGCGAGTTCTTGAAACTCATACTTATGGAAAGTTCGTAACTCATAATTATATGGTATGTTTTTGAACTTCTCAGCGAATGGGCGCCTATGATCTGATTGGGATAGTTCTTAAACTCATATTATTGTGTAAAGTTTCTGAACTCATAATGTGTGGTAAGTTGATGAATTGTACTGAGGTATAGATAGGAATGTGTAGACTGAAAACGAGTTATTTTCAGTAAGCTTAACATTGAAGGTGCTAGAGAAGATTAAGTATTGTCGCAAGTAAGATAATGAAGGAAGATGGAGAATAGGATATTCCAAGTCATCTAGCTACGCTAGATTTTGAAGTTTCTTGAAATCGTGTTAATGTGCGTATTTTAAAAAATGAAAGAATTAGTTCAATTTTTGGAACCAATGGATTTTTAAAAAGTACTATTCTTGATATGTCCATGCTAGTTGATTCAGCTAGACTGAAATTGATTTATAATATCAAAATGAATTTTATATCATCAGGGCATTTGATGCAAATTTGGTAAAAAGGATGGAGTTATTAATGCAACTAAACCTAGTGTTGGAAGTGATCTTAGGATCAACAACCCGCTATGGTATGATGTATAATGACGAAGTCATAAACTGACGACGTCCTCAACGTACTGTGAAGAGTGCAGTATCATGACGTCATAAAACAGTTTTGATGTATTGTAAAAGAATTTAAAGAAGTAGTCGATGTCAAATGAGTTGACTAGATGAATGTTTCAAGTTGATGTCCAATTTATTAGTATGGTCTAAGCTACTTGATTTGGCTAAGATGAATGGTATGTCATGATTAAAAGAAAATCAATCTTTCTTTGAAGAGTTATGTCGAACCCAAATTTTTTTGGTGCGGAATCTAATGATTAAGTCTGAGGTGAAATTACCCTGAAATGGGGTTATACGATAGGTTAATCACCTACGTATGGAAGAGGTAGTTTACCTTCTGTGTGATTATAAACTTACCGTGTAAGAAGGGTTTACGGTGAAATGTTGTTAAACCTAGTAAGAGTTTATGGTCAATTTGACCCCTCAGCAAAAGTATGAAATGTTTTAAAGGAATCCTTATATTCCTATTTATACCTTTCACTTCATGATTCTTGATAAGTTATGAAGGGGAGGGAATGTATGAGAGATAAGAACTTCTTTGAAGAGAAGTTGAGAAGATGAGTAAGATAAAATTTTGAGGATGAAATTCTGTGAAGAAGGGGTGAATGTGATGACCCGGGAATGGGTGTGGTTTTAGAAATTCTGAGGACGGAATTTTTATAAGGAGAGAAGAATGTGACAACCCTAAAAATCGGATTGTCCAGAATTTAAGAGTTAAAGAATTAGTTATTAATAAAATGAATTTTTATTAATACTATTATGTGTTATGTGTTTATTAATCATTCTTGAACCTAGAATAATTATTAATCGGGAGGATTCTGGCTACAAGCTAGACTGAACGAGTAAGAATTTTCAAGACGAAAATAAAAAAATTTTGAGAAAAGAAATATTTTCGAGAAAAAGACGAAATAGGCACTATTCATCCATTTTTGTTCAGAGATTTAGTTTGAATTTCTGAGAAACGCGTAATGATATAATCCTAAGACGTAATGGAATATTCAATAATATTTTAGTTATGGTAAAAATGAAGTTTTCGCTTGCGGACTTAAAATCGAAGGGTTAGGAAATGTGAGTTCCGAGAATTTAATGATTTCGTATAATAACTAGAGTTATTATGCGTGAGAAATACGAGTATAATATTAGTTATTATATAAATATAGTACGAAGATTATTATGACGTAGAATACGAATATCGTACAAACTATATACGAAGAGAATATGAAAATGGGATGCGTAAAATGCAATTAGTCTTAATGGACTTTGAGTTCATGGACTTTGAAGAATCCAATTGGACTTGGATTATATAAAGCCCAATGGAATGTGTAATCAAGCCCAGGGTAGGCCCAGTAAGAATTAATGTAAGACCCAATGTTAGATTTAATTAAGCCTGATCCAAGAAAATAAACAACGGATCAAACCAGTGGGTCATCGGATGGGTAAAACCCATGGGGCAACCCATGGGGAGACCTATGGGCATGTGGGCGGCCACTTGGCCACCAAGTAAAGTGATTACTTTGTGGCTAAGCCATGAATAGTAAGGAGGTGGGGTGAAATGATCAAAATACCCTTAGCCTTGGTTTTCTATATAAACAAGCCTTAAGCTCATTCGTGTGGTTTGAAAATTACAACCAACACTTGAGAGAGAGAGAGAGAGAGAGAGAGAGAGTTTGGATGAAGTGGGAGAGAATGAGGAAAAGCTTGTCCGAGTGCACGCTTGATCCGACGGAACGAGATTAAAGAAGGAAGGTAATCTGAAACCTAGTCTTTGGGAGCTGTCGTTTACACTCCTAAATTAACCTCACTTTCACTTTACAAATTTAAACAATTAGCACAGTAGTAAGCAAGGATCGATCCCACAGAGAGTGATTTGTTTTATATTTATCCTATGATTTCTAATAAAAAGGGGACTGTGAATTAATTAACTAAATTAACAAGAATAAACTAATAAGAATAAACAATGAATAAAAAGCTTCAGTTCTTCAGTTCAGTGTCACCTTTTTATAACAATAGATTAATAAAGTGCAACATTATTTACCCTTCAATGAAACTAATAGCCCTAGGTAACAACAAGCTCTGCTACCCGAAACTCCCCTTAGATTGTCACTCAATGAAACACGCTCTTCACAAGATTCTAACAATTATATAACCTAGAATAAGCTCTCTAGATTTAATATAATAGCAGCATTAAGAACTAGGGAATTAGACTATTCCAAGCAACAAACACATAAGCTCGGATTGTTTAACCTGTCTTCTGATAATCATAGCAATACTCAAAAGCTTGTCCACAATCAGATATTACTAATTACTACTTGTGATTAGAAACAATATCAATTACACGTAATATTATTCCTTGATCTAGCATATGATATTCGTTAACCAACTCAATCCTGCAGAAATTAAATCAGTTAAGCCAAATAGCATTCAGAAATTAAATCAGATTATCAAGAATGAATTTCATGTGAGAAGGAATAAATAATGAATACTCAATTAACCATTAATTATAAATAAGGTTCAACATCCCTTAGAACTGAATAAAAATAACTTAGCTCATGTCTTCAATCCTCCAATATTGTAGATGAGAGAATGTAGTAGATGATTGAATGACTAAAACCCTGACTAGCCTCCTCTATTTATAGTGCTAGACAAAGTCCTAAATCCTATAGGAAATATAAATCCAAATCCTAAAAGGAATTACAAATCATAATTAGTTTCCATAAAGAAATAGAATCTAATTTGGAAATAAATCTTAGTATAAAGTAAATCCTAAAGCTAATAGAAATAATAATCCCATTCCATGTTGAAATCTGCCAAAATCTGCATTTAGAAACTTTCCAAAAATCCAAGATTTTCTAATTTTTCGCGCTCAAATTCGCTGGGGCGAATTTCCATTTTCTGCTGCAACGTCCTTTGATAAAACGAGCATAACTTTTGATCTAGGAGGACTTACGAGGCCTGCTACCTATCAAAACGAAGATATCGACGAGATCTACAACTTTTATTCTTTGATAATTGACAGAATCGTTCAACATTAAGGTCGAAATCTATCTCCAAGTGACTGCTGTGTAAATTGCAATTTCCAAACTTTAAGGTTCAACGTCTGTTTAGTAAAAATATCATAACTTTTTCATAGGAACTCTGATTGGGACGATTCAAGATGTTCCGGAAAGCTAAAGAAGAGTTCTACAATAAAATACAAGTCCCAATCCAAGAACATGCATCCAACTTAATACTAAAAATCTTGTAATTTTCTATTTTCCTCATTTCAGCTCCAATTCTTCCTGAAATCATTAAACACCTTAATAAGCTCATATACACATGAAACATGCAATAAAACTAAATATAATGGAATCAAAATACATGAATAATATGCACTCATCAAATTCCCCCACACTTAGCCTTTTACACGTCCTCGTGTAAACCAAAAGTTTGATTTTCAAAAAATTCTATTCAACCATAGTGTCAAAAGAATTCAAGATACAAATAATGACTATCAACACTAAATTTGCAAAAATCTAATCAACGCCTTATCAATTAACTCATAATTACCAACTTTATCATTTCACCAATGAATTTCATTAAATCAAATTGTAGTCATATAAGTAACTTTCCCAAAATCATCATACTTACTCAACTTAGTTACTATGGAGCAAAAACTGTGCACACTGACTCATAACCAAGAATAAATTTTTCTTGCTTTTTAATTTTTTTCATAGAACCTTCTTTTTAACACAGATGAATGTATTTTCATGCTTCTTCTTTTTTTCGTATTTTTTTTCTTGACATGTGCAATGTCTCCTTTTCTTAGGCTTTTCAGAGTTACCCATTAGCGAACTTTCCACCAACGACTCCCAAACCAGATGATCTTAGGGCGCTAGGTGTAGAGACACCCCTAAGGGCTTACTTATTCAAGTAACAAAGGCCACAAAAGTCGACTTGTCAAGCTGCTTTTATCTATCACACTTTTCAGCGTGAATACCGATGCTTCCCGAGGCTTGGATACCCAGTTATTTCGTACAATGGACATTGAAGCAGATTTTCAATTTTCATTTTTTTCTTTTTTTTTCTTTTTTTTTCATTCATCATTATTTCACATGGTTCTGCAACAACATAAGCAAGTTAAACAGTTCTAAGTCATGAAATCAGTGCACATAGACAACTCCACAAATAACTTAGCCAAATAAACATGATTCTCATATTCAAGTACTCATGTATCACAAATTCAATTCAAATCAATTATTATGGATCATGGCTTAGTTGTTATCATTCATTAACAAGTTAAGCATCAAACAGATTCTGAATTTTAGCATCAATTTTTAATCTTTGACTTTAACCTTCGAACACATAGGCAAATAGAACCATGGAACCCAAGTTTTCAGAATTTTTTTTTAATTTTTTCTTTCAACTTCCCATCAAAATTGGATTTTCTATTTCTACATAAAATAAAACCTAAATCTTCCCCCCACACTCAAACCTTACATTGTCCCCAATGTAAGAAAATTATGCAAAGAATAAAATACTACTAGCTAACATGCAATAAAAAAAATTAAAAAGTAAAGGGATAGAAAAATCAAATCTGGAATCTTGGGTTGCCTCCCAAGCAACTGCCCTTGTTTATTGTCATTGGCTTGACATTATCCTTCTCATCCTATGTAATTGGACTTGTGTACTTCAAGTGAACTGGTAATAATTTCAATTCTTCATTAGAAGCATCTTTCAGATCCTGATTTTGCTCCATTCCAGCCCTTAAATCCTCCTTATATATTTGCTCAAGAGATTCCTGCACTGTAGAGTCAACAACACCAATAGCAAAAATAGAATTAACATTACCAAGATACCTCTTAACTTTATATATGCCGAACTGGACATGTGCGTCGTCCAATTCCACGTGTAAGGTCCCATGGTGTTTATCATCGTGTTTTGTTGCGGGTACAAGGAAAGTATTATCATCTATGTCCTCCTTATAGAAATCTGCAGGAATTATTAATTCTTCCATCTCTACCTCTTGTTCATCATTTTTAGACTTTGAATACCTGATTTTTTCTTCAAATTTAGCAGTAGTCTCGAGCACTTCTAAATGGTTTCCATTAGTGAACACCTCATCATCTTTAAGTTCTTGTTCCCTATTCGCCATTTCTTCTAGAAATTTTTCATTAGACTCTCTATACCACATTGAATTCTTTCCAACTTTCCAATTCCTTGTTAGAACTTGGGGAAAAGGTAGTTTCGGTTCATAAGCAGAAAGAGGTGGAAATTTGTGCTTGAGTACATCACTGCTGCCTATTTCACTATTGTTGGACTTGCTTTGTATTGACTTTTCTTGCTGCTGATCCTCTGCACCACATCTCAATGTTATGGAACTTACATTTTCAACAGTGTGAGAAAATGACCTTCCTACTGTGGTTGCAAGTTGACCAACTTGGTCCCTCAGATCTTGAACAGAAGTTCTTGTCTCCTGCTGGAATTGTTGTGTCTGACACATGAACTGTTGTGTTTGGTTCATGAATGCCTTGAACATATCCTCCATAAATGTCCCAGAATTGACAGGTACTTCTTGGTTTTTTGTGTGGTACTGAGGTCGAGCTTGCTGAATAACTTGTGTATTCCTTACAGCCATTTGTCGAACCAAAGTAGTTAAATCAGAAATCTGCTGCTCTAAGTCTCTCGTGCTTACCCCATTTATCCTTTGTGGTGTGTGATCCATCTTAGTTCCATACTGCTGTGAGTTAGCTGCCATGTTTGCAATTAAGTTCCTTGCCGCTTCTGGAGTCTTGTCTACCAGTGCTCCTCCATTTGCTGCATCAATCATGCTTCTTTCCATTGGTAGCAACCCCTCATAGAAGTACTGGATCAAGTAATGTTCATCAATTCCATGAGGTGGACAGCTGGAACACAACTTCTTGAACCTCTCCCAATACTCATAGAGATTCTCTCCATTGAACTGCCTGATTCCACATATCTCCTTTCTTATATCGGTAACTCTTGATGCAGGAAAATACCTCTCCAAGAACAACCTTTGCATATCAGTCTATGATCGTATTGATCCAGAAGGTAGATAGTATAACCAGTCCTTAGCCAAATCTGCTAATGAGAATGGAAAAAGTCTAAGCTTGATCTGCTCCTCTGCCACTCCTTGTGCTTTCATCGTGGAACAAACCACATGGAACTCCTTTAGATGCTTATATGGATTTTCACCTGTAAGACCACGAAAAGTAGGCAAAAGATGAATTAGTCTAGAGTTAAGTTCAAAAGAAACATCTAAAGTAGGATACTCAATACAAAAAGATGGTTGAGTCAGATCAGGAGTAGCCAGTTCTTTCAAAGTTCTGTTATTTTGTGGCACCGCCATCTCTTCCACTTCAAATGATGGAACAAGAGCTTCTTTTATATTTGCAGTTTTCTCTATCTCTTGATCAAAATTTAAGTCAATAAAGTTAGAAGATTAAGTTATAAAATAAAAACAAAAACAAAATAATAAATAATAAAAATAAACGAAAACAAAGAATAAACAAAACAAATAACACTCCCCGGCAACGGCGCCAAAATTTGGGAGCTGTCGTTTACACTCCTAAATTAACCTCACTTTCACTTTACAAATTTAAACAATTAGCACAGTAGTAAGCAAGGATCGATCCCACAGAGAGTGATTTGTTTTATATTTATCCTATGATTTCTAATAAAAAGGGGACTGTGAATTAATTAACTAAATTAACAAGAATAAACTAATAAGAATAAACAATGAATAAAAAGCTTCAGTTCTTCAGTTCAGTATCACCTTTTTATAACAATAGATTAATAAAGTGCAACATTATTTACCCTTCAATGAAACTAATAGCCCTAGGTAACAACAAGCTCTGCTACCCGAAACTCCCCTTAGATTGTCACTCAATGAAACACGCTCTTCACAAGATTCTAACAATTATATAACCTAGAATAAGCTCTCTAGATTTAATATAATAGAAGCATTAAGAACTAGGGAATTAGACTATTCCAAGCAACAAACACATAAGCTCGGATTGTTTAACCTGTCTTCTGATAATCATAGCAATACTCAAAAGCTTGTCCACAATCAGATATTACTAATTACTACTTGTGATTAGAAACAATATCAATTACACGTAATATTATTCCTTGATCTAGCATATGATATTCGTTAACCAACTCATTCCTGCAGAAATCAAATCAGTTAAGCCAAATAGCATTCAGAAATTAAATCAGATTATCAAGAATGAATTTCATGTGAGAAGGAATAAATAATGAATACTCAATTAACCATTAATTATAAATAAGGTTCAACATCCCTTAGAACTGAATAAAAATAACTTAGCTCATGTCTTCAATCCTCCAATATTGTAGATGAGAGAATGTAGTAGATGATTGAATGACTAAAACCCTGACTAGCCTCCTCTATTTATAGTGCTAGACAAAGTCCTAAATCCTATAGGAAATATAAATCCAAATCCTAAAAGGAATTACAAATCATAATTAGTTTTCATAAAGAAATATAATCTAATTTGGAAATAAATCTTAGTATAAAGTAAATCCTAAAGCTAATAGAAATAATAATCCCATTCCATGTTGAAATCTGCGAAAATCTGCATTTAGAAACTTTCCAAAAATTCAAGATTTTCTAATTTTCGCGCTCAAATTCGCTGGGGCGAATTTCCATTTTCTGCTGCGACGTCCTTTGATAAAACGAGCATAACTTTTGATCTAGGAGGACTTACGAGGTCTGCTACCTATCAAAACGAAGATATCGACGAAATCTACAACTTTTATTCTTTGATAATTGACAGAATCGTTCAACATTAAGGTCGAAATTTGTCTCCAAGTGACTGCTGTGTAAATTGCAATTTCCAAACTTTAAGGTTCAACGTCTGTTTAGTAAAAATATCATAACTTTTTCATATGAACTCTGATTGGGACGATTCAAGATGTTCCAGAAAGCTAAGGAAGAGCTCTACAATAAAATACAAGTCCCAATCCAAGAACATACATCCAACTTAATATTAAAAATCTTGTAATTTTCTATTTTCCTCATTTCAGCTCCAATTCTTTCTGAAATCATTAAACACCTTAATAAGCTCATATACACATGAAACATGCAATAAAACTAAATATAATGGAATCAAAATACATGAATAATATGCACTCATCAGTCTTCTATAAATTTTCTTTAAGCTTTATATGTTAAAAACATAGCTTAACGAGAATTAGGAAGTAAAAGATGTTAGAAATGATTTTATATGGTTAAAATCGTAAGAAAATGAATGAAATAAGAAATTAGAAATCTAGTTTATAAATTTCTTAAGGAAGTGTAAGATTCGTAAGGATTTTGAGCGATCCTAAATGAATCTTATGAATAAGTAGGTCAAATGAGTAAGGACTGATGTTCTATAACATCAAATTCCAAGAAAAAGTAAAATTGTAATCAAAATATCGATTAAAAACGAAGAACACGCGAAGAACACGCGAAGAACGCGAAGAACATTATTGATGGACAAATTTAAAACCATCGTAGGATAATTATTGTTGATGGACAAGTTTATCGCGTATAAGTTAGTTGCTTATTTCTTGGTTAGGAACGTTAGAAACGTTTTTGAAGAACCGATTAAAACTAAGCTATAACGAAGTTATGGCGCAAATTCGTAAAGATGAATGAGAATTTGAAAGTTAGTAAATGAAACCGAACGTGTAGGGTTTCATAAGAATATAAGAGAACATATAAAACGTGAGTCATAGACTCAAGAACGAACGAGTTACGAGTTCGGATGACCGAATTACGGATGAACGAACGAAGAATGTTAATAACGTAAAATGGACGAAGATTGAAGATTAAACCAATTGAATGGCATGTTAATGGATTCAGAACAAAGTTCTATCCATGTGTAATCTAAGTACATAAGATAAGAAAGAAAATGGTTTTGGAACGATCTCGTTCCGAGTTATAACGAATAAGATATAAGATTTCGAAGTCAGCGTCTCAAGCTTGTAAAAGACTTGGAAAATTTTTCTAGGTTTCATGCTCGGCGCCGCAGCGAAAGTCATGCCTTAGGGGCTGGAGCCGCAGTGCGAGCTCGGGCCATCAGCTACTGCTAAGTGACACCGCAGCGTGAAGGAAAGGGAAAGACATGGCATTGCAGTGCCGGTGCAGGGCAATTCCCAGAAATGAGATTTTTACTACTCAATTTCTGGGGGATGTACAAGAAAAAAAATATAAACATGTAGTTCAACTAATGTAACACTTAATCAAGTGTATTAAACCTTTGATAAAGGTTGAACGAAAAGATTAAACGAGATTAAAAGAAAAAGAATGTAGACGCAGGTTATGGAACCAATATCCGGGGACCGTAGTCACAATGAATCGAACGTGAGGGATTGCTATGATGGTGATTCCTTAGACGTTGATTGACAATGGTAATGTATAACATTTCGATGTTATGACATAATAATGAGAGATAAAAGTAATGCATTTATACACTGTGAACGCAACACTGTTGCGATGAACGATCGGTCTTAGCATACAACGAACCGTATGGCTTTGACATTAAGAAAGAATATTGAACATGGGGTTCAGATGATAGTAATGAATGAAAGCGATTAAAACCTTAAATAAAGGTTGATTGAGGGATTAAGGGATGAACAATGTAAACGTGGAATACGTAAACGATTCTCGTGAATTGTATTCATGTTGGGCGAATGTTCTAAGTATACATGGGTTGTATGACTTAAACGTTGACGAAGGTAGTAAGTAAGATATGAGTTATCAAGAAAACCGTAGCGATCGGTAAGAAGATTAATGAAAGCCGAATGTGAGTCGGATGAGAATGTTAGAATGAAATATAAGCGTTGAACACTTAAACCGACGTAAAGGTTAAGTGTACGCAAATATTAAACGGGTAGAACCTACACCCCGTGTATGGTTTGGCCGTAAGGTAATGAATATCAATGATTAAACCTGTGAACGGTGAAGAAGCTAAGTTAAAGACAAGTATGTATAATGTAAAAGAAGCCAAGTTAATGTTTATAACTTGGATGATGTTCCGAGTTGAATGAATCGGACGTTGTAAGATAAGAATAAGGTAACATAAAATGCTTAAAGCTATAAATGCGTAAAATGAATAATGAATGATTGTTCAGAGTATACAAAAGACTGCATGACTTAGGCGATAAAGAATGAATCCTGAGGTATAACATTTATTTGTCAGAAAGCCATAAGAAATAAGAAATTGACTTAACAAACATATATTTTAATAGTTCGAATAAGTTATGATGAATTTAGGTTGAACTACCATTGTAACCTTTGATGGTTGACATATGGGAGTTGGGCTAAACAATTCCTTCAGAGAGCGAAGGTATATACAAAACTGGCAACCGATATAACTCACTGTTATGGGCAGTGTAGATGAGACGGGAAGTTGTTTGTTGGTTTTTTGTGGGTAACCACTCAGAGTACCACATGGACTGCTAGCAAAGACACGATGTGTGCTGAGTCCTAGAAAATTTAGAAGAAGAAGATAAGAATGCAAATAATCAAAGATGATGAACGTATTGAGTAAGACATCTTCGTATGTCATGAAGCCGTTAACCGGTAAAGGAAGTTAGTCACGTAAACTTAGTTTGTAAGAACGTGAACCCTACGAAGTAAAGTTAAGTAAAACAATGCGTAAGTCAAGTATATGACTAATTGGTTTATGTGTTATTTCCTTATGTGCTACATAGGAATTGTAATAAGCAGTTCAGCGTAAACTATAAGTTGTAGCTGTGTGTAAGGAAAGTTTCTTAACTTCATTCATATTTTAAATGAATGCTAGTTTCTAAAACTTCTCAGATGTCGAACTTGAGAAGTTCTGTCTATGTGCAAATGTGTGATATGTAACGCCCCAAAAAATTGAACATTTTGTAATTTCTTTTAATAATATTATTTATTATTATTGCGTGTTGAGATGATGGATGTCGTTCTATAACCTAGAAACGTCGTAAAGTAGTAGTATTTTAACTACGTGGGAGAATTAAAGTGTTTGAATTTCTAAAACGAAAATAAAAGTTTTCTGAGAAATTTTCCGAAAAACACTATTCATCAATTTCTGCTCGGGAATTATTTTTGAACTTCCGAGAAATACGTAATGTTATAGTATCGAGATAATATCGATTATGTAATAATAATCTAAGTATGGAAAATGAAATATTTCGCATGCGTACCTAATTTGAGATAGTTAGGTATTAAGCGTTAAAAGAAGGAAGTTGTGATCGTATAATGTGTAAACATTATATGGAGTAAGGAATGGAGGTATAATACGACGTATTGTATTATTATGTACGAAGAACGAGATATCGTATATTTTGAATTAATATACGAGATAGCATACGAGAATTATACGTAGGATATGTATGTTAAGTTATTGAATTTAAGATAATGGACTTGTGGGATTTCTAGTTTATTGATAGAAGCCCAAGTGTATGATTATCACAAGTCCAATCTATTGTAACTCAAGCCCAATAGGAAAGTAGTTGGATTAATTAACCAAGCCCAAGGTGAAGCCTTGACCCACGGGTCAAACCAAGTGAGGAAGTGGGTAGTCTTGATGGGCAAGGATTAAGTGTGATGACCAAGTGTTGTGGTGAGCAAGTAAAAGAAGTGACTAGCAAGAAGACTTAAAGGTTAAGTTATGAATAGTAAGGAGGTGGAATGAGGAGGTGGGATTGATTATTGTCCATTTTGCCCCAAGCTTTGGTGGCCTATAAATACCAAGTTCATTTCATTTTTGTTGGTTGTTTTGTTATCATCCAACACTTTCCTCTCAAACATATAAGCTACTTATTTGGTAGAGAGAATAAGTCACTTAAAGCACTTATAAGCCACTTCAACCTTTGATAGTTTCCAAAGCAAATAGAAGTCTTCAAGGGTAAGACTCATTTTCTTTTATCTATATCTTTTCTATGATAGGATTGATAGAGAAGGGGGATTGCTTGAGGATAACATGTAATAAGTTATAAGGAATGAACTTAAGCCGAATAAGTTGAATAAGCAACTTGAACTCTAATAAGTTGTTAAGATCATGAAAGACTTGTCATATGATGATTAGTATGTTGTTTATAACATGAGAACATTGATTGAAGGACTTAAATTATTGGTAAGTCATGAGTATGAAGATTTCTAGTTCATAAGTTGAGAAAGTCAATGACTTATGGAAATAAGTCAAAAACCTACTTTGATGATAAGTTGGTGTAATAAATAACTTGAAATGATGATATGTTGGTTAAAATCCACTTAGAACGCTTAGTATGGTTGATTTGACGAACTTCGCACGATTAGACGATTAACGTCGAATTCGTGAAAGTCTCGGAATAGAAGTCATATTTTGAGTTGGAAGTCGAAAACGTTGGTTTTTGATGGAGACAAGTCATTGTAGTCATTATAGAGTTGCGGACTCAAAAATGACCGGATTCCGACTATGAACGAAGAAATGAGCGTTGAACGTTCACGAACGTTTATCGTTTTCGTTAAAATGGACTAATAGGTCAAATTTTAGCAAATGAAGTCAAATAGATAAAATTCTTGCATGAACGCATAGATTATGAAATTTGTGAACCGTAGGCTTTTGAACGGACCAATTCGGAGTTAAAACGAAGAAGTTATGCGTCCGGGAAGTTAGCAAAATTTTTAAAAACTGCAAAATTTTCTGAGGACCAGAGTCCGCGCCGCGGCGCGACTCTAAGCCTTCTTGTCCGCGCCGCAGCGCGAGGCCGGAGGATGACACACTGCTAACTCGCGCCGCAGCGCGAGTCACAGACCAATTAGTGGCGCCGCGGCGCCAGTGCAAGGAAGAAGATAGAGAAGAAGGGTTCCAAGTGTAGAAAGAAAGAGGGATTAATATTGAATGAATTGTGATGTAATCACAACATAACTAAGACACTGTAAGGTGATTGTAATACACTAATGCATGTTTATAATCAATCAAAGACGAGCGGGATAAGAATGACGTAATGAAAGCCGAAGCCCTTAATAATGAAACTAAGTTAGAATTACATTGAGATGAAGGGTAAAGTATAATAGAAAACATACCTGGTTAATTATGATCTAATATGGTACGTTATATGATTATGAATTGTAGAATCATAGAGACTTAAAGTGTACGTGTATTAACCAGTAAGCAGACACCAAAGGCAAGTATTCTAACCCTTGTTCCAGTTCAGTCTGGACAAGCTTTGTAATTCATGTTCTCTTTCACATGAAATCTAGAATGATGAAGTCTTAAGCCAATTCTTCCGGCTAGACTTATATTATGATTCTGTCAAGCATGATTTGTAAATTACCGAGTTATATTGGTATGGTTTTCAATCGAAGACCACGCATGTTCAAATGTTTTTGTCGTTTAACGACAGGCACGTGAGGTTGCCACAATTAAACGTATACACGTTTAAAGAATGTAGTGTTGATCAACATAGAGTACTATGAGCTGATCACTCAGAAGTGCTCGTAAGCTATGCCGGACTTACGGACTTAGTACCGGGATGTCCTTTTCAAAAGAACTTATGTATGCTCATAATCTTGGGCCATAATTGTCATTCTACTGAATGTTGATGGAAAAACGTTTTGAAGGAAATGAAGTGCTATTTTGAATCATCGATAGTACTTCGTAACTATTGTTCAGTTACTGGAGATATATTAGTTCTATGTTTCAAGCATGTTGTTTATTAGAATTATAGTACTTGCTGAGCTAGCCATGCTCACCCTTGCTTGAACCATATGAACACAGCTAAGATCGAGCGGACTGAAGGATCCGGCAAGGATAAAGGCAAGGCGAAGACAAAACCGTAGCATACTTATGTAATAGTATAGGAAGAATGTCTGTAATATATTGATATTATGACAAAAACAAATGAAAGGGTTACAAAGAACCTGGGTAATGTAATATTATTTTGATATATATGGAGTTATATTAGTCCTCTTGTGACTATTTGAAGAAGTGTGTGAATGAATGGTAGTACCGTGTAGCACCATTTGTCGGGTTGTAAGAGACCCGGATTTGGGGGCGTCACAGGTTGGTATCAGAGCAAGAGGTTATAAAACTTAAGGGGGGAATTAAAACCTTAAGCCATAACCTTAGGAAGAATTAAAGGAATACAAGAAGAAAATAACCTTATAAAAAAAAATGCATCATGATATGATATGTATGTTTATTATTCTACTGACGTGTACTAATCAACTCATTTGTTTTATGTAGATGTCAGGAGTAAACGGGATGTTTGTTTATGAACAGACCATAAGTGAAGAGTCGGTGAACCAAGTAGAGGTTGTACCGAACCCTATAGCAGCAGAGCCAGAAGTAGTAATCATTGAGTCTGAAGACTCAGAAGAAGCTGACTACATGTCAGTATTTGACGGGATGATAGAGGAGGAGGTAGAGACAGTCTCCTTTAACCCAGTGGCTATAGCAGCAGAGATAGCTCCTGGGGGGTCGATGATGTCTCTGTTTATGTCAGTGTTGGATAGAAATATCCATTACTGTCAGGAGGTTAAGGAGCTGAAGGCAGAGCTTCAAATGCTTATAGAGGACAAGACTGATGTCGAGTCCATGTGGGAGCAGGAGCATGACGAGAGGATTTTGGCTAAGGACAAAGTCCAGGATTTAAAGCACGAGGTCTTGGAGCTTAAGGAGGAGCTCAAGACAAAAGTGCAGAAAATAGGGAGGATGTCCTATATCTATAGGAGTTCTCACACGGATTTTCAGCAGCAGGTAGCTGGATATCCGGTGGAGGTGGGGCAAACGAGGCATACTATTAGCCGTGATATCATTGCTGGTCTGGCCAAGGCAGATTTCAATAATGCCTTGAGGCAGATGTAGTTTAGTGGTGGTTAGAATAGTTGTAGATATTTTTGGTAAGTAGTAGTGATGTAAAACCCTTTTTGTATAGTAAAGGGTAGTCTTTTGTAAATCCCAATTTTTGGAAAGTGATAGCGGGAAAGTAATGTAACCAGTTTAGGCTGAGTATGTAACCGATGTAGTATTATACTACAAAGAATGTATATAAAGATCGTTTTATGGAAAGTAATGAGTTATGAATGTTTGGAGTTATTGTTTTATATTAATGATAACTAATAAAGAAAGGAATAATAACGTAATGTGTTTATTGTATCAGGCAAAATGCCGCCGAGAAGAGTGCAACGTAATCAAGGTGCGAACGTAAATCAACCTGAGGGAGGTCCGGTTAACGCGATGCAGGAGTTTGTTAATTTATTAACAGCCGCCTTTAATAGAACAGGGGCTAATATCCCCGTAAATCCAGGAGTAGCACGAGCTACTACCTTTAAGGATTTTAAGAGTGTAGGTCCGCCGGAGTTCAAAGGAACTACGGACCCAATCGAAGCCCAAACGTGGGTTAAAGAAATAGAGAAGGCATTTGTAATTGCAAATGTTGATGAGGCCCAGAAGGTTGCCTTTGCAACCTATATGATGAAGGGAGAGGCCAATTTTTGGTGGGAAGCCAATCAGGCTAGGGTCGGGATAACGACTTTAACGTGGGATAGATTCAAGGAGATATTCTTCGAGAACTATTTTCCCACGAGCATGCAGGGAAGGATGGAGATGCGGTTTTTAGAGCTGAAACAAGGGGAAATGACGGTTCCCCAATACGCTGCTAAGTTCAATGAACTGGCTAGGTTCGCTCCACACCAAGTGGATACCGAGGTGAGGAAGGCGCGACGGTTTGAGCAGGGCTTGAAACCCTGGCTCTATAACCGTATATCCGTATTCCAAAGTACTTCTTTTGGGATCGTTTTAGAGAAGGCGATAATCGCCGAAGGTGGTAGTGAGGCGTTGAGCCAATACCACAAGGAAAAGAGGAATAAGGGGAAGGTTGACGGGAGAGTCAAGATTGAGGGAGCCAGTGGGAGTGGCGAGGGTCAGAAGAGGAAGGTAATTAACTCTGGGAATACCGGAGTGAAACAAGGAGACCCAAAGAGAAGAATGGAGGCCTGCAAGACCTGTGGAAAGACTCATTTAGGAGTCTGTCTCAAGGGAAAATCCGTCTGTTACAACTGCGGACAGGAGGGGCACATTGCGCCAAATTGCCCGAGTCCGAAAAAGAATCATGGATGCTTTGTGTGTGGGTCAACTGACCACATGGCAAAGAACTGCCCGGAGAAGGGGATGGACGGGAATCGGGGCACTAATAGCGGTAAGTTAGCTATTGGGGGTCCAGCTCAGCAGGGTAGGCCTATGGGTCGTATCTTTAACATGACAGTCCAGGATGCGGTTGCATCAGGGGACGTTGTTGCAGGTATTATCCCGATCAACGATATCAATGCGTATGTGCTGTTTGATTCGGGTGCTACTTGTTCATTTATAGCATGCGGTTTTGCTAGACGATTAGGACTATTTCCCGAAAAGTTACCTATACCTGTAAATATTAAGGTAGCAAACGAAGATATAATTCCTATTGAAGATGTTCATAGGAGTTGTTGTGTAGATATACGGGGTTGTAAATTATCGGTAGATTTATTACCAATAAAGTTAGAAGAATTCGATGTAATTCTTGGAATGGATTGGTTAGTAAACCATTGGGAAATAATAGATTGTCAAAAGAAGTGTGTGAACATAAAGACGTTAGAACAACCTCGGGTAGTATTTTATGGGAATAGATCGCCGGGACGTTCGTGTTGTTTAATCATGACACAAACTAGAAAATTACTGAGGAAGGGATGCGTAGGATATCTGTGTCATGTTGTTGATACCGAAAGAGTGGTAGCAACCATGGAACAAATACCTATAGTGAGGGAATTCGCCGATGTATTTCTGAGTGAATTACCTGGTCTTCCGCTGGATAGGGAGACAGAATTTGTGATAGACATTGTGCCAGGAGCGGCACCAGTTTCCAGGGCACCGTACCGTATGGCGCCAGTAGAGATGAAGGAGTTGATGGTGCAGTTACAAGAACTATTGGATAGGAAGTACATTCAGCCGAGTGTGTCACCGTGGGGAGCACCGGTACTGTTTGTCAAGAAGAAGGACGGATCGTTAAGACTTTGTATCGACTACAGAGAGTTGAACAAGTTAACGATAAAGAATAAATACCATTGCCCAGGATCGATGATCTCTTTGATCAGCTGAAAGGGGCTAATTATTTTTCTAAAATAGATTTACGAACGGGGTATCATCAGTTGAAGGTTAGGAAGGAGGACGTGCCAAAGACAGCATTCAGGACTCGTTATGGTCATTACGAGTTTTTAGTGATGTCATTTGGGTTGACAAATGCACCAGCTGCATTCATGGATATGATGAACAGAGTGTTCAAACAATATTTGGACAAGTTCGTCGTAGTGTTTATAGATGATATTCTAGTCTATTCTAAGACGCCAGAAGATCATTCTGAACACCTTAGATTAGTGTTGGAGACATTAAGGAAGGAGAAGTTGTATGCGAAATTCACAAAGTGTGAATTTTGGTTAGAGAAGGTGCAATTTTTTAGGTCATGTCATTGACCATGAGGGGATTTCAGTGGATCCAGCGAAGGTAGAAGCCGTGATGAATTGGGAACAACCAAAAACGCCGACTGAGGTGCGGAGTTTCCTAGGGTTAGCGGGTTACTATCGGAGATTTATCCAGGATTTTTCTAAGATAGCTACTCCGTTGACTAATTTGACGAGGAAGACGGTGAAATACGCTTGGACTGACAAGTGCGAGAACAGTTTCTAAGAACTAAAGAAGAGGTTGAGTGAGGCACCTATGTTGTCATTACCCGATGACACAGGAAATTTTGTAGTTTATAGTGATGCTTCGCATAGAGGACTTGGTTGCGTGCTCATGCAGCATGGCAAGGTCATTGCGTATGCATCTAGGCAGTTGAAGGATTATGAGAAAGTTTACCCTACTCATGATCTAGAACTAGCCGCAGTAGTTTTTGCTCTAAAGATATGGAGACATTATCTTTATGGAGAAAAATGTGAGATATACACGGACCATAAAAGTCTAAAATATATCTTCACACAGAAGGAATTGAATATGAGGCAGAGAAGATGGCTGGAGTTGATAAAGGATTACGACTGTGAAATCCTGTATCACCCTGGAAAAGCCAATGTAGTTGCCGATGCCTTAAGTAGAAAGGGTCGGGAAAAGTTGTCTTTGTTAACGGCTCAAACTGAGTTAATAGCAGAGATGGCTAGGATGGAGTTAGAGGTGAAGCTGCCCAGTGAAGAAGAAGGACCATTGTTGTTTACAATGGAGATGCAACCAACCATCGTAGAGAGAGTTAAGGAGGTGCAACTCAAAACTAATGAGTGTGACCGGATGAAGGAACGGCTGACCAACGAAAAAGATGCTAAATATAGTCTTGATAACGAGGGATTGTTGAGATTTGACGGAAGAATTTGGGTTCCGGATGAGACGGAATTAAAGGAGCAGGTTCTACAAGAGGCTCATAGTTCAAGGTTTTCGATTCATCCTGGTAGCACTAAGATGTATCAAGACCTTCGACAAAGTTTCTGGTGGCCGAACATGAAGAGAGAGATTGCTGAGTATGTTAGTAAGTGCTTAACTTGTCAGAGAGTTAAGGCTGAACATCAACGACCTAGTGGCTTGTTACAGTCATTAGAAATTCCGGAGTGGAAATGGGAGAATATCACAATGGATTTTGTGGTGGGACTTCCGACTACTCAGAAGGGTTATGCAATTTGGGTAATGGTGGACCGATTGACGAAATCAGCTCACTTTTTGCCAATTAGGGTTAAGTATAACTTAGACCAGTTAGCTAGACTTTATATTAAAGAAATAATCTCTAGACATGGAGTGCCAGTATCGATTGTGTCAGATCGTGATCCACGATTCACGTCGAACTTTTGGAGAAGTCTGCAAGAGCAGTTGGGAACGCAGTTGAAGCTAAGTACGGCGTATCATCCACAAACAGATGGACAAAGCGAGAGGACAATTCAGACATTAGAAGATATGCTAAGAACATGCGTTATGGATTTCAAGGGTAGTTGGGATAATCATCTACCATTAGTGGAGTTTGCGTATAACAATAGTTATCATGCAAGCATAGGTATGCCGCCTTACGAAGCTTTGTATGGTAGGAAATGCAGAACGCCACTGTATTGGGATGAGGTAGGAGAACGCCGAATGTTGGGACCAGAATTGGTGCAACAGACAGCGGATATTGTTAAAAAGATTCAGATGCGTCTCTTAGCAGCTCAAGACAGACAGAAGAAGTTTACAGATCCGCATAGAGAGAATCGAGAGTTTGAAGTGGGTTCATACGTATTCCTAAAAGTATCTCCCTGGAAAGGAAAGATACGTTTTGGGAAGAAAGGAAAGTTAAGTCCGAGATTTATAGGACCTTTTGAGGTTTTAAAACGGGTAGGTGAGGTAGCTTACATGGTAGCATTACCTCCAGACCTAGAACGAATACATAATGTATTTCACGTTTCGGTATTGCGTCCTTATAAGCCGGATTATAAGCACGTAATAGAATACGAGCCTATTCATGTCGAGAAGGACTTAACATATGAGGAAACGCCAATTCAAATTGTCGATAAGAAAGAACAAGTTCTGCGGAACAAAAGTATAGTTTCAGTAAAGGTGATATGGAAGAACCACGATGCAGAAGAAGCAACGTGTGAGTTAGAAGAAATGATGAAAAAGAATTACCCGAATTTATTTGTGTAATTTTTTTATATATAGCGAGATTCTGGGGACAGAATCCTTATAAGGGGGAGAGAGTGTAACGCCCCAGAAAATTGAACATTTTGTAATTTCTTTTAATAATATTATTTATTATTATTGCGTGTTGAGATGATGGATGTCGTTCTATAACCTAGAAACGTCGTAAAGTAGTAGTATTTTAACTACGTGGGAGAATTAAAGTGTTTGAATTTCTAAAACGAAAATAAAAGTTTTCTGAGAAATTTTCCGAAAAACACTATTCATTAATTTCTGCTCGGGAATTATTTTTGAACTTCTGAGAAATACGTAATGTTATAGTATCGAGATAATATCGATTATGTAATAATAATCTAAGTATGGAAAATGAAATATTTCGCATGCGTACCTAATTTGAGATAGTTAGGTATTAAGCGTTAAAAGAAGGAAGTTGTGATCGTATAATGTGTAAACATTATATGGAGTAAGGAATGGAGATATAATACGACGTATTGTATTATTATGTACGAAGAACGAGATATCGTATATTTTGAATTAATATACGAGATAGCATACGAGAATTATACGTAGGATATGTATGTTAAGTTATTGAATTTAAGATAATGGACTTGTGGGATTTCTAGTTTATTGATAGAAGCCCAAGTGTATGATTATCACAAGTCCAATCTATTGTAACTCAAGCCCAATAGGAAAGTAGTTGGATTAATTAACCAAGCCCAAGGTGAAGCCTTGACCCACGGGTCAAACCAAGTGAGGAAGTGGGTAGTCTTGATGGGCAAGGATTAAGTGTGATGACCAAGTGTTGTGGTGAGCAAGTAAAAGAAGTGACTAGCAAGAAGACTTAAAGGTTAAGTTATGAATAGTAAGGAGGTGGAATGAGGAGGTGGGATTGATTATTGTCCATTTTGCCCCAAGCTTTGGTGGCCTATAAATACCAAGTTCATTTCATTTTTGTTGGTTGTTTTGTTATCATCCAACACTTTCCTCTCAAACATATAAGCTACTTATTTGGTAGAGAGAATAAGTCACTTAAAGCACTTATAAGCCACTTCAACCTTTGATAGTTTCCAAAGCATATAGAAGTCTTCAAGGGTAAGACTCATTTTCTTTTATCTATATCTTTTCTATGATAGGATTGATAGAGAAGGGGGATTGCTTGAGGATAACATGTAATAAGTTATAAGGAATGAACTTAAGCCGAATAAGTTAAATAAGCAACTTGAACTCTAATAAGTTGTTAAGATCATGAAGGACTTGTCATATGATGATTAGTATGTTGTTTATAACATGAGAACATTGATTGAAGGACTTAAATTATTGGTAAGTCATGAGTATGAAGATTTCTAGTTCATAAGTTGAGAAAGTCAATGACTTATGGAAATAAGTCAAAAACCTACTTTGATGATAAGTTGGTGTAATAAATAACTTGAAATGATGATATGTTGGTTAAAATCCACTTAGAACGCTTAGTATGGTTGATTTGACGAACTTCGCACGATTAGACGATTAACGTCGAATTCGTGAAAGTCTCGGAATAGAAGTCATATTTTGAGTTGGAAGTCTAAAACGTTGGTTTTTGATGGAGACAAGTCATTGTAGTCATTATAGAGTTGCGGACTCGAAAATGACCGGATTCCGACTATGAACGAAGAAATGAGCGTTGAACGTTCACGAACGTTTATCGTTTTCGTTAAAATGGACTAATAGGTCAAATTTTAGCAAATGAAGTCAAATAGATAAAATTCTTGTATGAACGCATAGATTATGAAATTTGTGAACCGTAGGCTTTTGAACGGACCAATTCGGAGTTAAAACGAAGAAGTTATGCGTCCGGGAAGTTAGCAAAATTTTTAAAAACTGCAAAATTTTTTGAGGACCAGAGTCCGCGCCGCGGCGCGACTCTAAGCCTTCTTGTCCGCGCCGCAGCGCGAGGCCGGAGGATGACACACTGCTAACTCGCGCCGCAGCGCGAGTCACAGACCAATTAGTGGCGCCGCGGCGCCAGTGCAAGGAAGAAGATAGAGAAGAAGGGTTCCAAGTGTAGAAAGAAAGAGGGATTAATATTGAATGAATTGTGATGTAATCACAACATAACTAAGACACTGTAAGGTGATTGTAATACACTAATGCATGTTTATAATCAATCAAAGACGAGCGGGATAAGAATGACGTAATGAAAGCCGAAGCCCTTAATAATGAAACTAAGTTAGAATTACATTGAGATGAAGGGTAAAGTATAATAGAAAACATACCTGGTTAATTATGATCTAATATGGTACGTTATATGATTATGAATTGTAGAATCATAGAGACTTAAAGTGTACGTGTATTAACCAGTAAGCAGACACCAAAGGCAAGTATTCTAACCCTTGTTCCAGTTCAGTCTGGACAAACTTTGTAATTCATGTTCTCTTTCACATGAAATCTAGAATGATGAAGTCTTAAGCCAATTCTTCCGGCTAGACTTATATTATGATTCTGTCAAGCATGATTTGTAAATTACCGAGTTATATTGGTATGGTTTTCAATCGAAGACCACGCATGTTCAAATGTTTTTGTCGTTTAACGACAGGCACGTGAGGTTGCCACAATTAAACGTATACACGTTTAAAGAATGTAGTGTTGATCAACATAGAGTACTATAAGCTGATCACTCAGAAGTGCTCGTAAGCTATGCCGGACTTACGGACTTAGTACCGGGATGTCCTTTTCAAAAGAACTTTTGTATGCTCATAATCTTGGGCCATAATTGTCATTCTACTGAATGTTGATGGAAAAACGTTTTGAAGGAAATGAAGTGCTATTTTGAATCATCGATAGTACTTCGTAACTATTGTTCAGTTACTGGAGATATATTAGTTCTATGTTTCAAGCATGTTGTTTATTAGAATTATAGTACTTGCTGAGCTAGCCATGCTCACCCTTGCTTGAACCATATGAACACAGCTAAGATCGAGCGGACTGAAGGATCCGACAAGGATAAAAGCAAGGCGAAGACAAAACCGTAGCATACTTATGTAATAGTATAGGAAGAATGTCTGTAATATATTGATATTATGACAAAAACAAATGAAAGGGTTACAAAGAACCTGGGTAATGTAATATTATTTTGATATATATAGAGTTATATTAGTCCTCTTGTGACTATTTGAAGAAGTGTGTGAATGAATGGTAGTACCGTGTAGCACCATTTGTCGGGTTGTAAGAGACCCGGATTTGGGGGCGTCACATGATATTTGTGCAAGGTTTTAGAATATATGAGGCATTGTGCCATAATTTGAACACTTCGGTGTTTCTATGAGATGAACTGTTATGTGATTTAACTCTTCAATAGATAATATTCTGTTGATACATGAACTGTTATTGTTAAGTCTATGCTATTGATTCTAGCCAGACAGAATGTGTATGAAAGAGGTAGAAGAATGAAAGTATTTCAAAGTGAATGTGACTCATGTTTTAAAATGATAGGAATCGAGATTATTCCTATTATTCAAGCTACTTCATAACCTTTGTTTGGTTATTGAGGTCTTAAAAGAATGTTTGGATTCTTAAAGTTGTTTGTTCAACTGTTATGACTGCTGGGAAATTGAATGTTCACACTTGCTTAAAATAAAAATATTTTCAGCGAACGATGTTAGAAGAACTTAAGAATCCCGTAAAGATCAAGTTGATCGGTATCCAGAAGAAGTATCACTCATTATATGAATGAGCATGAAGATCAAGCGAAGACTTGTAATATAGAATGATAGAATTAAACTATAGAATAGTTTAATGAACGATTATGTATCCTTGGTGGTGGATAAAATTTACTTGTGCAAGATGTAAAGAATAATGTAATTATCATTATTTGTAATGAAAGAGATTATAAGGTTTTAGAACCTGTGATTTGAGGATGTATGTTGTTATATTTAGCTATATAATGATGTATGTTTGAAAGAAGATGGGATCATGACGTACGGAATCCAGATGTGAAAATAGATCGAATTTTGGGGCGTTACAACTACGAAAAAAGAATTACTTGCAGTAGTATATGCCTTCGATAAATTCCAAGCTTATTTGATCAGAACAAAGGTCGTAGTTTACACGGATCACTCGGCTATTCGGTATTTAATTTTGATAAAAGATGTTAAGCCATGCCTTATCAGATGGATTCTCCTTCTACAGGAATTTGATTTGGAAATAAAAGATACAAAGGGTACGAAGAATCAAGTTGCAGATCATTTGTCAAGGCTGGAAAATCAGGGCAAAAAGGAAGAGGACATGTGTTTAATTAATGAATCATTTCTGGATGAACAGCTATTTGGAGTCACTACGAAATTCCCATGGTATGGGGACTTGCCAACTTTCTAGTGAGCAACATCCTTCCCCCTGAGCTTACTCATCAACAGAAGAAGAAATTCCTACATGACGTCAAGTGGTACATGTGAGATGAGCAATACCTATTCAAACAGTGCGCCGACAAGATGATTAGAAGGTGTGTGCCCTATAGCGATGTGAACAATATATTGCATGAATGTCATTCGTCTGTATACGGGGGACATTATGGTAGTGAGAGAACAGCGAAAAAAGTGCTTCATGTCGGGTTTTATTGGCCTATATTGTTCAAGGATGCCAACCAGTTTGTTAAAAGTTGTGATAGATGTCGAAGGGTGGGCAACATATCGAAAAGGAATGAGATGCCACTACAAACAATTTTGGAAGTTAAAATTTTTAACGTTTGGGCCATTGATTTTATGGGGCCATTTCCATCAGCATTTGGTAATCAATACATATTGATTGTAGTTGACTACGTATCAAAATGGGTTAAAGATGTAGCACTCCCAACTAACGATGCCAAAGTGGTCCTCAAATTCTTTCAAAAGAATATCTTTACAAGATTTGGCACGCCAAGAGCTATTATAAGTGATGAAAGTAGTCACTTCTGCAACAAATCATTTACAGCTCTCTTGGTGAAGTATGGGGTCAACCATAAGGTGGCGACGGCTTATCATCCCCAAACAAGTAGGCAAGCTAAAGTTTCAAATAGGGAGGTGAAAAGAATCTTGGAAAAGGTGGTGAAGCCGAATAGAAAGGACTAGTCTCTTAGGTTGGACAATGCACTATGGGCCTATCGAACTGCGTACAAAACACCAATCGGTATGTCACCATATCAATTGGTTTATGGTAAAGCATGCCACCTACCTGTGGAGTTACAACACAAAGCCTACTAGGCTATTCAGACGCTAAACTTCGATCAAGCAGCTATGGGTGAGAAGATACTTCTTCAGTTAAACGAGCTCGACGAATTCCAACTTCAAGCCTACGAGAACTCTAAGCTATACAAAGAAAAGGTCAAGAAATGGCACGACCAGAAAATCATGCACAGAACGTTTGAACCGGGGCAATCAGTACTACTTTTTAACTCAAGGTTGAGGTTGTTCCCAGGAAATTTAAAATCAAGGTGGTCGGGTCCATTCACCATCAACAGAGTTTTCTCACATGGTGCCATTGAACTCTATAGTAGAAACCCATTGGAGACTTTCAAGGTCAATGGTCAATGGTCAACGGTTGAAGAATTATTACGGTGGCGAATCCAACACGAATGTCATTGCAATCACATTATCTGATGTACCATAAATAGGGAGTAGTCAGGCTGAATGACTTAAAATCAAGCGCTAATTAGGAGGCAACCCAATCGTACTTTTATTTTTCATATTTCTATTCATAACTGTCAAATTATAGTTTAGCATAATTAGTAATATAGAATAAGTTCATAGACTAATTAGTTAAGTTGCATATTCTTGATAATCTCTCCATCGTGCTGATAATCTACTCACATTTAGTTTTCATGACATCTCAGGAATTTAACAAGCTCAAAAAGTGGACTAGTGGGTCAGAAAAGAGGAGTACAGAGCCCAATTACAGTGTGCACCCCCGCCGGGGTGGGCTCATAATACCTTATACCCCCGCCAGGGCGGGGGTCTCCCAAGTCCAAAGATAGTGTGCATGCCCGTCGGGGCAGGCTTCATAAGCCTTATACTCCCCGCCGGGGCGGAGGTCCTGGATTTGAAAAGGCAGTTTTGGCAATTACTTCTTTCTAAACCCACTTCACATCTCCTCTACTTCTCCTTCCCCACAACTCTCAATCCCACCACACCTACATCCCACGTTTTGGCAAGTTATAATCCCACTACTTTAACACACACCCACCACTTCAGTCCATTACTCCAACCCTCAAGCCTTTCCATCACACCATCTCTATAAATTCACTCCCTCATAACCCTTCTTCACTACATACTATCAACTCCACCTGTTATAGCTACGAATTAAGGTTTTCATTGAGGTAAGTGTATAACAATTTAGAGTAAGTGCCTTGTTTTCTAACTCCTTCCTTCCTAGCACCATAATAGAGTAAAAACATCAAGTTTGTGGGGGATAAACCACTGTGCACACCATGTGTTTGACAGTTTGTGTGAGCCAAGTTTTGGGGGGAATTTTGTGCTAAGGCTTCCTAATTCAATGGCATCTAAACCCACATCAAAGAGGCAACGGGAAGAGAGTTACACAACAACACTGCCATCAAGAACCTTTGACCGACGCAAATTTATAAGTGTCGTCGCCGCCAACCGATACGACTACATGGCAACAAAAGCACTCACACCGGAGTGGGGGTTGGCCCCAGACCATATCGACGGTGAGATGATGCAACAGATATATCAAAAAGGCTGGAACAAGTTCACGGAGGAACCCGAGGCCACCGTTCTAAGTGTGGTCAAGGAGTTTTATGCAAAAGCTGAGGACAAGGCCCCTTTCAATGCTTTTGTGCGGGGAAGATTAGTACATTTCAGTGCCGATGCCATCAACACATATTATCAGTTACGGGTGCCTCGACATTGCAATTATGCTCACTTACGTGACAATGATCCCGATTATGAGACCATTCTGAAGGAAATGACTAAATCGGGCACAAAATGGATCAAGGGTCGAGAAAGGGGCACGGTTTTTCACAGTAAAGATCTCAGAAAATACGGCAAGATATGGTATGCCTTCCTGTGTGCCAAGTTGTTTCCAGCAACACACATGTCCAATGTAACCAAGGAAACAGCACTTCTCTTGTATGCCATTGTACAAGATTTCATCATCGACGTTGGGGCAATAAACAATTTCTCAATCCGTCGGTGCTTACAAGGACATTTCTCGGGCGGCCTGCCGCACTCGTCACTTATTTATGGATGTGTAGGCAAGCAGGAATTCGATGGTCCGATGATGAACCTACCCTGATGCCGTTTTAGATACTAGATTCAAGAATGACTGCACGGTACTTGGTGTGGGAAGGCGAAGAATCACATCTGAGAGGATTAGGCTTTGTATTTCCCTCAGCTTCGGAGGACGAGGCTGACGCTGATGATACTTCGGATGAGGACGAGTTTCAGGAGGATGCACCGATGGGAGGTGTAGCATCCCCGAATCCGGGTCCCAAATCGCCGCGGATCCGATACGCTAATTCTATCACTAATGCGAAAGATATAAACATACATTGTTTATACATTAAACTTTTACACATCATTCCCAAGGTCTACAACCTTAACTTAATACATACCTTCAATATCTTAGAAGATTTACATTGTTATTTTCGTCAGAAAATTTAATAAATCTAACTGCAACGTAATTTAACCTTGAACTCTGACTTTGCCTCTGTCCTTATTCAAGCTTTCATCTTAATCTGAAAATTTTATCATGATATAGCAAGGGTGAGCAACAAATTTGCCCAGCAAGTTTTATATACAATGAAGATATATAACATGATTGAAAAGAATGAATAAGCTTTCAAGTTTTCAACAATATAATAATTGTGAAATAACATGAATCAAGTTTCAATGATTGAATGACTGAACCAATAATATTGGATGTCAACAATTAACATAAACAAGTTTAATTGAAACCTATGGTAATGAAGGTGATCAGTCTTTCATACATGATGAACATAAACAACATGCACAATGTGCGAATCAATAAATTATTGACGTGGTACAATTAACAATAATTAACCACTAACATGCTTTGAATTAACAACTCAAGTGTGAGTTAAGGAAACTTGCACTATAAATAGAAGTTCAAGTTTAGGAACTTGCCTGATTCGTTGACTACTGCTACGCAATTTAAGTTAACTTCTTTTGTAAGACCTATCAATTATAAGATTGATCTTTCAATCAGCATATCATACTTTGTATCATAATACAATTACTTAAGCCTTAAATTATCTAACATTTAATCAAATATTAGACAACATCTTAACCCATTAGTATTATTATCATTTTATAGTATTTAGATTCTTTATTAATATTATTAATCATTTAATAATATTTTAATCACCTTCTAATATTATTAATCATGTAATAATATTTTACTTATTTCATAAATAATAAAGGTCTCACACATTTTAAGATGCAAATATTTTACATCTTGAAGCTTAAACCATTTAAACTTCATTTCAGAAATATCTTTTATCTCTACTCTCAAATATGGAGTTTAAACAGTTAATGCATAGCTTTTATAGTAAAATTAATTTACTATATTATTTCTTTAATTTAAATAACTTTTACATCAGTTTGTCCATTCATTAGTCAATACTGACCGTTGCCTCATATATAAAACTTTTACCTCGCTAGCACATTCGCTTTATATTTTTCTTTTTACAATTATTCGCCCTTATTTTATTTTTATTTTATTTCTATCATTTGCCCATACACATAATATACTTCATTGAATATCAATTTCAACAATTACATTGAAAAAATATCATAAATCTCTTAATAAATCTCCCGTCGAATATTATTAATATGTAATAATATTTTACGCTAAGGTTATCAACCTTTTAATAACATTCCAATTAAATACTACTAATAATATCTCAATACAATATTATTAGTCACATAAAAAAATAATTTATGTCATTAATCACTTTAATAAACAATTGTTTTCAATTGTTTTCAATTCCTTAATTAATAAACTTGTTTAAACATTCTAAAATGTCATAAATATCATAACACTTTAAACCCGACCCAAAACTTCATTACGAACTTGCAAACGCCATGCTCAAGGGTCTCACATCATAAATTGCATTTTTCCTATTTTTGGACAATTTGATTTTTGATATTTTTGGATCTTACCCAGCCTCGCTAAAACAGTCATAACTCTCTCGTTTTAAAATATTTTTGAGCGATTCTTGAGCCCACGCGAAGATAACTTCCAGGGCTACAACTTTAGTCTCACGACGTTTTTCTAGAATCCGAACACATCAGTCCAAAAATTTAAACAAAGGAGGTTGTTCGGGATTTTAGACAGTTTTGATTGTGCACCTTCCGAACGCCATAACTACCTCATCCAGAGTCGGAATTAGTCCATTCCGGAGTCTATGGAAAGCTTATTTAATGTACTACAACATATCAAAATCCCAGAATTTTTAAAGTACAAAAAGTGGACGAAATTGCCCTCGTTTCAGACTGCCCCGAAACTGTCTATTTTCTACTACCGAAAACAGAACTGTTTTGGCTTAAACAGTTACTACACCATGAAAACTCAATATTTTTGAGTGCTACCACTTGGATTAACTACTAAACACATATATCTAACATCCCTTTTTGACGGATCACAAAAATAATGCATAGATTTAAAATGGTAAACATTTAAAGTACATAGAAATTTCGATTTTCAAAACTAGAAAATTTATTTTCTTTTCCTTTTTGATTCCACCCAAATCAACATCTAAAATGAGTAAATCCATACATGAATCCATGTAAATCAAAAAGATTATAGGGTTTGAGCTTCATACTCAAAAACCCCCTTTCCATCAATTTCATAAAAATAATAAAGGAAGAAATTATACCTTCCTCTTCTTCTTCTTCTTCTTCTTCTTCTTCTTCTTCATGGAGATCCTCTTTTCTCTCTCCCCTTTCTTCCCTAGACTGCCGTCCATCTCCTTCTCTCTCCCTTCTCGGTTTTTGTTGAGCTTCCTTCTTCTCTCTTTCTTTTTTCTTCTTCCTTTCTCTTCTCTCTTAATAGCCGATCTTCTCCCTTCTTCTCTTGCAATATTCGGCCACTTGGCCTTTAAATTGCCACATGATGGTTTAATTAATTGTTTTCATTAAATTGCTTTATTAAATGACCACCATGCCCATCATCACTAATTGGGTTAAAAATAAATTGGGCAACTAATTAAATCTTTTGGGCTTTCAATAATCCTTTGAGCCATGCAATAGATACATAGTCCAATCCTTTTGATCTTGTCTCACCCTAAATATTTAACTAGGGTATCCATTCCAAATTTTTAGAATTTAAAATCATCACTCTAGCAAATTAAATTTTATAACTCAACTAAACTTGTTTTAATTAAGTTATAAAATTAATAACTTGAGATAATAAAAATATATCTCTTAACTTAATATTATTCTTAATATTATTATTATTCTCCTACAAGTGGGCTTAGTTTGGGCCCTAATTAATTTCATAGAGCTAGCAATTTTACTTACTAACAAAAACTAACTTGGGCTTCCACCCAAAATTTAATTGGGTCATTAAAATACTTGTCTCATACATAATATATTGGGCTAGATTAAATAATTAATTGCCCTTAATCACTTTATCTACAAGTCACATGCTTAATTAATTAATTGGGCTTGTTTAAATAATATAATTTTCTTAGTCCATCAAATTTTAATTCTCTTGGACTCTCTTTAAATTATTGGGCTATGATATTATTATATTAAAGCTCATTGCTTTTAATTCTATTTCATTCTACCTTTATCATTAAATTAGGGTTTACATGCACTCAAGTGAAATAAAAATTCTTACTTAAGTACATTTAATTTCTTAACCTAATTAGACTTGCTATAATTAGGCTATAAAATTAATTAACTGAGATGTATAAAATAAATCTCTTATAATTGGTATATATTCTAAATACCATAATTCTCTCATCTCATAACCCTTAAGTTAATAAATTCTTCATTCCTAATATATAATTAGGATCACATTAGTTTATTTTATTTGTTTATATAATTAAACAAATATAAACCATCACATAATCTTCATATTCCTTTACTCACATATTCGAACAAAATAATTTAATAAATTATGATATGTTCCACAATTCTCTTAAATTAGGTCACTAGTATAAAAATAAAATATTAGAACCACTAAATAACGATAATCATTTAGGTTATTTAATTATCACACCTAATATATATATATATATATATATATATTAGGTTACTTAACTTAATTCTTACTTCACTCCTATATACAAAATAAATGTATTCACATTATATAATGTATATTTATTTACTCATATCCATAATTCACATAATCATAACATATTTCACTTCTCACACTAATTTTAATTTTTCTCCATAAAAAGTCAACTATTGACTTTGACCAAAAGTCAACCTTTACAGATTTTGTGTTTACTGTCCATTCTGACTAAACTCGACGTTCCGGACGCAACCGAGCAGTCCGTGCTTCAAAATTCTATCTCTAACTCAGATTTTGAGTTTTAAATTACTCCATTCTCATTACTAATCGTATTAACTAACGACTTTATACTTATTCAAATTCTTATTTGTCAGTCAAGGCCAACACTCAAGCTATGTTAATTACTAACATAGTTTTAACTTGATCACTATGTCATTAACTTAATTCATCATTTCTCTTGCTAAAATATATAGCACCTTCCTAAGTATATATATATTTCTATACATATACCCATCTTCGTTTAATCTAATAACATCTCTTCATGTGAAATCTTATCTCCAATAATAAAATTTTCATATGTACTTATATAATATTTCTCAGACTATTCCGTTCACATCAAATTTGCAGGTATCGTAATACCTTATTCTTGATATTCCTTCAAGTATATATTAATTCATCTCTAGGGTTTAGAAATTTTATAACCCATATTTTCTCTATTCTCATTCGAATATCAAACCATATAGGTTTTACTAGAAAAATTTAAATAAATTCTCAAATTCCCATCTAGATTTTATTCTTTAACCTTTATTCTAATCATTTAAGATTTTAGAAATTTTTTCGGGTTGTCACATTCACCCCTTCTTCTAAGAATTTCATCCTCGAAATTAAAGCATACTTATCTCTGCTTATTCGATTGATCAAAACTAGGTTGTTAACTTAACCTTTACAATTTCCTCCTTTGTGGTTTTCTCATCTATAATCACATTTCACCATAACTACTCACTAGGAGTTTACATCTTCTAAACATTCTTCAAAACTAGGCTGTCATAATAACCTTTATTTAATCATCTCAGATTCTACTCGTGCACAACGAGTTTACATTATTTCATATCAATCATCACATTCTACCATAAAATTACTCTGAAGAGTTTTTAAAAACTTTTCATATTTGTCTGAGGGATCATAAAAATTTTGAACTCTGAGGTTTAGGGGTATTTCTACCTGCTACCTCTTTCAATTAAGAAAGAAAGGTACTCTACCTCTTAAACATTTCTTTAATAGGTATGTTTACAATCACGAAGAAGGTAAACTACCAATGCGGGTACTTTAGCTAATCATTCTATTGTACCTTAGTAATCGGAACGACTATATGCGTTCTTAGATTGGAATAATTTATCCAATTAGTATATCCCCATTTTCAGGGTTGTTCACCTCAGACTTATCATAAGATTCCGCACCAAAATAATTTGGTTCGACATAAGCTTTCAAAGAATACTTTGAATTTCATAAACATTTATTTAGCTGAATCAAATAGCTTAGACACATATCAATAATTCAAATTTTAATCAAAATATTTTTGGCCAAATTCATTTGGCAATAATTTATCTTTAAAATTCTTAAAATTATTTTGACGTCATGATACCGCACTGTATATACAGTCCGTTGAGGATTCCGTCATTTTATAACTTTATCATACTACATCATACTATAGTGGGCTGACGATCCTTAGATCACATCCAACACTAAGTAATTCTGCATTGATAACTCCATCATTTTTATCATCTTTGTACCAGGTTACATGATGCATTAATGATATAAAAATACATTTTGATCATTTAAATCATTTTATCTAGCCGAATCAATTAGCATAGACTCTTCTTTAAACCGTTCAAAACTATTGAAAATCATCTTTTGTGTCATCATGCCACAATAGTTAACGATGTGTTAGTGGCCCGAAGTCCACACCTACACACTTGTCACCATGTGTTGAGGATAACAAAAATTCATTTTTAAAGGCACATCAGTGCGAATTTAGCTTGATGTCAAAAACTTTGAAGTCTATCATAGATAGAAGATTTAGAATACCTATGCTTCCATAATCAAATTCACTTTCTCTATTGATCCATTGCTTAATAAATCTATCTATTCATATAATCCTCAATTCTCCATTCACAACTTTGCTATACCCCAGTTCATCAAACTTACCACACATTATGAGTTCAGGAACTTGCCACAATCATATGGGTTTAAGAACTTATCCTAGTCAGACCATAAGCGTCCATTCGCTAAGGGGTTCAAAACATACCATATGATTATGAGTCATGAACTTAACATAAGTATGAGTTTTAAGAACTCGCAACTTAACCTTATATTCTCTACCTATTTGTTATACACATAAGAAAAGAATCACCTTCTCAACATGCATATAGCAAATAACGTGACATTAGGTTCCAATGATTATCAATGTCAGAAACTAAGTGGTTGTCAAACCAAACTCGGCCACTAATCAATATAGCAAGCTAAGCGGACAATTCCCCGCCCATACAAAGAATTAGTCAACCTAACCACTATATCGACCAGGAAGCTAAGTGATTCTAAAACCAAGTACAAATTCCCCGCCCATACAAGGAATCATACAACTCAGCTGCTGACATGAGTCCTCAATTGAAAACCCACATACTCTTAACTTTCTCTTTTCTTAATACGAATTTTCTTTAATCTGTATCTTAACATTTACCACTCTTTTCTGAGTTTACATTATACCATTTCATAGTACCTTCTCTTTATAGCATCAAGCTATATCATTCCAATCACTTAACATATTATATGTTATTCAATGATTTAATCTGATCACGTGGTGATCTTATTTTTGTAATCATTTCGCCTTATACTTACGATCGTTTTATTTTACGATCTTCTTATTCTTCTTGTTAATCATATTATATTATGATTTTATTTGCACTTTTCATCTTATAGACATAGTCTATTTATTTTCACTTTTCATCTCTATTACTGGAGTCAGGTAACACCGGATTCTTATCCTTATAGCTCTTTAAGATTCTTCTTTGAATCATCTTTATCTTTCTCTTTACTTAATGATGAATTTCCATAAATTCATCTCTTATCGCTTAAACTCTATTCGAGTTTATTACTTATCATCTTCGCGGTTATAGCCTAAGGTACGCCTACCTAAGGTTTATAACCTACAGCTTTGATACCAACTGTAGCATCCCCGAATCCGGGTCCCAAATCGCTGCGGATCCGGTACGCTAATTCTATCACTAATGCAAAAGATATAAACATACATTGTTTATACATTAAACTTTTACACATCATTCCCAAGGTCTACAACCTTAACTTAATACATACCTTCAATATCTTAGAAGATTTACATTGCTATTTTCGTCAGAAAATTTAATAAATCTAACTACAACATCATTTAACCTTGAACTCTGACTTTGCCTCTGCCCTTATTCAAGCTTTCATCTTAATCTGAAAATTTTATCATGATATAGCAAGGGTGAGCAATAAATTTTCCCAGCAAGTTTTACATACAATGAAGATATATATCATGATTGAAAAGAATGAATAAGCTTTCAAGTTTTCAACAATATAATAATTGTGAAATAACATGAATCAAGTTTCAATGATTGAATGACTAAACCAATAATATTGGATGTCAACAATTAACATAAACAAGTTTAACTGAAACCTATGATAATGAAGGTGATCAGCCTTTCATACCTGATGAACATAAACAACATGCACAATGTGCGAATCAATAAATTATTTACGTGGTATAATTAACAATAATTAACCACTAACATGCTTTGAATTAACAACTCAAGTGTGAGTTAAAGAAACTTGCACAATAAATAGAAGTTCAAGTTTAGGAACTTGCCTGATTCGTTGACTACTGCTACGCAATTTAAGTTAACTTCTTTTGTAAGACCTATCAATTATAAGATTGATCTTTCAATCAGCATATCAAACTTTGTATCATAATACAATTACTTAAGCATTAAATTATCTAACACTTAATCAAATATTAGATAACATCTTAACCCATTAGTATTATTATCATTTTATAGTATTTAGATTCTTTATTAATATTATTAATCATTTAATAATATTTAAATCACCTTCTAATATTATTAATCATGTAATAATATTTTACTTATTTCATAAATAATAAAGGTCTCACACATTTTAAGATGCAAATATTTTACATCTTGAAGCGTAAACCATTTAAACTTCATTTCAGAAATATCTTTTATCTCTACTCGCAAATATGGAGTTTAAACAGCTAATGCATAGCTTTTATAGTAAAATTAATTTACTATATTATTTCTTTAATTTAAATAACTTTTACATCAGTTTGTCCGTTCATTAGTCAACACTGACCGTTGCCTCATATATAAAACTTTTACCTCGCTAGCACATTCGCTTTATATTTTTCTTTTTACGATTATTCGCACTTATTTTATTTTTATTTTTTTTCTATCATTTGCCCATACACATAATATACTTCATTGAATATCAATTTCAACAATTACATTGAAAAAATATCATAAATCTCTTAATAAATCTCTCGTCGAATATTATTAATATGTAATAATATTTTACGCCAAGGTTATCAACCTTTTAATAACATTCCAATTAAATACTACTAATAATATCTCAATACAATATTATTAGTCACATAAAAAAATAATTTATGTAATTAATCACTTTAATAAACAATTGTTTTCAATTCCTTAATTAATAAACTTGTTTAAACATTCTAAAATGTCATAAATATCATAACACTTTAAACCCGACCCAAAACTTCATTACGAACTTGCAAACGCCATACTCAAGGGTCTCACATCATAAATCGCATTTTTCCTATTTTTGGACAATTTGATTTTTGATATTTTTGGATCTTACCCAGCCTCGCTAAAACAGTCATAACTCTCGCGTTTTAAAACATTTTTTGAGCGATTCTTGGGCCCACGCGAAGATAACTTCCAGGGCTACAACTTTTGTCTCACGACGTTTTTCCAGAATCCGAACACATCAGTACAAAAATTTAAACAAAGGAGGTTGTTCGGGATTTTGGACAGTTTTGATTGTGCACCTTCCGAACGCCATAACTACCTCATCTGGAGTCGGAATTAGTCCATTACGGAGTCTATGGAAAGATTATTTAATGTACTACAACATATCAAAATCCCAGAATTTTTAAAGTACAAAAAGTGGATGAAATTAGCCTCGTTTCAGACTGCCCCGAAACTGTCCATTTTCTACTACCGAAAACAGAACTGTTTTGGCTTAAACAGATACTGCACCATGAAAACTCAACATTTTTGAGTGCTACCACTTAGGTTAACTACTAAACACATATATCTAACATCCCTTTTTGACTGATCACAAAAATAATGCATAGATTTAAAATGGTAAACATTTAAAGTACATAGAAATTTCGATTTTCAAAACTAGAAATTTTATTTTCTTTTCCTTTTTGATTCCACCCAAATCAACATCTAAAATGAGTAAATCCATACATGAATCCATGTAAATTACAAAGATTATAGGGTTTGAGCTTCATACTCAAAAACCCCCTTTCCATCAATTTCATAAAAATAATAAACTTTCCATCAATTTCATAAAAATAATAATGGAAGAAATTATACCTTCCTTTTCTTCTCCTTCTTCCTTCTTCTTCTTCATGGAGATCCTCTTTTCTCTCTCCCCTTTCTTCCCTAGGCTGCCGTCCATCTCCTTCTCTCTCCCTTCTCGATTTTTGCCAAGCTTCCTTCTTCTCTCTTTCTATTTTCTTCTTCTTTTCTCTTCTCTCTCTTAATAGCCGGTCTTCTCCCTTCTTCTCTTGCAATATTCGGCCACTTGGCCTTTAAATTGCCACATGATGGTTTAATTAATTGTTTTCATTAAATTACTTTATTAAATGACCACCATGCCCATCATCACTAATTGGGTTAAAAATAAGGGTCCTTAACACAAATATACAACAATTAGAAAGTAATTACAAAAATAAAACACACACAAAATAATTATAAAAATAACACAACAAAATATACTACGTTACTAAAATCACGTCATTAACTCTTACACGTCATTTATGGAGATAACTGATCAACGCCAAATCAATAACAGATCAAGGCCAAATCAATCGAAGAAGAGAAAGTCTTATGTCGCGACACAACTCTGATATCGGAGAAGACGAAGCATCCTGTCGCGATGCAACGCATAATCGGAGAAGAAGAAAACTGTTGTCGCGACGAATCTGTAAGATCGAAAATAGCATACAAAATCAACGCCGCCTTCAAGATCAGTAACCAAAAACATTGTTGTAGTGATTTTTGAATACAAAATCAACATCAGCTTCGATTCAAATACTGTGGTATGTAAGTTTAAAAATTATAAGCATATAGATACCTATAGTTACTACGAATTACTAAATTGATTACCTTTCTTAAGTTTTTCGAACTTAAATTGTGACAACCCGATATTTTCTATATAAATAAATCATAAATTTTGCGTATAAATTTTTTTTAGGATGAGGATTTGTACAAGATTATGTATATATGTATTTATGTGGTAAATAAAAATATATTTATTACATGAGTATTTACAAGTTAATTTATTTTAGAATTATTGATTATTATAAAATATATTCTTATAATAATTAATTTTAAGATAGAAATGTTTTTATTAATTATTTTCCATGAATATATAATCATATATTATTTAAATAATATATGAAGTGATTTTTAGAATAAATATAATAATTATTTTATTATATGAATTTTTTTTGGTACAGATTATTAAGTTAATTATTTTACCTTAATTATTAAGGTTAAATATGAAAGAATAATCAGATATGGAATCCAAACCCTAATTTTGGATTAATGTCAAGGTATGAGAATAATGATATAAAATAAATTATATTTTGATTTTTCAGTGCTATGTATATGTACGATATGTCCATATTAAAAATAGTTGGTCAATTACGGTGTATTTTGACCCAAACCCTAGTAATCATGTTAAACCCTAATTTGAGATCCAAATTAGAGTATAAGGTTATTTTATAAGTGTATAATATTAATTATGTCATGTATTTAATGTATTAATTAGGTAAACCCTAATTAAAAATTCTGAAAACCCTAATTTGTTATAATTAGTAACTCTAATTTGAAATTAGAGTTTGAGATTGTTGGTTATTGTATTAATGTGATTAATTCATAAGTATTACGATTACAATTATTTAATTTTAGCAACCCCAAATTATCAAACCCTAATTTAGTAATTGGAACCCTAATAGTAAATTGGTAACCCTAATTACCAAAAGAATAAACCCTAATTGCTTTATTAGCAAAGTTAATTGTGATTAAGGGTTTTAAACCCTAATGCCCATGTGTTAGATAATTACAAACTTATTTTAATTGACAAAGTTAATTTTTCAAAATATTAGGAACTAAAATTTAGTTATTATTTTTGTAATAAACCCTAATTGCTAAATCCTAAAATTGGAAAATTTTGAAATCCTAGTTGCTAAATCTTTAAGGGTTAAATGTTAAACCCTAAACACTAAAATATCTAAACCCTAAACCTAAGACAATTTTCTAGAACAAAAGGGAAATGGCAAAAATGCCCATTTTAGGCATTTAAGAAGCTAGCTTTTAGGTATTGAAAATTAGGGGATGTTGTTCACCTAATCCAACAACCCCACATGCACCAAACCTCCAGCAACAAGCCAGCAAATCAGCTCATTCATGCACCATGATAGCCTATTTAAGGATTGAGAGAGAGAAAATATTATTTTGGTTGCTAAAATTTTCACTACACTCATCCTAGACCCTCTCTCTCTAAAAGCCATGAAAATATCCAGCAATTCAGTCACAAAAACAAGCCCCACGTCCATCCCTAACGAATCAGAAACACCAGATCAAGAAATCGATCAAGAAGGTATAAAACCCTAATTTAAATTCTGTCCAAAATTTGTTGTTAGATGTTGGTTTTTGTTGTTGTAATATGTTGAATCTAGTGTATAATCATGATCTGGGTTGTTAGAAACTAGACCCATAACATCTAAATGATCAGATTCACGTTTTTCCAAAAATCTGGAAAATTTTTCTGGTGATTTTCAGTCAAATGTCAGGCCCTATAACTTTCGGGTTGTTTATGATTTATGTTGTTTTTAAGTTGTAGTATGTAGTCTGTAAGGTTATCTTTAATATACAAAAGGAATAAAGATCATATCTGTTATAGATTGCAAGTTATTCACGGTCAAAAGTCGTTGACCGATCTGCTAAAACTGTGAACCCAGAAAACGTAAAAGCAGTGTCCGTGTCCTACTTTGACCGGACAGATCTTGCTCATTATATGATGTTTTTGTGTTATTTTTCTTTATAGTTGTCGTACTACATGTTATCTACAACTTGTAATTTATAGATCTCATAAAAGTTACACGATCACCAAGTTATAAAATGTCAAAGGAGGTACCCTGACTGTTCTTCATTTTCTGGGTAACCCAGAAAATGAAGAACACGTCTGTCAGAACTTTTGGAAGCTTAGATCTTGCTATTCTGTTGTTGTTTGGCCATGAATTTGGTTTCATGTTGTATTACTGCAAAAGTACTAAAATCTAAGAGTCTTAGCAAGCCAGAAAAGCGTAAGGATCACAGATTAAATCATGGTCAAACCAGCAACCTAGCCCTGCCGAAAAATTCTGGGCAAGCCCTCAAGAACACATATAGCGACAGACAAGTGTCGCTATTGGCCTTTAGCGACAGATTTATTTATAATTTCCAGAAAATGAATTAAAAATAGAAAAAAATAGTTTTTAATTATTAAAAATACACAATAAATTATAAAAAATTATTTAAAATTCTGAAAATTAGTTTTTAATTATTTTAGATATATTTCATAAATATTTAATATTTTTGGAATATTAAAAGTAACTAATTTATTTAATTATTATATTAAATAAATTATTTAAAAATGATTTTAATTCATGAAAAAATATATTATTGTGTTAGAAAATATTTTTGAGTTATTTTGATAAACTTTTAATATTATTTAATAATTTTCATTAATAAAGTAATATTAATGATAAATAAGTTATTTATTAAATGAATTAAATAAATGAATTAAAAATGATTTTATTATATTAAAAATCATTTTAAATAATAATAAGGTATTTTTAAAAATATTTTAAGTTATAAAATATAACTTTTAATATTTAAAGGTAAATTTCATTAATTAATTATGATTAATGATAATAAAGTTATTTAATAATTATATTAAATAATTTAGTTTGAAAATGATTTTATTATTATAATAATCATTTTAAATAAAAATAAAGTGTTTAAAGATATTTTAAGTTATAAAATATAACTTTTAATATTTAAAGGATAATTTCTTTAATAATTTAATAATAATGATTATTAAATTATTATTAATGATATTAAATTTATTTAATAATTATATTAAATAAATAGTTTTAAAATGGTTTTATTTATTTAAAAATCATTTAAAAAGGATATTAATGATTTAAAAATATTTTAAGTTATAATTAATGACTTTTAATATTTGGATAAATAGTTCATTAATATTTAAATATTAATGGTAATTATTTAATAATGATTTTAAATGTTTTAAAAATCATTTAAGGGTATTATAAATACTTTAAAAATATTTTTGAGTTATCATACATAACTTTAATATTTTGGCAATGGTTTCATTAATAGTTTAATACTAATTAATTATTAATGATAATAGAATTGTTTAATATTTAAATCATTTAATAATGATTCTGATATTTCAAAAATTATAATAAATGATAATAATTATTTAATAATTATTATAAGACCATGAAAAATAGTGCGGCTGATGTTTAAGTTATCCAAATGGATGTTGAACTTCGGATTAGAGTCTTAGACTCGATATTTAAACGATAAAGCTGTCGGTAGACCGACATAGATCAGAAATTGATCTGGACTTAGATAAATTGGTTAGTTAATTGTTTATTTGTGATTCAATGGTTATTAAGGAGGTATGACAATGTGATTAGGAAGTGTTGATGTTTGATTATGAATCAACGATTGTTGAACATGTGTGATAATGTGAATAGGAAATGTGCTGACTGCAATATGCAGTGTTATGTGTACGATATGTTATACTAATCAGTAAAATAATCTAATTAATGTTAGGTGATTTCATAAAAGATAAAACTAAGTTGCAAAGTGTAAGCAGCGCATCAGGCAAGTATCCTAACTTTGCATTTTCTTTATGCAATGGATAGAAGTGAGAAATTCAGAATTAATGTTATTATTGTACAGATTGTTAAACTTATATTATATAAGCCCATTGACTATCAACATGCTAGTATATGATAATTCAGTTATATATATTCTGTTCGTTAATTTCTATAAATGATCATACAAGTGTCCCCACTTGGATAATCATTGTACTTAATCGCATGTTGATATCCTTTTGATATACATATATGTTGAATTATATAAGACCTTTGTTATGAAAACCCGACATGTATGAACATCCCGATAATGGGAAAATTTTTATGCGCCCAAGGCGGACAGAGTGAACGATAACATCGTTCTTATACATATAGTATTGATCAATACAGGGTACAACAGGGCTGATCACTCTCCGTGCCCGTAAGTCATGACGGTTTACAGATGAATTTCTGTTCAAACCTTTTCGACAATGCAAAACAATGTTCATAGTATGTCACAGAAACCCATGTATAGTCAATACGTAGTTTCAAAAATTTGAAAGAGGGTTGTTATGTTATTATTATTGGTGCAGATTTCTTCACAACTACTTACTAGTTGTAGAAGAATATTATAAAGAAAACATTTAAATTCCTTCAGCCTATATATATAATACTTGTTGGGCACTCAAATGCTCATTCTTGCTTAATTTAGATGTTTTCAGCTAAGTGTGAAGGACCAGAAGGAACTATCAAGAACAAGGGAAAAGGGAAAGTTGTTGAATGACTTTTTATGCTACTGTTTGTAATAGTTTTAGATTATGAAGACTATGATATATATATTTATATATGTTATGACATGTAATGAATGTTTAAAGGTTACGTACCTAGGAGAAAGACTCTGATGTATTTATAAATTTAAGTTTAAGTTTTATATTATTGTTATTATTTTTAGTAGTATTCCGCTCATAGAAATGGTATCGTGAAGTACCGAGTTCGGGTTTCAAGTATCCGGGTTCGGGGACTTTACAGGATGGTATCAGAGCTATAGGGTTAGAAACCTTAGGTGGGTTAGATCTTAGGCTATAACCTTAGAACAGAGAGAAACGTTGAAAATATAAATAACTCATATAGAGTTTAAATAAAGATGGAATGGATAAATTCATCGTCAAACAAACTAAAAGATAACTTATATAAAACCTTTATGTGTTATGTGTATATAATATATGCTAATCAAAATAATTTATGTGTGTAGATGTCCGGTGGAAAAGGCTTGCTATATGCTTATAAAATGAAGAAGAATCAAACCCATACACCTGAGCTGATATCGAAGCCAATAGCTGAAATAGAAGCTCACCATGAAATCAACTCGGACGAGGTGGTTATCGTAGAAAACATAGTACCAGATCCGGAAATAGTGGATCTGACAGATAGTGATTCAGACACTAAAGTTGAAGCTGAACAAGCATCAACGGAGGTACAGAATCTGAGGAATAAGGTTTCTTCTCTGGAAAGGCTGTGGGAGATAGAAAAGCTATTGAATAGTCAACTGCGTCAGGCATTAATAGAAACAATGGAAGAACAGGATAATCTTAAAATCCAAATTGATCAGATGGGAGCCTCAAGTAACACTTCGTGTGCAGCCCCGAGAGATAAGGGAAAAAGAAAGATAGAAGACCCTGAGGTAGGAAAACCTGATAAGAAGAAAGGGAAGAAGATATGTTTTATTTGCGGCCGAGAGGGACATACCTCTCCTCGTTGCCCTGACTATAAGAAAGGTGGATGTTTTAATTGTGGGATGGAAGGACATCGAGCGTATGAATGTCCAAGAAAAGGGCTTAGGGAATAGGTAGTATAGGTTATGTTGTGTAAGCGTGATTAATATTATATGTGTGCTTAGTATGTCTGTGTAATGCATTATTATAAAACTTTTGTACAAGTGGTGATGTAAATCCCGACTTTTGTAGTCACAATGGGATATCTGATGTTTAAAGCACTATGTGCTATGATATGTAAAATATTTTGAAAGCAATGAATAAATATGAATCAAAGTTGAGTTATGAAACAAGTTTAATAAGTTTAAACTTATATGATAAAGTTTAGAATGTAAGTTAATTTATGGTTTTTACTTAACCAGATAATGCCGCCAAGACGTCAAACTCGGAATCAAAGGGCAGAAGAGTCTGTCAACAATGTTGAAGGACAACAACAAGCGGACCCGATGCAGCATTTTGCGAATATGGTAGCCCGGGCTATGCAATATTCGGCCACTTGGACTTTAAATTGCCAAATGATGGTTTAATTAATTGTTTTCATTAAATTACTTTATTAAATGACCACCATGCCCATCATCACTAATTGGGTTAAAAATAAGGGTCCTTAACACAAATATACAACAATTAGAAAGTAATTACAAAAATAAAACACACACAAAATAATTATAAAAATAACACAACAAAATATACTACGTTACTAAAATCACGTCATTAACTCTTACACGTCATTTATGGAGATAACTGATCAACGCCAAATCAATAACAGATCAACGCCAAATCAATCGGAGAAGAAGAAGTCTTATGTCGCGACACAACTCTGATATCGGAGAAGACGAAGCATCCTGTCGCGATGCAACGCATAATCGGAGAAGAAGAAAACTGTTGTCGCGACGAATCTGTAAGATCTAATATAGCATACAAAATCAACGCCGCCTTCAAGATCAGTAACCAAAAACATTGTTGCAGTGATTTTTGAATACAAAATCAACATCAGCTTCGATTCAAATACTGTGGTATGTAAGTTTAAAAATTATAAGCATATAGATACCTATAGTTACTACGAATTACTAATTTGATTACCTTTCTTAAGTTTTTCGAACTTAAATTGTGACAACCCGATATTTTCTATATAAATAAATCATAAATTTTGCGTATAAATTTTTTTTAGGATGAGGATTTGTACAAGATTATGTTGTGTAAGCGTGATTAATATTATATGTGTGCTTAGTATATCTGTGTAATGCATTATTATAAAACTTTTGTACAAGTGGTGATGTAAATCCCGACTTTTGTAGTCACAATGGGATATCTGATGTTTAAAGCACTATGTGCTATGATATGTAAAATATTTTGAAAGCAATGAATAAATATGAATCAAAGTTGAGTTATGAAACAAGTTTAATAAGTTTAAACTTATATGATAAAGTTTAGAATGTAAGTTAATTTATGGTTTTTACTTAACCAGGTAATGCCGCCAAGACGTCAAACTCGGAATCAAAGGGCAGAAGAGTCTGTCAACAATGTTGAAGGACAACAACAAGCGGACCCGATGCAGCATTTTGCGAATATGGTAGCCCAGGCTATGCAACAAGGAAACCAACCGGATAATCACTTGGCGAATTTTAAAGATTTTAAGGCTGTAGGACCACCAGAATTTAAAGGTACGACAGACCCTGTAGAAGCCCAAAATTGGGTTAGAGAAATTGAGAAGGCATTTATAATAGCTAGGGTAGCTGAGGGGCAAAAGACCTCTTTTGCCACCTATATGATGAAGGGTGAGGCAAATTTCTGGTGGGAAGCAAATCTGGTGAGGGCAGGAGCAGGTGTGATAGCATGGGATAGATTTAAGACGTTATTTTTCGAAAATTATTTTTCAGCCAGTATGCAGTCTATAATGGAGGTAAAATTTTTGGAGTTGAAGCAAGGGGATATGTCAGTGGCAGAATATGCCGCTAAATTTAATGAGTTAGCTAGGTTTGTTCCGCATCAAGTCGATACGGAGGCTAGGAAGGCATGGAGATTTTAGCTGGGATTAAAACCCTGGCTCTATAACAAGGTGGCAGTGTTGCAGATCCCAACACTTGCAGCACTCTTGGAGAAGGCGATAATTGCGGAGGAAGGAAGTGAGGCTGTGAGCCTCTACAATAAGGAGAAGAAGAACAAGGCCGAGGTCGAGGGAGTTGAGAAGATGAGGACAAATAGTGGAAGCTGAAGTGTTGACGGAAAAAGGAAGGGGAACTATTCTGGCAATGTCCAGGTTAAACAAGAAGGTGTTAAGAAGACAGGGGTGCAGTGTGGAAAATGTGGAAAGAACCACTCCGGGGAGTGTTTAAAAGGGAAATTTGTGTGTTATAAGTGTGGGCAGGAGGGCCATATCTCTCCCAACTGCCCCAATCCCAGAATGAATAGTGGATGTTTTATTTGCGGATCAATGGAGCACAGGGTGAAGGATTGTCCAAACAGGAGGGTAGAGGCTGGTAGTGTGAATACTGGGAAGGGTAGTGGAACATTAGCAATCGCAGGACCGACATCATCAAACAAACCAACAAAGTCAACATCAAGAATCTTCAACATGACGGTTCAAGACACGGTGGCAGCTGGCAATGCAGTTCAAGGTAATATTCAAATAACTTTTATTTGTGTAATTAGAATTGTTCTATTTATAGTAAATTATTTTATAAAGAAATTTGAGGGAGGAATTTGAGTTCTTTTAGAAATAAAATTTCCGTTTAATCAGAAAGACAAGCTTTATGTGATTAGTTAAAGATCAGTTCGATCAAATTTGATCGAGATCTACTTGTGAAGAATATGTATGCTATGTACCCGGTTATTTGTAGGTTTTAAAGTGGTGATTCCGGGGACGGAATCCTTATAAGGGAGGGTGAATGTGACAACCCGATATTTTCAATATAAATAAATTATAAATTTTGCGTATAAATTTTTTTTAGGATGAGGATTTGTACAAGATTATGTATATATGTATTTATGTGGCAAATAAAAATATATTTATTACATGAGTATTTACAAGTTAATTTATTTTAGAATTATTGATTATTATAAAATATATTCTTATAATAATTAATTTTAAGATAGAAATGTTTTTATTAATTATTTTCCATGAATATATAATCATATATTATTTAAATAATATATGAAGTGATTTTTAGAATAAATATAATAATTATTTTATTATATGAATTTTTCTTGGTACAGATTATTAAGTTAATTATTTTACCTTAATTATTAAGGTTAAATATGAAAGAATAATCAGATATGGAATCCAAACCCTAATTTTGGATTAATGTCAAGGTATGAGAATAATGATATAAAATAAATTATATTTTGATTTTTCAGTGCTATGTATATGTACGATATGTCCATATTGAAAATAGTTGGTCAATTACGGTGTATTTTGACTCAAACCCTAGTAATCATGTTAAACCCTAATTTGAGATCCAAATTAGAGTATAAGGTTATTTTATAAGTGTATAATATTAATTATGTCATGTATTTAATGTATTAATTAGGTAAACCCTAATTAAAAATTCTGGAAACCCTAATTTGTTATAATTAGTAACTCTAATTTGAAATTAGAGTTTGAGATTGTTGGTTATTGTATTAATGTGATTAATTCATAAGTATTACGATTACAATTATTTAATTTTAGCAACACTAAATTATTAAACCCTAATTTAGTAATTGGAACCCTAATAGTAAATTGGTAACCCTAATTACCAAAAGAATAAACCCTAATTGCTTTATTAGCAAAGTTAATTGTGATTAAGGGTTTTAAACCCTAATGCCCATGTGTTAGATAATTACAAACTTATTTTAATTAACAAAGTTAATTTTTCAAAATATTAGAAACTAAAATTTAGTTATTATTTTTGTAATAAACCCTAATTGCTAAATCCTAAAATTGGAAAATTTTGAAATCCTAGTTGCTAAATCTTTAAGGGTTAAATGTTAAACCCTAAACACTAAAATATCTAAACCCAAAACCTAAGACAATTTTCTAGAACAAAAGGGAAATGGCAAAAATGCACATTTTAGGCATTTAAGAAGCTAGCTTTTAGGTTTTGACAATTAGGGGAGGTTGTTCACCTAATCCAACAACCCCACATGCACCAAAACTCCAGCAACAAGCCAGCAAATCAACTCATTCATGCACCATGATAGCCTATTTAAGGATTGAGAGAGAGAAAATATTATTTTGGTTGCTAAAATTTTCACTACACTCATCCTAGACCCTCTCTCTCTAAAAGCCATGAAAATATCCAGCAATTCAGTCACAAAAACAAGCCCCACGTCCATCCCTAACGAATCAAAAACACCAGATCAAGAAATCGATCAAGAAGGTATAAAACCCTAATTTAAATTCTGTCCAAAATTTGTTGTTAGATGTTGGTTTTTGTTGTTGTAATATGTTGAATCTAGTGTATAATCATGATCTGGGTTGTTAGAAACTAGACCCATAACATCTAAATGATCAGATTCACGTTTTTCCAAAAATCTGGAAAAATTTTCTGGTGATTTTCAGTCAAATGTCAGGCCCTATAACTTTCGGGTTGTTTATGATTTATGTTGTTTTTAAGTTGTAGTATGTAGTCTGTAAGGTTATCTTTAATATACAAAAGGAATAAAGATCATATCTGTTATATATTGCAAGTTATTCACGGTCAAAAGTCGTTGACCGATCTGCTAAAACTGCGAACCCAGAAAACGTAAAAGCAGTGTCCGTGTCCTACTTTGACCGGACAGATCTTGCTCATTATATGATGTTTTTGTGTTATTTTTCTTTATAGTTGTCGTACTACATGTTATCTATAACTTGTAATTTATAGATCTCATAAAAGTTACACGATCACCAAGTTATAAAATGTCAAAGGAGGTACCCTGACTGTTCTTCATTTTCTGGGTAACCCAGAAAATGAAGAACACGTCTGTCAGAACTTTTGGAAGCTTAGATCTTGCTATTCTGTTGTTGTTTGGCCATGAATTTGGTTTCATGTTGTATTACTGCAAAAGTACTACAATCTAAGAGTCTTAACAAGCCAGAAAAGCGTAAGGATCACAGATTAAATCATGGTCAAACCAGCAACCTAGCCCTGCCGGAAAATTCTGGGCAAGCCCTCAAGAACACCTATAGCGACAGACAAGTATCGCTATAGGCCTTTAGCGACAGATTTATTTATAATTTCTGGAAAATGAATTAAAAATAGAAAAAAATAGTTTTTAATTATTAAAAATACACAATAAATTATAAAAAATTATTTAAAATTCTGAAAATTAGTTTTTAATTATTTTAGATATATTTCATAAATATTTAATATTTTTGGAATATTAAAAGTAATTAATTTATTTAATTATAATATTAAATAAATTATTTAAAAATGATTTTAATTCATGAAAAATCATGAAAAAATATATTATTGTGTTAGAAAATATTTTTGAGTTATTTTGATAAACTTTTAATATTATTTAATAATTTTCATTAATAAATTAATATTAATGATAATTAAGTTATTTATTAAATGAATTAAATAAATAAATTAAAAATGATTTTATTATATTAAAAATCATTTTAAATAATAATAAGGTATTTTTAAAAATATTTTAAGTTATAAAATATAACTTTTAATATTTAAAGGTAAATTTCATTAATTAATTATGATTAATGATAATAAAGTTATTTAATAATTATATTAAATAATTTAGTTTGAAAATGATTTTATTATTATAATAATCATTTTAAATAAAAATAAAGTGTTTAAAGATATTTTAAGTTATAAAATATAACTTTTAATATTTAAAGGATAATTTCTTTAATAATTTAATATTAATGATTATTAAATTATTATTAATGATATTAAATTTATTTAATAATTATATTAAATAAATAGTTTAAAAATGGTTTTATTTATTTAAAAATCATTTAAAAAGGATATTAATGATTTAAAAATATTTTAAGTTATAATTAATAACTTTTAATATTTGGATAAATAGTTCATTAATATTTAAATATTAATGGTAATTATTTAATAATGATTTTAAATGTTTTAAAATCATTTAAGGGTATTATAAATACTTTAAAAATATTTTTGAGTTATCATACATAACTTTAATATTTTGGCAATGGTTTCATTAATAGTTTAATACTAATTAATTATTAATGATAATAGAATTGTTTAATATTTAAATCATTTAATAATGATTCTGATATTTCAAAAATTATAATAAATGATAATAATTATTTAATAATTATTATAAGACCGTGAAAAATAGTGTGGCTGATGTTTAAGTTATCCAAATGGATATTGAACTTTGGATTAGAGTCTTAGACTCGATATTTAAACGATAAAGCTGTTGGTAGGCCGACATAGATCAGAAATTGATATGGACTTAGATAAATTGGTTAGTTAATTTTTTATTTGTGATTCAATGGTTATTATGGTGGTATGACAATGTGATTAGGAAGTGTTGATGTTTGATTATGAATCAACGATTGTTGAACATGTGTGATAATGTGAATAGAAAATGTGCTGATTGCAATATGCAGTGTTATGTGTACGATATGTTATACTAATCAGTAAAATAATCTGATTAATGTTAGGTGATTTCATAAAAGATAAAACTAAGTTGCAAAGTGTAAGCAGCGCATCAGGCAAATATCCTAACTTTGCATTTTCTTTATGCAATGGATAGAAGTGAGAAATTCAGAATTAATGTTATTATTGTACAGATTGTTAAACTTATATTATATAAGCCCATTGACTATCAACATGCTAGTATATGATAATTCAGTTATATATATTCTGTTCGTTAATTTCTATAAATGATCATACAAGTGTCCCCACTTGGATAATCATTGTACTTAATCGCATGTTGATATCCTTTTGATATACATATATGTTGAATTATATAAGACCTTTGTTATGAAAACCCGACATGTATGAACATCCCGATAATGGGAAAATTTTTATGCGCCCAAGGCGGACAGAGTGAACGATAACATCGTTCTTATACATATAGTATTGATCAATACAGGGTACAACAGGGCTGATCACTCTCCGTGCCCGTAAGTCATGACGGTTTACAGATGAATTTCTGTTCAAACCTTTTCGACAATGCAAAACAATGTTCATAGTATGTCACAGAAACCCATGTATAGTCAATACGTAGTTTCAAAAATTTGAAAGAGGGTTGTTTTGTTATTATTATTGGTGCAGATTTCTTCACAACTACTTACTAGTTGTAGAAGAATATTATAAAGAAAACATTTAAATTCCTTCAGCCTATATATATAATACTTGCTGGGCACTCAAATGCTCATTCTTGCTTAATTTAAATGTTTTCAGCTAAGTGTGAAGGACCAGAAGGAACTGTCAAGAACAAGGGAAAAGGGAAAGTTGTTGAATGACTTTTTATGCTACTGTTTGTAATAGTTTTAGATTATGAAGACTATGATATATATATATTTATATATGTTATGACATGTAATGAATGTTTAAAGGTTACGTACCTGGGAGAAAGACTCTGATGTATTTATAAATTTAAGTTTAAGTTTTATATTATTGTTATTATTATTAGTAGTATTCCGCTCATAGAAATGGTATCGTGAAGTACCGAGTTCGGGTTTCAAGTATCCGGGTTCGGGGACTTTACATAAATTGTCACAAAGTTTGAATACTGAAAGTTGTGCTTGCAAAATGTATTTGAAAACATGTTTTATATTATGGTTACTAAGGTTATATAAATTGGTTGCTTTCTAATGTTGGTTTGGTTACTGATTATTTTATATTGATAATTGTGTAACATTATACCGTCTAATGCTGTCTTAGTTACTGACTAATGCTATTTTGGTTATTGCATAATATTACTAATTAATACTGACTTGGTTACTAACTAATGCTGATTTGGTTACTATGTAATATTATATTGGTTACTGACAAATGCTGACTTGTTTACTGTGTAACACTATAATGGTTATTGACTAATTCTGAATTGGTTACTGTATAAAATTATTATAATGCTGACTTGGTTACTGTGTAAAAATATTATTTAGTGACTCATGCTGACTTAGTTACTGAACAATGCAAACTAAATTACTGCAGTGATTAATTGGTTACTGTATTATTGGCTGTTGAAGCATATTAATGTACACTTCTACTTATGTTTTTTATATTAATGGTTACTTTTTATCCAAATTGGTTACATTCTTACAAAAGTCTGCCTTTTGTTGGTAACAAATAAATTATACTGGTTATTTTTTATTATAAAATGCAAGGAAAACCCTATTTTTACTGGTTGTTTTTGGTTATTGATTAATGCTGATTCGGTTACTGTGTAACATTATATGGTTACTAAATATTGCTGAGTTGGTTGCTGTGTAAAATTATAATGGTTACTGACTAATACTGACCTGGATACTGTTTTACATTATATTGCTTACTGTCTAATGCTGACTGTTACTATGTAAAATTATAATGGTTATTCAATAGTGCTGACCTGATTACTGTGTAAAATTATAATGTTATATTCTTTTGTAATTGTTTCATTTATATTGGATGTTACTTATTGACTATATTGTATTGGTTACATGGACTAATAGTAACCAATACACCAAATTTGATGTTTGGACTAATAGTAACCAATACAACTTTAAGTACATATTGATATTTTTTATATTATTTGTTTTTGCTGTAAAATGCATGTCAAATATGTTTTATGTTACAGATACTAAGTAAATATATGTTGGTTACTGTCTAATCTGGATTTGGTTAGTATATAATGCTGACTTGTTTACTGTGTAATATTACCATGGTTACTACATAATATTACTGTGTTTTATACTGATTTTTTTATATTGATGGTTACTGATTAACTACATTGGTTACCTTTATACACCTGTTAGTCTTTAATTTGTAACAAAGTCATTTCTGATTATTTTGGTTGTAAAATGAATGTAAAAATATTTTTTATAATCTTGGCTACTAATTACATATATATTGGTTACTGTATAATATGTATTTAGATACTGAAAGGTGTTTATTTGGTTACTCTATAATGTTATTGAGTTTTATAATTATTTCTTTTATATTGGTAGTTACTTATTGACTACATTGGTTACCTTCATACAACTGTTAATCTGATTATATATATATTGGTTGTTGTATACTATTTAATTGGTTACAGTATAATGTTTATTTGGTTGCAGTGACAATTTGGCAATTTTCTGTCAAGTTTGGAGTGTTGAATTTTGGCGTTTTCAGAGCCTAATTTCATTGGAAACGGGTCAACGATCAAAAGTCACCAGCTTTTCTGGTGAACTGCATGATTTTTTGATCGAATTCCATCATTTAGGCCTTCAAATTTGCATGTAAAAATTTGGTTTATTTTCTGGTTACTAAGAGTATGTAATTTGGTTACTGTCTAATATTGATTTGGTTACTTTACAATGTTTATTCAGTTGTTAAACATTGGAGACTGATAGTAACCAATACAACAAATTTAATTATTTACATAAATATATAATTGTTTACTGTTAGTAACTATTAACCACATGGTTGGTAACATTTTTTATGGTGTACAGTAACCAAAATTGATGTTGATTAATATTTTTATTTTTGATTCCATCATGAGTTATCAATATAAAATAAACATATACATTGAATAAATGGTAACTGTTCTGAAAATTTTTTATGTTAATTTGGTTACTCATCTAAAATAAAATGGTTACCTCTATATTCCTATTTAGTTACCAACTGGCGTGGACCATAATGTAACATAATAACACAGTAACCACATAATTAGTTACATTATGGTTACACCATTAGTAACTATCTCGTTACTAATAACAGTAACCATTTTATTAGTAACTATCTGGTTACTAATAACAGTAACCATAATGTAACATAATAAAATAGTAACAAAATAATTATATGATAGTAACCAGAACAGGTTTTAATGGTAACCAAAACAGAAGCATCATGTAATGAAACCTAGTTTAGGCAATCCATGTATACTAAACAAAATATATATTAACCAGGATAAAAAATAAAAGTATCTGAAATCCCACATTGAGGGCACAATAATAGTAGTCAAACCATAAGGTAACAGTAACCAAAACATAATAAAGAAGTAACCAAATAGTTATATGAAAGTAACCATAACATGTTTTAATGGTAACCAAAACTAGAAACAACCTGTATATTCAACCAAGTTTTGGCAACCCATGTATACTCTCACATGTACATTTAACCATAACTTTTTCAATGAATTTTCTAGAAGAGCATAACTCTTGTAGAATATATTTAAAGGAATTTACAAAATAATACATCAATGTATACTAAACAAATACATGGTTTCTTATGACTTGGGTTTATTATTTACAAAAATAATACATCCACAAACTAATGATACCTTAAACTTCTCCAACTGACTTGGGTTCAATTTCTTGATAATAATGTCGGGGACTTCTATGTCACACCAATATATAACTTTTCTAATGAATTTTCTGTTACATTCCTCATAGTAAAGATCCCATAACTGGAAATAAACAAAATTAGATTTACACAGTCATTAGTAACCAGATATAAACAATATTTATAACATAAACAGTTACGTATTGAGCAACAAATAAGAGCATACTAACCAAAACATAATAGTAAACAATATTTATAACATAAACAGTTATGTATTGACCAATAAATAAGAGCATACTAACCAAAACATAATATAACAATTACACAGTAGCCAAAACAGACTATAACAAATAACCAACATCCCACAGTTGACTGCACAATAATAGTTATCATATCATAATATAACATTAACCACACCATAATAAAGCAGTAACCAAAAAATTATATTATATAATCTAATGGTAACCAAAATATAAATAAGATGCAGTACATACCATTTTATGTAGTAAACAAACAGCTATATATAATATTAACCAAAACATAATTTAAAGGTCACCAAAACAAAAATATGTATACCAAAAAAATATACTAAAGAAGTAACCAAACAGTTATATGATAGTAACCAAACCATGTTTTAATGGTAACCAACACATAAACAACATGTAGACCAAACCCAGTTTAGTCAACCAATGTATACTAAGCAAATACATTGGAACCAAAACAACATATAAAAGTAACCAAATAACTAAATAGTTATATGTTAGTAACCAAAATACCAACTCAAGAAAACAAAAATAGAATCCAAATCAGAAACTAACAGTAACTAAAAACATACTAATGAAGTAACTAAATATTTATATGATAGTAACCAAAACATGTATTAATGGTAACCAATACATAAACAACATGTACACCAAAACCAGTTTAGTCAACCATGTATACTAAGCAAATACATGGTAACCATAACAACATAAAAAAGTAACCAAAATTACCAAATCAAGGTACAAAAATGGTATCCGAATCACAAGCAAACAGTAACCAAAACATAATGCAGAAGTAACCAAACAGTTATATAATAGTAACTATTTTTTATTGCTTGACGTAGTTACAACGGAAGCATTACATCAAGTCCCCAGAAATTGGTCTTGTATACTGAACAATAGAATCACTCTCTGTGATTCTTTTCCTCTTTCCATCCTTCTTCCTTGTATTAACCATTCTATACAAAACATAAAAACTACACAAATCCAAACAATCAATACCCCATTCTGTTAGAAACATAGCATATATATATGATCATATTGACAATTAATTAGTAGAATGAGAATTAACAGAAATTAAAACCAGATCTTAGAGAGAGAAACCAGAATCCTTTCAGTTGTGAGAGAGTTGGATAGAGAAATCACGTATTCGACTATCAGAGTTGGAGATAGAAAGTCACGTGTCAGCCTGAAAACATAGCTTGCTCGCGGCGGCGGCGGAATATGACGACGACAAGTGGCTTCTACGCGGCAACGGAAGATGACGAGAGGACGACGAGAAGACGACGAGAGAGAAGTAGTAAGGGAGAGAGAAAAGTAGTAAGGAAGAAGAGAGACAAATAGTAAGAGCGGATAGAGAGACCTAAGGAAGATGGTATCTTAGCCCATTAATATTAATCCCTTAATTTAAGGAAATTTTAATTGTATTAGGATTGAAAATTAAAAGGATGAAGTGTATTATTTTTGTAATTATTTTATGAATGTATGATTTTTGTAATTATTTTTAAAATGTACTAATATATGTAATTGTTCCTAAAAATAAATTGGGCAACTAATTAAATCTTTTGGGCTTTCAATAATCCTTTGAGCAATGCAATATATACATAGTCCAATCCTTTTGATCTTGTCTCACCCTAAATATTTAACTAGGGTATCCATTCCAAATTTTTAGAATTTAAAATCATCACTCTAGCAAATTAAATTTTATAACCCAACTAAACTTGTTTTAATTAAGTTATAAAATTAATATCTTGATATAATAAAAATACATCTCTTAACTTAATATTATTCTTAATATTATTATTATTCTCCTACAAGTGGGCTTAGTTTGGGCCCTAATTAATTTCATAGAGCTAGCAATTTTACTTGCTTTACTTACTAACAAAAACTAACTTGGGCTTCCACCCAAAATTTAATTGGCTCATTATAATACTTGTCTCATACATAATATATTGGGCTAGATTAAATAATTAATTGCCCTTAATCACTTTATCTACAAGTCACATGCTTAATTAATTAATTGGGCTTGTTTAAATAATATAATTTTCTTAGTCCATCAAATTTTAATTCTCTTGGACTCTCTTTAAATTATTGGGCTATGATATTATTATAGCTCATTGCTTTTAATTCTATTTCATTCTACCCTTATCATTAAATTAGGGTTTACATGCACTCAAGTGAAATAAAAATTCTTACTTAAGTACATTTAATTTTTTAACCTAATTAGACTTGCTATAATTAGGCTATAAAATTAATTAACTGAGATGTATAAAATAAATCTCTTATAATTGGTATATATTCTAAATACCATAATTCTCTTATCTCATAACCCTTAAGTTAATAAATTCTTCATTCCTAATATATAATTAGGATCACATTAGTTTATTTTATTTGTTTATATAATTAAACAAATATAAACCATCACATAATCTTCATATTCCTTTACTCACATATTCGAACAAAATAATTTAATAAATTATGACATGTTCCACAATTCTCTTAAATTAGGTCACTAGTATAAAAATAAAATATTAGGACCACTAAATAACGATAACCATTTAGGTTATTTAATTATCACACCTAATATATATATATATATATATATATATATATATATATATATATATATATATATATATATATATATATATATATATATATATTTACTAGGTTACTTAACTTAATTCTTACTTCACTCCTATATATAAAATAAATGTATTCACATTATATAATGTATATTTATTTACTCATATCCATAATTCACATAATCATAACATATTTCACTTCTCACACTAATTTTAACTTTTCTCCATAAAAAGTCAACTATTGACTTTGACCAAAAGTCAACCTTTACACATTTTGTGTTTACTGTCCATTCTGACTAAACTCGACGTTCCGGACGCAACCGAGCAGTCCGTGCTTCAAAATTATATCTTTAACTCAAATTTTGAGTTTTAAATTACTCCATTCTCATTACTAACCGTATTAACTAACGACTTTATACTTATTCAAATTCTTATTTGTCAGTCAATGCCAACACTCAAGCTATGTTAATTACTAACATAGTTTTATCTTAATCACTATGTCATTAACTTAATTCATCATTTCTCTTGCTAAAATATATAGCACCTTCCTAAGTATATATATATTTCTATACATATACCCATCTTCGTTTAATCTCATAACATCTCTTCATGTGAAATCTTATCTCCAATAATAAAATTTCCATATGTACTTATATAACATTTCTTAGACTATTCCGTTCACATCAAATTTACAGGTATCGTAATACCTTATTCTTGATATTCCTTCAAGTACATATTAATTCATCTCTAGGGTTTAGAAATTTTATAACCCATATTTTCTCTATTCTCATTCGAATATCAAACCATATAGGTTTTACTAGAAAATTTTAAATAAATTCTCAAATTCCCATCTAAGTTTTATTCTTTAACCTTTATTCTAATCATTTAAGATTTTAGAAATTTTTTTGGGTTGTCACAGGAGGTTCCACAGTCTGAGGCAATTTCTAGCCCTCAATTCCTCAACTTTCAGCGACAAGTGGATGATTAAAATAAGCAAACAAAATGAGAGCTGAGGCAACTCGCAGCTAGACAGGACCACATGTTCGAGGCTATGAACCTATCGCTCGCATCCTTCAACACGACACTCCAAAGATTCAATACAAATGCTTAATTCCCATACCAGCCGCCAGTCCCAATGCCAAGATTCCCACCAAGTGACTCTGATGAAGAAGACCAACAACAACCACCACCATAGACTTAGGCGATTACAGGGAAGTCCTCACATTTTAATTGCTATATCTATACAATGAGGGCATTGTAATTTTCAAGTTTGGGGGGAATTTACTTTTATGTTTGCATTTCATGTTTGCATAATTAAGCTAGGTTTGCATAGTAGTTTATTGTTTAGTTTAGGATTATCAAATGTTGCATCCATGTAATCATGCATTTTCATAGTAGCTTAGGATCATAAATAGTTTTTATTTTGTTATTTATGTATTTTTGCGTTCATATTATGTTCACCATCCATATATAAAAAAATAGTTAAATAATGTGTTAATTTTGCATATGTCCAGCAGTTGATATAAGTTCATTTTATTTTGTCCGATGATGAGATTGAGATTAAGTCGACAATTACAGTACTGATTATTAGAACCCTGATGTAGATTCTGTTATGAATTGGATCTTATTCTTGTTTGAAACTGATATAAAAAGGGTAGTATGTTAATAACATCTGTGTCGACTGATTAGTTTAAATTGATACATAAAGAGTTTCTAAAGGATAATGCTAGTGTAAATGAGAAAATGGCAAGGATAGGCAGTGAAGACGAAGAATTAGGCAATAACCTAAGTTTGGGGGATCAAGTGGGGTATATAAGCTTATCTAAAAAATGAATAATTAAGTCTTGTGGTGGGTTGAGAAGAATCATGCAAAGCACTCCCCATAAACACAAGTGTGAGATGGAGCGTAAAATGCACTCACTATCTATAAGAAAGAAAAAGGAATAAAATAGGAAATAAGAGCAAAATGCACCCGTGTTTGAAAAAAGAATAAGCATAAGTACCTTATTTGGACCCTTAGTATTAGTGATTGTTTAATTTTAATTTGATCTTGTCTGTCTTTGAAATTTTTGCGTTTACTCTGTATGATTCTTTATAAGAAATTGGTTATGTATTGAATTTGAATATGTATCAATTAGCACGGATGTTGGACACACACACTATACCAGTGATAATGGTTTAAGATTTGAGGACTAATAAGGAATTATTGATTGATTTTGGTAATTAAGTGTTGTAGTGTTTGTTTGATTTCCCTGAGGCCAGTGAAATAATTTTGATTCTATGACACTGTTGGATTCAAAGACATAGAGTTTAGATGCATTGCATTGTATATCATAGTATTTTGTTTTGTGCTCGAGGACTAGCACGATTTAAGTTTGGGAGATTTTGATAAGTGGATTTTATATCCACGAATCGATTTCTAATTCAAGCTTATTCGTTGTTAATTCATTGATTTTATGTTTATTTTTACTTGTTTATTGTTATTTTGTGTGTAGGGTGGTTGGTGTGGCAAGTGATAAATAAATGAGGCATTTGGAGCAATATTGTAGCAAGTTTGGAGTTTAACCAAAGTCAGAAGTCAGAAGCATAGCCCACCGGGGAGGGCCTATTTTAGCTTTGCACCCCCGTCGGGGCTGAAAGTAGTATGCACACAAGCCAATAATGTTTGATGATAAAGCATATACTTTGTAACAATCTTATTCATTTATTAATAAAATGTATTAATTTATTAAAGGCTTTTAATTATCTACATGATGTTGTTTTATAAAATGTGATAAACTCATAGTTTTAAGCAATGCTTTTAGAATAATGATGATGATCATTCTAAATAGATCTAAATTCTTAGAAAGCTTAAAACTATAATAGTTCCCAATCGTTGGATTACTAAATTGTGGATTAGTGAATCCAGATAGATTGGTAAATACGTTGTTTGCTCATTGGATGGGGATAATTGATCTCATGATCATTTGTGTGGAGACACTAAAGCAAGTATGTAGGTGCTTATTAGAGAATAAGTACACTGAAAGTGGCTCGCTAAGGAATGTCTAATGGAGTTTTACTTGCCTGTCAATAGGAATTCCTGTATTGATAGTAGTACAACTGATCCTTGGACTTGATATCATCATAGTATCTTGTGTATGATGAGTTATACTTTGACTTATTCCTTAAGACCCTTCGGGTATATCAAAGGGTATACTTGGGTATAATAATTTGTACATGGAGATAATGTATGGTCAATAAAGAATCTACCACTTCTAGTAAAAGAAGAGAAATGTCCTATGTGATTCGATAAATGACAACCCAGTAGTCCTTGGCCAAGGCAGAATGAAATTAGAAAGGAGTTTTTAATTTGCATTATTTTGTGTTGTGCATTTAAGAGTCGAAATACATATAATTAAATAAAATAAGACTTGACAGTAATTCCATGTCTTATATTTAATTGGGGCATTGTATGGTGGAAGGATTGAATTGTACGGTAACTATTTACTCAAAGGTTCTTTTATGATTAATGTTGAGATCTATATTATCTGGAAAGTCGTTGATCGCTAGGGAGGCTTATCCCTATTATAGAATAAATATTATTTATTTAAATAAATTAATAGTTTAATTTATTTATTTAAATAAGATTAGAATTGTTCTAATTGATTTATTCACAACTGGTTTAATATGGAGAACCTAAAGGGTCACACCATAAAAGGAAGAATAATTATTTAAGAAGTTAGTGGCATAATCGTAATAATATGTTAAATGTATTTAATTTAATCTATGGTGATAGAATAAATTAAATAGCTTAATATTTATTATTTAATATTTTAAAAATATTAAATATTAACTAATAAGAGGAGTCTTATTAATATTATTACAATTATTATTATTTTAATTTCTAAAGGAGTTTAGAAATTAATTTAATATTAGTACTCTCATTTATTCCTAATAAGATTAGGAGGCTAATTAATTAAAAGTTTAATTAATTATTCCTAATAAGATTAGGAGCCTAATTAATTAAAGGAATTTAATTAATTAAAATAAAAACACAATTCCTTAATTGTTAAGGAGAGTTGCCCACATTTATAAATAAGAGGAGTCTTATTATGGGTGGGAGTTGGTGTTGACTTTTTCACAATAGACGTAATTCCAATTGTTGGAGAGTACGCTCTTTTTCTATGAGAGATAGAAAAACTAGGGTTTAGCCAACCACCCTTCTTCTCGAATATTTCTTCTTCCTTTGTGGATCACCTCTAGAGGCCAAACACTTGGGTGGCTAACGTTGATCAAAGGAAGGAACTAAACCTAACGGATTCAAGTTGAATACGAAAAGGATTTGGAAGTGAACTTATACCTGAGGAAACCCGAATCTTCAAGGGTATAATTCTTATTCTTCTTCTTTTCGTTTAATTAATAATTGTGCATAAAGGGTGATCCGGGTATATGGTTTGTAAAATTTTAAAACTCTGATTTTCCACGTTTCCGCTTATTTTATGCAATTTGATTGCGTTCATGAATATTACAAACCTAACAGGGTGAGGGGTCTTCAACTCAGAGATCAATAGCCTAGCCCGCTGGGGCGGGCATTTTGCAAGTGTATACCCCTGTCGGGGCGGGGGGTCCCGAAACTGGATTGTCCTAATTTAATTCCAACACTACTGGGACTTGAGTTGGAGTACTTACATGGCTTTGGGACTCTAGATGGCATGGAAGTGAGCTGAGATTACGTGTGTAGAGATATATTAACACTTAGAACAAGATCAAATAGGACAGAAGGCAACTAACAAAGATTAAGGACAGATTTTCATATCGAGCATTGGAGTGAAGATTTTAAAGGACTTTCATATCGATTGCCAATTAACGCTAAAGTGAAGGGTGTTCTGATTTATTCCTCGCTTGGTTTTATATTTGTAATTGGCAGGATAATATCTTTAATTTATTTAGTTATTATTTCGTTGATGATGAATTAATTTACTTTTTAGGCATATGACGGATCTTTAAGCGAAACGATGATTTTGTAACTTTGATTTTCAGTTAAATAAGCTATTATCCAGTTTATCTATATTAATTTGAGCTTGAATTTATGAATTGTATGATCAACAGTTCTTTGTGGACTTGTATGAATTCAAGAGAGGAAGTACGAGTCTAGACTTAGTTAATATAGCATGTTGTCAGGAATAAATATGTGAATGATATTCCTATTTATATTATTTGATTATGATATATACATGAATGAATATGCAAGTATGCTTGCATTAAGAAAAGCTGTAAAGTCCTTTGATAGATAATAGAAACATATGTGCAAGAATTTAGAATGAATTGATCAAATGTGTTAGGTTGATCCTACATAAGCAAAACAGCTTTGTAAAGTCCTTTAATAGAAATGATGTACAAGGACTATAAATATAGAAAGATCAAACATGTTAGGTTGATCTTATGATGTAATAGATAGGCTTATCTGATCGTCGAGCACTGCACCAGAAATCGTAGTCTGCCAATAGAGTCAAGGAAAACTCGAGAGCTATCGAGGCAGAATCGTAATCTGCAAGATAATAGATCTCGGAGTTCGTAGACTTCCAGGAGAGACAAGGAAGGATCGTAGTGTGTCGAGGAGAACTTCCTCAGGGCCGTAGTCTACTGAGGAAGTCATGTTCAGAATCGTAGAGACAGCCTGCCTATGAGCCGACCGAGCATCTGCCAAAGTCAGTTAAGAATCGTAGACTACACTCGGAGTCGTAGAGTCTACTAATCATACCAGTGGCAGAGATCGTAGTCGGGCAAGATCAGATGAAGACAACAAGCACAACGATAGAAATCGTAGAGTGTCAAGATCTGATCTCGGAGCCGTAGTGTATGTACAGCCAAAGCTGAATCGTAAAGTGCAGAACTAAGATCTCAACAAGATGTGCTCACAATGTCAAAGCAGAATCGTAGAGCAAATACGATTCTCAATGAATAGGCACTCCCTAAATATCTAACGGAATGAAGCCTCTAGCTGGCACTGTATAGATACGTTCCACCTGAAGGAAACCAGAGAGCACTTAATGAATGGCATGCAAACTAACAAGAAGATCCAAGCACCAATCCAATTAGCATCAAGATTGAGTTGTGAAGCCATTCGAGAAGAAGTCTTCCACAAGATAATCATAAGAAAACTTAAGTAGCTGACTAAGAAAAGTCAGCATATGCAGTAGCTGTCCAGAAGAAAGATGACAACGGTCTTGGAAGCAATCAAGATCGTAGTGTTTGCCAAACAAAGAAAGGAACTAATGGAGTACACACTAAGATACTAGTTAGTCTAAATAACAAGGCTAAAGTGATTAAGCATTGGGTCAGTCCATTGATGATAAGTGAACGGGAGATCACAAGGAGAAAGCGAGCTGGACACGCCAAAAATCTGAAGTGTATTGTTATTCAGAAGAGGTCAAAGCAAGGAATCTAGCCATCAGTATCTGAGAACAGTCGAGGCAAACAGAAGTAATGAAGAACTGCATAAAGAGAGGAAGAGATGTGTCCTATACTGAAGATCAAGTGAACACTCCTCATGATCGTAGTGTTGTCTCTATCAATCAACAAAACACTACGATCAGGTCTATAAAGACATGCATCGGAATCATAGAGTTCGAGTAGCTGAAGAATGAAGCATTGGCAACGGTTCAATCTGAAGGGTAATATTCGGACAAGAGGTTATTGAGAAAATCAATGCAAGGACAACCTCTGATCGAGAAATCAGAAGGGTGAAATAAATTCATTGACCTGCCCAAGACATCAAAGTGACATATCTGATAGAGTTGGTGAACCAGCAGACTATAGTGTCAGAAAGTCAGAAAAAGATGTCATGTCACATCTGCAGTCTGCACCAAATAACTTGAGATCTGCGAAACAATTTGAATAGCTCTCAACGACTACTTTCCAACGGAAAGATTGAGAAGTAGTATAAATCAACAGAGCTTCAAAGATCAAAGGGGGATGATGATTGTCAAGTTGTAGATTCTTTGACTTGGTGAATGCTATTGTTGACTCTACGAGTTCCACCAAAGATCAACAGAATAAGTCTCAGTAACAGTGGGACTACTGAGGTGGAAGTGAAGCAACCTTGAAGAGGAGTTCAAGAAGATCAAATCTTCACTCAATAAAGATGAGAATGCCACTGAAGATGGCAGCCAAGCTGAGAACCGAGAAGGACAAAAAGATAGCATTCAAAAAAAGTGGCTGAGTACAAAGAAGATCAAGAGAGCCACTCTACGAATCACAATGAACCTAAAGCTGAAACTGAACAGATGCAGAACCATGTCTACAAAACATTCAAGAAGGGTTCAGGGATTGTTAAGTGTCAGAAAAAGTCTAACCAAAAGCACAGAGACTTAACAAATCCAGATGGTGATGGTGCACAGCTGATACAAGATGAGGTTGAGCAAAGAAGAGTAAAGATCAACTGCACCAAAGAAGATGTGGTCCAGACTCGAAGAAGAATGCATAGAGTATCACACCAAGCTGCTAAGTACATAAGATATTTAGAGCTTAATGACATCTTAGCAGCTCAGCACCACCAACAACAACAACAACTACAACAACAAGAAGCCAGGGCCTGAGGGGTCCTTATTCGGAGGGACTAAATAAAGTTCCAAGCCTGCTGAGCTTGAAGAGTTCCTAGGGAACTAGAGGAGTTCCAAAGTTGCTGGCCTTGAAGAGTTCTTAGTGAACTGAAGTCCCAAGGCTGCTGGCCTTGAAGGAATCTTAGTGATTCAGGGAGCTGCCATTCCTTAGTGGAAATCCTGCTAGTTAAAAGCAGAAGAGTGGATTAGGAGCTTGAGTCTCTGAACCACTTAAAACCTCTTGTGTCTTTTTACTTTATGTCATTTACATTATGTACATTAACTGTTATAACTGCTATGTAGGTTTTAACTGCTTACCATTGAACTAACTCTACGAACAATGTATGTATGATTATGAGTATATCAATTGAAGGGGATCTTTTACTTATTCCGCTGTGCTTGAAAAGATTCTTATGTTTGTCATTGCTAAATTATTAGCAATACAAAATAAACCAGAAAAGTATTTGAAATTAAAAAAAGGATCTACTCAACCCCCCACTTCTAGATCTATTGTGCTTACTGGGAACTAATAATTGGTATCAGAGCAGGTTCTCATGCTATATTCAAAAGCTAATCGCTTTGAGTCTGATCCTAGGCATAAACATTGTTCTAAGCTTAGTTTAGTAGTAAGTCACTTGTTATATGCAGATGAGCTCATACGTTGGAAATACTATGTACAGGTAAATGTGCATATACACCTGAAGCTGCTCACATTGGTCCTATGTCTTTGATTATCATGTCAACAAGATCAATCCTTGCTCAAGGTCAATCGTGTTGTCTGAAGACCAAGCTAGAAAGCTCAAGAGATATCAACAGAAAAGATTCAAACATCCTCTAGCCTGAAAAATTGAAAAGGCCATATATGCTAAGTAATGTTTATCCAAAGAAGAGAGAAGAACTTCTCAATCATATGTCTGGTCAACCTGCAGCTCGATGTAAATCTAGTGAACTCAAGGATGTCAAAGAATTAGAGATGCTGACACTCTCTTAGCTTGTACCTTCAAGACCACACCTAATTGACTGAAGATAAATTGGAGCAACTGGCTGTCAGAAGCAAATGAGAAAACATACACATCAATGCCTAAACTCAGGATATCTAAGATAAATGACTGTCAAGAAACTGACAGTAAAAAGGTACGGTTCCTCGCTCACATAGATATGAACATTTTATGTGCATCTTACTCATGAACTATAACAGTTTCCTTCAAATATTTATAATCTATCTAAAAAGGTGAAGAGAGAAAGTACACTAATGATATAAACTCAATTGTCTATAAACTTTCTCTCCATCAAAGTTTTATGTTGAAGATGGTAACTTGAAAGAAATCTGAAATAGTTTCTAGAGCCTCACAGGTCGATTGAATTTGAAGAAATCTTTGCTAGATGGGTTAATGTGCTTTGTACATCCTATGGTCTAAGTGTTTGATGACACACAGAGTATGATCAGATCTATAAGAGAATCTTGAAGATTCATAGAAACTGATCACCTCCATGAATCAACCATATGCTAATAAATCGTAGAGCTGATTCTCACTCTGTGAACATTTAAACTCTGTGATCATAACTTAGCATATGATGAAACCATCAAAGAAAAGAGCATTCTGTTAGAATGTCAGATTTCTCTCACACTCACCACTATGCTTCTCAAAATGTATTATCTAAATGAAGTACATACATGGGTACAATTGATGGTGGTCAATGTGATGTTCATCTAAATATATGAGGAACAGGGGTTTAGAAAACTAACCTAGCATGACCCATTTAATTGTGGGTACCAAAAATAGAAATTTATCTAACCTGTAGGTACTCGGTCTATCCGGACACACTAAGGAATGCTGAAGCAGGAGACTTCAGTCAAGAAGAGTCAACTAGCAGAAGGCTTAGGACTGTTCAGAAACAATTCTGACAAAATTCTTATATGTCAAAGCCTGTCCTTGAAGACCTGTTGAACTAATCTAAATGAAGCTCAAAAAGGTTGCATATCTTTATATGGAAGCAGGCCACTCAACAAGAAGAAAAGGGTCTTATATACTCAATCATGCAAATCATGTCATAAGAGAAGAATCCTCAAGGAAGCTAACTACAGAGGATCATCGAGCATCAATCATGAAGAACTCATTATGGGAGCAAAACTCAGCAAGCACAAACTGATAAGGAATATTACGTTCGTAGTGCTGTCAAATGATCGTAGAATGATCAACCCTGAAAATGCCCATTCATATGATACAAAGAGATCTAATGACTTCAGTCAGAATGAGATATGCATGGTTGCCTTCTGCTACACATGAAGAAGAAGAACTTAGGTCTCTTTGAGAAGACATTATCAACTATGGGGAGCATTGATCTGTTAAAGAACAACAATACTGAGATATACTATGAAGCAAAATACCAGCTACAGAGTCCCAAAACTTTGTGGCTGATTAACCAAATGAAGAACCATAGTTAGTAGAAACGTCTCAAAACGTACTATTGATAACCTATTAGCCACCCAATTTAAAATCGTGGAGCTCCTACAATCAAACCTATGATCGTAGTGTGAAAGCCAGAAGACACCACGATCACAGTAAATGCAACTGTCTAAAATTGATAAAGGATCTCCTCACTAGAAAAGGTCAAAAGAGATATCAATACAAATTTCTCCTAAAGTAAATTCATCTGGAATGCGCTTCAGGCACAAACCTGACCCTTATTTCACTCTAAGAGGTTGGCCCATCCTGAGCTACCTTAACCTAGAAGAATTGCTTAATCAAGTTCATCTCAAGGACCAAGTCAGTCAACGATCGTAGAATAGAGGTTGCAGAGAACTCCACGATCGTAGTACAATCTTAGCAATCGTAGAAGCAGACTCGACGATCACAGACCTATAAAGAGGCTACTCCTAACTTACAAGGAGTTGGAAAAATAGGAAAATTGCTCAACCATTCAGATTATGAGAACATAAGTTTAAAGGACGGTTGAAAAGAAGTACTGATGAAGGAAAATGCCCAAGGCTTCATAAAGCACAACAGTGGATGAGCCATGGAGGTTCAAAATGAAAAGTAATGTCAAAACCATCCACTGTAACATTCTTCAGAAAATTGATCGTTGAGTCAACAAGGAAAACGTAGAGTCAATAGCTGTCCTATCATGCTACTCTACGAACTAAAAAGGTCAAAGGTCAATCCACGTCAATCAAACGTCTGCTCTTCTGAAAGAGACAGCTAATTGACAAGTTATTGGGGAGTTACAGCCTGATACTGGGTATCGTGCAACCTATGACTAGGTGACACATCACAGCGTTTACAGGGATAGAAGAAACTGCCTTAAAGACAAATTCAAAATCTACAAATAGTTGTTAGAAACTATCAAAACTTCTTCCCTCTCTTTTTCAAACCCTAAAAGCCTGTTCACTTCCTGAATCCATTAACCCTCCAAATCCTTACCTAAAATCTTAGTCAATTATCTCTCATAAGACTTCCTAAAACCAACACCCATATTCCTCGAACTCCTCAAATGGAAGATTGGCGAGTAATCACTAGTATTCAGCTAGGAACCAAGACGTTCGAAAGATCCGAGAAGAAGTTCATGGATATTCTTGAACTTGTGAAGAAGGCCGGGTTCTCAGAATGTCTTGAGGAAAACACACGAATATATGGTGACCTGGTCAAGGATTTTCATTCAAACGCAACCATAAATTCTGGGATTCTCTCCACCAAGGTTAAAGGTCAAATTCTGAAACTAAACTCTTCTGACATCAATCAATGCTTAGGCCTTCCTGACCGAAATCTGAAAAGCCTAGAAGAGATCGACATAGAAAAAGCTAAGAAGATTATGCAGTAAAGAAGAAACCCTAGTCTAAAGGACATGATGAAAAAGGAGTTTCCTGAAGTATTCAAGTTCCTTGCTGAAACCGTGGGGAAATGTATCTTATGCAAAGACATTGCACATGATATTGTGATTGACCAACAGCTGAAGATCATGTCTTCCATAGTCTTGAAGGAACACATCAACTTTGGAGATGTCCTGCTCGATCATATGTCCAAGTTGTTGGATAAGGAAGAAAAGGAAAGATTAACTGAAAAACCACTCACAAAGGTTTTTCATGGGAGATTCTTAAGTATCATCCTGAAGAAAAAGTTGAAGAATAAAATTAAGGATGGTGATGGTGAAATCCTTAATGTTCACAAGGTAATGTCTCCACAACTGTTCGTAAATTGGAAGAAAAACCCAAAGGAGAATAGGAGGTTGACAACTGGGAGCAGCAACAAAGCCTCTACAAAGAAGAGGAAGGTAAAGGAGGTAGAGAGCTCTGAATCTGATAATTCTGTACCAACAGCAATCGCACCTGCCAAGAAGAAATCAAAGAGCATGAGGAAAACTGAGGCCCCTCCAAGAAGTCTATCCATAGAAGACAAGGTTGAGGATGAAAAGGACTCAATTGCAGAGACCACTAAGAGAAGAAGTAACAGATTACTTCAAAGGCCATCCAGCAAGAAAGCTAAGATGATAGACAGCCTAACTTCAACTCAACATAAAGGTTCGTCTAATGAAGAAAAGGACGTAGAACCAAAAGAAGAAAAGGTTGAGCCCCCACAGACCAAGTCCAGCAATGATGTTGAAGTTGGATTCATGGAAGAATATTTAGAATCTACTGATAAAGAAGAATGCACAAGACCTGTGGCTATCTCTCAGAGCATTCACTCTGATGATGAAGAAAAGCTGCAAGATGACCCAACTACATCTCCAAATGCAAATGCTCCAACAAGCTTAGATGATGGGTCAAATGATGGTGATTATAATGAAGAACATGCCTTTGCAAATGATAAAAGTGAAGAAAGTTTGTCTGATGATTCAAAGGCCTTAGAGTCTGAAGAGGAAGAAGAGTCTGACTCTCCAATTGCTAAACCACCAAGAAGAAGGAGTCACAGATTGATAGCTCAATTTGCCTCAAAGAAGAGAAATGATCAATCTATTGAAATCATTGAACTACGTGATGATGGATATGACTCACAGAAAGAAGATGCTGAAGATTGGTCTAGTAGTAAAGAAGGTGAGTCTGCATCAAGGGAAGGAAATGCTAAAGATAGGACCAGCATTGAAGGAGATGATTCCAAGGAAGACATTGCTGAAGAGGATTCTGATAATAAAATTCAACAAGAAGACTCCACTAAAGAATATGATGAAGGAAGTCAGCAAGATTCTGGATCAAAAAGGGAAGAAATAGGGAATGAGTCTTATTCTGCACTTCAGGAATCAGAGGAACCAGAATATTACCATGTTCTCTCTCCAGCCAGAATTACTAGAAGAATTATAGTGGAAGTCTTTGATGAGCCACCAAAAGAACCACCAGCAAGATGGATAAATTAGGGAAATGAATAACTTCGAGTTGTAAAGATGACTACAGATGAAGTGCTCCATAACTGGAAAAATATGGAGTTAGATTGTATAACTATACTGTACAACTATGAAGATCTTCTGATGAGGTGGTTCTATCCATGGATGCCTTGGCTGAAAGCACACAGTGAGAAAGATGAGAGCTACTTCAGCTGGTGTTACTCTCAATTTCCAAATCTAGAGCAAGTGTCACAAAACTTCCCAAGGGTAAAGAGTTTTGCTACAATGATGATCAAAGACCAACCTCAGTAAAAAGTCTACAGACATACTGGCACCCATTATATTCCCTACGATCATAGAATGGGCTCTGACGGAAGAAGGATAATGAGTAAGGACACAATCGTAGAGTCTTTTCCCTCTATTACTAAAAATGATCAAGATCACATTGAAGAGCTTCCCTCTGCTCATGCACAAATGTCTAATATGCCATCATCCTCCAACAACAATTGGTACTCAACGATTTCTCATATTATCAACACTTTACAAAATCTATCCAAGGATGAAAATCGTAGAGTCCAATCTAGTGTTCAACAAGAGATTGTCCAACCAGATAACCAAATTCCCACAAAGCAGGAGGTACTAAAGAATTCTGATAAGTTAATCAAAAAGATGTCTATCATCACTGAAGAAGCAAAGATGGTGATAGTGGCTGGAGATAATTCAGTTCAAGATAGACTCCAAGCAACTATGGCTGATATATCTCTCAAAATCAAAGAGAGATATCACATCTATATGAAAGACATACAAGATCAGAAAGCTGAAGCTCTACGAGCATAAGAGGCAAATAAAAAGAAACTCAAAGTCCTATCTGACAAGATTGACCACCTGAATCAGTCCTTCTCCATGCAACTGGAGCTAAGTGAACAAGAAATCAAGCATAAAGTTGGAAATTCCTCCTACCTGATGGAGCAGCTTATGTCCAACATGGATCAGCTCTTTAAAATGATTAATGATAAAAAGGGGGAGAAAGAGAGACATAAAAATAAGCATTCAAGAAAGGGCAAGAAAAGCAGGAGGAAACAAAACAAGAATAAGATAGCAGAAGAAGAAGCTGGGTCATCATCTAAGGGGGAGCCAAAGGATGATGAGCCTAAGGCTGAGGGGGAGCCAGTAGAACAAAATAGAAAAGCTTCCATCTGAGGGGGAGCAACCAGAAGAAATGCAGTCAATGATTCCAAGGTGATGCAAGAAGATCTAACAAATGAATAGCTGGTCAACAAACATTCTGGAAGCATACAAGAGACAAAGAGGTAAATTTCTAACTAATTAAGTATGTTCTGGATCCAGGATGAAAGATATCAGTGTATGTCACTGTATTAAATTTCACAACATTATAAATGACATTCATGATTATCTGCTTTAGAAATACAGCTACTCACTGTATATAAGATTCATTAATAACATGCATATGCACTTATTGTTTTTGTCATAATCAAATAGGGGAGATTGTCAGGAATAAACATGTGAATGATCTTCCTATTTATATTATTTGATTATGATATATACATGAATGAATATGCAAGTATGCTTGCATTAAGAAAAGCTATAAAGTCCTTTGATAGATAATAGAAACATATATGCAAGGACTTAGAATGAATTGATCAAATGTGTTAGGTTGATCCTACATAAGCAAAACAGCTTTGTAAAGTCCTTTAAAAGATATGATGTACAAGGACTATAAATATAGAAAGATCAAGCATGTTAGGTTGATCTTATGATGTAATAGATAGGATTGTCTGATCGTCGAGCACTGCACCAGAAATCGTAGTCTACCAGGAGAGTCGAGGAAAACTCGAGAGCTATCGAGGCAGAATTGTAGTCTGCAAGATAATAGATCTCGAAGTTCGTAGACTTCCAGGAGAGACAAGGAAGGATCGTAATGTGTCGAGGAAAACTTCCTCAGGGCCGTAGTCTGCTGAGGAAGTCATGTTCAGAATCGTAGAGACAGCCTGCCTATGAGCTAACTGAGCATCTGCCAAAGTCAGTTAAGAATCGTAGACTACACTAGGAGTCGTAGAGTCTACTAATCATACCAGATGCAGAGATCATAATCGGGCAAGATCAGATGAAGACAACAAGCACAACGATAGAAATCGTAGAGTGTCAAGATCTGATCTTAGAGTCGTAGTGTCTGTACAGCCAAAGTTGAATCGTAGAGTGCAGAACTAAGATCTCAACAAGATGTGCTCACAATGTCAAAGCAGAATCGTAGAAAAAATACGATTCTCAACGAATAGGCACTCCCTGAATATCCAAAGGAATGAAGCCTCTGGTTGGCACTGCATAGATACGTTCCACCTAAAGGAAACCAGAGAGCACTTAATGAATGGCATGCAAACTAACAAGAAGATCCAAGAACCAATCCAATTAGCATCAAGATTGAGTTGTGAAGCCATTCGAGAAGAAGTCTTCCACAAGATGATCATAAGAAGACTTAAGTAGCTGACTAAGGAAAGTCAGCATATGCAGTAGCTGTCCAGAAGAAAGATGACAACGGTCTTGGAAGCAATCAAGATCGTAGTGTTTGCCAAACAAAGAAAGGAACTGATGGAGTACACACTAAGATACTAGTTAGTCTAAATAACAAGGCTAAAGTGATTAAGCATTGGGTCAGTCCATTGATGATAAGTGAACGGGAGATCACAAGGAGAAAACGAGCTGGACACGCCACAAATCTGAAGTGTCTTGTTATTCAGAAGAGGTCAAAGCAATGAATCTAGCCATCAGTATCTGAGAACAGTCGAGGCAAATAGAAGTAATGAAGCACTGCATAAAGAGAGAAAGAGATGTGTCCTACACTGAAGATCAAGTGAACACTCCTCATGATCGTAGTGTTGTCTCTATCAGTCAACAAGACAGTAAGATCGGGTCCATAAAGACATGCATCGAAATTGTAGAGTTCGAGTAGCTGAAGAATGAAGCATTGGCAACGGTTCAATCTGAAGGGTAATATTCAGACAAGAGGTTATTGAGAACATCAATACAAGGACAACCTCTAATCGAGAAATCAAAAGGGTGAAATAAAGTCTTTGACCTGCCCAAGACATCAAAGTGACATATCTAATAGAGTTGGTGAAACAACAGACTGTAGTGTCAGAAAGTCAGAAAAAGATGTCATGTCACATCTGCAGTCTGCACCAAATAACTCGAGATCTGCAAAGCAATTTGAATACCTCTCAACGGCTACTTTCCAATGGGAAGATTGAGAAGTAGTATAAATCAACAGAGCTTCAAAGATCAAAGGGGGCTGATGATTGTCAAGTTGTAGAATCATTGAGTTGGTGAATGCTATTGTTGACTCTACGAGTTTCACCAAAGATCAACAGAATAAGTCCCAGTGACAGTGGGACTATCGAGGTGGAAGTGAAGCAACCTTGAAGAGGAGTTCAAGCAGATCAAAGCTTCACTCAACAAAGATGAGAATGCCACTAAAGATGGTAGCCAAGCTGAGAGCCAAGAAGGCCAAAAAGATAGTATTCAGAAAAGTGGCTGAGTACAAAGAAGATCAAGAGAGCCACTCTACGAATCACCACGAACCTAAAGTTGAAACTGAACATATGCAAAACCATGTCTGCAAAACATTCAAGAAGGGTTCAGGGATTATTAAGTGTCAGACAAAGTCTACCAAAAGCACAGAGACTTAACTAATCCAGATGGTGATGGTGCGCAGCTGATACAAGATGAGGTTGAGCAGAGAAGAGTAAAGATCAGCTACACCAAAGAAGATGTGGTCCAGACTCGAAGCAGAATGCATAGAGGATCACACCAAACTGCTAAGTACATAAGATGTTCGGAGCTTAATGACATCTTAGCAGCTCAGCACCAACAACAACAACAACAACTACAACAAAAAGAAGCCAGGGCCTGAGGGGTCCTTATTCGGAGGGACCAAATAAAGTTCCAAGCCTGCTGAGCTTGAAGAGTTCCTAGGGAACTAGAGGAGTTCCAAGGCTGCTGGCCTTGAAGAGTTCTTAGTGAACTGAAGTCCCAAGGCTGCTGGCCTTGAAGGAATCTTAATGATTCAGGGTGCTGCCCTTACTTAGTGGAAATCCTGCTAGTTGAAACCAGAAGAGTGGATTAGAAGCTTGAGTCTCTGAACCACTTAAAACCTCTTGTGTCTTTTACTTTATGTCATTTACATTATGTACATTAACTGCTATAACTGCTATGTAGGTTTTAACTGCTTACCATTAAACTAACTCTACGAACAATGTATGTATGATTATGAGTATATCAATGAAGGGGATCTTTTACTTATTCCGCTGTGCTTGAAAAGATTCTTATGTTTGTCATTGCTAAAATATTAGCAATACAAAATAAACCAGAAAAGTATTTAAAATTAAAAAAAGGATCTATTTAACCCCCCCCCTTCTAGATCTATTGTGCCTACTGGGAACTAACACATGTGTTCTTGAATTTTGTGAATGAACAGAATCTTGATGAATGTTAAGGTAGAGATATGCTTGATATCGCATGTAATCAGATAAAGGACTTAAGCTTAAACCTTATTTAATTATAATTCACATAGAGATATAGTGAGTTAGTTGATTAAGGTGTTTAACTTGTTTCTATCTAAATTGTGGATTTGAGTTAATACGGTATTAGTACATCGAGAGGTGGCTAGTGCTACATTCGTGTTCTTGATTAATAAACTGGGATAATGAATTAAACTGGATTAAAGGTGTAAAAATCAGAGTGAAGTTTAGGGTAAAGTCGTAAGCCTAATTCTCTAATAATTGTTTGAAATTTCAGATTTTAAGATTTGTGATTGTTTTGTGATTATATCATTTTTAATAATTTAGTTTTAATAACTTTAATTGTTAATTTGGATAGTTTAATAAAATTAGGATTGATAAGAAACTGATAATTGTGAGGTTAAAATTCTTACTGATTTCTCTGTGGGAACGATACTTTACTTACTATTATATTACTTGTTAACCGCGTATACTTGCGTGTTGTACGTAATTAGATTTTATCCAATAATTGTCAAAAATTCTGAGTCTTCCTAACTAGTTCTTACAGGTTCTAGATTCACTTGTTGTTTCAAGGCCTATTTGGACAAGACCGCTTCATAGTGAAATCTATCTTACAAAAATGATAAATTTGGCTGAATAGTGGGGATAGATAGGCATTGGCAGTGGGATGTTATAACACATAATGTTCAGGGGATATTTATTGACGACTCTCAGGACAGGAAGAATAAGAAGAACATGATGAAATCTTGTCATTTTTGAAGTAGCACCAACAGATAAAGGGCATATAACTTATTGTATCATCTTTTTTTAAGTTACCTGGGGTATGCTCCTTGTAAACATGTAAATCTTGATTTTTTTTTTATGAAATAAAATTCATTTATTGTGTTCATTAATTTAGTCTGTTCTAATAGCTTCTTTTAGCCTATCATATATTGTGTTTGTCTGGTAAATATTTAATGTCTACTAAGAGAAATTACTAAAGATGAAAACAAATAATCAGAATTAGAATACATCCATAAATAATCAGAATTAGAAAACATCCATAAATTTTAGCTGTTTCAGCCCAATACAAAATGCATCTATAATGTTGTATTCATCTCAATACACAAATTGTACCATATTAATCTCAATACACATTTTCTACAATGACAAATCTCTACACCGCTTCAAAAGTAATAACTTCATCCCAATAGAGTAATGACTTTAACCAACATTGGAAGTGCTTTCACCTATAGACCCAAAATTCCACACAACACCAAGATTCAAAAGTTCATCTCCCCATATGGATTCCTACAAGTTACACGAAGAACCATCGATGTCAAGTGAGCTCATACATCTAAAAAATGCTCACCAATAAAGTAAAAATAATAACAATAAGAATATGAAGAAAAAAAATCATTACTCACATTCAAGTTAATATTTCCATGATGACTCTCTTATGTCTCATGAAAAATAGGTGGCTGATTAATAGTCGTATCAACCTCAAAGGCCTGAAATAAAAGAAGCATAAGTTATCATTTTATAAGATAATATTAATCGCAAAAAAGTTACAATACACATAATATATATATATATATATATATAACAAATAGAAAAATCATACCTTCTTCATATTCTTTGTGTTTCTTAATTCAGACTTATTTCTACCATTTTTTTGTCCCTTCTATTTGAATTTCTTCAAAACTTGTTCCATCTTACAACTACCTCGAATCCGCCCAAAATAAATTTCTGATCTTATTTTTCTGATCTGCATCTATCACATAGAAAAAGTTAGAATTCACTACTTGAACTTTAGCAAAATAATTTTGAAGTGCACTACTATCACCCTCAGCAAGCCTTAGCTTTTTTTAATTTTCCCATATAATTTTCACAGTCTTTCTTTAAACAAGGCATTCCATTTTCTCCATACTCAATTCTAAGTGAATTATAACTTTTATTCATTGGTATCTCAGCATCATTGTTTAGCTCAAGTCTCCTCTTTATATAAGGAGTCACATGCCGATTACACCGGTGGAAGCGAGACTTACTTGGACTTAAACCATGATTATGTGCAAGCTCCAAAGTGGTTATACCCCATTTTCCATCATTCAATAACTTGGCACAAATTTTAGCCTTACAACCTGCTTTGATAACCGGATGCAATTTTAGAGTAATCTTTGAGTTTTTCGTTGGCTCTCCATATTTGTGACATACAACTCTGAAATTTTTAATCACCCCGTCCAATTTTTTAGTACTTCTTTTAGTCACTCCAAATCGTTGTTGCGCACCATATTTCCTATAATATTCATAAACCTCATCAACATTGTCAAACACCTTATGTAATTTGGGCTCTTCCACTATTTGATTATTCTGTTTTCCATTCTCTTCTACTTTACCATTCCTTTCGTTGTTAGACGGATCATCGACGTCAATATCCATATCTGTAGAGTTAATATCTATTTTCGATTCCATTGATTGAACTAGCACACTATTATAAAAACTGCAAAGAAAATTTTTCAACATATGTTAATGTATATACTTTAAGAATAACATCAATAACAAATGAATATTCCAAAGTATTCCCTGAAACAGTTCATTACCATCATCATTTGGAAGAAAAAAGAACACATACATCTTCAAGCTTGAATAAAAGTACCACAACATTTTTTTGTCAAAAGGTGAAACATAGAGCACATAATCTATCAAATAAACAAAACTCATATTTTTTCAGTTCTTTCTGAAAATTCCCTATTCAGTAAATACTCATTTTCTTGAATTTCAAAAGTAAATAAAAGGGCCAAACTATTAAACATTTAAATCCCAACACAAAAGTTAATAATTTGCAAGTCATATACAATTTTTAGAGAAACAATGTACCATATCAAACACGAACTGAATAAAATAGACAAAAAGAAGAAAATGATTTTCCTAATTTCATGCCTCAAAATAGAGAACATACCTTAACGATATCACTAAAAAATTAATCTTTTCTAAAAAAATATAGATTAATTATATATAGACGTTGAATATTATTGATGTAGGTAAATATAAACCTATAGATGATTCTCGATAGAGGCGATAGAGTCCAATTTTCTTGCTTTGATTGTTCTATTCACAGCCTGCCATCGAATATATTAATTCTTCAACCCGTTCCTATCCTACTATTTGAACTGCAGGTGTGGGATTTTGGGTTTGTAAATTGTATGTATAGAAAGAAAAAAGAGACTATATGGTATTACTTGCGAGGAAAGAAGAGAAAGGAAATCAACAGGGGAAGAAGAAGAAGAAGAAGGAGAACAGGGGAAGAAAGAAAGAGGGGGAGAAGTGACTGGCGGGTTAGATTTTTTATGTGAGTTTGTAGGAGAAGGGGACAAATAATTTAAAAAAAATAAAAAACAAAACGACGAAAAAGATTGTGTTTTGGTAAGGAGGATGTAAATGAGATTTATGTATAGATTTAGGGGCTGTTTGTTTATAGCTGAATGGAGTTGAATCTGAATGGCTGAATCGGTCAGTGCGTTTGTTTTGGTTTGAATGACTGAATCGGTAAGATGGACGAGTTGAATGGCTAAGTCAGATTTTTTGAGCTGAATGGCTGAATGAGCAGCTGAATGAAGTAAAAAAATTAAAAAATTAAATAAAAATATTAACTATTATATTAAGTAATATTAAATAAATTTACAACAATTTTGAATTTTTTCAAAAAGCTAAAATAATAAAGTTTTGTCTTTTAAATATTTTAGACATGTCAATTATCAAATACTTTTTTTATTCAAATTTAGATTCAGATTCATTACAATTTTTATCAAACATCCTTACACGAGTGTTGAGTTGTTTGAGTACATCTGTTCGAGTACATCTCTCTTACAACTTATACAATATAAATTTTCTCACTCTGCCTAAAGCAAAAAGGAGCTCTGGTACTATACTTTCCAAACCCCAAATCCAATATGGCCGATAAAACTCCGACCAAATCTCCTCCGGCAGAAGTTCCAGAAACATCCAAAGAGCTGACGGAACCAACTGCCGAGAAAGAGTACTCCCGATCGCCGCCGCCGGAGGCTGTTTCCGTCACAGAGACAGAGACTCCATTGGAAGCTTCAGCTACTACCCAAGAAGAAGAAAAAGAAGTAATTGAAGCAGAAAAACCAAACCCAGTTGAAGAATCAAAGAAAATACCTCAATCTCTTGTTTCTTTCAAAGAAGAAAGCAACAAAGTCTCAGATCTCTCAGATTCAGAAAAAAGGGCACTTGATGAGCTGAAGAACTTTGTTCAGGAATTCATTAAAGGTGAAGAAAAGCAAGAAGTTCGCATTTGGGGCATACCACTTTTACAAGATGAGAGGAGTGATGTGATTTTTCTGAAATTTTTGAGGGCCAGGGATTTCAAAGTGAAAGAAGCATTTACAATGCTTAAAAATGCAGTGAAATGGAGAAATGATTTTGGGATTGAGGGTTTGATAGATGAGAATATTGGGGATGATCTTGATAAGGTTGTTTTTATGGATGGCTTTGATAGAGAAGGTCACCCAGTTTGTTACAATGTGTATGGGGAGTTTCAGAATAAGGAATTGTATAAGAAGACTTTTGCTGACGAGGAGAAGAGAACCAAGTTTCTTCGATGGCGAGTTCAGTTTTTGGAAAGGAGTATTAGGAAGCTTGATTTCAGTCCTGGTGGAACATGTACTATATTTCAGGTTAGTGATCTGAAGAACTCGCCAGGACCCGGAAAGACCGAACTTAGATTAGCCACCAAAGAAGCTCTACAATTGCTCCAGGACAATTATCCTGAATTTGTTGCAAAGCAGGTATACTCTTTTTCCTAAGTTTTATTATGTAGTTACTATATTTGTCCCAAAATGGGAGTCCCTTTTGTTTTTCCCCTGCTTAACAGGAGATTACCCTTTTAGAAATGGACTAAAAAAAGGCATTATGTTGGAAATTGATAACTTTTCTGCAAATCATTGTTATTATTTAAATTGAGTTTGGAGGTTAAATGGGAGATTGATGACTTTTCTGCAAATTCATATTTATTAGAATATGGAATCTCATTTTGGCCAGAGGGCTTATACTTTAATGTTGTTGCTTGTATGCTGTAACTTGGATCTATTTCGCAGGATTTTGTTGATATTCTGAAACTGTTCCTTTCCATTGTTGTGTAAATTTTAATTTACATGCTAGTAGTTTTGTTGTGTATGTCATTTGAGTGGATCTCGTTACCTGCTCTTTTATAATATTGTGTTGTTTTGGATTTAATAAGGTGTTCATTAATGTCCCTTGGTGGTATCTGGCGTTTTATACAATGATCAGTCCATTCATGACCCAGAGAACCAAAAGCAAGTTTGTATTTGCTAGCCCTGCCAAAACTGCAGAAACCCTTTTCAAGTGAGTTTAATGTTCTTTTTCAATAACTGAAAACTTAGATTTTAAGTGGTCTTATCAATAATGTTTATGGTTTGGCTATGGTGTTAATTTGTCTTGTATTTGATTGATGTATTAGATACATAAATCCAGAGCAAGTACCGATTCAGTATGGTGGTTTGAGTGTAGATTTCTGTGATTGCAATCCGGCATTCACTATTAATGATCCAGCATCACAGATTACTATAAAACCCGCCACCAAGCAAACTGTGGAAATCCTTGTGAATGAGGTGCTGTTGCAATGTCTCTTGTCATTCTTGTAGTTTATAAAAGTAATGTATTGCTTTTTCTGTCTGTTTTAACCTATACAGCTAAAGTTAATACCATATACATACAAATCCTTTTAAACTAAAAGATCCAGTTTTACTGCTTGTAATTGGGTGTGTAACTTAATTGCAGAAATGTATTATTGTTTGGGAACTACGGGTAGTCGGCTGGGAAGTGAGTTACAGTGCTGAATATGTGCCTAGAATTGAAAATGGCTACACCGTTATTATACATAAGGCAAAGAAGATGTCCCCAACTGATGAACCAGTTGTGTCCAACAGCTTCAAAATTACTGAACTTGGTAAGCTGCTGCTTACTATTGATAACTCTACTTCGAAAAAGAAGAAGCTGCTTTACAGGTTCAAGGTTGAGCCTTTCTGTGATTAATGATCTTTACTTCAGATGTCACTTCCACATGGTGGGGAATGGCAGTTTGAGTTTATATTTTAGTTTTCTCCTGATCATTGTCGCCAACATTAAACTTCCATGTGATTTTCTCCTGTTACTGGATGGTATTTTGTTTTTGGAGTTCATGCATCAGCCCATACACTTCTTGCTAGTTCCCTTGTCTTTTTTGAGGAAGGGCAAGGTTGGTAGTGATTAGCGCATGATATCAATTTGGCCTTAGATCGTGACCATTATACCTGAAGGATACCCGAGGCTCGGGTGCCTGAAGGATGCTTTTGCTAGCATCAAAAATATAATTCCGAGATTACTTTTGTTGCAAGGATGTCTCTTCTCTTGGCATTGGGGTCTTCAGTTTTGTATATTTTGTGTTATTGTGCGACTATTAACCGAAACCATATGACACCATACCTTTGTATGTATGAATGTGAACTTGTTATTTAGTGTGTTTGTGATGTCAGATTCTTAGTCCTGAGTTCGAAATTTAAATTTGTTTACAGGAGTGTGATATTATGATAATGAGCAGGTTCCTTGTCTTATTTTACTATGATCATTTTTTTTCCTCTCTCTCACACACACTCTTCTGTTTCTTTTTTCATTGAAGCAATATATTAGGTTTTTAGCTTGGTTCACAATTGTAATCTTCCTACTCTGTTTTATGTCTGAATCTTTTAGTTCAGGGAGGAAAAAGGGCTAAATATCTTGTTAGCCATTAGGAATCTTTTCCATGAAAACAAATGTTTGTTGCTCTCTCTCTGATGATTAGATTGAGGCCATATAACATAGACCCTAATTATGTTTTTATTAGTCGGTTGCTATGTATTATGAACCTATAGGAACCTTCTTAGAATCGTCTAAAGTTACTCGTCCGCAGGTTAATGATTGTTACATGTATTATTTAGGTTATAGCACTAGACACGTCATTAATGATTTTGCTAGGAATCAAAATTTTTCCTTTATTTCATCCATTGTTATATGTTATCATTGTTTCTTCGTGATTAACTAGGATTAAAATCTTCTCGCACTGTGATCATCCTCTTAGTGGTAAGCTTTGTGCTTCTTTACCTGTTTTTTAATTTTTCATACTACAAATATAAGCAATTCTGTTTCTTGTTTACTCTTAGCATGTATACTTATTCTACTACTAGCTGCTCTATAAACCTTAATGTCTCGTTCACATCCATTCTCAACATTCTTTATCAATTCCCACAATTTTCTACTTATATATATATATATATATATATATATATATATATATATATATATAGAGGCTTTTTTTTTTGAAACAACTAAAAAAAATTATGGAACTAAATTTTTTACATAATACAGTATTTTTGGCGTGATTTAGATGCCTATACCAAAATATTTCTGTACAGTCTGGGCAGATTGTACATACATTGGTTGGTTTAGGTATTAAAAACACACCCAAAACACTGTATTATGGAAAAATTTTAGTTCCATAATTTTTTTTTTAATTCTACAAAAAAAAAAAATTTGGTTCGGATTTTGATCAGGTCCGGACTCCCAACCTGATCATTTTTCTATATATATATATATATATATATATATAGAGGGTCCGGATCCTGTCCGGACTCCCGGACAGGTTTAAAATCCGGACCTTTTTTTTTTGAAACAACTAAAAAAAAAAAAAATTTATGAAATTGGAATTTTTACATTATACAGTGTTTTGGGTGTGATTTGGATGCCTATAACAAAATATGTCTGTACAGTCTGGGCAGACTGTACATACATTGGTTGGTGTAGGTATTAAAAATACACCCAAAACACTGTATTATTGAAAAATTTCAGTTCCATAAATTTCTTTTTTTTTTTTTTAGTTGGTCTACCAAAAAAAAAATAAAATAAAATAAAATCAGGTCCGGATTTTCTCCCGTCCGGGAGTCCGGACCTGATCTTTATTCATATATATATATATATATATGGGAGCCCTTCCATAGCAACCGGTTGCTATGAGAACTGTGCAACCACCTCTTTTTTGACCGTTGATAAACTTATTGGAAGGCTGAGATTGAAACATAAATATACCAAGCCGGCACAACTTGTACCGGCTTTTATTTTAATATTATTTTAATATGAAACATAATTTTATCAAAACGACGTAGTTTTATAAGGACGAGGTGACATTTTTGTAAATACCATGTCACCGCGTATTTACAAAAATGTCACCGCGTCCTTATAAAACTACGTCGTTTTGATAAAATTATGTTATTTAAGGCATTATGCTATTTAAGAATTAAGCTCTTGAAGCTTCCCGTATATATATATATATATATATATATATATATATATATATATATATATATATATATATATATATATACACGGTTTAGATTTTAAGCTTACTTTTTATTTAACATATATCTTTTAGCGACAGACCAGATGACGATTCGGTCCGTTGTTATATATAGAATTGTCGTCTTAATTTTTAGTGATGAACAACATATAACGACGGATAACATATAACGACGGACCGAATCGTCGCCCGGTTTGTCACTAAAGAGGATATGCAAGGTATATTAGATAAGGAGTAAATTTTAACATTCAAACCATGTGTGTGTATATATATACTAGTAATTGTTCGTGCCTGAAGACACGACGTAACAAAAAATTAGATTAAAATTCGAAAAATATTATATTATCTAAAAACTCTTTACAACCTAAAATAATTTATAATTATACATAACAATTATCATAATTCACATCACTGCATTAATTAATTTTCTTTTAAAAATAGATATCCAGAAAAATTTAAACTTGTCTATAAAACTTACAATTATCATAATTCACAATACCATAACAATAATAATAATAATATTTTATTATTATTGTTATAATAATAATAATAATAAATTATTATTATTATTGTTGTTGTTGTTATAATAATAATAATAATAATAATAAATTATTATTGTTATTATTATTATTATTATTGTTATTATTATTATTATTTTAAATTAAAATTAGAATGAATCTAATTATTATTATTATTATAATTATTTTGAATTAAAATTAGAATGAATTTGAATCGTCCTTGTGTTTTTTAGTCCAAATTTAAAATGGGTTTTGTTTGATTTATTTTATATATATATATATATATATATATATATATATATATATACATATATATATATATATATATATATATATATATATATATATATATATATATATATATAATTTTAAAACAAAATAATGTCTAAAAGTAGCTCCAAATGCAGACTTGTTCCTGTGTTTCATTTGACTTGGTTTGCATTTGCTTCATTTTGTGGCCAAGGATATTGCTGATGTTATGATGTGAGTTTGTTCCCACGTGATTTCTATTGGACTCAAGCTCCATCTAGTAACAGTTCCTGGTCTGAATGATCAAGACTGCGACGTTGTATATATTGAATTAATCAGTGTTTTAAAAATCTAGATGTTTTTTTAGGCAGATTAGGCGTTTTTTTAGGAGGTTTCATTTTTTTTTTATTATAGTAGATGTAATGTTTTTAAAATTCTAGCTGAAAAATTAATAAAAAAATTTTAAGACATAAAAAATTAATTTTAAATATTGTAAAATTTCAAAGTAGAGGTTTGGTTCTTATAAGACGAGTTTAGGCTCCCAGCCAAATAGAAGTGATAGAAGACCATCTAATGCCTAGCTGGGGAATTAATTGGACATAGGCGATGAATTTGTAAAACAGTGGAATTAATAAATTCAGTCATTATATGTGGCTTGATGCTATCTAAACTCTCGTTTTCTTTTGTATTGAAGCTTGATCTCCTCCCTCTGTACATAGTGGAGGGAGAGTGTCGTGAAACGTCAAATCTAGTATAATTATATATGTAGGAGTATTTGTTTTGTAGTGTTATCAGTCGTATCTATTACTAAATGTTTCAACAGTTATATGCTTTGATCCAGTTTGTCCTTTACTGCTCTTGAACGAACAGCTTCGTAAATTGCTCTTCCTACTCCACCGTAAGATATCTGCATTGGATTTTGTTCTCTGATTGCTTATCATTGTCTATCAATTTGATGTTATTGGGTTTGACAACAGTATATGTTGGTTATGCTTCAAACTTATGATTTTATCAAAGTTTTACTTTGATTATTGGATCAATTACATATTTTATTACATTTTTAAAAATAATTACAACAATAGCGCACTAATAAAATTTTTACACAACTAATATACTTCCATATTTATTTACAATAGTAGTGCAATTAGGATTCCTTAATTTAGGGAATTAGTATTCAATTAGAATTTCTTAATTTAGGGATTAGTTATACCCATTACTTTTTCTCTCTTTCCTCATCTATAACAACTGCAGTTAGTCATCACCCTTCTTCATTCAATATTCTTTCTATACTCTCCAAACCTTCCACCACGACTGCCACCGCCACCGTCACGGTTGCCACCGTACACCACCCCACCTGCCACCGCAACGGCTGTCACCGCATTTTTTTGCTTCAACAACGTTTGCACCAAAACATGCCTCGTCACTTTACCCACCAATTCCTTCCTCCACACTTTCACCGTCCCATCCGCCGACCCCACAAAAACCAACTCACCATAACTTGCTACTACAAAATTTACCGGATCATCATGAGCATTAACAGAATCCATGCTACTATAAAATGAAGGTATATATATATATTTATGAGTCAACTAACTGTATATCTCTAGTAGTTTCTCAAAATGAAGGGTCAAAATGGAAGTGGGTATGAAGATTCAGGCGGTGGTGGCGGTGGATATGAATACTGGATGATGGTAACTAAACATTCATACCAAGGTAACCAATTCAGTGTTATTAGGTTTATAATTTATTTTTAATAAATCTATTATAGATTTTTTAATTTAATAGTGCAGTTGGTAGCTAACACTTTATACAAATGTTACCAATTCAGTTTATTGGGTTACCAATTAATTAAAAAAAATTTATTGTAGATTTTTTTTTATAATACAGTTGGTAGACAAACCTTAATACAAAGGTAACCAATTCATTTTTATTAGGTTACCAATTAATTATAAAAAATATATTATAGATTTTTTTTCATAGTGCAGTTGGTAGCCAAGTCTTAATACAAATGTAACCAACAAAAACTAAAATTTTTACCTTTGAAAGTTTTGATTTTCAACTGCACTAAAATTTCTATTGGTTACCCACAAAAACTAAAATGGTTACCTTTGTATAAATATTTGGATACCAACTGCATTAAAATTTATCTTTTTCTTCTTTTAATTTTTGGACTAACTCAACCTTCGTCATAATGACAGATGTGGCCGGCGTCTATGGTGAAGCGGAGGAAGATGGCTGGCATCCATGGTGTTGAAGCGGCTGCGAAGGGGAGGAGGAAGATGACCGGCGAAGGGGAGGAGGAAGATGACGTTGCCAAACTTTGAATATTTGAATTTTAATTATTATTTTTGAATTTGAATTTATTTTGTTTGTTATATCTAAGATATTTGAATTTGAATTATTAATTATGGTAGTTATTTCTCCTTGATTTTAGGTTTTCTTATTATTATGAATTGAATCATATACTAATTCTCTAAATTAAGGAATCTTAATTGCACTAATATTGTAAATAAATATAAAAAGTGTATTAATTATGTAAATTTTTTATGAGTGCACTAATAGTGTAATTACTTTTTAAATGTTGTATACTTATGTAAAGGACGCTTGATTATTTTGGACAGGGACGGAGCTACATTGGGGCTGGAGGTGGCCATGGCCCCTCCAAGATTTTTTGGGCCAGACACTAGAATATTAAGTGGGCTGATTTTTGAATCAGACACTAGAATATCAAGTGGGTTAATGACTATTGTGAAGATAAATATTAGCTAATGACTATTGGGTTAAATTCATTAGAATACCAAGTAGACCTTAAAAAAAATAGAATAATCTAAAATTTTAATGTTCAAATTAGATTGGTTGTTGCTTAGTATAATAGTATTGACTAATGACTATTGTGAAGATAATTCCAAGAGTAGATATTTTCTCATTTTTCTATTTAGTATAATAGATGATTTTGTGATTTGAAAGAACGTCGGCTGCAATTCTGATGAAACTTTGATATGTTCTAAAAGATTTTTTTTCTATGTTTTGTTGTCTTTGTCAACGAAAATTATATTAATACATTATCTTTGTTTTAGTAAAAATATATTTTGTAATTGTGGAACTTTACTTTTTAGTGATAAATATATATTATGTTGTTAAAAAATTTTTTTGCCCCCCCCAATATCGAATCCTGGCCCCGTCCCTGCTTTTGGGAACACTCATGGTGTATATTAGTAATTGTTATTATGAGCTTGGTAACTTGGTTAGGAAAAATGGATGGGCTCGCGCACATGAGGATGACTAAGGAATTGGGCTAGGCCAAACTTGGTTCTTGAACTTTTGGTCAAAAAATTTTAGTGCGTGTGTCCGCGCGATATGCTCGTGCAAGGGGGTGCTGATTCGGTCGATTATGCTTCGCGGGTGCACCTAGGTAACCCACTGTTTTGCTTAAATCCCACGATCGGATGATCACCGGCAGCCCATTTGTACATGTAATTATTATTAGTGGGTGTTAAATCACTTTTTAGGACAGTACGCCTTGATTTTCAATTTACTGTATTATTTAATTGAACGTTTTGATGACTAATTTTAAGAGATGGTTTGAAAATATATTATTTTATTTGGAAACCATGAATTTGGAATATGTGTTATATATGGATGCTCCTGTTATTTTTGTTAATGATGTTACTCCTGCTGCTATTGAAATTGTTGAAAAATCAGATTTTGATAAGTCTGCAAAAGGGGATTATGTTAAGGATAATTGTACATGTCGTATATATTTGTTGCACTATTTGTCTAATTCGCTGTTTGAGATTTATTATTCGTATGAAAGTGCTAAGAAGATTTGGGAAGCTTTAAAATCTAAATATGTTGTTGAAAACTCTGGTCTTAAGAAATATGTTGCAGGGAAAATTTCTAGATTTTAAGTTGTAAGATGGAAAATCAGTTATAGATCAAGTTCATACATACCTAAACAATTGTGGGGGAAGTTATTGGGGGAAGGAATGAAAATATGTGAGAATTTTCAAGTTATTATACTTATCGAAAAATTATCAGCCTCATGGAAAGATTATAAGATGAATTTTAAACATGAAACTAAAGATTTCACTATGCAGGAATTAGTGGCATACATCTATATTGAAGAACAAAACAGGGCCAAAGAAAGGGGAGACGTAGTTCCAAATCATACTGTCAAAGCTAATCTCGTAGAACAAAAGCCACAATGGAAGAGCCAAAATTATCAGTCCAAAAACCACAAAGAGAAAAATCATAAATCAATGAGAAGAAGGGATAATAGGTTCAAGAATTCTAATCAAATTCAGAAACATTTCACTAAAGGTCCTTACTTCGTATGTGACAAACCTGGCCATATTGCTATGAAGTGTCATTTTCACAAAGGGGAAGATAATAAAAATAATAACTCTCAGCCTTAGCCCTAAGAGAACTTAGTTGAATCCGATGATATTATTGTTGCTGTTGTCTCAGAAGTAAACCTTGTTGACAGCTTCACAGAATGGGTAGTAGATACCGGGGCCACTAGACACATTTGCGCGAATAGAGACGTAATTCTCAACTACGAAAATGTGACTAATGGAGAAAAGGTTTTTATGGGGGATTCTCGAGCCACCAACATTGCGGGAAAAGGAAAAGTCTTACTAAAATTAACTTATAGGAAAACAATTGCTTTTACAAGATGTACTTCATGTGACTGATATTCGTAGAAATCTTATGTTCGGGTCTTTGTTGAACAAAGCTGAGATTAAACTTGTGTTTGAATCTGATAAACTTGTACTTACTTGTAATGGGGAATTTATTGGGAAAGATTTTTGTAATGGGAGTTTATTTGTACTTGATGCTTCTACTGAATTGAATAATAAGAATGCTTCTTTTGCTTATATTGTTGAATCTTTAGATACGTGGCATGCTAGATTAAGACATGTAAACGTGGCTTCTATTAAAAAATTGAAACAACTTGAACTTATACCTAATCTTGCAAATATCGAGTTTAATAAATGTGAAATTTGTGTAGAAGCAAAATATGCTAAGAAACCTTTTTAAAAGTTTTGAAAGACAAATTGAACTACTTGAGTTAATTCGCAGTGATCTAGCTGATTTAAAAATACTACGCGTAGAGGTGGTAAGAAATATTTTTTTTGTAGATGATATGTCTAGATATACTCGTATTTATTTTTTTTCCTCTAAAGATGAAGCAGAAGAAATGTTTATTAAATATAAAGCAGAAGTTGAAAATCAGTTAGAAAGAAAAATTAAAAGACTTAGATCTGATCGTGAAAGTGAATATGATTCAGGAAGTCTTAAAATTTTTTGTGAACTAAATGGAATAATACATTAAACTTCTCCTCCTTATTCTCCATAGTCTAATGGAGTTGCAGAAAGGAAAAATAGAACACTTAAAGATATGATGAATGCTATGTTAATTAGTTTTGGTTTACCTTCTAATATGCAAGGAGAAGCTTGTCTTTTTGAAAATCATATTTTAAATAGAGTTCTACATAAAAAATAGACTACACCATATCATTTATGGAAGAAACATGCACCTAATTTGGGATATCTGAAAGTGTGGGGGGTGTCTAGCTAAAGTAGCTATATCGGAATTTAAAAGGAATAAAATTGGACCTAAAACAATGGATTACATTTTGATTGGATATGCTTCTAATAGTGCTGCTTATAGATTTTTGGTAATTAAAGATGCAACTAATAATTATCAAAAAAATTCAATTTTAGAAACAAAATATGCAGAATATTTTGAAAATATATTTTTCAATGAAAATAAGAGATGAGGGCAATCCTTATTCAAGTGAACACCTTTAAAGGAAAGATAAAGAACCTGTACTTGCATCTACTAGAAGTAAAATGCAACATTTTAAGAAAACTTTTGGTCCAGATTTTATAACTTGTGACGCCTCTAAAATAAGTATACATCACCCATCTTGAGTCACCAAATACACGGTACAAAATTCCAATACAATTTAATTATACAATAGTCGTGTAAAATACGACAAAATATATGTTGTGAATTTTAATACAAATAAAACAAAACTTTATAAAAAGTTTTCTGTTTTATTACATTTATAATAATAATAAAACAAAATTTATATATATATATATATATATATATATATATATATATATATATATATATATATATATATATATATATAAACTTCCATGACTCCAATTCCCTCAATATTTTTAACAATATTTATCATCATTATTATAATTCACAATATTAATCGACCAGATCGTTCCCAGGAAAAGGGCTTTCCAATAAGAATTTCTCCCTATTGGCGCACAATTAGGTGACCAAACCTCTCCTTGACAGAACTTCCAGACATCGTTAATATTGCAAATAATAATATTAATAACTTTGTCGTCACAATTATTGATTTAATAATATATAAAACATTGACAATAATTGAATCAAATAACGTGAAATACTATGCAACAATTACTGTAGCAATAATTGAACAAAAATGAGTGACTTCTCACGTAAACATCAATAATCAATACCGTGTGCTACTATGCAACCACGCATATAACTGTAATTTTACTACCGGGTAGTTCAATAGTATTAACGGTAAAACTTTCGCCGTTATTTTCATAAAAATATTTCTGTCGTTTTCTCATTCTGACAATAATTCCATTGTGGGGTCCACCAATGATTGTGTCGTCGTACAGATATTCTCTGACAAAAATAATATTCCCCGACCAATAGAATATAATACAACAACTTACATACTTTGCAAAATTTATAAATACTACCCACAACTATAACATTATCTCAAATTCACACCATAATATTAAAAAAATATTTCGAGAAAAATAAATCTTTATTCATAAAAATTTGGGGTCTCACAATCTCCCCTCCTTATGAAATTTCGCCCTCGAAATTTACGTACGTTCCTGGTATGCCGAAGAGGTTAAGATATCTTGACTTCATTTCAGATTCTAACTCTTGAGGTATAACCTTTGAGTATCGAATATGATCCATCTTATCCAAGATTTTAACACGTATCTCCTCATACGTTAAATCTTCTACTATCTCATCTAGTTCTAATTTAATAATGTGGTTCGGGTCATCCACATATTTACGTAACATCGATACGTGAAAAACGTTATGAACACGCGACATACTTGGCGGAAAAACGAGTCTATAGGCCACAGTTCCTACTCGACCAAGGATTTCAAATGGGCCAATAAAATCGAGGGTTGAGATTTCCTCTCTTCATCGATTCTTGCTTCTAGAATAACGCCCTCTTGAACCTTCTTCTTCACATTCATCAGCTCTGAGTATGTAGCTTGCACGGCTTTAACTTTATTGATTAAAGTCGATATCACCACGTGGGTCCTTAGATTCTTTAACTCTATTTTTATCATTTATAAGTTATACAAAATGGGTTTTTGTATTAACAACATCGCACTCGTAAACGCATATGATCTTCTACTCAACGCGTCAGTTACCACATTCGCTCTTCCACAATGATATTGAATGGTATGATCGTAATCTTTAACAGCTCGAGCCAACGTCTTTTCCACATTATACGTTTGTTTTAGTTGAAGAAATATTTAAGCATTTTAGAAATGAGTTTTGTACTGGGGTCAATACAAAATTCAATTTCATGCTCTAGGGTAGGCTAGGAAGTCTTCAAGAATACGTCAGGAAATTTATTAACAATAGAAATATCATTCAAAACTGTGACTCTCATCCATGACTTGGATAGCATATCACATTGATACCTATCAACATGCCACCATTATTCACGACATCCCCTACAAAAAGTCCAGCTTCGGAGCATTCCACACAAGGAAGTCAACAACGAAAGGATCGAGGTTCTTTACTTATGGCTTGATATGACAGTGATTAACTTTAGTGGTTTGGTTGCTTGAATTCGCATAACAGGTTGGTTAGGAATATAAAAGCTAACAACCTTACGAAAAGCTTGATGAGTAGTTAACCAATCGATTCCAAAAATCACATCAAAGGCAAGTATTTTCAAAGAGATAAGATCGACAGGTAACGTGAAAGTGTCGATTTGTATCAACAAGATTTATAAACAGTGGAGGTAATGAAGGTTTCTACTAACGAAGTTTTAACCAATAAGTCAAAGTCCAACTTCTCTGGGGTCAAATTTAAACGTTGAATGCAAGTAAGAGAGATAAAAGAATAGTTAGAACCGGTATCGAATAAGGTATAGACTTCGCAAAATTTATAATTAACTAACACGTGCTAACTTCGTTCGGGTTACTCGCTTTTTGAGAAGTCACAAAAAACGCTCTTCGTGAAACCACCGACTTCATTTTGTCCGTATCCGCCTTTGGTGCCACCGTCCCAGCTGGACTTAACTTTGGTGCACAAAAAAATCGGGCTAGGTGACCTTTTTTTCCACAATTGAAACACGCTTTGGATTGCTGCGTACAGTTTGGAAAGATGTGCCCCTCCTGTCCGCATTTGAAACATACGACCGGTGGTCGTTCTTCTTCCTTTGAAACGGGTGCTGGTGCTGCTGTCTTTCCATCATTATTGAACCTTTTCTTCTTGAAATTTTCACTTCTATTATCTTGGCCATGATTACCACCGAAGTGGTTACCATTCTTGGCATGATAATTTCCCCCACGATGGTTATCATTGTTCCGATGGTTGTTGCCACCGGTATGATTATTATCGTGTTGTTGGTCGTTACCTTTTGGTTGTGATGACTCATTATCGCGCTCCACTAACTGAGCCCTATTCACAACATCTAAATATAAACAAAGGTTGTGAGAAATGAGGTATTGACGTATATCGAGTTTCAAACCTAGCAGAAATATCCGCATCATTCTCTCCTCATTATCAACCAAGTGGGACGCAAACCAAGATAACTCGGCAAACTTAGCTTCGTAATGCGCTTATAGTCATATTGTTTTGTTCTAGATTGATAAATTCCACCTCCTTCATGAGACGAATACTTTCAGGAAAGTACTTGTCATTGAAAAATTCTTGAAATTTCTCACAAGACATCTTGAGTGCGTCAGGCTGGGTACGTTTTACAGATTCCCAACAATGATCTGCTTCTTCACGCAACATAAAGGTGGCGAATGGAAATTTTTGCTCCTCAGAGCATCCCAAGACATCAAATATCTTGGTGATATACTTTAACCACTTTTTTACCTTAAGTGGTTCTGGCTTTCCAAAAAACTATAGTGGTCCCAGCTCCTTGAACTGCTTAGCGGTGACCGACCGTGGGTTGCCATTATTTCTACCTATATTTTGAACAGGAGTCTCTCTTACCTGATGTTGCATGAATTGCATAAAGCCTCTGAACATCCCATCGTTCATCATTTGATCGGTGTTGTTATTTACCTGAGGATTATTGTCTTCCTGATGCACATTATCCTGGGTATTGATCGTTGATGATTCAACGATCTCATGTGATTCATTGCTGATTTCAACATTTTTAGATGCCATTTTCAAACATTGTCACAAAAAAAGGGTTAATTAACATATCACATATTATCCCTATACTCTGACCGACCAATTAAATACCAAATAAACTTAGGTAGGTCATACTAGCGAAGGAATTCCCCGTCTCTCTCCTCCTAGTTCTTATCTCACATCTCAGCCAGAGATCATATCCTTAAGCTTTGATACCAACTGTGATGCCCCCAAAATAGGTATACATCACCCATCTTGAGTCGCCAAATACATGGTACAAAATTCTAATACAACTTAATTTTACAACAGTCGTGTAAAATATGACAAAACATATGCTGTGAGTTTTAATAAAAATATTGTCATCCATACAATATTTCCACTCAAATAAGTCCTCATTACATTTATTATCACACTATTTAACAGAACAATGAGGACTACTAATGCTATCATCTAGACCGTCACTCCATTTCCCGTCTAGTCCCAGCTATATTCTCATTTCCTGAAGAGAACAATGAAAGAAAAGGGTGAGCTCAACTAGCCCACTAAGAAATATTATGACAAAGATAATGCAGAATAAATTATCTTTAGCCTTCAACAATGTTAAACTGATAAAATACAATAGACATCAAGTTTAACTGCAGCAAAATAAACAATCCATTAGAAGAGTCAAGTAGAGCATGGCATCTACTATCTTATATGATTTAAATTTTTTTTATCAATTTTTATCGCTGAGGCTCAGCTTAATAAATAAACCACATCATCGAATCATCCCTGCACTACGAGCCAATGATATTCATTAGATCATCAATGGTCATAACTATATCGAATAAACCCTAGTCATAATCATAACAAAAACTGTCCACCAATGCACTATATGCCATGGAGGACTTTTACCATATTATTTATAACATTACAGGTCATGATTATACAGAATGATCCCTGATCATAATCATACCGAATCCATCTATGCACGTAAACCAAAGATGACTTTCATCACGATATAAGCATGATGATGATAACAATGACATAATAATTCAATAAAACAAGTTCAAGAATAAATTTTAAAGATTTATAAGTTAATTTATCCTGAAATTAGTAACGTCCAAATTGTTTACATGATACTGCTTTGTGGAGTAAAATTTAAGAATGCTCAGAAGAATATTTTCATGAAAAGATACTGGATGAAGCGCAAATACCTAGGATATTCTACTAATTTCATGGAGTATAAAAGTCAAAACTTTAACCAACTGAGTATAATAGAATATATGAAACTACAAATGGATTTTCACCCGCCATACGGTAATTCATGTAGACAGATCATTTCCACAATTTAATAAGGAATGAATACGAAGGATCATTCACCATGCATGTGGTAATCCACATAGACAGGTTATTCCAACATAATAATAAAGAATGGAATAATAGAAGAATTCACCAGGCATGCGATAGACCGTACAGACAGATTATTCCCAACATAATAATAAAGAATGGAACCAGGTCATGCGTAATCCGCACAGACAGGATATTCCAACAGAATAATAAAGAATGGAATAACAACAGAATCCACCAGGCATGCGATAGACCGCACAGACATGTTATTCCAACAGAATAATAAAGAATGGAATAACAAAAGAATTTCACCATGTATGCGGTACTTCGCATAGACAGGTTATTCCAACATAATAATAAAGAATGGAATAACAACCCTTACGAGTATTGAAAGAAAATAACTTTTTTTCATAAACATGAAAGAATAATACCCCTTATAAGTATTGAAAGAAAATAATTCTCTTCATGAATACGAAAGAAATAATATCCCTTACAAGTATTGAAAGAAAATAATTCTCTTCATGAATACAAAAGAAATAATACCCCTTACGAATACAACAAATAATATCTATTACCTTAAGAAGAAGAGTATTCCGACGGGTAGGGTGGGGATATACTTGAAGAAAATTTGTACTATTTTCTATGCTCAAAGCTTTCTAACACTCGAAAGAAATACGCTCAATATTATAGAAGAAGAATTCTCTGAATTTTATGCATCCTATTTATAGGAGAATGGAAAGGATACTATTCAATAAAATATAATATATTCAATATACATATATATATATATATATATATATATATATATATTATTTAAAATCTAATAAAACTAATAACTTTATAAAAGTATTCTGTTTTATATAAAAAAATTTACTATGCAAATACTATGTATAATAGAATATAATATATTCTATTTATAATCTAATAAAACAAATAACTTTATAAAAGTATTCTGTTTTATATAAAATAATTTTACTATGCAAACACTATGCAGACACTATGCAAACACTATGCATAATAGAATATAATATATTCTATTTATAATCTAATAAAACAAATAACTTTATAAAAGTATTCTGTTTTATATAAAAAGATTTTACTATGCAAATACTATGCATAATAAAATATAATATATTCTATTTATAATCAAATAAAACAAAATTTATAAAAAGTATTCTGTTTTATATAAAAAGTTTTCTGTTTTATTACATTTATAATAATAATAAAACAAATATATATATATATATATATATATATATATATATATGTATATATATATATATATATATATATAGGGAACTAATCCACATCAAACGTTTGCTGGAGCAAACCAATTTGTTCCCTGCCGCTACAGGCTGTAGCGGCAGTCAATAGCCATTTTCTCTCTCCCTGCCGCTACAGGTTGTAGCGGCAGTAAATTAATTCCAAAAATGCCCCTGCCGCATGAAGCTTCCCAAAGTTACAAATATTATTCTAATATTCACATATTATTATTATTATTATTATTATTATTAACAGGTCTAATAATAAAAATAAAAATATTAATATTAAACATAATAATAAAAACATAATATTAAACATATTAATATTACAATTATTATTGTAAACATACTAATATTACATAATATTAAACATATTAATATTATAATTATTATTGTAAAAATATTAAACATAATTATAAAAAAATTAGAGCCTGTTAATATGTTTAATATTATGGTTTCATAATTATGTTTAATATTATGGTTTCATAATTATAAAAAAATTTGAGCCTGTTAATATGTTTAATATTATGTAATATTAGTATGTTTACAATAATAATTGTAATATTAATATGTTTAATATTATGTTTTTATTATTATGTTTAATATTAATATTTTTATTTTTATTATTAGACCTGTTAATAATAATAATAATAATAATAATATTATGTGAATATTAGAATAATATTTGTAACTTTGGGAAGCTATATGCGGCAGGGGCATTTTTGGAATTAATTGACTGCCGCTACAGCCTGTAGCGGCATGGAGAGAGAAAATTAGGCTATAGACTGCCGCTACAGCCTGTAGCGGCAGGGAACAAATTGGTTTGCTCCAGCAAACGTTTGCTGTGGATTAGTTCCCATATATATATATATATATATATATATATATATATATATAAACTCATGTGACTCTAATTTCCTCAATATTTTTAACAATATTTATCATCATTAATATAATTCACAATATTAATCGATCATGTCGTTCTCAGGAAAGATGGAGTTTTCCAATAAGAATTTCTCTCTATTGGCGCGCAATTAGGTGACCAAACCTCTCATTAACAGAACTTCTAGACATCATTAATATTGAAAATAATAATATTAATAACTTTGTCGTCTCAATTATTGATTTAATAATATATAAAATATTGACAATAATTGAATCAAATAACGTGAGATACTATACAACAATTACTGTAGCAATAATTGAACAAAACTGAGTGACTTCTCACGTAAGCATCAATAATCAATATCATGTGCTACTATGCAACCACACGTATTACTGTACTTGTACTACCGGGTAGTTCAACAGTATTAACGGTAAAACTTCCGCCGTTATTTTCATAAAAATATTTCTGTCATTTTTTTATTTCGACAATAATTTTGTTATGGGGTCCACCAATGATTGTGTCGTCGTACGGATATTCCCCGACAAAAATAATATTCCCCGACCAATCGAATATAATACTCACAACTTGCAAACTTTGCAAAATTTATAAGTACTACCCACAACTATAACATTATCTCAAATCCACACCATAATATTAAAAAAATATTTCGAGAAAATTAAATCTTTATTCATAAAAATTTGGGGTCTCACATAACTTCTTTTATAACTGAAGATGACCCTAAAACTTATGAAGAAGCAATGAAATCTATTGATGCAAATTTTTGGAAGGATGCTATTAACAATGAACAAAATTCTATTATGTCTAACCATACATGGAAACTAGTTCATTTGCCTAGAGGTTGTAAACCTATTAGATGTAAATGGGTGTTTAAAAAGAAGTTAAAAGCTGATGGGTCTATTGATAAATTTAAGGCAAGACTTGTAGCAAAAGGGTTTATTTAAAAGGAATGTTTTGATTATTTTGACACTTACTAACCAGTAACTAAATTAGAAACTATAAAAATTTTAATTGCTTAAACTTTTGTTCATAAATTGATAATCCACAAAATGGACGTTAAAACTGCCTTTTTGAATGGAGAGTTAAATGAAGAAAATATTTATGTGTCATGTAAGACCCAAACTCATTATGAATAAAATTAAATTTTCTCTATTTATTATCTTGAAATAATAAAGAGTTAATTTGATATAATACTTTGGTTATGGGTGAAATGTGCAAATTTTACAAAATAAACAAGTGGTTATAAAATATTCATTTTTGTCGGGGAATATTCGTTTGGTCGTGGAATATTCTTGTTGTCGGGGAATATTCGTACGATAGCGCAGCCATTCGTGGGCCTCATAACAGAATAATTATTGGATGAAGAAAACGACAAAGTATGAGTTTTTATAAATAACGACGTAATTGTTACCGTTAACACTGTTGAAATACCTGGTGGTTAAAATACAGTAATTCGTGTGGTTGCACAGTAGCACACTGGTATTTCATAATATTTTTGAATTATTGATCCTTACGTAAGAAGGCACTAGTCAATAATTGTTACAGTAGTTACTGTTCAATATTTTATTTTATTGATTCAATAATTGCTGCGTTGATATTTTATATTATTGTTGTTTCAATAATTGTCACTGCACAATATTTCCCATTATTAGATCAATAATTCATATTATTTGAATAATATCATTAGATAGCATTATTGACAATGTCTAGAAAGTTCTGTCAAGGAGAGGTTTGGTCACCTAATTGCGCGCTAGTAAGGAAATCCTTATTGGAAAGCCCCCTCTTTCCTGGGAACTGCTTGGTTGTCATTATTGTGATTCTGTAATATTATTTATGAATAATTAATTATTGATAAGAAAATATTTATTTGATGCGGATATAAATGATGAATTTATTTATTTTATGTGGTTATAAATGAAGGAGTTAATGTTGAGATGTTTGATCAGTATTTTATCGGATTGAAGGTATTAAAAGATCAAATCGGTGTTTTTAAAGCTCTATTGCGTGAGTTATAATTTTAATCCGACCGTTGGATCGTTGTGATTTTTGGATATGTTATACATATATAAGTTGAGTATATGTCCACAAATTTTGAACCGTTAAAAATTAACGTATGATTTTTTATGAATTTTATGAGGTATTGAAAATCATCCGTTTGTGGGTTTCAGATATTTTTTGTCTGGAATTTGGAAAAACTTAAAGCTACAAAGTTGTAGAGAATTCGATTTCGTGTGGAATGAATATAAAATTTGTATTTTTCTAATAAGCGAGCTATTTTCTATGAATTATTGAAGTTTCAAAAATTAAAATATTTTTATTAAAATTGGGTGGGACCCACTTTTGTTTTTCAAAAACATGTCGGCTGCTTTTTTTCTTCCAAATTGGCTGCTCAATAACTCAATTGAAGCATGCGTAGGAATGAAGAAAATCAAATAATAATATTTTATTATTTAGTCTCGTATGACGTTCTAGTGTTTTCCTATAAATAGGCGCTTAGGTTAGAATTGAAAATCACACCAGAAACAAGTTTTCTTTCTCTCTATATTGTCGAGCGTATTTTAGTGAGTATTTAGATACTTTGAGAGATGCTATTCAGTGCAAGTTTCCTTCGGCTTTATATCTGATATTCCGAACAGAAATACTATCATTTTGAGGTAAGGGATGTTATTTTCTTCTTAAATGATATTATTTTCTTCAATATCATTATGCTGAAATATTTATATGAGTTTGATTGTGGAATTTCTACCTTTTTGTGTCGGGGTTACTATTCACGTATACGGCAATATTCACGAATACGACACTATTCATCAAAAAATGAAAATTTCTCTTTTTCGTCCCAGATGTCTAGTATGGTTAATATCTTTGATTGTATCCATGTTTTGATTTATATTTTTGAATTCTACTTCACAATTGGTTATTATGGAGTATTATTGCACTTGGATAAACTGTTATACGAATCCCTAATATTTTTCCTTCTGTCTCATTTGATTTGTTTTCTTTAAGATATTTTTCATCATCCTCAGTTCTAAATGATGATATTACTCAATATCTTTTGCCTGTAATGCAAAGATGAACGATTAACTGATGAATATCTTTGGCCCGTAGTGCAAAGATGAACAGGTGTTGAGATGAACATAACCGACTGGTGATACAAATGAATATCTTTGACATGTAGTGAAAAATGAATATTTGATTAAAAATGTATATTGATTGTTGTTATAGGGATAAAATTGATGGTGGACTTTTAAATCTTAGAAGATAGTAGAACTCATTCTCTACGTGACTCTTCTAATGGATTGATGTTTCCCTTGCATTTGTTGATCTAGAACATGCTGTCTATTATATTCTATCAGATTTTTTCCAGTTGAATTTTAATCCATTCTTTATAAATTTCTTAAATTACTTCTTATTGTTCAAAATCTATTTGAGCTTATTTGTTCATTATCTTCACCTCTCTTCTCTAAGGTTATAGCCTAAGGTACTATTACCTAAGGTTTCTAACCTATTAGCTTTGATACCAACTGTAACGACCCCAAAATTCATACAATTTAAATCTCGACTTCGATCGTTAATAATACATTCAACCTCTAATTTTACATCCTTAAACGATAATACAACCATTGAAATTTGCGGAATAATTAAAATTTTCTATTACAAACTATCCTTGTTCCCAAAACCATCAACCATTACATCTAAATACTTTAGAATGATTTTAATACTACAATAGTTTACATTGCAAAACGATATTACAATTCAACATTAATACATTATTCGGAACCTTAAACATGGTTTAAATAATAATAACATAACTGAATTGTATAAATCTTCAAGTATCACATCTGATTCATGACTTTCAAGTAACACATAACTTTACCTTGAATCTTGAACCTGCAAAAGTGGTTATTTACAAGGTTGAGCTCGACAGCTCAGCAAAATCTAACAGTTTTCATGCATCACATAGCACATAATAACAAGCTCAAGATATAACATACATGTTACAGTTCATATAACAAGTAAATAGATTGAGTCCTTACTCAAACAACATGCTTTAATCAATCAACATAGTCATAAATCGACTTTAACATTTAATACATTCAACATATATATAAAACATCATGCTTTTTGCAATAAAGATTTAAAATAGTTAATTATCAAGCTCACATAGCTAATAAAAACTGAAAGACTTGTCTGATCCGTAGTTTATGAACTACGACTTAACTGCTTAACGCTTATCTGCACTTCGTGTATTCCTACACAGTTATATAATCATGGATTCACATCCATTAGTCATATATTAACGCATAGTAGTTGTAATGTAAACTTTACGCTATATCTCATAAGTCCGATGACATCCAACTTTGGATATGCTATAAACATCATATTAACCTATTTTTAAAAGTTCTTGGACACCCATTTCAGAAAAGATAAACAGTCCAAAACAGTGTTCAAAAAGGGCTTTCAAATCTGTTTTTCATTCTTTCCCAGCTTTACCCTCTCTCGCTAAAACAGTCATAACTAATTCGTTTCAAAATATTTTTGAGCGATTCTTGAGCCCACGCGAAGGTAACTTCCGAGGCTACAACTTTAATTCTTTGACTATTTCTAAATTCAAAATATAGAATTACAAAAAATTCGTTCAAGGTCACTGTCTTGAGTTAGTTAGACAGTTTTGACGTGACTACTTTGAATGATCATAACTCTTTGCTCCGAAGTCGGAATTAGTGCATTCTAGAGTCTATGGAAAGCTAATTCAGTTTAATATAACATACCAAAAGCCTAGAAGTTTCCGGAAATATTAACTAATCGAAAAAGTGTCATGAATAGCACCTCCTGCTACATGACTTTTAGTTTGACAAATTCGACACATTTCCTTCCAATCACCGTAACTCCCTCATCCGAGGTCGGAATGAGGTCATTCCAAAGCCTATGGCTTCCTAACTCTGTGTACTACAACTACCTAGAAATTCAAAATTTTTTAGGCAACATAGCTATTCCAGAATTTGACACTTCAGTCACCGTTCATTCAGTTTTCATTTCTAGACATGGTTTACTAAAATCTTCACCACAGATTCATTTTAACTCCGGTTTGGTTCATTCAAGTTAGGTAATCTTCAGAACTTAAAGGGATATAACATACAATCATCAAATTAAGCTTTTAGATATAAATCAAAAGCACAAATGGTCCTCAAGCTCAGTCCCAAAAATTGTCCAACATGGTTCTTTGTAAATATTTTATTTTGTGAGTTTTGGTTACACTTGGATGATGTTAAGGCTTCATATCTCTAATTACAATCATTAGAACTCATTTACATAATCAATTACAAGCCAAAATAAACATAGTAAACTAACCAGTTTACTAACAAAACTAACTAAACTTCTAAAATTTAAACTTTAACTAACAAACTAAATACAATATTTAAAATAATAACATTACCAAAATTTAAATAAGAAACATACCCGAAAATATGAGTTTTACAAACTGAATACGCATTTCCACGTCAAAATTTAACTAAGGAGATCTTTATAAAATGTCCTCCCACAACAAAGTCTTTCTCAAAAATTGGAGGCCTTATTGTTGGTGAATGAAACAAAGGATCAAGCCCTTCTATTTATAGGTTTAGCAAATGGTAAAGTTCTCAATTTAGTTGATGTGAGACTTGGTTTATACTAATCCTAATTTGTTTATACTATTTTTTTCTATTTTCAATATACTAAGTGTATTCATTCATCACGAATTCGTTTCTTAACCAATTCGATCCGTTCAAGTTGCGTTGTTTTCATTTTATAGAGGAGAACAATAATCATCCATCAATTTAAAGTTTCCATCACGAATTCATCATCAACTTAGTCCCAAAGTACACAAAAACACAAATTACAATCAAAACCCAAACTCCTCTTCTTTAGTATAAATACATGAATTTGATTTTTGAAATTTTTTTTCTAGATGACCACTATCAAATTATAAATATCTAATAACATATAAAACATCGTAACCCACAAATTCATTAACCAAAACTCCAATTTTAAAAGAAACTCAAGAACACATAAACTAGAAATATAAACTAGATTATGTACCTTTAATTTCTTAAGAAATAAAATTAACCTTATCAGTAAAATTATAATTTCTATTCAATCATTATAATCATAACATTATTTAACAAATTCTCACTCCTCTAATTTAATTATTTAATTAAATTAAAATATCACAATTATACTCGCATAATAAAATACGTATAAATTCCAACTATTTTATCACACTTAAATAAACTATCCCATAACAATTTTTATCAAATATTTATTTAATACCATAAATATTCATTTTATTCTATAAAATTTCCAACTAAAATATTTAATGTACTTAATAAATATTTTACTCGCATTATACTAACATTTACATTTTCATGCAATATATTACCTTCTCAATTTATTAAATCAATTATACTTGTATTAATTCACTATTTTAATTAAGTAAATTATTCACACTATTTATGAAACTTAACTCATAATAATTTCCATTGCCCACAAGGCATAATAATTAAAATTATATTATCTCATAACATAATTTTAACTTAATTAAATAAACTAATATTATTTAATTTTTTTAATAGTTTAATTATCTATGAAATCTCACATTCTCCAACACATGAATATATAATTCTCTTCACACCAAATCACATAATTCAAAATATATACACCTCATAATAAGAATTTTAATTATTAAATTCATATTTTAATAACTTATAAAAATTCGGGTTATCACATCCTTCTCTCGTTATAAGGATTCCGTCATCGGAATCAAAGAAACCTCCCTTACTCGGTTTTCACCAAATCTCTTTTCAAAATTTACTCGGGATATTACATTCACCCTTTCTTCTAATAATTTCGTCCTCAAAATTTTATCTATTAATCTTTATTCATTCAATCTATCAAAATAGATTTTACGTTAATACCTTATTCAGTAATTGAGTTCTATAACCACTTTCTTTTCACAAAGATCTTTCTACAATTATTAAATTTTCTATTTAAAAGTTTTACATTATTCTTTGATAACTCATCTCCTTCTCACTTCAAAATTTCTTTTCTCACTTATTCAATATATTCATCATTGAGTGTCGCATTCTATGACTTACTTCTTTCTAAGAAATATCACCCTTACCACATTCGCCTTTTAGAATAGTAAGAATCTTCCACAATTGCTCAATAATTGGGAGGCATTATGAATAATTCAGGAATTTAAAAGATTCCAAATCATACTGAGGGGTCATAAGACCTTGAACTATGTCCACGGTTATAAGTACTCTTTCAACTTAAACCTTAACAGTCATTAGACTATAGGGACTCCCGTACTTAGGGTGTTAAGCCCTTCGTACGATGTATTGTGCACTCTACCTACAGTTATAAGTACTCTTTCAACTTAAACCTTAACAGTCATTAGACTGTAGAGACTCCCGTACTTAGGGTGATCAGCCCTTCGTACCATGTATTATGCACAAATATCTAAACGCTTTCGCGTAATCCCTTATAAAAGGGTTGTTCATCTCATCTTTTTAACATCTGAATCCGCACCAAAACAATTTGGTTTGGCATAACTTCTAAAGAAACGCTTGAATTTCATGAACATCATTCAATATTCGTCTAGCTGAATCAAATAACATAGACTTTTACAACAATTCGGACATTAATCGAAATATACATATACATATATACATACATATATATATATATATATATATATATATATATATATTCTCATATCTTAACGAAATCTCAAAAATATTTTTATGATGTCATGATACCGCACTGTATTTACAGTCCGTTTGAGGGTTCCTTCATTTGGTGATTTTATCATACTACATCATACCATAGTGGGCTGACGATCCTTAGATCACATCCAACACTACGTAATATTGCATTGATGACTCCATCATTTTTATCATCTCTACACCAGGTTCCATGATGCATTGATGATATAAAAAATATATTTTTATATATTTCAAATCATTTTTGTCTAGCCGAAGCAATTAGCATAGACATACGAATAACAATATTATTTTTAAAACTCATTGTTTTCATCATTTGATCCAATGTTTTTCAAGAAAATAGAAGTATAAACATCAGCACGAAGTCAATAAATTTCGAAAGTCTAGCATAGCTAGTAGATTTAGAAAATCCAGGTATCCATCAACTTCAATCTTTACTCCATTACTTAACCAATTCTTTTTATTTCTAGCACCACTAATGCTCTTATACTAAATATTCTTGTATTTCAACTTACAATCTTCCTATACCCCCAGTATAGTTCATCAAACTTACCGCACATTAGAAGTTCAGGAACTTGCCACACTAATATGAGTTTAAGAACTTATCCTAGTCAGACCATAGGCGTCCATTCGCCGAGGGGTTCAAAACCATATGCATTAGTTTTAAGAAAAGAATCACTTTTTCCCCACATATACATTGACAGCGCGACACCAACATTCCAATGATTATCAATGGGATAAAATGAGTGCAAGCACAAAACCCTCGCCCATATAAAGGTTTGTACAACTTAGCCGTCACATGAGTCCTCAATTGAAATCCCACCTAACATTACCTTACTCTTAACTTATTCTTAACTTGCCCTTAACTTACTCAATACAAATTTTTCGTACCTCATCATTTATAACTCCTCGCGAGTTTACCTCGTATTATTTCATAGTACATTATATTCATAGCATCAAGCTATAACTATTCAAACATTACAAACCATCTTTCATTTATAACTTAAACAGATCACGTCGTGATCTTATTCTATAATCATCTCCCTTAAAATTCTTTTCTTAACTCGTGGTTGTTTTGTTTTACGATCCTCTTTCTTTCATTTTTTATCATTTACGATTTCATTTATTCTTTTAATCTTACAGGCTTTGCCTATTCATCATTATTCGTTATCTTGGCTATTGGAGTTAGGGTAACTCCTATTTCTTATCTTTATATCTCTTCAAGATTCTTCTTTGAATTTCTTATTTATATAACAATTCTTCCTTTAAGAATTTATAACTTCATTTACATTGCTCAACAATTCATTCGAGTTCCACATTTTTGTCATACATATCCATTTTCTATACATGGTACACATCGAATGTCTAATAGTTTCAATATGGTACGCTGAGTGGTTTCCCACAAATAACCAACAAACTAGGTTCCGAGTTACTAGTTCGTATATACCTCTGCTCTATGAAGGAATCGTTTAGCCCAGATACCATACATTAACTATTAAAGAGTACAATTATACCATACTTAGATATAACTTTTTATTCTTAACTTCTTTATCATTCTCTTTGTATAGACATTGCATATTTATTATCACCTTACATCCTTATTATTGGAGTAGGGTAACCCCACATTCATATTCCTTATAACTCTGCGAGATTCTTCTTTGAATCCTCTTACACATGTTTTAATCCCTTCTTTGTAAATTTCTTAAATTACTTCTTATTGTTCAAACTCTATTTGAGCTTATTCGTTCATTATCTTCACCTCTCTTCTCTAAGGTTATAGCCTAAGGTACTATTACCTAAGGTTTATAACCTATCAGCTTTGATACCAACTGTAACGACCCCAAAATTCATACAATTTAATTCTTGACTTCGGTCGTTAATAATACATTCAACCTCTAATTTTACATCCTTAAATGATAATACAACCATTGAAATTTGCAGAATAATTAAAAATTTCTATTACAAACTATCCTCGTTCCCAAAACCTTCAACCTTTACATCTAAATATTTCAGAATCATTTTAATACTACAATAGTTTACATTGCAAAACGATATTATAATTCAATATTAATACATTATTCGGAACCTTAAACATGGTTTAAATAATAATAACACAACCAAAGTGTATAAATCTTCAAGTATCACATCTGATTCATGTCTTTCAAGTAACACATAACTTTACCTTGAATCTTGAACCTGTAAAAGTGGTTATTTGCAAGGCTGAGCTCGACAGCTCAGCAAAATCTAACATTTTTTATGCATCACATAACACATAATAACATACTCAAGATATAACATACATGCTATAGTTCATATAACAAGTATATAGATTGAGTCCTTACTCAATCAGCATGCTTTAATCAATCAACATAGTCATAAATCGACTTTAATATTTTATACTTTCAACATATATATAACACATCATGCTTTTTGCAATAAAGATTTAAAACAGTTAATCATCAAGTTCACATAGCAAATAGGAACTGAAAGACTTGTCTGATCCGTAGTTTATGAACTACGACTTAATTTATTAACGCTTATCTGCACTTCTTGTATTCCTACACAGTTATATAATCATGGATTCATATCCATTAGTCATGTATTAACACATAGTAGTTGTAATGTAAACTTTACGCTATATCTCATAAGTCTGATGACATCCAACTTTGGATATGCTATAAACATCATATTAACCTATTTTTAAAAGTTCTTGGACACCCATTTCGGAAAAGATAGACAGTCCAAAATAGTGTTCAAAAAGGGCGTTCAAATCTGTTTTTCATTCTTTCCCAGCTTTACCCTCTCTCGCTAAAATAGTTATAACTAATTCGTTTCAAAACATTTTTGAGCGATTCTTGAGCCCACGCGAAGATAACTTCCGAGGCTACAACTTTCATTCTTTGACAATTTCCAAATTCAAAACACAGAATTCCAGAGAATTCGTTCAAGGTGACTGTCCCAAGTTGGTTAGACAGTTTTGACACGACTACTTTGAATGGTCATAACTCTTTGCTCCGAAGTCGGAATTAGTCCGTTCCGGAGTCTATGGAAAGATAATTTAGTGTACTATAACATAGAAAAAGTCCAGTAAGTTTCTGGAAACATTAACGGATAGAAACAGTGTCTCGAATATCACCTCCCGTTGCTGACTTTCAGTTTGACAAATTCGACACATTTCCTTCCAATCACCGTAACTCCCTCATCCGAGGTCGGAATGAGGTCATTCCAATGCCTATGGCTTCCTAACTCAGTGCACTACAACTATTTAGAAACTCAGAATTTTTCAGGCAACACAGCTATTTTGGAATTTGAAACTATAGTCACTGTTCATTCAGTTTTCATTTCTAGACATGGTTTACTAAAATCTTCACCACGTATTCATTTTAACTCCGTTTTGGTTCATTCAAGTTAGGTAATCTTCAGAACTTAAAGGGATATAACATAAAATCATCCAATTAAGCTTTTAGATATAAATCAAAAGCACAAATGGTCCTCAAGCTCAGTCCCAAAAACTGTCCAACATGGTTCTTTGTAAATATTTTATTTTGTGAGTTTTGGTTACACTTGGATGATGTTAAGGCTTCATATATCTAATTACAATCATTAGAACTCATTTACATAATCAATTACAAGCCAAAATAAACATAGTAAACTAACTAGTTTACTAACAAAACTAACTAAACTTCCAAAATTTAAACTTTAACTAACAAACTAAATACAATATTTAAAATAATAACATTACCAAAAATTAAATAAGAAATATGTTGGGAGAATGCATAGCATGATTTGATGTTTTAATGAATATGCTCATGATTATTTGTAAGGTCCTTTAATGAATACATGTACAAGGACTTAGTGATAGATCAAAATTGTTAGGTTGATCTAAGCTTTCAACGTGTACCATTCTGTTTGGAATGAATCAATAGAAAGATCAAAACTATTAGGTTGATCTGAAGATGTAATAGATTAGTCTTGATGAAATCGTAGTGCATCAATCTGATCAACTTGCAGAAGTCATGGCAGAAGACGCAGAATCGAAAGATCGTAGTATGTTTGCCTTGAAGGGGACTCTTCAGATATCGTAGAGTGGTCCCAACGTTTGTCGAGCAAACTTCACGACCGTAGTATGATGAAGGAAACAAGAAGCATATAAGTCAACGATCGTAGTGTACTCTCGGGAACGTAGAGCTAACATCACGAGCAAGTCAAGATCGTGGTCTGTGAAGGCCTAAAGGAAAACTTAGTGTTATCTACTGATAACATCGTAGTGTGCAAAGTCACCAAAACACTACGATCTGAATCGTAGTATACCACGATCCAAATCGTAGAGCACCATCTATCTTGTATCAGAAAATGACGAGCCTCAAGATTTGTGCAAAGGAAGATCTTAACAAATGAGAAATGGATTCTAGACGTTGCAGTACTCATCAGTCCCAAGAATAAGAAATATCCGTAGTATGGAACAAAGAAGCATATTGTAGAAGTCAAGGATAGTACCATGGGTAAAAGGGACAAAAACACCTTTTCAGGTGTTAGGTGAGAAAGCAGACTGCAGTGCCAGTGGGCTAGAATGCAGAATTCAACAGAGGTAAAGAAATGTCTCCATCAAAGTTCAGAAAGTTCAAAAGCATTTAAGGCCTCAACGGATGGATCCAACGGATAGTTTTCAACATCACATATATACAGATCAGACAGATGAGAAGAAAGCAAGCAAGTATAAACATACAACGTGAAGAACTCTAAGGCTCAACTCTACGATCTGAGATATTACGAAGCTTGCTCAACTACTCAGTTCTTTCGAACCAGTGCTTACACAGGAACTTAGTAGCAACCATCAAGAACTCAACAACTCAACCAACTGAAGAAAAAGTATCAAGCCTGCTGGGCTTGAAGAGTTCCTAGGGAACTAGAGAAGTTCCAAGGCTGCTGGCCTTGAAGAGTTCAAGAGTGAACTGAAGTTCCTAGACAGCTGGTCTAGAAGGAATCTGTGTGATTCAGAAGTTGTAAAAGACATCTTTAATGGATATCCTACTCGTTGAGTAGAAGAGTGGACTAGGAGCTTTAAGTGCTCCGAACCACTTAAAAACGACTGTGTCTTTTATATTCATGCTATAACTGCCATAACTACTATATCTACCATATCTGCCTCACACTCACTCATAACACCATTGCTTGGTTAAGAAGATTAAAAAAAATACTAATTCCGCTATATTTTAATCACTTTCAAAGAACAAAGTTAAAACGAAAAGATTTTTTAAATATCTATTCACCCCCCCTTCTAGATAACTATTGTGCCAACTAGGACCTAACAATTGGTATCAGATCAGGTTCTATTTTACAGCTTACACGCTTTAGTAGATCCAATGGCACTCATACCAAGCGAATCCAGGACCGGGGGAGGCAACAAGCCACCAATGTGCAACAAGGACAAATTTGCTAACTGGAAAGTCAGGATGAAAGCTTACATGGACTCAATAGATGAAGATCTATTTGAGACTGTTCTTAATGGGCCCTATATACTAACAAATCTTGCACCAACCATTGACGATCCAAATAGAGTTCAAATCAAAGTTAAAGAAGAATGGACAGACACAGAGAAGAAAGCTGTCCAACTTGACAAAAAGGCGAAGAATATCATGCTCCAATCCTTAGAGGACGATCTGTTTGAAAATGTTGTAAACAGCAAAACAGCTAAGGAAGTTTGGTAAGCACTGCTGATCATGCACGAAGGAACTCAAGAAGTCAGAGAGAACAAACAGTCTCTCCTGACACAGCAATATGAAATGTTCACTCATTCAGTAAGGAGAAAGCGTGACTGCAAACTATGAAAGATTCAGCGCTCTGCTTAACTCTCTACGAGCGTATAGGAAGATCTATCCTAACAAGGATCTAACCAAAAAGTTCATGAGAGCCCTACCAAGAAAGTGGGATGCAAAGACCACGGTAATAAGAGAGTCAAAGAATCTTAATGAGATGACAGTTCAACAACTATACAGAAATTTCCTGACCTACGAACTGGAGATAACCCAACGTGCTGAAACCATATCAGAAGGAAGAAGAAAAGATAAGGGTGTTGCTCTCAAAGAAAATGAAGGTGCATCAAAAGTCATCACTGAGACTGACTCTGATGATGACGAAGACGATGATGAAGACTTTGCCATGCTAGTAAAGAGACTAAGAAGGTTCATGCGACAAGGCAGAACTCGCAAGCAAAAGAAAGTTAGCAACTACGTCAGCCAGGAGAAATCGAACAATCTATGCTTCAATTGCAAGAAACCTAGTCACTTCATTGCAAACTGCAACAAACCTATCAAATAAGAACTGAAGAAGAAAACTTATGAAAAGAAAGAATACAAAGGTACCAAGAGGCCTCAGAAAAGAGACAAGGGACTGGTTGCCGGAGGATCATGGAGTGACTCAGTTAATGACTCAAATGTTGACTCCGGAGATGAAGAAGAACCATAAGTTGCCAATCTATGCCTTATGGCCAAACATGCAAAGAATAACCAAAACCTCAGCATACATGATGTAAGTCTCGATGAGGTATTTGATTTCAATTCTCCTGATGTAGATATAAGTGATTTAAAAACAACTCTGCATGGCATAACCACTGATCTGCATCAATACATGAAGTGGTTCAAAGTCTTGTCTAAGGATCATTCTCTTCTTCAAGAGGAGAAGAAGAAAGTTCAAGAAGAGCTTGAAACAGCCCTTCTAAGTACTAATCTTCTCTCCAAGCTTGAGGCTGAGAATGAAACGTTAAAACAGACAAAAACAGTCAATGCACAAAGAGAGTCTAAGATAACCTCTAAAATTGAGGATCTAGAGAAGACTATCTCTACATGGAACAAATCCTCATCCACCATTGACTGCCTGTTTTCTAGTCAAAGAAGCACACTAGACAGAACAGACTTAGGTTTTGGGGAATCCAACTCAGAGCTATGTATGGAAAAGACAATGGAAATTATCACTAGTAATACCTCAAGCTTTGGTAGAGACATTGTCTTTGTGAAATCCTCACAGTTGGAAGAACCAAGTCAACCGTGTTCTACTGTCTCTTGTTATACTCAAAGAAGTAAAGGATCTCATGCTGGCCTAGGCTTTATAAACGAGAAGAGTAACCCAACCTCCACTTACCCACCTCAAAAAATCGTAGAGTCAAGCAAAATCAACTCTACAAATCAACTGGGAAAGTATAGTAGAGGCAAGGCACACTCATCACCATTTATGAAACCCAAGGACACGTGGAAGAAAAAGAGTCAATCTAACAAGAAAGTGACTAAGGAACCACACAAGTTCAAATGGATGATAAACCATCATACACACACTGGCATGCACTATGATAGATGTCTCATATGCAATAAATATGGTCATAGGGCTGCTAAATGTTATCATAACTCCATGCATGTGAAATCCAAAATTAGACAAATTTGGGTACCCAAAGGCACTAACAAAGAAGGACCCATGAAAATATGGGTACCAAAATGAAAGTTCAAATGTTTTGACAGGAAAAGAGCTCCACATGGTATCTGGACAATGGATGCTCAAGGCATATGACAGGGAACAAAACTCTACTATCTAACTATATAGAAAAGAAGGGTCCCTCAGTCATCTTTGGAGATAACGGCTCGGGCAAGACTAGAAGACATGGCTCGGCTGGCAATGGTGCAGTATCTTTCAGCAGAGTAGCTTATGTGGAGGGACTCCAACACAACATTCTAAGTATAAGCCAACTCTGCGACAAGGGTCACCAAGTAACATTTCTCAACAACCAATGTCAAGTCAGAGATTTGATTACATCTGCCGTAAAGATGATCGGATCAAGAGAAAAAAATTTCTACACTATAGATCTTGGTCAACTGAGCTCTGATGAGACAGTATGTTTTCTGGAAAAAGCATCTGAGGAAATGAGCTGGCTATGGCATAGAAGGTTGTCTCACTTAAACTTCAAAAGCATGTCCAAACTGGCATCAAAAGACCTAGTAGCTGGCCTTCCCAAGTTCAACTTTGTGAATTAAAGGCCATGCAATGCCTGTCAGTTTGGAAAGCAAACTAGAATTTCATTCAAGAGCAAGACTATCAACTCCATTGACAAGCCACTGCAGTTGCTCCACATGGATCTCTTTGGGCCAATCCCAACAACCAGTCTAGGAGGAAAAAGATATTCTCTATTCATAGTTGACGACTACACCAGATTCACATGGGTATTCTTCCTAACATCAAAGGATGAAACGAGCTCAGAATTAATCAAGATGTTCAGACTGGTGATGAACGAGAAAGGAGAGAAAATCAAGGCCATAAGGAGTGATCATGGAAGAGAATTCGATTTCTCAGAAATAGACAAGTTCTGCTCAGACAATGGCATCAGTCATAACTTTTCAGCTCCACGAACTCCTCAACAAAATGGAGTTGCTGAGAGAAAGAACAGAACCCTGATAGAGGCTGGAAGGACTATACTAACAGCAACTCGTCTGCTTGAATACTTTTGGGCAGAAGCTATTAACACTGCATGCTACACTCAGAATAGATCACTAATTTACTCTACGATCAAGAAGACGCCCTACGAACTATGGAAAGGAAGAAAGCCAAGTGTCAGCTACTTCCATATCTTTGGATGTGCATGCTATATTCTCAACAATGGAAAACAGTATCTGACAAAATTCCAACCCAAGTCAGACGAGGGGATCTTTCTTGGATATTCCACAAACGGCAAGGCTTTCAGGGTGTTCAACAAAAAGACGCTGAATGTCGAAGTCTCAATACACATCATCTTTGATGAAACTGACTTAGACAAAGAAGTACCTCAAGACACTACGACCGATAGTGCAGACACTACGAATGAAGTCATCGAGGTCAACACTACGATCGTAGTACCAGACAGTGAAACCGTAGAGCATGATAATGTGATCGTAGAGAGGTCCATCCAAGACAGTGAGCCTCCACTCCAAGAAGAAGAGATAGACCTTGAAGACTTAATACAGGAAGGCATCAGGACAGATGTCCCAAATGGCAGCAGATGGGAAAGAGATCACACTTAGGATCTAATCATTAGAGACCCGAGTTCTAGAGTCAAAACAAGAGCTGCTACTCAGAATGAATTTTCTATCTAAGCTTCCTGTCACAAATTGAGCCAAAGAAGATAGAGGATACTATGGAAGACTCCAGTTGGATAAAAGCTTTGCAAGAAGAAGTCAACCAATTTGAACGAAGCAAAGTTAGGAGATTGGTACCAAGACCAAAGGTTCATCCAGTAATAGGAACTAAGTGGGTCTTCATAAACAAAATGGATGAAGATGGGGTCATTACCAGGAACAAGGCAAGATTAGTGGTAAAGGGCTATTCTCAAGAAGAAGGTATTGACTATGACGAGACATTTGCACCCGTTGCCAGACTGGAAGCCATCAGAATCTTTCTTTCCTTTTCTGCCCACATAAAGTTCAAAGTCTTTCAGATGGATGTCAAGAGTGCATTTCTAAATTGAGAACTTCAAGAAGAAGTCTATGTAGAACAACCTCCAGGTTTCATCAATCCATCTCTTTCCAATTATGTCTATAGATTAGATAAAGCCTTAAATGGTCTTAAACAAGCACCTAGAGCATGGTATGAAACACTAACTAACTTCTTAATAGAAAATGGGTTCACTAGAGGTAGAGTAGATACCACACTTTTTCTTAGAAAGCATAAAGACAAAGTCTTACTAGTTCAAATATATGTTGATGATATCATTTTTAGCTCTACTGACGAAAATTTATGCAAGAGATTCTCTAAGATAATGCAGAGCAAGTTTGAAAAGAGCATGACGGGTGAGCTGAATTTCTTCCTTGGACTGCAAGTAAATAAGACTGATGAAGGAATATTCATCAATCAAGCCAAATACATCAAAGACTTATTAAAGAAGTATGGCATGGAATCAACTTCTCCCATGAAGACACCAATTGCTCCTGCAACTAAGCTTGATAAAGATGAGAATGGTAACAACATTGATATAACTCAATACAGAGGTATGATAGGTTCTCTTTTATACCTAACTGCCAGTAGACCAGATATAATGCTCGTAACATGCATATGTGCTAGATTTCAGGCTAACCCTAAAGAGTCACATTTGTCTGTTGTAAAGAGGATCTTCAGGTATCTCAAGGGTACACCTTACTTGGGGCTTTGGTTCCCCAAGGAATCCTCTTTTGAACTAACAGGATATACAGATACTGATTTTGTAGGATGCAAAATAGATAGAAAGAGTACCAGTGGCACCTGTCAATTACTAGGAAACAGGCTTGTGTCCTGGTTCAACAAAAAGCAAAACTCAGTGCCCACTTCCACTGCAGAAGCTGAATACATTGCTGCTGGCAGCTGCTGTTCTCAGATCCTATGGATGAGAAACCAGCTAGCTGACTATGGGTTTGATTTCAAATCTATACCTATACACTGTGACAACACAAGTGCCATAGCAATAACTCATAATCCTGTTATGCATTCTAGGACCAAGCATATTGAAATAAGGTATCACTTCATTAGAGATCATGTGCAAAATGGAACTATATCGCTACAGTATATCCTTACTGAAAATCAACTTGCAGATGTTTTTACTAAACCACTAGATGAATTCAGATTTAATAAGTTAATAAGTGAGCTAGGCAAGCTAAATCTTCAACCATGAAATATATGCTCTAAACTGTGCTAACCATGGACGGATACAAAGGCTGAACTCAATATCATAGACATGATCAAGGAAAGTCCACGATCGTCGAGTTGAAAAGACAACTATTTCAACGATCGTAGCAAAGACTCAACCTTCGTAGGACAGACTCAACGATGACAAAAGCTCCATTAACAAGCTGTTTGCAACCTGTGATGACAAACTTCATAAACAAAGCAATCTCTCTAAGAGGTGCCTCAGGGACAAACCTAACCCTTGAAACTCACCAAGAGGTTGGCCCTTCCTGAGATACCTTAAAAAGGTATGCTTAGTCAAAACTCATCATAAGGATTAGGACTGACTCGACAATCGTAGAACAGACTCAGCGAATGATGATCAAACTCAATGATCGTAGGACAGACTCGACGATCAGAAGACTATCTCTACGATCGTAGTCTTCCTAAGATCTCGACTCTGAAGACACTAAGGGCAAATCAGTACATTCCTGCAGTCAAAATCGTAGAGCCAAGCAAAAAGCGACACCTGCCCCTCTAAGTGAAAAAGAGAGAGGGAAGTTATAAGTGCAAATTGAAACAGTTTTTTTTTTAAAATCTGAAATTCAGAAGTCTCTCTCTCTCTCTCAAAGCAAAACCCTAACTCAGCAGAAAGCTCAGACTACAGAATCAATGGTTGCTTCAAACGTAATCTCAGACTACCGACTCTACTTCGGCGAATTCAAAACTGCTGAACCCCAGTTTCACAAAACTCTGTCTCTACTAAAAAAAGCAGGTCTCAAGGAAGCTTTGGGTATGGACACATTGATCTACCCGAAGTTGGTCAAGGAGTTCTACAATAACGGTGTGTTTAAAGACAACACTATCACAGCACGAGTAAGGAATGTTGAAATCAAATTGAAGGCTGAGGATATTAACCTAGCCCTAGGTCTCAAGTCAGAAGGGTACCGGTCCATAGAAGGCATAGAATTTCATAAAGGTCTCAAGAAGATGCATCACAAGAAGTCACCAACTGTCAAAGGATACAAAAAGAAGGAATTCCCACAAAGGTATGAGTTTTCGGCCGATATTGTTGGAAAATGCATATGATGTAAAAGCTCAGGCCATGACTCCGTAAATGAGATACAATTAAGACTCATGACTGCTTTGTGTTATAAAACACAACTAAACTATGGGGCTATTTTACTTGAATGGATTGGGAAATGGATGAGAAACTCAAAGATGACCAAAAGCTCACAGAAGATGCTCTACGGTCGATTCATCAGTATTATCCTACAGGCTGCTCTTGGTGATATAATTGAAGATGATGAAGGTGAAAACATAAATCCAAACAGACGAATGACCTAGCAGCTATTTCAAAACTAGAAAAGAAATCCAGCTGAAAATGTAAAGATGGCATCTGAATCCGGTGGTCGAACTGGTGAAGTAAAGGGAATAGGAACTGCAGGGGATATGTCTATTGTCAGAGAATCTGAGGAAGAAGAAGAAGTAAACAAGGGAGATCCCAGTGCATTAGTCAAAAAAGGGAAAGTCAAACCAGTAGAAGAGCCTCAAGGATCCTCCACCAACAAACATGTAGAGTCCTCGGACATTGAGACTCTCAGAATCTTAAGAAAAAAGGAACAATAAGCTGAGGCTGTAGAAGACAGAGAAACAATATCATAACTGCTGAAAATGAGTAAGACCGGTCACAAAGGCAAAAATACATCAGTCTCTTCGATCGTTGAGTCTCCTCCGATTGTAGAGCACAGATCAAACAAGGAATATGCTATCTTGGCCAGTCTGAAGGACACAACTGAAGAAAGCCCTGAGGCTGTAGCTCAGGCTAAAAAGCTAAGAAGGAAACTTGCTAAGAAGTACATTCTTGCCAATAAAGAAGTGCTAAGAAGAGCAACAGAAGAACTGAATACCAAAAAGGAAGCAACTAGTGAATGTCAAGAAATCACTACTCCTACTGAAGAGAAAGATCTCTGAATCACTCGTGATAGAGGATACACCAGCTGAGGGGGAGAAGTCTGCAATTAAAAAGAATGATCATGCTGAGGGGGAGCCTCATGATATCCAAATGGTAGAAGAGGAGGTCACTGCCTAAGACAAGGTTGAACAAGTGCCAGATCATCCAGAGACCATTGAGATAATGGAATCTGCAGATGAAATCAATGAAGAAGATGAAGTCGAAATCATTGCAAAAGGTATAGATGGATACAGAAGATACAACTATGAGCAACTATTTGCATATCTTCCTATGATGTCCTTCCACCGGGCCCAAATTCTAAACTCTTGGGATCACATGTTCTAGAGCTTCAAAGAATACCTAGCTATCTCTGTACTGGCCAATGGATTTCCTGGAAAAGTCATTTTTGCCAAAAAGCTCCTTACCAACTATTCTTCAACCAAGGATAAGCTTGAGGTATTGACTATCCCTAAACTCTTCCAAATGAATCACTTGCCATCATCTTCATTCAATCAATTCTATGAATTCCCTAGATGGTTGGAAGTGATTCTTCACCCACTAAATTAATTTCCAGTTGCAGAATCCCAAAATTCTGTAACCGAAGAATCAAGAAAAGTTAACCTTGCTCAGCTCCCACAACTCACCAGCTCTACGTTTCCAGACTCTAGTCACATCGTAGAGTCACACATCGGAATCGTAGAGTCTCCTATCCCAAACATCCAAACACAGGCCCCTCCATCAGATATCCCTTCCTCATCAACAAATGAATGCTTCAATCTTAAACTAGCTCTCTGCTCACTAAAAGAACAATTCAACAATACACCTCCTTCCTCCTCAAAATTTCCACATTTGGATGAAATTCTTTCAGAATTGTCTACCAATGCTGATCTATCAGCCATGTCTGAGAAAATGGTCAAGGAGCTGGACGAGAGTCTTGAAGATCATGTTGCACTGATACAGCTAAGACTGACATCCATTATCAATGCTATAAACTCCCTTCCAAGATCCCTGAGCTCTGAATTTTCTAAAACACTCAAAGATATCATCAGCGAAATGCTACAAAGCATAAAGGACAGGGATGACATTCACTTCCTTGCAGCCAAATGACATAGGGATGCTGTCTTGATTTTATAGAAAACTCAAGAATCTCAAAACCAGCAAATGATACAAAGCATTCAAAATCTTCAGGCTGCTGTCAAAGAGTTTCAACAGTCCTATGTCAGCAGTGGCCAACAAACAGACAACAATCTCTCCATCCTTCAGCAAAGAGAAGCTAGGTCTGAAGTTCTCATCGAAGAAAATAGAAAAGACATTGCTCAGACAAAGAATCAGCTCATCAAACTTGTCTAAGGGGTTGCTCATCTATCCGAAGATAGTCGAACTCTTGATGCTGACATAAAGGGGGAGAATATATGCAAAGGAGATCGGGACGGTCAATGGAATAAGGGAAGAAGCAGAGGACTAATTCCAACAATTCCAAACGCAACGTATGAGGAACCCTCCTTCAAGGCACTCTCAACAGACTCCACAGTCAAACTATCAAACTCCACAATCTGATCAGCAGGAAATATTGGTAGCTCAACCATTAAGGAGTTCAGAGCCGGCTTCTAGCTCACATGAAGTAACCGCAACAGGCCTAAGAATGCCAATTGGAGATTCGACATTCATGAATAGGCACGACCACAATCCAAGATTAAGCCTTAGTGAGCTCGAAGATTTGGCTAGGAGAGATGAAGCTAGCAGAAAAAGAAGAGCAGAGGAAAAGGAAAACCCCCCAAGGAGCAAAAGGCCAAGAAAATAGAGATAAGTTGAATTTCATTTCTTACTGATGTATTTATCTCAAGTGTAACATCTATCTTCATACATCAATAAATTCATGCTTATTCTCTAGAAATTTCAGTTGCTCACTGAAATACTAAGTCATGTTTATTTTTCTGCACTGCATATAGAAATCAATAATCATGACAACAAATCTCCTTAGTTATGTCAACATCAAATAGGGGGAGATTGTTGGCAGAATGCATAACATGATTTGATGTTTTAATGAATATGCTCATGATTATTTGTAAGGTCCTTTAATGAATACATGTACAAGGACTTAGTGATAGATCAAAATTGTTAGGTTGATCTAAGCTTTCAACGTGTACCATTCTGTTTGGAATGAATCAATAGAAAGATCAAAACTGTTAGGTTGATCTTAAGATATAATAGATTAGTCTTAAAGAAATCGTAGTGCATCAATCTGATCAACTTACAGAAGTCAGGGCAGAAGACGCAGAATCGAAAGATCGTAGTATGTTTACCTTGAAGGGGACTCTTTGGATATCGTAGAGTGGTCCCAACGTTTGCCGATCAAACTTCACGACCGTAGTATGATGAAGGAAACAAGAAGCATATAAGTCAACGATCATAGTGTACTCTCGGGAACGTAGAGCTAACATCACGAGCAAGTCAAGAACGTGGTCTGCGAAGGCCTAAGGGAAAACTTAGCGTTCTCTACTGATAGCATCGTAGTGTGTAAAGTCATCAAAACACTACGATCTGAATCGTAGTATACCACGATCCAAATCGTAGAGCACCATCTATCTTGTATCAGAAAACGACGAGCCTCAAGATCTGTGTAAAGGAAGATCTTAACAAATGAGAAATGGATTCTAGACGTTGCAGTACTCATCAGTCCCAAGAATAAGAAATATCCTTAGTATGTAACAAAGAAGCGTATTGTAGAAGTCAAGGATAGTACCATGGGCAAACGGGACAAAAACTCATTTTCAGGTGTTAGGTGAGAAAGCAGACTGCAGTGCCAGTGGGCTAGAATGTAGAATTCAGCAGAGGTAAAGAAATGTCTCCATCAAAGTTCAGAAAGTTTAGAAGCATTTAAGGCCTCAATGGATGGATCCAATGGATAGTTTTCAACATCACATATATACAGATCGGACAAATGAGAAGAAAGAAAGCAAGTATAAATATACAACGTGAAGAACTCTAAGGCTCAACTCTACGATCTGAGATATTACAAAGCTTGCTCAGCTACTCAGTTCTTTCGAACCAGTGCAAACACAGAAACTGAGTAGCAACCATCAAGAACTCAACAACTCAACCAACTAAAGAAAAAGTATCAAGCCTGCTGGGCTTGAAGATTTCCTAGGGAACTAGAGAAGTTCCAAGGCTGCTGGCCTTGAAGAGTTCAAGAGTGAACTGAAGTTCCTAGACAGCTGGTCTAGAAGGAATCTGTGTGATTCAGAAGTTGTAAAAGACATCTTAATGGATATCCTACTCGTTGAGTAGAAGAGTGGACTAGGAGCTTTAAGTGCTCCGAACCACTTAAAAACGACTGTGTCTTTTATATTCATGCTATAACTGCCATAACTGCAATATCTGCCATATCTACCTCACACTCACTCACAACACCATTGCTTGGTTAAGAAGATTAAAAAAAAAACTAATTCCGCTATGTTTTAATCACTTTCAAAGAACAAAGTTAAAACAAAAAGATTTTTTAAATATCTATTCAACCCCCCCTTCTAGATAACTATTATGCCAACTAGGACCTAACAAAATATACCCAAAAATACGAGTTTCACAAACTGAATACACACTTCCACGCTAAAATTTAACTAAGGAGATCTTTATAAAAGTCCTCCCACAACAAAGCTTTTCTCAAAAATTGGAGGCCTTATTATTGGTGAATGAAACAAAGGATCAAGCCCTTCTATTTATAGGTTTATCAAAGGTTAAAGTTCTCAATTTAGTTGACGTGGGACTTGGTTTATACTAATTCTAATTTTTTATACTAATTTTTCCTATTTTCAACATGTTAAGTGTATTTATTCATCACGAATTCGTTTCTTAACCAATTCAATCCGTTCAAGTTGCGTTGTTTTCATTTTTATCGAGGAGAACAACAATCATCCATCAATTTAAAGTTTCCATCACGAATTCATCATCAACTTTAGTCCCAAAGTATACAAAAATACACATTACAATCAAAACCCAAACTCCTCTTCTTTAGTATAAATACATGAATTTGATTTTTGAAAATTTGTTTCTAGATGACCATTATCAAATTATAAATATCTAATAACATATAAAACATCGTAACCCACAAATTCATTAACCAAAACTCCAATTTTAAAAGAAACTCAAGAACACATAAACTAGAAATATAAACTAGATTATGTACCTTTAATTCCTTAAGAAATAAAATTAACCTTATCAGTAAAATTATAATTTCTATTCAACCATTATAATCATAACATTATTTAACAAATTCTCACTCCTCTAATTTAATTATTTAATTAAATTAGAATATCACAATTATACTCGCATAATAAAATACGTATAAATCTCATCTATTTTATCACACTTCAATAAACTATCCCATAACAATTTTTATCAAATATTTATTTAATACCATAAATATTCATTTTATTCCATAAAGTTTTCAACTAAAATATTTAATGTACTTAATAAATATTTTACTCGCATTATACTAACATTTATATTTTTATGCAATATATTACCTTCTCAATTTATTAAATCAATTATACTTGTATTAATTCACTATTTTAATTAAGTGAATTATTCACACTATTTATGAAACTTAACTCATAATAATTTCTATTGCCCACAAGGCATAATAATTAAAATTATATTATCTCATAACATAATTTCAACTTAATTAAATAAACTAATATTATTTAATTTCTTTAATAGTTTAATTAACTATTAAATCTCACATTCTCCAACATATGAATATATAATTCTCTTCACACCAAATCACATAATTCAAAATATATACACCTCATAATAAGAATTTTAATTATTAAATTCTTATTTTAATAACTTATAAAAATTCGGGTTGTCACATCCTTCCCTCCTTATAAAGATTCCGTCCTCAGAATCAAAGAAACCTCCCTTACTCGGTTTTCACCAAATCGCTTTTCAAAATTTACTCGGGATATTACAGGAGATTTTAAAAAGAGAAGGTACAACAACGACAATGTGAAGATGTCAGCACCAGCAGCAATTGTTTCTAGAGGAGAACGACCACCAGTCGTATGCTATAAATTCGGGAAAGAGGGACATATCAGCCCAAACTATCCACAATAGTTTAAGGTATGTTATAATTGTGGAAAGGAAGGACATATCGCTCGAGATTGTACTATAGCGAAACCAATTTCAGTGGGGATGGTGACTTAGAAGGCTGTCCCAAAAAAGTCAAAGTCAACGGTTTCTGGAAGAGCGTTTGTCGTGACTGGCCAAATTATGAGGAAGCTGAATGAGGTGATCACGGGTAAGCTAGTCATAAATTCTTGCGAAGTTTATACATTACTAGATACCGGTTCTACCTATTAATTTATCTCTCCTGCTTGTGCTCAACATTTAAACTTTACTCTGGAGAAATTAGACTTTGACCTATCTGTGGAGACTCCGTTAGGAGAAATTTTCATTACATCCATTGTTTATGAATCTTGTTTGATCCAAGTTGGCACCATCACATTACCTGTTGATCTTATTTCTTTAAAGATAATTGCATTTGATGTTATTTTAGGGATTGATTGGTTGACCACTCATTATGCCAAAATTGATTGCTTTCGTAAGGTTGTTAGTTTTCATATTCCTAACCAACCTGTTATGCGAATTCAAACAACCAAACCATTGAAGTCAAAAAAACTTTCATATCAAGCCATTAAGCCATTTGTTTATTGAAAAACGGATATCAAGTTTTTTTAGCCCATTTCATGGATTTAAACAAAAATACGTTATATTTGAATGATATTTCTGTTGTTAGTAAATCTCCTAACGTATTTCCTGAAGAATTTTTTGAGTGTGATATTGAATTTTGTATCGACTTTAAACCCGGTACAAAACCCATTTCTAAAATCTCATATCGAATGGCTCCTATTGAACTTCAGGAGTTAAAAACCCAAGTATAAGAGTTGGTACCCGAGCCTCTATCTGGTGACTTCCTCTGTGGAATGTACCAAAGACAGACTCTCCGTAGGGGACGCTATATTGGTGTGGTGGTAAAACAATAGGTACTAATGTGACGTGCTATCCAAGATTGGGATATGAATTACAGTTAAGAGCAACCGAAGTCGGTGACCAAAGTACGTAGCTTTCTGGGCTTAGTTGGTTATTATCAGAGATTCGTGAAAGAATTTTTTCGAATTGCTACTCCGTTAACTTAGCTGACTCAAAAAGATATAAAATTCGTATGGAGCGAGGAATGCGAGAAGATTTTCTAAGAGCTCAAGAGGCGAATCATTTCGGCACCTGTTCTGACCATACCATCCTGGAAAAGCAAATGTTGTAGCTGACGCGTTGAGTAGAAGATCGTACGCGTTTACGAGTGCGATATTGTTGAACATAAACACCTATTTTGTATAATTTACAAATGATAAAGATAGATTTAAAGACTCTAGGGACCCACATTATGATGTTAAATATACGAGTAGAATCAACTTTAATTGATAAAGTTAAAACTGCTCAAGCTACGCATCGGAGCTGATGAATATAAAGAAGAAGGTGCAAGACGGCATTATTCTAGAAGTTAGAGTCGATGAAGAGAAGAAAGCTCAAACCTTCAATTTATTTGAAATCCTCGATCGAGTAGGAACTATGGCCTATAGACGCGCCTTAATGCTAAGTATGTTGCGTGTTCATAACATTTTTCACGTATCAATGTTATGTAAATATGTGGATGACCCAAACCACATTATTGAGTTAGAACTAGATGAGATAGCCGAAGATTTAACTTACGAGGAGGTACCTATTAAGATCTTGGATAGGAAAGAGCATGTCTTGCGCACCAAGGTTATACCACAAGTTAAGGTTTTGTGGAGGAACCATGTTATTGAAGAAATGACCTGGGAGTTGGAATCGGAAATAAAAGCGAGGTACCCTCACCTTTTCGAAACACCAGGTACGTACATAAATTTTGATGACGAAATTTCATAATGAGGGGAGGTTGTAAGACCCCTACTTATTATGAATAAAATTAAATTTTCTCTATTTATTATCTTGAAATAATAAGGAGTTAATTTGATATAATACTTTGGTTATAGGTGAAATGTACAAATTTTACAAAATAAATAAGTGGTTATAAAATATTCATTTTTGTTGGGAAATATTCGTTTGGTCGTAGAATATTCTTGTTGTTGGGAAATATTCGTATAACGGCGCAGCCATTTGTGGGCCACATAACAGAATAACTGTCGAATGAAGAAAACGACAAAGTATGAGTTTTTATAAAAAAAAGGCGTAATTGTTACCGTTAACACTGTTGGAATACCTAGTGGTTAAAAAACAGTAATACGCGTGGTTGCACAGTAGCACACGGTATTGAACAGTATTTTTGAATTATTAATCCTTACGTAAGAAGACACTACTCAATAATTGTTACAGTAGTTACTATTTAATATTTTATTTTATTGATTCAATAATTGTTGCGTTGATATTTTATATTATTGTTATTTCAATAATTGTCACTGCACAATATTTCCTATTATCATATCAATAATTCATATTATTTGAATAATATTATTAAATAGCATTATTGGCAATGTCTAGAAAGTTCTGTCAAGGAGAGGTTTGGTCACCTAATTGCGCGCCAGTAAGGAGAAATTCTTATTGGAAAGCCCCCTCTTTCCTGGGAACTGCTTGGTTGTCATTATTGTGATTCTATAATATTATTTGTGAATAATTAATTATTGTTAAGGAAATATTTATTTGATGCGGATATAAATGATGGATATTTTTTTATGTGGTTATAAATGAAGGAGTTAATGTTGAGGTGTTTTATCAGTATTTTATCGGATTGAAGGTATTAAAAGATCAAATCGGTGTTCTTAAAGCTCTATTGCGTGAGTTATAATTTTAATCCGACCGTTGGATCTTTGTGTTTTTTGGATATGTTATACATATATAAGTTGAGTATATGTCCACAAATTTTGAACTGTTAAAAATTAACGTATGATTTGTTATGAATTTTATGAGATATTGAAAATCATCCGTTTGTGGGTTTTAGATATTTTCTGTCTGGAATTTGGAAAAACTTAAAGCTACAAAGTTGTAGAGAATTCGATTTCGTGTGGAATGGACATAAAATTCGTATTTTTCTGATAAACGGACTATTTTCTATGAATTATTGAAGTTTCAGAAATTAAAATATTTTTATTAAAATTGGGTCGGACCCACTTTTGTTTTTCAAAAACATGAGGGCTGCTTTCTTTCTTCCAAATTGGCTGCTCAACAACTCAATTGAAGCATGCGTAGGAATGAAGAAAATAAAATAATAAAATTTTATTTTTTAGTCTCATATAACGTTCTAGTGTTTTCCTATAAATAGGCGCTTAGGTTAAAATTGAAAATCACATCAGAAACAAGTTTTCTTTCTCTCTATATTTTCGAGAATATTTAAGTGAGTATTTATATACTTTGAGAGTTGCTATTCAGTGTAAATTTTCTTCGACTTTATATCCGATATTTCGAACAGAAGTACTATCATTTTGAGGTAAGGGATGTTATTTTCTTCTTAAATGATATTATTTTCTTCAATATCATTATGCCAAAATATTGATATGAGTTTGATTGTAGAATTTCTAACTTTTTGTGTCGGGGTTACTATTCACGTATACGACACTATTCACGTATACATCATTATTCACGAATACGACACTATACATCAAAAAATGAATTTTTCTCTTTTTCGTCCCAGATGTCTAGTATGGTTACTATCTTTGATTGTATCTATGTTTTGATCTTTATTTTTTAATTCTACTTCATAATTGGTTATTATGGAGTATTATTGCACTTGGATAAACTGTTATACGAATCCCTAATATTTGTCATTCTGTCTCATTGAATTCGTCTTCTTTAAGATATTTTTCATCATCCTCAGTCCTAAATGATGATATTACTCAATATCTTTGGCCTGTAGTGCAAAGATGAATGATTAACTGATGAATATCTTTTGGCCCGTAGTATATAGATGAACAGGTGTTGAGTTGAACATGATCGGCTGGTGATACAAATGAATATCTTTGACTTGTAGTGTAAAGATGAATATTTGATTAAAGATGTATATTTATTATTATTACAGGGATAAATTGATAGTGGACTTTTAAATCTTAAAAGATAGTAGAACTCATTCTCCACGTGACTCTTCTAATAGATTGTTGTTTCCGCTGTATTTGGTTATCTAGAACTTGTTGTCTATTATATTCTATCAGATTTTTCCCTGTTGAAAACTAATGATAATTTTTTTTATATTATCTTAGTCATAATATTCTTTACTGGGTTAGTTGAGCTCACCCTTTTCCTTTTTGTTCCATTTTTCTTCTCAGGAGGTGAGAACTGATGAGTGAGTTTTATACACATGAATTGGATACATTCGCGCTTAATTTATTGTTGTTCTCAAGTCTTTTAGATTTTTAAGTGTTTATGTCTATTTAAGCATGTTTTATGTTGTTTTATAGGAATTGGGACAAAAGTTACATGGATCGACGTTTGGGGTGGCTAGATTCGCGTTTTCGGCTTGCCATTTACACAGTAGTCACTTCAGAGCCAATTTGACTATAGCTCCGGATATTATTTCGAAACACTCAAGGAATGAAAGTTGTAGATCTACTTTTCCTCTTTCCGGATCATCTTGAATTATCTAAATCGGAGTTCGGACGAAGAAGTTATGGCCATTTTCTCAAAGGACGTCGTAATAGAAAATGTCAGAAAATGGCGCAGCGCCGGGGCGCCCATTTTAAGCCTATTTGCAGAGCCGGGGCGCTACAAGGCAGTGTCTGAGCATCGTTCCCAGCGCTGGGGCGCTGGGTAAGAGGTTGGGTGCGGCTTGAACGCGTTTTGGGCGAATTTTGACACTTTTTTTGACTCCAAATTGGATTGGGTTTGTTCCTAAGCTCAAAATTGGACTTGTAACTTATAAATACATGATGTAAGACATAAAATAAAGAGATTACATAGATTAGACTAGATTAAACACTCCATTAGATTAGAAAATAACTCTAGTTCTTAATTAGCCATTGGAGATTGAAGCAACTTAGAGACCATTGAAGATTCAAAGTATGAGTAAAAGAGGAGTCTCAAGGCTACTGAAAATAGATTATATTCTCTTCTCTTCTCTTATTTTTATCTTTTAATGTCTATTCAATTGTGGATTCTTAATTTTAATTCATTAATTATGAACTAACTCTTTCATTAAGATTTCAATTAAACTTTTTATGATTATGAATTGATTATTTGATTTATTCTAATTATTTATGTTGAAGTGAATTATTCATCTTGCTTTGTGCTTATTGATTAATTATCTGATCAGTAATTACCTTGTTACTCTAGAAGGAATTGAGAAAGGAATTCTAGGGTTAGAACTGGGCATGGTGACATGTGACTTAGTTGTTTGCACAGTGAATAATTAGGTTTGTGATTAGAATGAGAATATCTATTTGCCGCATGTAACACATAAGGAATTGGGATTGTAACGAGTTTAATTCAATTATTTTGTATATAGATATAGCAAAATTAATATGGGTTAAATAGAAGGCAATTGATCACTCGAGAGAGGGCTTTTGGCATTTGAGAATTCCTGTTAACAATTCAGTAGACATAATAATTGGGATAATTGGATAATTGGTTTATAGTTCATAATTGGGGATATTGGAGTCTTAGCCTTTATTTATTTGAATTCATTTATAAAGTAACCTAGTTTTAATTGATTACTTTAGTTTTATTAATTAGAAAAATCACGATTTGAGATTGTTTAAATAAAATTAGTTTGGTTAAGAATTAGTACTTGGTGATTTTTATTAATTAATTCATCGTGGGAACGATACTCTACTTTCACTTTATTACTTATTGACCGTGTATACTTGCACGTATTCATTGATTGCGAAATCGATCAACAAGAACATAGCAGGATCTAATCGGGGTATGGAGTGATGGTTCTAGAAAGATGTTTTAGCAGTCCTCACTATTTCTGTTAAATAGTGTATGAATAATTGTATGAGGACTCATTTGGGTGTGGATATCGTCTAGATGACAATATTTGTATTTTAACTCATAGTATGTGTTGTCGTATTTTGCACGACAATTGTATTATTGAAGTTGTAGTTTGCTTTCTGTACCATGTATTTGGCGACTCGGAATGGGTGTTGTATACCTATTTTGGGGGCGTCACATGTCAACCTGAAGGTTTTTTTATTCCAAGTGAAGAATATAAAGTGTGTAGACTTGTAAAATCTTTGTATATTTTGAAACAAGCACCAAAACAATGGAATGACAAATTTAATAAAACTCTCTTGTCTAATGATTTTGTGGAAAATGAATCTGATAGTTGTGTCTATAGTAGATTCAATAGAAATTGTGGTGTGATTATTTGTTTATATGTGGATGACTTACTAATATTTGGTACTGATGAGACAATTGTGAAAACTACTAAAGACTTTTTATCTTCTAAATTTGACATGAAAGATTTAGGAGAAGTGGATTTGATTCTTGACATGAAAATAAATAAATATGCAAATGGTTTACTTTTATCACAGTCCCATTATGTGAAAAATATTCTTAAGAAATTAATTTCTTTAATGAAGAGCCATTAGGAACCCTTTATGACTTTAGTGTGCATTTAAAGAAAAATAAAGAGAATGATATTGCTCAAATTGAATATGCTAGAATCATTGGTAGTGTAATGTATTTAATAAACTGTACTCGACCTGATATTGCATATGCTATTAGTAGACTTAGCAGATATGTACATAATCCTTCACAAGATCATTAGAATGCATTGTCACGACTAATGAGGTATTTAAAAGGAACTGTTAATGTAGGTGTACATTTTACTGTTCATCCTATTATTTTAGAAGGATATTGTGATGCTAATTGGGTATCTGATAATGATGAAACAAACTCCACAAACTCCACTAGTGGTTATGTGTTTACTTTAGGTGGAGGAGTTGTTTCTTGGAAATCTGCTAAATAAACTTGTACTGCTAGATCTACTATGAAATTTGAATTTATTGCTTTAGAATTGGCAGATACAGAAGCAGAGTGGATAAGGAATTTATTGGCTGATATACCATTGTGGTCTAAGCCAATTCCTTCTATTTCTTTGCATTGTGATTCTCAAGTAGCTATTGGCGGAACAATGAACCATGTTTATAATGAAAAACAGAGACATATTCGCTTGAGTTATAATATTGTACGAATACTGATCAGTAACAGGGTTATTTTCATGAAAATATTTGTGAGGTCTGAAAAGAACCTAGAGGATCCGCTTACTAAGGGATTGAGTAAAAATGTAGTCCAAGAAACATCCAGAGGGATGGGACTATTGCCAACATTTTGAGTAAATAATATGTGATGGAAACCCAACCCATGTGATTGGAGATCCCATGAATTGGGTTCAATGGGTAACAACAAGTCATGTAATTATTTAATTAAAGCACTACAATTATTTATATTTCTCCCTTTGAGTATGTGGTTCTTACTGACAAATTATGATAGGATGAATCATTTAGATTCTTAATGAAACTCATAGCCCTAAAGGGTGGTGTATGTCAGTTTACACTTGATGGGTTCACCTATATAAAGGTGGAAGTGTAGGTTACTTCCTATGAGAGTCTTTGGCAAACTCTCTATAGCCTTTATGAAAATTTGGGATATGGCGCATGGCCTAGAACGCACCCAACAACGGACTTGTGTGGATTCAGATTTTTTAGATATGCGTGTAAGTTCAATTGATTGTATCATAGATATTGGGTTCAAGAATATAGTTCACCTATAATCTACAATCATGAGCTTGTTTCACTAAGTGTCGATTCAAACCCACTAGGTATCGATATTATGTATCTAAAATTCATTGCCCTTCTTACTTCCTTTTAATTTTTCTATCTTTGATAATTTTGAATCATGTGGGGGATTATTGGTTATGCTTCAAACTTATGATTTTATCAAAGTCCCACATTGACTATTTTGGGAACTCTCATGGTGTATATTAGTAATCGTTGTTATGAGCTTAGTAACTTGGTTGGGAAAAAGGGATGGGCTCGCACACATGAGGATGACTAAGGAATTGGGCTAGGCCAAGCTTGGTTCTTGGACTTTTGGTCAGAAAACCTTAGTGCGTGTGTGTGCGCGATACGCTCACGCAGAGGGGGTGCCGATCCGATCGATTATGCTTTGCTGGTGCACCCAGGTAGCCCACTGTTTTGCTTAAATCTCTAGCCATTTTTTCCCAACGTTCATTAACGTAAACCTTATTTATCCCCAACGTTCTTTTGAATGTTGCGTATCTAATTATGTTCTCCAATAACGTTTGTTACCAACGTTCACCATGTTTTTTTTATCGTGTTTCAACGTTCTTTTTTTCCTTCTATAAATACCACTATGTTATGTTCTTAGCTAATAGAAGTTAACACAATACATATATACAATATGTTCTTCCTTCTATATACATATACTCTGTTATTCTGGGCAATCCACATAGACAAGTCCACAGTCTCATTCTGTGAGTATACACAATCGGAGGCTTTACCGTTGAATCCTAGAGGGTGACCGCCGACAGCCCATTTGTACCTGTGATTATTATCAGTGGGGGCGAAATCACTTTTTAGGACAGTTGCCCTGCTACGCCTCAGTTTCTAGTTAAGTTGTTCCAGTTTACTGTATTATTCGTCTTGTTAATTCTGCTAATATTCCAACAGTATAGCACAAATATGTTTGTGTACTCTGCCTTGTTAACCTTTCCATTTACGTACCTGTTAAACTGTTCGATTCTATGCAAAGCACAAATGTTTGATATTAAAATTATCTTACGCCAGAAATTTATTTTCATCTTATTCTTTTTTCTTGCATTATTCCATCCCTCCTACTGAATCCACCTAAATGTTTGTTAGGTTTTACAAAATTCATTGCGGCTTCATATTTTTATTGATGCCATAATGATGGTCCTCTGTGGAGGACAATTCGCCATCAATTGCCTTCTATTAATAATTAGGTCATCTGCATTTCTATTTAGTCAACTGGCAGGGAACACCATATAGCATAGTGACAGTTTATTGGCTGTTGTCGGGATATGTTGTTACATTTGCAGTAGCCAGTAGGTACATGTTTTTGACATCTGTGATGTAATTTTACAAGCCTTTTTTGTTTGGTTGGGCAGTAGCGTTTGTAGTTTTTGTAGTAGTAGCGTTTGAGCTCCAAACAAATTTAAACAATGTGTTTGCAATAAGCTGCTTTCAGGCTATCAAGATTTTAGAGTTCGTCTAAACTTCTAAACGCAAATTGATGGGAACAAGATTTTAAAATTCGTTTAAACTTTTAAACGCAAATTGATGTGAGGATCGCATTCTGTTTACAAGCTATCAATTATCCAATTATCCAATTATTTTACCAAATTCAAATGTTAATATATAATACTTCCTTCTTTCTAACATGCTTGTCTTCAAGCAAGCAACTTGAATGCCAACTTTGTCGGGGGATTGGTGGCTTTAGAAAAGTGGTTAGCATGGAATTTATTGTTGGGTAATTTGGTTCATTCATCAATAAAATACCGACACGCAGACAAAACTCTATATGTGTCAGTATTTTATTAGCCAATTAACTAACTTACTAAAAAATAAATTTCATGTTAACCGGATCTGTGGCTTTGGTCTCCTTACCCCCAACCCCCAACCCCCAACCCCCAACCCCCAACCCCAAGTTGCGTTTATAGTTTTGCATGGGATGCTCTGTCTGATAAAACTTTCACGATGTGTTTGCAAGTTTTTATTTGAGGGGAGGGGAGGGGAGGGGAAAATAATTAAAATATCTCCAAATCTCATGTTTGTTAGTTTTTTTATGTAAAAAGGAAAGGAATTTGGAGGTAAAACTGATTTCATTTTTGGCTCAAAACTTTCTCCTCAAAAGTGGAAAGATTTGGAGGGATAGGAAAATGAAATATTTTGCATTACTAAAAATAACCTTTCAAAATAAATAATGTAACAATCTTGTCCTTAATTATTATAACTCCCAATTTTTGAAAATACAATTTTTTTTGTTTCCCGGCCGCCCCCATCCCCCACCCCACTCCACGCCACTCCACCCCCACTCCACCCCACCCCCACCCCCACCCCCACGAAGCTACGAATCTACGAACCTACGAAGTTTATTTTTTAACAGAAATTATTTTGTTCATGAAAATTTTCAACTTGAATCTACATTTGGCTACATTCAAAGTCGATCCTGAGTTTTCTAAGGTTCAAGATAAATTTTCTCAAGTGTGCCCCTTTATACAAAATAAATAAATAAATTATCAACTAATTAATTTTATTAAAATTATAAGAATTTATAAAAGATAATGAAGAACACTTTAAAATGTCATCGAAGCAAAGGATCATAACATGTACCTACAAAATAAAAATATCAATGAAATCGGAAAAACTAATGAAATACCCAATGTAGTTGGCAAGTTTTACTGATTATACAATTGAACTTTTAATTTTTCAAATTATCCCACTAAACTAATTATTATTTTGAAATTGGGTTATTTCGTTAAAAAAATAAACGAACGTTAATTTTTTATCTACAAAACTAATGAATTACCCACTGTAGTTGGCACGATTTACTGATTATACCATTGAACTTTTAATTTTTCAGATTACCCTATTAAATTAATTAAAAATAATTATTTTAAATATTTTTAAAAATAATTATTATTTTCAGTAAAAAATATTAGAAATTTTAATTTTTTTCCATAAAATGAGTAAAAGTTTCATAAAATATAGATTTAAAAAAATTAAAATTTTATGAAACCATACTGATTTTTAAAAAAAATCTTTTTTTTTCTTTTGAAAATAAAGTTTATTTTTTTGAATCTATATTTTATAAAATTTTACTCATTTTTTTAAAATATGAAGAATTTTCCATTTTTTTCTTGAAAATAATATTTATTTATAAAAATTATTAATTTATTTTTAAAAAAATTGAATCATTTTTTTTATTTATCTTTAACTGATTTTATATTTTAATTTCTATTTTTAGTTTTTTTTTAAATCTCTAATATTAAGAATGGGTCATTTTGTTAAAAAATGAAGTAGACATTAATTTAATTTAAAATCACTTTAATTTTTTTAAATCTATATTTTATGAAACTCTACTCATTTTATGAAGAAAAAAATGTTTCTAATATTTTTTACTTAAAATAATAATTATTTTTAAAAATATTTAAAATAATTATTTTTAATTAGTTTGATAGGATAATTTAAAAAATTAAAAGTTTAACGGTGTAATCAGTAAAATGTGCCAACGACATTGGGTAATTCATTAGTTTTGTAGATAAAAAATTAACGTCCATTTATTTTTTTTAACGGAATGACCCAATTTTAAAATAATAATTAGTTTAGGGTGTAATTTAAAAAATTAAAAGTTCAATGGTGTAATCAGTAAAACATACCAACTACAATGGGTATTTTTTTAGTTTTACCCAATGAAATCTAAACCACAAAACATAATTTAAAATGTCTTCTTGTTGCACTTTTAGATGCAAAATTATGAATTATATCATCATATTTAATGTTTTCTAACATATTATTTTCAATGCATAATATCGTTAATCTTTTTATTTATTTTAATTTTTTTATACACATAAATACTTAAGTTTATAAAAAAGTTTGGGTCACCCTCAATTGTGGGCCACGGGCGATAACCCTGTTAGCCCTTGTCCAGGGCCGACTCTGACTTCATTTGATATATATATATATATACATACGGAGAGGATCAAGAGCACTCTCCTTAAATAGCACTCCGCCTTAAATAGCACTCTTTTATCAAAATGACGTAGTTTTGGAGGGACGCAGTGACATTTTTGTAAATACGCGGTGACATTGTATTTATAAAAATGGCACCGCGTCCCTCCAAAACTACGTCGTTTTGATAAAAGAGTGCTACTTAAGACTGATTGCTATTTAAGGAGAGTGCTCTTGATCCTTTCCGTATATATATATATATGGCTATATGTATATACATAGCTGTGTATTACACAGTAGGCCTAGGACGACAAATTTTTTGGGTTATAGCGACGGTAAACTGTCGCCATAGCCCAGAATAGCTATGACGACGGGTGAAACCGTCGCTATAGCCCAAAAAATCGTCGCTATAGCCTACTGTGTAATACACAGCTGTGTACACACATTTTTCTCATATATATATATATATATATATATAGTCCGGTTCCTATTCGGATTCCCAGATTTTGTTAAAATATAGACTTTTTTTTTGTTTTTTTTTAAAACAACTAAAATATATAATTTAATATTTTATGGAACTGAATTTTTTATATAATACTGTGTTTTGGATGTGATTTGGATACGTATAACAAAAAATATCTGTGCAGACGGTACATATATTTTTTGTTATATGTATCCAAATCACACCCAAAATATTGTATTATGGAAAAATTTCAGTTCCATAAAATATTAACTTTTTTTAGTTATTTAAAAAAAAAATAAATAGGATCCGAATTTGATCAGATCCGGGAGTCCGAACCTGATCCGTGGTGTGTGTGTGTGTGTGTGTGTATATATATATATATGAACATAAAAAAATTGAACAAAATAATTCAATATTAACTCAATACATTTATTATATTTATATAAAAGAGTAATATAGTAATAGCGTAATTTAAAAATAAATTTTTTTTTTCTTCCATTTCCTCCTTTTAAACTCACAAAAAAAATTTTTAACTCACAAACGCAGTCTTATGGGCCAGCGTCCTTTTGACTTGTTCAGAAACGTGGATGCTATTATTTGTTTGTTAGGCAATTATCCTATTTGTTGAACTTGATAGGGGGATTCTGTTTCAAACGTAAAACAAGTTAGCCAATTATTTAAACAATAAATTATTTATGTTCCAAGTTACCATTTCCTAGGGGTGTAAACGGTATTAAACAGATACGGATACAGGTATATCCGTATTCGTATCCGAAAAACCAATTCGCTATCCGTATCCGTATCCGGTATTCGGCGGATTTTAAAAATATTATCCGTATCCGGTATTCGGAAAAATATTCGAATACGGATAATATTCGTTACCGTTAATTTTATCCGAATAGACAAATTATTCGAATATCCGAATATCCGAATTCGTTTATCAGTAACCTAATATAAAATTCATTCAAAATATTTACGAAAAAAAAATTAAAGTTTAAATCATACATATTAATTAAAAACAATTTAATATTTAAACTATACATATTAATTAAACATCCTAATCATAAGGGGAGGAAAATGTCAAACACATCATCATAAATGAATGCTACTGATTAATTAATGAATGTAAATTATTAATACACACACACACACACACACACACACACACACACACACACATATATATATATATATATATATATATATTAATAATTTATATAAATGAATGTAAATTATTAATATATACGTGTATATATATAAATATATATTAATAGCTTATATAAATGAATGTAAGTGATTAATATATATATATGTGTGTGTGTGTGTATATCCTAAATCTTTGCTTAATTCTTCTCTAACTTTATGAGCAAATAAGGATGGTAAACCATTAACGAATTTTTCTTTCCAAAATGATTTATTACTGTCATTTCGCATCACAACCCTAGAAGTAAATACATATATATATATATATATATATATAGCAAGGATCTTAAGCTCACCCTTATTGAGCTCACTCCGAGCTCACCATGCCTTTTTTTTAAATAACTAATAAAAAATGTATAATAATTTTTAGAATTGAAAGTTTTTTTTTAAAAAAAAGTGTTTTGGGTGTGATTTGGGTACATATAACAAAACAGTGTTGTACAGACATTATTATACATTTTTTATTAGTTATGTTTTTTTTATAAAAAAAAGGCAGGGTGAGCTCGGGGTGAGCTCAATAAGGGTGAGCCTAAGAAATGGACTATATATATAGGGAGCGGATCAGGTGCGGGATCCCGCACCTTATTAAAATACGGACCTTTTTTTTTTTTGCTTTTTTTTAAAACAACTAAAAAAAATAAATAAAAAATTATGGAATTGAAATTTTTTCATAATACAGTGTTTTGGGTGTGATTTAGGTACGTATAACAAAAAGTAGTGGGTACAGTCTATGCAGATTGTACCACCATTTTTTGGTATAGGTATTCAAATCACGTCCAAAATATTGTATTATGAAAAAATTTCAGTTCCATAATTTTTTATTTATTTTTTTTAGTTGTTCTACAAAAAAAAAATGGGGTCCGTATTTTAACAAGGTGCGGGATCCCGCACCTGATCTATGTCCTATATATATATATATACACACGTATATATTAATAACTTATATAAATGAATGTAAGTTATTAATAAATACATATATATTATATATATATATATATATATGTATATATTAAATTATTAACAACTTATATAGGTAAATTATTAATTAATAATTTACATTAATTAATAACTTAATTAATATAAATATTAAGTGTGTTTGTGTGTGTGTGTGTATATATATATATATATATATATAAGTTATTCGGATACGGATTTCGGATATCGAAATCCGGATATCCGTATCCGCCGGATATATTTACGGACGGATGTTAATCGAATACGAATTCGCCTATATCCGTATTTGTATTCGTTTATTTACGGATACCATTAAACCGAATACGGATATATCCGTTTATTTTCGAATGCGAATAATATCCATATTTTTTTTGAATACGAATGCGGACGAATAGGAATTTTTCGATTACCATTTACAGGCCTACCATTTCCACTCAAGTGCCCCATCCTTGTGGAAGTAATAAATTATGTATTTATTTTTATTTTTTTTTATTTTTTTAGTTATTTTACCACGTCAAATTTTATACGTCTGACGAAATTACTAAAACAACAGGCCAAAATTGCGATAACGATTGATTGTATTGTTGTGAAATTAAACTCACAAAATACACTCATAAACATAAATAAAGAGATATAAATATGAACACAAGAATTTACGTGGAAACCCAATTGAAAAAAAAACCACGGAGATAGAGAAATTCACTATAATAGTACAAAGTGTTTATTTGTGTCATATGTTCTTGTGTTCTGTCTTGTCCCCCAAAATCTTGTTTATTTCTGTATTTATAGCTGTCATATCACCAGAATCCAATCAGGAGTAGAAGTCCTTTGAAGAATCACCTTATAACTACAAGTCTACAATTAATGGTTAATAGATTCCTTCCTAAATTAAACCTCTTTATCCCACTAAATAAGAAAACATAATCTTACTTTAATGAGGACTCTTCAAAATAAATCCAAATAATCACACTCCAACATTTCTCTCAAGTCTCTTATTTATAAGGAACTTAAAATAAGAGAGTACAAATTTATCCCAACAAAACGATTTGTATCTGGCGAAGACGAACTGTCACACCTAAACACCGTACGCCAAATATAAACTTTTGGCTCTCAATATTTCCGCCCCAATCCTCAACTCATTTCTAAGATATACATAAATATCCACAAGCCACGAACCACGAGCCACTTGCCACGTGCCACGAGCCACGTTCTTTGAGCTATGAGCCACGAGCAACGAGTTAAGTGCTTTGAGCCACGAGCTTTGACCCACGAACCACACGCTTTAAGCCACGAGCCACGAGCAACGAGCCAAGTGTTTCGAGCCATAAGCTACATGTTTTGATCCACGAGCCACGTGCTTTTAGCCATGAGCTACGTGTTTTGAGTCACATGACACGAGCCACGCGGGTTTAAAATATGTCTTGGCTAGATCATCTCCGTTTCATAAAAGACCACACTTACTACAATTTTTGGATTGAATAACTTTATGTTTTCCCCAATTTAAAATTCCCCCATCTACAGTCCTTTGCAGCCGACGATTTGAGTCCAGCAAATTCGTAGAATGCCCACAAAACCCACTAACTGGATTTCCTCAGAGCTCAAATTTGCGCCGAACATAACGGGGAACTTTCTTTTTCTATTCTCTCTCCAAATTTGGGGTGCAAGGCGGTACGGTTGTTGAAGCTTGATGTTTTTTGATTATGTTGAAGGCCATTATTGACTGATTTTTGGTCTGCAACCCCAACTACCATCGAACGGCCCACGATTGAATGTATGCCCAGGATTGCAGTCTGAAGAGGGTTGATCATGGGTGTGCCCCAAAGAGTTCCATAAACTGTAATAACCCGATATTTTCAATATAATTAAATAAGAAATTTTGCGTATAATTTTTTTTTATTATTTATTTTAAAGGTGGGAATATGTAAAGAGTAAAGCGTATGTATTTATGTGATAAATAAAAATTTATTTATTACATGAATAATTGAAAATATTTTTTAAAAGGAATTATTGATTATTATAAATTATATTTTTATAATTAATTTTGTAGTAAAAATATTTTTATTATTTATTTTTCATGAAAATATGATTATTATATTGTCACGCCCCCAAAATAGGTATACATCACTTATCTTGAGTCGCCAAATACATGGTACAAAATTCAAATACAAAGTAATAATACATCAGTCGTGTAAAATACGACAAAACATATGCTGTGAGTTTAAATACAAATATTATCTTCTAGACAATATCCATTCTCAAAAAGAGTCCTCGTTAGATTTATTATCACACTATTTTACAGAATAGTGAGGACTACTAAGACACCATCTCGGACCATCACTCCGTTCCCCGACTAGTCCCAGCTACATTCTCATTTCCTAAAGAGAACAGTGAAAGAAAGGGTGAGCTCAACTAGCCCAGCAAGAAATATTATGACTAAGATAATGCAAAATAAATTATCATTAGCCTTCAACAATGTTAAACTGATAAAATACAATAGAGATCAAGTTTAACTGCAGCGGATCAAGCAATCCATTAAAAGAGTCAAGTAGAGAATAAATTCTACTATCTTTTATGATTTAAAAAGTTTTTCCATCACTTTTATCGCTGAGACTCGGCTTAATAATTAATCCACATCATCCCTGCACTACGGCCAAGGATATTCATTAGGGTCACGACCACAAATTCCATGCACTGCGGGCCAAGGATATTTGTGTATTCATCAATGGTCATTATCATGCCAACAACTGTCCATCAATGCACTACGGCCAATAAGGACTTTTACCACATCACTTGTTACATTACGGTCATGATTACGCCGAATAATCCCTGATCATAATCATACCAAGTCCATCCATGCTCTACAGGCTATAGATGACTTTAAAAAAATATAAACATGAGGATGATGACAATGATATAAGAATTCAATAAAAACAAGTTCATGAATTAATTTATTCAGGAACTAATAATGTCCAAATTGTCAACATGATACTGCTTTGTAGAGTAAAATTCAAGAATGCTCAGAAGAATATTTCCATGAAAAATACTGGATGAAGCGCAAATATCAAGGATATTTTACTAATTTCATGGAGTATAGAAGTCAAAATTTTAACCAACTGAGTATAATAACGAATGGAATAACAAAAGAAATCACCATGCATGCGGTACTTCGCATAGACAGGTTATTCCAACAGAATAATAATAACGGAACCAGGTCAGGTGAAATTCACACCAACAGGATGTTCCAATAGAATAATAAGTGCGGAATAATAAATAATGGAACCAGGTCCGGTGTAAAATACACAGACAGGATATTCCGACAGAATAATAAAGACGGAATAATAAATAATGGAACCAGGTCCGGTGTAAAACACACAGACAGGATATTCCGACAGAATAATAAAGATTGAATAATAAATAATGGAAACAGGCCCGGTGTAAAACACACAGACAGGATATTCCAATAGAATAATAAAGACAGAATAATAGAAGAATGTCACCAAGTATAGGGTAGACCGTGTATACAGGTTATTCCAACAGAATAATGAAAAATGGAATAACAACAGTTCTCTTCATGAATAAGAAAGAATAACACCCCTTACCGTAAAAGAAACTGAATATAAGAGTAGGGAAGTAGCAGAATACTTTTCTATAGTTTCTCTATAATTTTTCTCTCTGGAGTTTCAGTGAATTCGTAAGAAATAATGAAGGAATGAGCTTCTATTTATAGGAGAATGGAAGGGAACTGTTCATGGATGAAATAATTCTGAAGATATACGTATCAATGTTTTGATATCACACCAATGCAAAAAATTCAACCAACTAACCAATAAGATTTCAACAAAATTTAAAATATAATACATATATATAAACACATGTTTTCAATTTATATATATCAATATTATATATAAACCACTTAATTTTTCTCCCCCATAACTAACATCTATCCCCCATCCACCCACCCACCCAATAATCAAATTCACTACACTGTTACACATCACTATCACACTATCACTTTTCCACCATTTTCCACTCACACACCCATCACACACCCATCACTTTCACATCTCATTTTCTCCCACCATATACTCAATACACACATATACTTCTATACGATACTCTTCCATTTCCAAAATTATTTTCCCAACACATATGGCCCCCACATGTGGGCCCCACCTTTAAAAATTTTCTACCAATTATTTTGAAAATGGGTAAATAGGAATCCATAAAATAAGCAAACTTCATAAAAAAATCACCTTAATAATTTTAACAACATTTATCATCTTTATTACAATTCACAATATTAATCGACCAGGTCGTTCCTAGGAACGAGGAGGCTTTCCAATAAGGATTTCTCCCTATTGGCGCGCAATTAGGTGACCAAACCTCTCCTTGGCAGAACTTCAAGACATCATTAATATTGCAATTTATAATATTAATAACTCTGTCATTTCAATTATTGATTTAATAATATATAAAATATCGACAATAATTGAATCAAATAACGTGAGATACAATGCAACAATTACTATAACAATAATTGAACAAAACTGAGTGACTTCTCACGTAAGCATTAATAATCAATACCGTGTGCTACTATGTAACCACGCGTATTACTGTACTTTTATTACCGAGTAGTTCAACAGTATTAACCGTAAAACTTCCGCCGTTATTTCTAATAAAATATTTTTGTCGTTTTCTCAATCCGACAATAATTCTGTTGTGGGGTCCACCAATGATTGTGTCGTCGTACGAATATTTCCCGACACAAAGAATATTCCCAGACCAAACAAATATAATATAACAACTTGCATACTTTGCAGAATTTATAAATACTATCCACAACTATAATATTATTTCAAATTCATACCTTAATATTTAAAAATGACATTTATAGAAAATTCATCTTTATTCAAAAAGTTGGGGTCTTACATATATTATTTAAATAATATATGAAATGATTATTAGAATTATTATAATAACTATTTTATTATATGAATTTATTTAAGATTAATTAAGTTAATTATTTTAACTTAATTAATAATTGTATATATGATGTAAAGTCGGATATGGATTTAAAACCCTAATTCTGGATTTTGAACAAAAAATGAGAATGATAATATAATATTAGTTATATTTTAGTGCTATAAATATGTATGGTATGTTTGTAATGTTAATTTGTGGAGCAGTTTTAGTGTAGTATGATAAAACCCTAGGATTATTGGGATAAACCATAATTTGAAACTCAAATCGGAGTTTAAGATCGGTTAGAAATTGTGTTAATGTGATTAATAACGAGTATTAGAATTATAGTATAAATTAGGGAAACCCTAATTATTAATTTAAAACCCTAATTAGTAATTAAAAACCCTAATTGTTAATTATAAACCCTAATTGCTAAACTAGAAAGCTTAATGATAATTATTAAATCTCTAACCTAAATTCCAAGACCTAAGTGATTAGGAAACCTAATCTAATTGTATTTATGTTAATTTATATTTTTAGGAAACAAAAATTACCATTTTTGACCCTAATTAGAAATCCTAGAAAAAATCAAAATTTGTAAAACCTTAGGGTTTGCCAAGTTACCAAATGGGCATTAAAATTGTATAGCAAATGACCAAATTACCCTTTTGCACATTTTTTATTAAATTGCTTGCAAATCTAGCTAAGATATTAAGTTGGTGACCAAATAAGATTGACCATGTGACTTAAATTCCAACAAATTAGACTTATACTTCAATCATACACATTATATACATAATATATAGATTAAAGAGAGAGAAAAGTCATTATCAAAGCTCATTTGTGCTCATACCCACAACCAAAGCTCTCTCTCTCTCTCTAAACCTATGAAAACCTTTAGCATTTCAGTCCTCAAAACAAGTCCCAAGTTAACTCATAGCAAATCATAAGCCTAGAATTAAGAACTTGTTCATAGAAAGGTAAAAACCTAATTTGAAATCTAATCTTTGATGCACTGTTAGAAGTTTTGTTTAATTGTTTAAATATATTGTTTATAGTATTTATAGTTGATTTGGGTTAGTACATAGTGGATCTATAAAATTTATAAGCACGAATCTAGGGATTTCAAAAATCTGGAAAACTGGAAATTAGTATCTAATAATCGAATGTCAGACCTCATAGAGCATTGTATGTTTATGCTTTTGTTTGTTTAAAAGTTTCTACTTGTAGTATGTCATGTAGGCTTTGATCTGGAACTTGAATTAAGTCCAGATCATGTACAGATTGCATTTTATTGATGGTCAAAGTCGGTTGACTGACCATGACCAAGTGAATCTGGGCAGCCCAGAACGTGCCCAGAAACGCCTAACAACAAGTTAACGTGCTTGGATCTGATAGTGGTTTGATGATTTGTTATGGTTCTTGCATCTAAGTTGTAGTATGTTGTTTAGACTACATTCTCGTGTCTTTAGATCACATAAGCATTAAACTTGTAGGATTTAGTGGACGATCAAACCAAGCAGCATGATCACGAAAGCAGTTTTCTGGGTAACCCAGAAAACTGATGAACGTATCTTTTGAGATGGGTTGACAGGACCGGATCTGTTGATTGTGATGTTGTTATATGGATTTTATGTAATGGATCTCTTCATTTACATGTTGGCTACACAATAAAAGCATTAAATCACAAAATCATCACAAGGATTGCAAGTTGTGGAAGCCCAAAGTAGGCCAGTCGAACTGTTCTTCATTTTTAGGTAACCCAGAAAATGAAGAACAACTCTGACAACTTGTTCTTGAGCTTAGATCTTGCTCGCGCGTTATAATCTTTCCCAAAAATTGTTATGAACTTCTAATATTATATTTCTACTACAATATTCATGTCATAGCTCACCCAAAAACATTACGATCTGACAAATATTGTTGGTCAAATATACCCACTTGATCAATGTCTCATGAATGTTCTTCAGCTCAAGAACAATATAGGCGACAATTTCTGTCGCTAAAGGCTTTAGCGATAGACTATTTAATTTTATTTATATTAATTTCCAAATATCATTTAAAAATAGAAATTAATTTTTGAAAATTATAAAAATAATTTTAAAATTTATTTTAAGTTATAAAAATTAACTTTTAATAATTTGACATATTTTTTTTATAAATATAAGTATTTATTTGAATATTATTGATATTTTATTTATTTAATAAATGCATTAACTAAATTAATTAAAAATGATTCTTTTATATTAAAAATCATTTTAAATTATAATAATGTATTTAAAAATATTTTAAATTATAAAATATAACTTTTAATATTTTAAAACAAATTTTATTAATTATTTAATATTAATGATATTAAGATTTATTTAATAATTATGTTAAATAAATTAGTTTAAAAATAATTCTAATATTATAAAAATAATTTTAAATGAAAATAAAGTGTTTAAAAATATTTTAAGTTATAAAATATAACTTTTAATATTTAAAGGATAATTTCATTAATAATTTAATATTAATGATATTAGATTTATTTAATAATTATATTAAATAAATAGTTTTAAAATGATTTTATTGATTTAAAAATCATTTTAAAAGGAAATAAATGATTTAAAAATATTTTAAGTTATAATAAATGACTTTTAATATTTTGATAAATAATACATTAATATTTAAATATTAATGGTAATTATTTAAAAATGATTTTAAATGTTTTAAAAAATAATTTAAGGGTAATATTAATACTTTAAAAATATTTTGAGTTATTATAAATAACTTTAATATTTTGGTAATGGTTTTATTAATATTTTAATATTATTTAAATATTAATGATAATAGAATTATTTAATATTTAAATCATTCAATAATGATTCCGATGTTTGAAAAATCATGATAAATTATAATAATTTTTTAAAAATTATTATAGGTTATTTAAAAATAATATGAATAATATTTAAGTTATCTAAATGAATATTGAACTACAGGATAAAGTTTTAGACTCGATAATTACCCGATAAAGTCGTCGGTACACTGAAATGTTTCAGAAATTGATTTGAACTTAGATAGTTTGACTAGATATGTGTTTGTTTATGATCCAATGATTTCTAAACTTGGGAACGACCTGGTTGTTAAATATTATGAATTATAATATTAATGATGAATAAGTTCGTGTTGATTAAAGATGAAATTGTTAGTTTTATTGTGTTAAAATTATTAGTGTTAGTGAAAAATCGATATTTATTTCGATAATAATTGATGTCTGGAGGTTATATTGACCAATCGTGTATTTAACCGGATAAATGAGCAATTAATTGCTATTAATTCATATGATTATAACTATTTATTCACATGTGTGTACTATTGATTCACATTCTTGTACTATTAGGGGAGGTGATGCAAGATTGATAATACTTGCATGACTAAGTTAAAAATGAACGTATAGTTGAAGGTACTATACTGTAATTCATATTTTTACATGATTCTAAATATTGATTCACATGATTGAACTATTGATTCACATGATTTACTATTAAGGGAGATGGTGCAAGTTTGATAATACTTGCAGGACTAAATTAAAAATGAAGTAAAAGGGGAAGGTATTATACTGTAATATTTCGAGCCCCAAAACGTGAAATTATCGAAACTATATTTTTCTATAAATAAATGCTCTTTCTTGTTTCATTTCTCACCAATTCACTAAAGCTATAGAGTAATTATTATAGAGAGAATTATAGAGAGAAAGAAGAAGAGAAGTCTGCTACCTCACTATTCTAATATCCGGTCTTCTTTTGAGGTAAGGGGTATTATTCTTTCGTATTCATAAAGAGAGTTTTTTTCTTTCAATACTCATAAGGGTTGTTATTCCATTCTTTATTATTATGTTGAAATAACCTGTCTATGTGAAGTACCACATACATGGTGAAATTCTTCTTTTATTCCATTCTTTATTATTTTATTGGAATAACCTGTCTGTGCGGTCTATCGCATGCCTGGTGAATTCTGTTGTTATTTCATTCTTTATTATCATGTTGGAATATCCTGTCTGTGCGGATTACGCATGACCTGATTACATTCTTTATTATTCTGTTAGAATATCCTGTTTGTGCGGATTATGCATGGCCTGGTTCCATTCTTTATTATTCTGTTGGAATATCCTGTCTGTGCGGATTACGCATGACCTGGTTCTATTCTTTATTATTCTGTTGGAATAACCTGTCTGTGCGGTCTATCGCATGCTTGGTGAATTCTGCTGTTATTCCATTCTTTATTATTCTGTAGGAATAACCTGTCTACGCAGACTACCGCATGCATGGTGAATTTTTCTGTTATTCCATTCTTTATTATTCTGTTGGAATAACATGTCTATGTGGATTACCGCATGCATGGTGAATGATCCTTCGTATTCATTCTTTATTAAATTTTGGAAATGATCTGTCGAAGTGGATTACCGCATGTCGGGTGAAAATCCATTTGCAGTTTCGTATATTCTATTATACTCGTCTGAGATATCATTTCTTTTGTACTCGTCATGAAATATCATTTTCTTTGGTATTTTTCTTTTACGAGTTACTATTCTTGGGTTACTATTTACTCTAGTATTATTCACTCGAGTATTCGGGGCACTTTTCATGCCGGAGTACTATTCAAGAGTTACTATTCATGAGTTACTATTCACGGGTTACTATTCACCCAATTACTATTCACCCAAATATTATTTACTCGGGTATTTGGAGTACTTTTTATGTCGGGGTACTATTCATGAGGTACTATTCCCAAAGTACTATTCACATGGTACTTTTCACGGGGTACTATTTACCCGGAAAATATATTCTTTTCTATCCAAATTATTTTTGGTGCGTGAATATTATTCTTGAATTTTACTCTACAAAGCAGTATCATGTTGACAATTTGGATATCTTTAAATTCTGGATAAATTTAAAGTCTTTAATATTTATTCTTGATTTTGTTTGATTTGATTTCGGTTGATTATTGCTTATATCATTGTCATCATCCTTATGCTTATATTGTGATAAAAGTTATCTTTGGCTTACGTGCATAGATGGACTTGGTATGATTATGACCAGGGATTATTCAGTATAATCATGACCGTAATGTGACGAATGATGTGGTAAAAGTCCTCATTGGCCTGTAGTTCATTGATGGACAGTTGTTGGTATGATTATGATCAGGGATTATTCGGTATAATCATAACCATTGATGATTACATGAATATCCTTGGCCTTGGTGCAGGGATGATTCAATTTTATTTATTAAGCTAAGTCTCAGCGATAAAGTTGATGAAAAACTTTTTAAATCATAGAAGATAGTAGATTTTATGCTCTACTTGACTCTTCTAATGGATTGCTTATTTTTGCTGCAGTTGTTGATCTAAAAATTGTTGTCTATTGTATTCTATCAGTTTTTATACTGTTGAAGACTAAGAACAATTTATTATGCATTATCTTAGTCATAATATTTCTTACTGGGCTAGTTGAGCTCACCCTTTCTTTCATTGCTCTCTTCAGAAAATGAGAATATAGCTGGGACGAATTGGGGAATGGAGTGATGGTTTAGGATAAATGGCTTTAGTAGTCCTCACTAAACTCGATATTTGTTTGACTAGACCATCGAGATAATAGAATGGTGTCGGTTTCATGTCAGACTTAAATAGTTTGACTTGATGCCATGTCTTATGTGCTGTATAGACTGATAGGGTTATGTGCTATATGTTTAGGTTATTATATGTATATATATATATATAATAGTATTATATTGTGATGATATTATTCTAATATTGGAGATCTATATTACTAATATTAGGTCTTCGAATAAAGCAATATAAATTGCGTTGCGATAATCTACAGTTCAGGAAAGTTTTTCTTAACTCTACTAAGAGTTGTTTCATTCGGATATGCTTGTGGTTAATCATTGCTGTTTGCCATGTAGAATTATACTCTGTAAATATTGCATTATAAGTCAGGTATGAAAGGCTGATCACCTTCATTACCATTTGGTCTAGAAAAATTTGTTCATATTTAATACTTGTTCAGTCAAAAGTTTGTTCGTGCTAGTTCTCAATTATATTGTGAATTATAGCCAGCCTATTATTCAGACTCTTTCAATCATGATATATCTTAATAAAATTTAAACTTGCTGGGCAACTTTCATGCTCACCCTTGCTATTTCATGATAAAACATTGCAGATAAGGCAAAAGCGTTCGGATACAGGAAAAGGTTAATGTCAAGTTCAGCTTGGGATAAAATGTGCAACTAATTTGTAATAGTATAGTTTGATAATAATGTTATGTGTTAGATAGTTTATGAATTGTGTATAAGTTAAGGTTACTCGATTTGGGGGATTAGTGTGTAAAGTTTAATGTATAAACAAATTATGTTTATATCTTCCGCAATAGTTATAGAATGATTGTAACTGATCTGTGGTAATTTGGGACCTGGATTTGGGGCCATCACAGTTGGTATCAAAGCTGTTGGTTATGAAACTTAGGTAGGAATACCTGAGACTAATAACCACAGTGATTAGGATAAGTACTAACTCATATAGAGTTAGTTGGTCGGTAAGATTCAAAGATGAATCTCGGCGAGTTGTAAAGACACGAAGTTTCCTAACTCTGATAATAAAGTTAAACAGTAGTGGTGAATAGATATATTCTAAAAGACTAAAGGTACATGGATAGGAGATCGTAAAACAAAATGATCAAGACATATAAATGAATCGTAATATATACGATGAGATCACCCCGTGATCTGATAAGGTTATAATGTGGAGAAGGATCAAGTAATGATTGAAATGTTTACAACAAGATTGTTGTGTGAATTGGTACAGATTCAGGAAAGGATTATAAATACGAATTGAATGAAATTCGTATTGAGAAGGGGGTTCAGATTAGGTGGGGATTTCAATTGAGGACTCATGTCAGCAGCTGAGTTGTATGATTCCTTGTATGGGCAGGAAATTGTACTTGGTGTAAAAACTACTTAGTTTCTGGCTCTAATAATCATTGAAATATTGTGTCACGCTATTTGGTATATGCATGTTAAGAGGGTGATTCCTTTCTCATATGTATAACAGATAGATAGGTCATAGGTAGAGAATATAGGGTTAAGTACGAGTTCTTAAAACTTATACTTATGAAACATTCTTGACTCATAGTTATATAAAATGCTTATGAACCCCTCAGCGAATGGACACCAAAGGTCTGACTAGGGTAAGTTCTTAAACTCATATTATTGTGGCAAGTTTATGAACTCATAAGTGTGGTTTGACGAACTAGGTATAGTTATGTGTGAATGGAGTATAGAGGATAATAGGAATAGATAGACTGTTTAAGCAAATGATTATTAGTGGAGACATAAGTTTTCCAAAACTCCTAGCTATGCTAGACTTCGAAATTTTAACATCAAGCTAAATACGCATTATGTGTTTTTTTAAAAAAATATGTCGACTCGTTATCATTTTTGAAATGGTTTAAAGTATAGTTTATGCTACTTATTTCGGCTAGACACAAATGATTTGAAATATCAAAATTTATTTTATTTATTACTCATGTACCATGTAACCTGGTGCATAGATGATAAAAAGGTGATGGAGTTGTAAATACAAGAATACTTGGTGTGAATTTGATCTAAAATCATTATTCCACTATTGTATGATGTGTTATGACAAAGTCATACGATGACGGCATCCTCAAACGGACTGTTAATACAATAATGCATCATGTTGTCATTCTCAAAAATATTTTTCAAAAATTTTAATTTGCCAATGGGGTTTGACTACACCTAAATAATTCGATTTAATTGAATTATTGATATGAGTCTAAGCTATTCGATTCAGCTAGACTAATGTTTATGAAAACTCTAAGTGCTCATTGAAAGAAATTTCTCGAACCAAATTATTTTGGTGTGGAATCCAGTAAGATTGAGGTAAAGTTTTGTGCCTATGGCAGTGACGAGAAACAGATAAAACCAATACTTGGCTAGTACAGGGCATATGAGGCTAATCACCCTTTGTGTCCGTAAGTAATGACGGTTTGCGAATGAATTTCTATAAAACCTTTACAAAAATGACAGACAAATAGTCTATACGACTCCTCAGCACAATTTGAAAACTTTTACTCTTGTAAGTTGTGTATTGGGTAGCATGTGATGATATGTGTGAATGGTGTAAGCAGTATGGTGTAAGATGTAAGGTGAATTTTGGGGATGAAAATCTTAGAAAAGGGGTGAATGTGACAACCCGAGAAATTAGACAATTTATTAAAATCTTAATAAATTGATTTAAGGTTCAAAATCAGAACCTAGACAGAAAATAAGTGTATGCGTTTGATATTTTTGGGAAGGAATTTTGAGGATTTCAAAATTTTGTGTAGGATTTTGGTGAATTATTCAGGATTAAGTGTATACGTGATTATGTTATGTTAATATGGTTATGTAAGTGATCAGAATGTGGTTCAGGGTCAAGGGTTGACCAGATAAATTTTATCCGTGTCACACCCTAAGTATATATTAAGAACTTTAACGTTCTGTTAGAAAACCCTAATGTCTGATAAGAAACCCTAGAAATCGGTTCAGAAATCCTAATTTCGGTTCCGGGAATCAGAAACCCTAATTCAAAAATTTAAAACCCTAGATTGGGAATGCAAATGCTAGTATAAGATTTAAACGTTATTAATTATAACTTAATTAGGGAAAACCATAATGATTCACTTGAAACCCTAATTGATTTTTAGAAAACCCTAATACCAGATCTGAAAACACTAATATTAGATTCTAAATATTTGAAACCCTAATCTGGGAACTTTGCGGAGAATTATAATGCTTAAGTGCTATTAATTATAATATTAATTAGGGTAAAGCTTAATTAATTAGCAAACTCTAATTTTTAAATTTTTAAACCTAATTATTCCGTTAGAGACCCTAATGTACAATTATGGACCTAATTGCTAAATTAGCAATTATAATTAGGAAATATTAATCTTAATCATTTCGCTTGAATGTGATTAGTAAAGTTTAATGTAAATAGAAAATACTAATTTTAAATTAGAAAGCTTAATTTTCCATTTTTAAAAACCCTAATTTGGAAATACTAAATTTGATTTTTGAAAACCTTAGGTTTTAACTCTAAGGGTTAAACCCTAAAGTATTGGATTCAATGACTATGTTGCCATTAAAATTTGAAAACAAATGACTAAAATGCCCTTATTGCATTCTTTATTTAGCTAACTTGTAAGTTATGTCCTAGTTTGGTTGTTCACCAGCCCTAAGCCTAGCCATGTGCTCTATATCATTTAATTAGCAGCTATATCATACCAATTCATTGAACCCAAGATTTAAAAGTCAAAAAGTAAGAAAAATCTCTTACTTTATTTTCCAAGCTATCCAAGCCAACCTCTCTCTCTAAAATTCGAGTATGAGGGTGAAAGGGAGTGCTAGGTTAAGGCAAAATCATGTGTTAGAATACAAAGATCAGATCACAAGGATCAGATTCAAGATCAAGTGTTAGAAAGGTATAAAAGCCCTAAACCTGCAAATCATATGATCTTATTTTAGATGATGTTGTTTGTTGTTATAAGTTATGTTAGAAGGTGTCATTTGATGATCTGGGTTGATAAAACTTAGATCCATATCATTTTGAAGCTCGAAATTAAAGTTTTTAGAAACTGTTCTTGAACCTTCATGATTCGTCTGACAGTGTAATGTCAGGGCTCGTAAATCTGTGTGTGTTTGATGATTAGTGTATTTGATGTTATAGATCTGTTCATTGTAGTAAGGGCTTTGATCTGAGACTTGAATCGAGCTCAGATCATACCTAGATCACAAGTTATGAGTGGTCAAAGTCAGTTGATCGACCACGAAAACTGAAATCTGGGCAGCCCAGATTTCCAGATTTCGTCTGACAGTCATTTTCTAAGCCATTGATCTTGTTGTTGTTTACTAGTTTGGACAAGTTGTTGTTGTTGTTAAAATGTAGACTGGTTGGTGAACTACACATACAAGTCAGTAGAATACCTAGATATATTATATAATCAAAATTAATCAAGGTCAAACCATCGTTAACCGACTGCCTGGATGAAGATTCTGGAAAACCCAGAATCTTCAAGAACGTGTATCCTGTCAGAGTTTGACTAGCCATGATCTCTTAGAATTAGTTGTTGTTATGCTAATTGATTGTTATAAAATTGTAAACTGACATCTCAACTACATATTTAAACCTTAATATTACTCATATCAAGCTCAGAATGCATGTTGCAAGGATCGAAAAGTAGGTACCATGGCTGTTCTTCATTTCTGGGCAACCCAGAAAATGAAGAACATGCCTGACACGATATTTGCAGGTCTTAATCTCTCTGATTGGTTATGTTATAGATAGGAAAGTTGCTGTAGGTTGTAGTGTTACACTTATACTACAATCTTAATGCAAATTATCAGCCCAGAATCATCAAGAACCTACATCTATTAGTGGTCAAACTAGCTACCTCGAACTGTTACATGAAGATCTAGGTTTGGGCTGATGAACACCAAGAACACTTATAGCGACGATTTTGTCGCTATAGGGCCCCTTTAGCAACATTTAATTATTGAAAATTATTATTTTATTTAATAAATAGAGAAAAATAATTTTTAATTATTAAAATTACATAATAAATTATGAAAAATTATTTTAAAGGCTGAAAAATAGTTTTTATTTATTTTGAGTATATTTCAAAAATATTTAATATTTTTGGAATATAAAAAGTTATTTATTTATTTAATTATAATATTAAATAAATTATTTAAAAGTGGTTTTAATTCATGAAAAATCATGAAAAATTATATTATGATATTAGAAAATATTTTAAGTTATTTTTGATGACTTTTAATATTTTGTGATGGATTTCATTAATAATTTATTATTAATGGTAATTAATTTATTTAATAAATATATTAAATAAATTATGGGAAAATAGAATTAATGATTTAAAAATCATATAAAAATGATTTAAGTGTTATAAAAATATTTGAAGTTATAAAATATAACTTTTGATATTTTGACATGAAAATATTTATATTTTAATATTAATAGCAATTATCAGATAATACATTTAACTGTTTAAAAATCATATAAATATGATTTTAAAGTATTAAAAATACTTTGTGATATTATAAATATATTATAATATTATGTTATGATTTTCATTAATATTTAATAATAAAGGAATATTAATGATAAAGGAATATTGTGGTATTTATATAATATAAATGCGTTATAAGTGATTGAAAAATTATGATAAATGATATTAATTATCTGAAATTTTTTACAGGTCTATGAAAATTGTTTTGACTGATAAGAAAATTGTCTAAGATATTGTTAAGTGTTCAGCCAGAGTTTAATTGAACTTAAACTCGATATTTGTTTGACTAGACCGTCGGGATAATAGAATTGTGTCGGTTTCAAGTCAGACTGCAATAGTTTGACTTGATGCTATGTCTTATGTGCTGTATAGACTGATAGGGTTATGTGTTATATGTTTAGGTTATTCTATGTGTATATATATATATATAATAGTATTATATTGTGATGATATTATTCTAATATTGGAGATCTATATTACTAATATTAGGTCTTCGAATAAAGCGATATAAATTGCATAGCGATAATCTACGGTTCAGGCAAGTTTTTCTTAACTCTACTAAGAGTTGTTTCATTCGGATATGCTTGTGGTTAATCATTGCTGATTGCCATGTAGAATTGTACTCTGTACATATTGCATGTATAAGTCAGGTATGAAAGGCTGATCACCTTCATTACCAATTGGTCTAGATAAATTTGTTTATATTTAATACTTGTTCAGTCAAAAGTTTGTTCGTGCTAGTTCTCAATTATATTGATAAATTATAGCCAGCCTATTATTCAGACGCTTTCAATCATGATATATCTTAATAAAATTTAAATTTGCTGGGCAACTTTCATGCCCACCCTTGCTATATCATGATAAAACATTACAGATAAGGCGAAAGCGTTCGGATACAGGAAAAGGTTAATGCCAAGTTTTGCTTGGGATAAAATATGCAGCTAATTTGTAATATTATAGTTTGATAATAATGTTATGTGTTAGATAGTTTATGAATTATGTATAAGTTAAGGTTTCTCAATTTTGGGGATTAGTGCGTAAAGTTTAATGTATAAAAAATTATGTTTATATCTTTCGTAATAGTTATAGAATGATTGTATCAGATCCGTGGTGATTTGGGACCCTGATTTGGGGCCATCACAGTTGGTATCAAAGCTGTTGGTTATGAAACTTAGGTAGGAATACCTGAGACTAATAAACGCAATGATTAGGATAAGTACTAACTTATATAGAGTTAGTTGGTCGGTAAGATTCAAAGACGAATCTCAGTGAGTTATAAAGACACGGAGTTCCCTAACTCTGATAATAAAGTTGAACAATAGCGGTGAATAAATAAAGTCTAAAGGACTAAAGGTACATGGATAGGAGATCGTAAAACAAAATGATCAAGACATAGAAATGAATCGTAATATATACGAGGAGATCACCCCGTGATCTGATAAGGTTATAATGCGGAAAAGGATCAAGTGAATGATTGAAAAGTTTACAACAAGATTGTTGTGTGAATTGGTACATATTTAGGAAAGGATTATGAATACGAATTGAATGAAATTCGTATTGAGAAGGGGGTTAAGATTAGGTGTGGATTTTAATTGAGGACTCATGTCAGCAGCTGAGTTGTATGATTCCTTGTATGGGCGGGGAATTGTACTTGGTGTAAAAACTACTTAGTTTTTGGCTCTGATAATCATTGAAATGTTGTGTCGCGCTATTTAATATATGCATGTTAAGAGGGTGATTCCTTTCTCATGTGTATAACAGATAGATAGGTCATAGGTAGAGAATATAGGGTTAAGTACGAGTTATTAAAACTTATACTTATGTGACATTCTTGACTCATAGTTATATGAAATGTTTATGAACCCCTCAGCGAATGGACACCAAAGGTCTGACTAGGGTAAGTTCTTAAACTAATATGATTGTGGCAAGTTTATGAACTCATAAGTGTGGTTTGACGAACTGGGTATAGTTATCCGTGAATGGAGTATAGAGGATAATAGGAATAGATAGACTTAGTGAAGACATAAGTTTTCCAAAACTCCTAGCTATGCTAGACTTAGAAATTTTGACATCAAGCTAAATACGCACTATGTGTTTTTAAAAAAATATGCAGACTCGTAATCATTTTTGAAATGGTTTAAAGTATAGTCTATGCTACTTATTTCGGCTAGACACAAATGATTTGAAATATAAAAAGTTATTTTATTTATCACTCATGTACCATGTAACCTGGTGCAGAGATGATAAAAAGGTGATGGAGTTGTTAATACATGAATACTTAGTGTGAATTTGATCTAAAATCGTTATTCCACTATTGTATGATGTGTTATGACAAAGTCATACGATGACGACATCCTCAAACCGACTGTTAATACAGTACGACATCATGACGTCATTCTCAAAAATATTTTTCAAAAATTTTTATTTGCTAACGGGGTTTTACTACACCTAAATAATTCGATTGAATTGAATTATTGATATGAGTCTAACCTATTCGATTCAACTAGACTAATGTTTATGAAAACTCTAAGTGCTCATTGAAAGAAATTTCCCGAACCAAATTATTTTGGTGTGGAATCCAGTAAGACTGAGGTAAAGTTTTGTGCCTTTGACAGTGACGAGAAACAGATAAAACTAGTACTTGGCCAGTATAGGGCATATCGGGCTAATCACCCTTTGTGTCCGTAAAAAATGACTGGTTTGCGGATAAATTTCCATAAAACCTTTACGAAAATGACAAAAAATAGTCTATACGACTCCTCAGCACAATTTAAAAACTTTTACTCTTGTGAGTGGTGTATTGGGTAGCATGTGATGATATGTGTGAATGGTGTAAGCAGTATGATGTAAGGTGTAAGGTGAATTTCTGGAATGAAATTCTTAGAAGAAGTGGTGAATGTGACAACTTGAGAAATTAGAAAATTTATTAAAATCTTAATTCACTACAAGAAATAACATAAAAATGACGTTAAAACTTGTCACATAAAATTCATTTTTCGTCACAAAAACATTTGGTGATGATTTTTAATCGTCACAAAGACCGTCACCGTATGAGCGTGGTATTAGGTATATTTGACACTATTTGATGTCGTCACTAAAAGTTTTAACTTATGGTGACAATCTACATCATTGTCATTATAATTAATTACTTTTAGTGACGTTAATAACGTCACTATTTGAATGAAACTTTCGTCACTCTATATTATGTTTCGTCATCAAAATTTGGTGCATTAAATGACAACAATCATTTTTCGTCATTAAATGATATTTTTTATTGACAAAAATATGTAACTCTATTTAAATCATCTAATTTTAATGACGACAATATTGTCATATTTATGATTATTCTTTTGTCATGTTATTGTGTTTATCGTCACCAAAAATAAGAAAATAAATGACGACAGAACAATTCGTCACCAAATAATATATTTAACATGACAATTATGTCGTTGTCATTTCATATTTTAAATAATATTACAAAATAATTTGTCACCAAAGTGCTATTTTTTGGGACACATTTTTCAATGTAACTAATTGAATACTTATGGTGACGATACATCTCGTCACAAAAAGAGTTACTAATAGTGACAAAATTAGTTGTTGTGACTAAATAAAAAATTAAATATAAAATTATAGATCTAGAAATAAAAAAAATTACACCAAGATGATGACCAATAAATTCCAAATCTTTTAATAAAATCACTATGTTATTACAACAACACTAGCAGAACTGAGCAACAAACTCAGCCTTACCAACAGGAGAATGCAGTTAATTAATACTCAAATACATGAACATGTGCATGAACTATTTTCACAATCAAGTGCAAAGTAATGAGCCAATGACCACCATGTGCATGAACTATTTTCACGTGATGGAAGCCAAAGTAATATTTCAAGAATTCTTCGACGCTAACATTTGTATCATCGAGCACATCCTTTACGTCTCCAAAATGGACGAGGATTACTTTGTTCCTCAATAAGAGCTTTTTTTCTCCTGCAATATGTGCCATTCATAAGGAAAAACTTCTTATATAGCTTTTATATATAAAATCATTGAGATAGCTATAAAAACGTGTAAATAAAATTGAACCAACCAACCTGTATAAATCCGAGTTCTTGTACACTTGTGTGAAATCAACGCTAAGAATCATTTCTTGTTTAGAACTAGTAACATTCAACATTCAGGTGGCTGGATTGTAACCATCATTGATTTTACTAACTCCTTCAATTTCCTTTGTAACCATCATTGATTTTACTAGCTCCTTCAATTTCCTTTATTTATAAGAAGAACAATTCATGTTTTAATTACAAATCACTTTAATCATTGACATACATAGTTAAACTACGAGTTTAAATGTGATAGACTGTTAGTGTATACACGAGTAATGTTGTTAGGATCATGACACTTTATAGGTTATTCTTTCATATTAAAGTGGAACATTCTTAATTTTTCCTCTCTATGACAAAACAGTCCCAACTTGATCAACTTGTGGCAGCCAAGCATTGTTTGGCCGTTTGGGGTTTAGGCAAGCTTTGTGTTCAAGGTTAACTAGCTAATTAGATTTGCCTTAGCAATTCTTTGATTTGTGAACTGCTACTGCCTAAAGGCAGTAGCTTTACTTCTTTTCTCTTTAATTACCTATATGATTTTGAGACATGTCCCACACACTTGCTTATTTAAATTTTGAACTTGATGGGCAAGTTTTTGAGTTGCACCATAAAGCCAAAAATAGTTTTTTTCCAAGATTGCAAAACAATAGTATACTAACTAATCAAGATGTGCAAGGTACTGCTATGCCCAGATGATTATCTGGCCCTGTAGTTGCCCCGGCAAGTCCAGTCAGTCCATAGCTTCAGTTTTGCTAAGTTTTTTCATCTGTTCTGTGATACCACTGCTGTCATAGACAACAATTCTTACACCTCAACCCAGCCCTCAAATTGCCATAATTAGAAATCTTGCAACCAAAGCTAACTTTCAACCCAAACTCATTTGGAGGCTAAGCCCACTGTCTGGCTCTGCAGCGCAGTGTATCGCAGCGCTGGGCGCTGGCTGTAGCTACCTGCAGCAACCCCAAGAGTCAAATTAGTTTCCCCCCTTTTTTCTTACCACCTTGAAAATTTTTGATACTCTAATGTGCTGGTAATCCATTCTTAGCATAGCTTTGATGCTATAACAACCTACTTAGCAAGGAAGTTAGGCTCAAAACAATATTCAAACCAGGTTAACTGTGCTGCCTCAAAACAGTGCCCACAAAGGCTTGACATGCTAATCTAATTTAGTTTTAGTTAAAGTTTACTTCCTGCTTACATTTAGTGTGTTTAAACCTTCCAACTTTCATTTCTAGTAATACAACATTCAATCCCCAACCTTATGTGTGCTTAATATCCAGCTTTTAGATAAGGTAGTCCACTTGGGACTTTTGTCGAACACATGGTGTGCACAGTTTAAAACTACTCGTGTCATAGCTATTTGCTTGCTCTATAACTCAATTAAGTCCTTATAACACCACAACCAACCTATCTCCTTGTGCCTAAGCCAAACATTAACAAAATATAGCAAGAGTTAGTAATGTCAGTCAGTTATAGTACAATCATAGTATGGCAGTCGCTTAGGCCTTTAGCAGTAGCATGACTCAAAACAGAAAACAGCCCCTTAATCTCTTAATCACAAGGGTTATAAAATCATGCACTTGATATATACTATATATTCATAGTTTAAAAAACGTGCATACAAGATATCATTATTTTCAAAATAGGCTTCCACGACATTTTTACAAAACTAACTATTTCAGTCCAAAGGGGTGTAGCACAGCATACCAGTCCAGTCCTATTGCACTAAAAGTTAGTATGGCACAAGGATGTTGCTCACAGCCAGCCAACACATCAACATAGCACATCAGCAATATAACATAGCAGTCATTTTAGCACACAACATTTAATATAGCAAATTTTAAAGTCTAGGATAGTCTTTTATTCCCATTTCAAGCCTTTTTGGCAAGGTATTATACTAAGTTGCCAAAACAGTCTTTAAGCTTCCAACACAAGGATTTTTACAGCGTGCACATACTATATAATATAGGTTCATGATTTAAGAACCTAAATGCAAGGCTTCTAGCTTTTGTTTTAAAACAGCCCCCTCATAGGCCTTAAAGTAATACAAGGTAGTATGATTACGCAACAAGGAAAAATAAGGACTGTCTATGTATATAATGTATTAGAAGCAAAGCATGCTCACCATAAACAAAACTCTCAATAATAGTCACAAGGATTGACTTTTTTTTATTGAAACTAACATATTTAAACTTTACAGGTATTAGTATTGGTGGTTTGAAATTATAAACATTATGTTATAGTGTATTAATCATATTAGAAGCAAGGGATAGACATTGCAAGTTAAGCTTCAAATAGCAGTCAATATGGAGCCTACTATTCTAGTCCATCCTTACTTGCTTTGCTCAAGTGATAAATTACTTTAGATTGCAACATGATAAGGTCAATTATTGAGTATGCTAGAGGTATTGCTCCCACTGTATGGGCAATTTCACAGAGTTTGAACTCCACATCATAGCTAGTACACATAGACACTACAACAGTCCTTAGCTTGGCAATTTATCAAACACATAAAATGCAGTTTATATATACTTACACCTAATACACAAATCTTAGCTTAGTGATCCCAGCTTTATGGCTTAATTAATAACAAACATAATGTGCTACATTATAGTTCCAAATCACAACAGTACACATAGCAAAAGAAATAACACAACTCCCCTTTATAACTATTCCAGGCCATTCGGCCATAACAGAGCACAAGTAGTAGAAAATTGGACTGGAGAGAGGATAGAAAAGAGTACCTTAGTAGCTTAGAGGTGTCAATAGATTGCTGCCCAATTTCCTTCTCTTAGTCGAATTCTTCTATCTCACTAACAGTCGGCCCTTCCTCTTTCTTTCTTACTATTCTAGCGACTTGGGAAGTCAGGAGTATGACATATAGTTATATAGCCGAACCTGGCTTCTTTTACTGTTAACTGCATCACCCCCTAGTTGGCCCCTATACAGACATCATTTCTAGTCTAACTTCACAGCCACACTAGCAGACTCTACTTACCTGCTAAGCCTTATCTTCTGCAAGCCTATCTAACATGTTCTTTGTCTGTTATACAAACTAACCAAGCTAACCAAGACTAACTAACTGTCTAATGCAACTGATACAGCTAACTTCCTTCCTATATATTTCATCTGGGCTAAACAGCCCCTCTAATTTATATTTCAAGTGGTTTGCCGGATGGGCCAAGACATAGGGCAGTGATTAACTTTAATTTGGGTTCAAAACATGTAAATAGGCAATAGACCCAAAAATAACTTGCAAGCCTACATAGCAAATTAAAGGAGTCCCATATTAAGAAAATGGACTATAAATATTCATATTCCCTTATTTACCAAATTTGATTAAGATAATAAAATAGTACCCATGTCATTAAAATAGTGGTTGCACATATTTTAAATAATTCTTGATAGAACATTAATAAATTATTTCACAGTATAATTATTCTCAATACACAAATGTAACTTCTTGTCAAGAATATTTCATAACTAAGCCATGTTGGCTTTCCTTTTCATTCTTGATGTTTATATAACATTATATTAATGTATATATCAACATCTCTTTATTTACCACTTATAATATAGGATACTTAATAAACTTAGTAAATAAAATTTTCCACAATGAGATGTAATAATAAAAAAATTAATCTCAAAATTTGACATTATAATAATTGAATATTACATAAGATTTTTTGAGTCATTACATGTGTCACATAATAAATTACGTTGCAAAAAGTGAAAGATAGATATTTTCAATGAGGTCAATTTCTTACACAAATAAAAGCAGTCGCTAGAAAAAATCGGCATAACAGACAACACCCAAAATAGTACCGTCTAAGACTGAAATATCCCAAAACTGAATATAAAAAGGATAGCAAAAAATAAAACAAAATACCCAGATTAGGAAGAACACAGATCAAGAAGAGATTAGACAAATTCGTGCAAAACAAGGACCCCTAATACATAACTACTGCACCGTAAATAAAGGACGTATAACCAGATCAACCCGAACAAAAAAACCCAAATCTAAAAATGATTTGCACCAGAAATAGAGGACCGAGAAAACCTCTAGTGGGACCCCAAGAACAAATCAAATTTTAGCAACAAATGATATAGAGCAACTAGAGACAAATGCTAAATACGAATAATGTCTTACAAGATGTAAAAGCTTCATCCCGTAGCTTCAAGGAGGATCGTTTTCCACTAACCGCAATGATTTCCCCCCAGTTGATGCCTTTCAGCATAATTTATGGGCTGAAAAGGAAATAGTACATAAATAATCTTCTTTAGCAAGGTTAGCTTTATCCATCAAGATTGCAAGTTTATCGAAATGAACTCTTTTTTCTGAGCAAGTTCATGGGGATGGATCTTTACGCTTGGAAGAGTCAATTGGTTTGATAGGTGAACTAGCAACATGTGCTTTCCCATTACAAAGATCCAAGGGATTTATAGAAGACATTGGTTCCACAAGAGTGGGAAGCCATTGGTTTAATGTTGAATTAAGCTCTGATAATGTTATAGAGACCTTTATCTTGCAACCAAATTTGGGTGAGCAGAATAAAATTAAACAAAAAAAGGTTACAAAAAACATTGGAGAATCCTATCAAAAAAAGAAACTACAACATCAATATAATTTCCAAATAAAGTAAAGGACACACTAAGAACTTCCTCATTTGTTAATGGTGGTTCTGTACACTACACCATACTTACTAGATGAACTTTCATTTTAGTGGAAAACACTAAACATTTGTTAGTGACAGATACTAATAAATTTTAGCTAATAGACATGGATGCCTTGGCCTTTGATGCAACATCTTTAAAATGGAAATACAAATAAAAATTTCAATTAAGGAAAGAAAATTAAGCACTGTCTAAAAATGAAGAATTAAGTTATCAAGTAAATAATAAGTTTATCTATGGAATTCAGGTCTACAACTAACAAAACACAGAGATACTATTATTGTAGAAATAATAACGAATATGAATGAATATACCTGGTTAGCAGCAATTATAAAGACACAAAAGCATATGCAAGTAACAACAGAAAATTAGGAGCATGTGCAGTATAAAAATAGTAGAAATTATTAAGGAAAATAGAAAACTAGGGCATACAATTAGTACAATTTAAGCAAATTTGACTATAGAGTAAGAGAAGGGCTATTTCTGTGATGGGCTATAACGATGAAAAGAACAAAGAAGAAATTAGGGGTTCCAAATTGAGAAAATAATAGAAATTAACTAGAAGTTTTAATTTGTTAGAACTAGAGCAAAGTTTATTAAAAAAAAATCGGTATAACATACCAACAACAATTTTAAAGCAAAGAGTTTCAATTTAAGAGATGATAACTTCAATTTTAGAGAAGAGAGCTTCAATTTGGAGACCAGTGGCAAGGTAGCGGTGGTGGAAGGCAGGGAGACAAGGCATCAACAAGATATAGATATACAAAACACCCTGGAGAGGGTTAAGAGTCACGATTTTGGGATTCAGAGTTTTGGGTTAGGCGAGCATATTCGTTTGGAGAGCAGATCCTCTATCTCTAATTTTTATGTTTTTTGTGTGGACTTAAATTTTGACACATACTTCTCTTACTTAACACTAATTAATTTTAAAATAAAATAAAAGCACATGTATCAAAATTTAAGTGGAGGGGCACAAGGAGGACATGAAATTTGGGGACAGAGGATCTGCTCTCGTTCGATAGTGACTTGTAAGTTTATAAGTTATTTTCCATTATTCTTCTATTTGACAATAACTTATTTTTTATTTATAAGTTGATTCTAAGTATAAAAAAATAAGTCAGTATATGTAACTTTTTTTAAAATAACTTATAAGTCATTTTAAAATAAGTTAATTTGACCAATTAAAATGTTTATTTTTCCCTTCTTTTATTTTGCTCCTCTTTTTATTAATGTCATTTTTAGTAATTTTTACATTTATAAGTCATTATGAGCTGAACATCTTCAGAACTTGTTTGAACTAAATTTCTTACTTATAGTTCAAATTGATGTCGAATACTTTTACTTATAAAACCACAACTTATAAGTCAATTTATATTTTAACTTTAAGTCATTTTAAATTTTAGGATATCATAAATTAATTATAAAAAACTGAAATATAACTCTTTTGTAGAACAAAAAAGTAATATTTTAACATTTGTAATCTGTTCCACAAAAAGAGTCATAATTATTATAATTTTATTTATTGCCAATTTACAATATTTTAAAACTTAAATTATTGTAACTTAATATTTTAATTAATACAATTAATATTGTAAATTACTTAAAAATTATTATTAAAGAACAAACTCTAAATTCATTTTTTTGTAGAACATATGAGTATTTTTTGGCATTAATTTGTACTCTATTCCACAAAAGAACGTCATTATCTTCTTCTTTTTTCTTTCTCTTTTTGTCATGATCAATTTATGAAATTTAAAATTTTTAATGTAGTGTAAAATTATTTACTTTATAATTTATTAAAATAAATAATTGATATTGTAAGTGACTTAAAAAATGTTATTAAAAGTAAATTAATACTATAAAAAATTTAATGTATTTATATTCACCATAATTAATTCTAAAAAAAAGTTATTTAGAACAAAACAGTGACAAAAATTGGTATTTGTGACAATAAAAATTGTTATAATTTATTGATTTTTCGTCTTTACAAAATTTGTCTCAAAAATTTCTTAAATAATTTTGCCTCCAAATAAAATTGTAACGATATTACGTACTTTGTCACTAAATATTAGAATTTATGACGAACCATTTTTGTCACCTATCCACTCATCCAATTTGTGACGAACTATTATCTTGTCATATAAAATTGGTATTTATGACAATACAAATTATCATAAATTATTATTTTTTCGTCTTTAAAAAATTTTCCTCCAAAAAATTTCAGAAATTTTTTGCCTCCAAATAAAATTTGTGACGATATTACGTATTTTGTCATAAAATATAAGAATTTATAACAAATTATTTCTGTCACTTATCCACTCATCTAATTAGTGACGAACTATTATCTCGTCATATAAAATTGATATTTATGACAATAAAAATTGTCATAAATTATTATTTTTTCGTCTTTAAAAAATTTCCCTCCAAATTTTTGTAGAAATTTTTTACCTCTAAATAAAATTGTGATGAATTTGTATTTGGTGTCACTAAATGTGAACATTAGTGACGAAAGCACATTGTCACTAAATGTTGAAATTCTACCTCCAAAATAACTTGTAACGAAATTTTGTTAATCGTCATCAAATGTGTAAATTAGTGACGGTATAAATGATTAATAGTAACAAAATTAAAGGTCGTCACAAAAATAAAAGTTTTAGTGACGATTATGAATTTCGTAATTATTAATTAACAAATTGTGACAAAAATTTTGTGCGTGGCAAAAATTTCGTCATAAAATGTGTGATTTCTTGTAGTGATTAATTGATTTAAGGTTCAAAATAAGAACCTAGACAGAAAATAAGTGTATGCGTTTGATATTTTTGGGAAGGAATTTTGAGGATTTCAAAATTTTGTGTAGGATTTTGGTGAATTATTCAGAATTAAGTGTATACGTGATTATGTTATGTGAATATGGTTATGTAAATGTTCAGAATGTGGTTATGGGTTAAGGGTTGACCAAATAAATTTTATCCGTGTCAAACCCTAAGTATATATTAAGAACTTTAACGTTCTGTTAGAAAACCCTAACGTCTAATAAAAAACCCTAAAAACCGGTTCTGAAATCCTAATTTCGATTCTGGGAATTCGAAACCCTAATTCGAAAATTTAAAACCCTAGATTGGGAATGCAAATGTTGGTATAAGATTTAAACGTTATTAATTATAACTTAATTAGGAAAAACCCTAATGATTCACTTGAAACCCTAATTGATTTTTAGAAAATCTTAATACCAGATCTGAAAACCCTAATTTCATATTCTAAAATTTTAAAACCCTAATCTGGGATCTTAATGGAGAATTACAATGCTTAAGTGCTATTAATTATAATATTAATTAGGGTAAAGCTTAATTAATTACCAACTCTAATTTTTAAATTTTTAAACCCTAATTGTTCCGTTAGAGACCCTAATGTACATTTATGGACCTAATTGCTAAATTAGCAATTATAATTAGGAAATATTAATCCTAATCATTTCGCTTGAATGTGATTAGTAAAGTTTAATGTAATTAGAAAATACTAATTTTAAATTAGAAAGCTTAATTTTTTATTTTTAAAAACCCTAATATGGAAATATTAAATTTATATTTTGAAAACCTTAGGTTTTATCCCTAAGGGTTAAACCCTAAACGATTGGATTCAATGACTATGTTGCCATTAAAATTAGAAAGCAAATGACTAAAATGCCCTTATTGCATTCTTTATTTAGCTAACTTGTAAGTTATGTCCTAGTTTGGTTGTTCACCAACCCTAAGCCTAGCCATGTGCTCTATATCATTTAATCAGCAGCTATATCATACCAATTCATTGAACCCAAGATTTAAAAGTCAAAAAGTAAGAAAAATCTCTTACTTTATTTTCCAAGCTATCCAAGCCAACCTCTCTCTCTAAAATTCGAGTATGAGGGTGAAAGGGAGTGCTAGGTTAAGCCAAAATTATGTGTTAGAATATAAAGATCAGATCATAAGGATCAGATTCAAGATCAAGTGTTAGAAAGGTATAAAATCCATAAACTTGCAAATCATATGATCTTATGTTAGATGATGTTATTTGTTGTTATAAGTTATGTTAGAGGGTGTCATTTGATGATCTGGGTTGATAAAGCTTAGATCCATATCATTTTGATGCTCGAAATTAAAGTTTTTAGAAACTGTTCTTGAACCTTCATGATTCGTCTGACAGTGTAATGTCAGGGCTTGTAAATCTGTGTGTGCTTGATGATTAGTGTATTTCATGTTATAGATCTGTTCATTGTAGTAAGGGCTTTGATCTCAGACTTGAATCGAGCTCAGATCATACCTAGATCACAAGTTATGAGTGGTCAAAGTCAGTTGACCAACCACGAAAACTGAAATCTGGGCAGCCCAAATTTCCAGATTTCGTCTGACAGTCATTTTCTAAGCCATTGATCTTGTTGTTGTTTAGTAGTTTGGACAAGTTGTTGTTGTTGTTGTAATGTAGATCGTTGATGAAAACACGATTATCTTTGGCCCGTAGTACATGGATAATTCGTGGTCGTGATACTAAACAATATCCTTGGCCCGTAGGGTAGGGATGATTCGATGATGTGGATTATTTATTAAGCTGAGTCTCAGCAATAAAATTGATTATAAATCTTTTAAATCATAGAAGATAGTAGATTTTATGCTCTAATTGACTCTTCTAATGGATTGCTTATTCCGCTGTAGTTGTTGATTTAAAAATTGTTGTCTATTATATTCTATCAGTTGTTATACTGTTGACGGCTAAGGATAATTTATGCTGTATTATCTTGGTCATAATATTTCTTACTGGGCTATTTAAGCTCACCCTTTCTTTCACTGTTCTCTTCAGGAAATGAGAATATAGCTGGGACTAGTCGGGGAATGGATTGACGGTCCAGATGGTTGCATTAGTAGTTCTCACTATTCTGTGAAATAGTGTGATAATACATGTATTGAGGACTTATTTTGAGTTTGAATACTGTCTAGAAGACAATGTTTGTATTAAAACTCACAGCTCATGTTGTATATGTAAGTTTGTATTTGTATTCTGTACCATGTATTTGGCGACTCAGAATGGGTGATGTATACCTATTTTGGGGGCGTCACAATATATATATAAGAGATTACCTGTTAACTATATAATATATATATATATATATATATATATAAGAAACATGAACAATTAACGGGAATTAACGGGTTGGATAATATATCAGCACCTCTTTGCATGACTCATTCGCCTGATATTATATATAATATAATCTGCTCCAAAACAGAATCCGCGAATTGACGAGATTTTTTTTAAAAATTGTATACAACAAATTATGCCCAATTAAATTGTTCTAAACATATATCAATATACATATCAAATTAAACAATTAATAATTTGCATAAAGGTTTGGCTCTGATACCACTGTTAGGTTTGTAATATTCATGAATGCAATCAAATCGCACAAATTAAGCGAAAGTATGAAAAATCAGAGTTTAAAAATTTTACAAACCATATACCTGGATCATCCTTTTTGCACAATTATTAATTAAACAAAAATAAGAAGAACAAGAATTATACCCTTGAAGTTTCGAGCCTCCTCAGGTACAAGTTCACCTTCAATCTTTTCGCATTCAACTTGAATCCGTCGGGTTTGGTTCCTTCCGTTGATCAATGTTAGCCACCCAAATGTTTGGCCTCTAGAGGTGATCCACCAAGGAAGAAGAAAGATTCAAGAAGATGGGTGTTTGATAAAACCCTAATTTTTCTATCTCTCATATAAAAAGAGCGTACTCTCCAACAATTAGAATCACATCTGTGACAACCCGAGAATTTAGACAATTTATTAAAATCTTAAATGATTGATTTAAGGTCAAATAATAGACTTATACAGAAAATAAGTGTATACGTTTGATGTTATTGGGATTGAATTTTGAGGGTTTCAAAATTCTGTGAAGGATATAGGTGAATTATTCAGGACTAAGGATTTATGTGAATATGTTTTGTGGTTGTGGTTATGTATGTGTTCAGAATGTGGTTAAGGGTCATGGGTTGACCAGATAAATTACATCTGTGATAAACCCTAAGTATATATTAAGAACGTCAACGTTCAGTTAGAAAATCCTAACGTCTGATAAGAAACCCTAGAAATCGGTTCTGGAAACCCTAGTTTCAGTTCCGGGAGTCCGAAACCTTAATTCAGATATTAAAAACCCTAGATTGGGAATGCAATGTAGGTACAAGGTTAAACGTCCTTAATAATTTTAATTAATTAGGAAAAACCCTAATGAATTATCTAAAATCTTAATTGATTATTTGAAAACCCTAATACCAGATCTGAAAATCCTAATTTCAGATTCTGATAAAATGAAACCCTAATCTGGGAATATAACGGAGAATTTTAATGCTTTAGTGCTATTAATTAAGTATTAATTAGGGTAAAGGTTAATTAATTAGCAAACCCTAATTTCCAATTTTAGGAACCCAAATTGTTCCGTCAGAAACCCTAATGCTCAATTGCGGATTTAATTGCTAAAATTAGCAATGTAAATTAGGAAATATAAATCCTAATTGTCAAGTTATTAGAAACCCTAATCTAATTAGGAAATCTAATTTCTAAAATTTAAATATTATTTTAAAACCCTAAAATGTGGTTTTGAACCCTAATGTACAATTGTGGCCCTAAGTGCTAAATTAACAATTTTAATTAGGATAAATTAGTCCTAATTAGCAAAGATTGTTATGTAATTACGAAATTATGATATAATTAGGAAGCCCTAATTATAATTTAGAAATCAAAATTTTCTATTTTAAATTTAATTAGAAATTTTTTGAAAATCCAAGTTGCTAAATATTTATGGGTTAAAACCTAAACCATAAAGGGTTAAACCCTAAACCCTAAAATGTCCAAACCCTAAACCCTAAACCCTAAGGGTTTCATCAAATACAAATTCTAGAAATTAAGGAAATGACAAGATTGCCCTTATTGCATAATGGAAGCTAACTTGTGAAAATGGCCAACACTTTAGTGGTTCACCAAATCTTGACTTTTGCACCATCTAAATTCCAACAACTCAGCCTATAATCCGTAGCTATGCAAGTAAAATGCAATGTATCACGTGATTATAAAAGATTAGAGAGAGAGAAAGTTACAAAAGTTTGGTAGAAAATTTCTAAGCCATCCTCTCTCTCTAAAATCCGAAAATGAGAGTGAAAAGGAGTGAGTAGTTAAGATAAAATCATCTATTGGCTCAACAAGATCAGATCATCAAGGACAGAAATCAGAAATCAAGCTCAAAAGGTATAAAACCCTAAAAATTTTGAAATCTGTAATTTGATGTTAAACGTTGTTGTTGATTAGTTAATGTTGTGTATTTGGGTGTCATTTAGTGATCTGGGTTGTTAAAACCCAGATCCATAACATTAAAGACCTCGAATCTTGCATTTTAAGAAATCTGGGAAAAAGGAAATATAAGATCTGACAAGCCAATGTCAGGGCTTGTAGATTCTTCTGTGTTTATGATATGTGGTATTTGAAGTTATATATTTTTAGTATGCCATGAAGGCTTTATTCTGGAACATGAATCAAGGTTATATCATGTCTAGATTAAAAGTTACAAGAGGTCAAACCTCGTTGACCGAACACGATTTCTGTTTCTAGGCAGCCCAGATTTTTGCCCAGAAAGTCTGACAACCAGTTTTGAATGCTCGGATCTTGCAGTCTGTTAGTGTTTATGATATTTAGTTGGTTTAATCGTGTAGCGTGACATGAATACTACATACTTCAGTCTTTATATCACTCAGATACTTGTTAGAATCATAAATATTTATGGTCAAACATAGTTGACCGAACTGCTTCAAGAACAATCTGGAAAACCCAGATTTGTTCAAGAACAGTGTCTGACCCATACTTTGACCGGCTTGAATCTTGTTCATCCGTCGAAACTGACTGGGAATCTGGAAAACCCAGAATTCCCAGCAGGCCTCTGACAACGTTTTAATCGGCTAATAACTTCTTGATGTGTTCTTATTTGGTCCTGAAACTTGTTTATTATTGTAGTATTACATTGATACTACATGTGTAACACATCAAACCAAGAACACATGACTATCAAACCAAGAATCATAAACCACAAAGTTTTAGACTTGGTCAAATTAGGTATCCTGCAATCTGACTATGAAGCTCAAGAACACTCAAGAACACCTATAGCGACAGAAAGTGTCGCTATAGCCCTTTAGCGACACTTAATTTCAGAAATTATTATTATTTTCCAGAAAATGATTAAAAATTAGAAAAAAATAGTTTTTAATTATTAAAAATACATAATAAATTATGAAAAATTATTTTAAAGTCTGAAAAATAGTTTTTAATTATTTTATGTATATTTCGAAAATATTTATTATTTTTGGAATACAAATGGTATTTATTTATTTAATTATAATATTAAATAAATGATTTAAAAATAGTTTTAATTCATGAAAAATCATGAAAAATTATTTTTATGATAAAAGAAAATATTTTAAGTTATTTTTGATAACTTTTGATATTTTGGGATGAATTTCATTAATTAGTCAATATTAATGATAATTAGTTTATTTAATAACTATATTAAATAAATTAAGAAAAAATGGAATTAATGCTTTATAAATTATATAAAAATGATTGAAGTGTTATAAAAATATTTTAAGTTATAAAATGTAACTTTTGATATTTTGGCACGAAAATATTAATATTTTAATATTAATATCAATTATCGGATAATGGATTTAAGTGTTTAAAAATCATATAATTATGATATGATTTTAAGGTATTAAAAATACTTTGGTATATTATAATTATATTATAATATTATGTAATGATTTTCATTAATATTTTATAATAAATAAATATTAATGATTAAGTAATTATGTGGTATTTAATTTATTTAAATACGGTTTTAATGATTGAAAATGGTGATAAATGGTAATAATTATCCGAAAATTATTACGAGCCTAGGAAAATGTTTTGTCAGAAAAGAAATTATCTGTGATAATTTTTAAGTGGTTAGACAGAGTTTAATTGAACTTAAACTCGATAAAAGTTCGACTAGACGTCGAGATGTTAGAATTGTGTCGGTTTCAACTCAGACTACAATAGTTTGACTTGATACCTAGTCTTATGTGTGTTATAGACTGATAGGGTTATGTGCTATGTGTTTAGGTTATTATGTGTATAAATATAACAGTATTATACTGTGATGATATTATTATAATATTGGAGATTTATATTACTAATATTAGGTCTTCGGGTAAAGTGTTATAAATTGCGTTGCGGTAATTAACGGTTCAGACAAGTTTCTTTGTACTTAACTCTAATAAGAGTATTTTGTTCAAGCTTAAGATTAATCATTGCTGATTGCCAAGAAAATTGTATTCTGTACATCTTGCATGTATAAGTCAGGTATGAAAGATTGATCACCGTCATTACCAGTTGGTTCAGAAATGTTTGTTCATGTTTAAAACTTGTTCAGTCAAAAGTTTGTTCGTGCTAGTTCTCAATTATATTGATGAATTATAGCCAGCTCATTATTCATACTCTTCAATCATGATATATCATTATATTGTTGTATTTAAACTTGCTGGGCAACTTTCATGCTCACCCTTGATATATCATGATAAAACATTGCAGATAAGGCGAACTGTGTTCGGATACAGGAAAAGGTTAATGCCAAGTCCGGCTTGGGATAAAATGTGCGGCTAGTTTGTAATAGTTTATTTTGATAAATATTGTTGTGTGATAAATAGTTATGAAATGTGTACTAAGTTAAGGTTACTCGACCTTGGGAATAGTGTGTAATGTAATGTATAAACAATTTATGTTTATATCTTCCGCAAATAGTGATAGAAATAGTATACCGGATCCGAGGGGATTTGGGACCTGGATTCGGGGCTATTACAACGTCTATTGTGAAAAGGTCAACAACCACACCACCCACAATAAGACTCCTCTTATTTATAGATGTAGGCAACCCTCCTTAACAATTAAGGAATTGAGTTTTATTTTAATTAATTAAGCTCCCTAATCTTATTAGGGATAATTAATTAAAACTCTTTTAATTAATTTAACCTCCTAATCTTATTAGGAATGTATGAGAGTACTTTTATTAATTAATTTCCTAACTCCTTTAAGAATTAAATAATAATAATAAGACTCCTCTTATTAATTTATATTTAATATTTCTAAAATATTAAATAATAAATATTAAGTTATTTAATTTATTCTATCACCATAGATTAAATTAAATATACTTAACTTATTATTACGATTATGCCATTAACTTCTTAAATAATTATTCTTCCTTTTATGGTGTGACCCTTTAGGTTCTCCATATTAAATCGGTTGTGAATAAATCAATTAGAACAATTCTAATCTTATTTAAATAAATAAATCAAACTATTAATTTATTTAAATAAATAATATTTATGGAAATATTATTCTGAGCATTCTTGATAAGTTTTAACTTTTTCATGCCGGAGTACTATTCACGGGGTTACTATTTCTGAAGTACTATTCGTGGGGTACTATTCACTCAGTTACTATTCACCCGAGGTACTATTCATGACAAAAATTGATTTCTTTTTTGTCCAAATCATTTTTGATACAATATTATTCTTGAATTTTACTCCACAAAGTAGTATCATATTGACAATTTAAATATTATTGAATTCTGGATAAATTAAATTGTTAAAGTCTTTAATATTTATCATTTGCTTTAATTTAATTGAATTCCTATATCATTGTCATCATCCTCATGTTTATATTATGATGAAAGTTATCTGTGGCCCGTAGTGCATAGATGGATTTGGTATGATTATGACTAGGGATTATTCGGTATAATCATGACCGTAATGTTACAAATGATGTGGTAAAAGTCCTCATTGGCTCGTAGTGCATTGATAGGACAGTTGTTGGCATGATCAAGACCATTGATGAAAATACGAATATCTTTGGCCTGTAGTGCATGGATAATTCGTGGTCGTGATACTAATGAATATCCTTAGCCGTAGTGCAGAGATGATTCGATGATGTGGATTATTTATTAAGATGAGTCTCAGCGATAAAATTGATGATAAACTTTTTAAATCATAGAAGATAGTAGATATCATGCTCTACTTGACTCTTCTAATGGATTGCTACTTTCACTGCAGTTAAACTTGATGTTTATTAAATTTTATTAGTTTAACACTGTTGAAGGCTAACGATAATTTATTCTGCATTATCTTAGTCATAATATTTCTTATTGGGCTACTTGAGCTCACCCTTTTGCTTTTATTTTTCTTTTCAGGAAATTAGAACGTAGCCGTGACTATTCGGGGAACAAAGTGATGGTCTGAGATGGTTGTTTAGTAGTCCTCACTATTTAGTTTAATAATAAATGTAATGAGGATTGAATTTGAGTTTGGATATTGTCGTGAAGACAATATTCGTGTAAAAACTCTCAGCTACGCTTTTGGTCATATTGTATAATTAAGTTTGTATTTAAATTTTGTACCATGTATTTGGCGACTCAAGATGGGTGATGTATACCTATTTTGGGGGCGTCACATTATATATTAGTTATATTTTCTATTACGTAAAAGAACAGAAGAAAGAAAGAAGAGAGAAGAAAAAAGTGAGAAAAGAGAGAGAGATAGAGAGCTCTAGAGAAAGTTTGAGAGAAGAAGTTTTGCAAGAACAAGGAGTAGTAATCAAAAGTTGTGTAATTCTCTTCTAGCAAATGTATAATTTTTCCCAAAGTTCTAGTTTTTTTTAACGTTCTACTTTTTATATACATGAAAGTTCTCTGTAAATTTTTGGTATGAAAGATTTTATTTTGTAGTTTTTATATGTTAATTGGTTGATATAAATTCTTTTTATATGTTTAGTATATGATTTAGAGTAGTTTAATCCATGGAAATATGATATATAGGAGAAAAATATTTTACAGTGACATATATGCGAATATGATTTATTTTAGAGTCAAAATTTATGTTTAATTCATAGTATAATGTATAAATTGGCTTTTGATTGTGAAAATAAAAGAAGAAAAGAAAACAAAGTAATTGAAACTAACTGTTTTGGTTGAAAAACGAATTCACATTGATTAATTTTGCTAAGAATGTCAAAAAGTATAGAAATAGTAAAAACAGTGAATTTAGAGGTTTTAATGTTGATGGTTATGTTGTTTAAATGATTAAAAACATGTTAGAAACCTTAAGTTATGTTTATGTGAGATTTATGTAATTCATATGGGTTAAGTTAGTTGTTAGAAAGTAGCTTGTTGGTCAATTTAATTTTGTTCTGTGTTCTTCGCTAACACTGTCTGCCTGGAACTGTACTTCGGCGCTGCAGCGCCGCCTCGTAGTACATTTCTAGCGCTGCAGCACCAGGTCAATGCTGCAGCACCAATTATAGGCCTTTGTGTCGCACCGCAGCGCCAAGTCAGCGCCGAAACACCATTCCCAGTGCAAACTGGGGCGCTGTAACGCCAGTTAGCAGATTGGTCAAAAAATTATTTTTGATTATACAATTCTGTAATTAATGATAAAGAATAATGTTATGACTGATAACATGTGATTTGTACATATTATGGTGTATCAAGTATGAAAATATTGTTAGCAATTAATAAATTATGTGATGAAATGAAGAGTTACGGTTTAAATAAACAGTTGAACCTAAGACTACAAGTCATATATGAAATAGATACTGAATTGTGTACTGAGTACATGTAGTAACTAATTATGTCATGATGACATATATATAGGATATTGTGAATCAAGTATACGGTTTAGCTTACACACAATGCAAGTTTTCAAACCCGAACCTTTATTTGAGTTGTTCTATCTTACTTGTATTATGCAAATTCTCTAACTCTACTTTTACATTGAGCAAGTTTTCAAACTCTAACCTTTATTTGATTTGTTCTATCTCATTTACCTTTATATTGAGCAAGTTTTATTGTTCAACTTGCTAACAATTATGCATGATTCAATAACTCAATACTTTTATTAAACAAAATTCTAGCCTTAGCTTAATATTGTTCAAGCAAGGTTTGTTATGTTATTCAATGCTTATGCTTTCTAGTTCATTTATAAGCATGACTTTTAAATACAATGATGATTCATTTATGACTCATTCCATAACATATTATTATACATTTGATTCAACTTATCCTTAGTTGATGTTCGTTAAACTCTAAATTACCCTTGAAGCATATCCAAACCAAACTTACTTTGGTGCGGACTTGTATTCTAAATACTGGGATGAACAACCATATTACAGGGGATAATTTATGCTTAGCATTTAGATGTTTTGTGCACAATACATGGTGCGAAGGGCTGATCCCCCTAAGCGCAGGAAGTCACTACGGTCTTAGGACTGTTTAAGTTTAAGTTGAAAGAATACTTATAATCTTGGACATAGTTCGTGGTCTTGTGACCCTCATATACATTTCAAATTCTGTTTTCAGTTCTTGATTATTATTGATAGAGAATATTATTTAGTTATATTGAGCTTATTCTTTTGGCAGTTATTATGATGTTATTATTCATTGTCATTTCAAGTGAGCATTTGTTTTGCTCACTCTTGCTTATATAACTATTACAGCTAAAGTTGAGAAGGTCGATGAACCTACTACCAGTAAAGGGAAAGGAAAGATGAACAAGTGTTGAAGACTTGTAAATCTATCAATTTTTTTTATATTATCAGACTTTGTTTTAGTGGTTGAGATGTAATTATTTATTTTTCCGCATATTATGAATGTTTAAAGTTAGACAACCTGGGATTTTATTGATGATGTAACCCTTTAATGGGAAGATTTATTGTCTAAATATTATTATATTTGGGTAGTTAGAAATGAAAGTTAGACAGTGAACACCAAATCTTGTGGGAATGAAGTACCCAGATTTGGGGGTGTCACAGGTTTGTATCAAAGCTCTAGATTATAAACTTTTGGTGGGGGAAAAGCCTTAGGAAGTTACCTTATAGGAGATTGAAAAGATAAGGGTGATAAACTCTGTTGGAGTTTTAAGAAAGAAATAATAAAACACTTTATGTGCTTATGTGGTTGCAACCTATGTGTTTGTGAGTGACGAGTAGGGATGATTAGTAATTAAAAACTTATAATTTTGTTGTCAGTATGACTAATATGGGAGAATCCAGTCAGGCTAGGGAGGAGGGATCTCAGATGCCTAGAGGAGCATCGAGATATTCAGGTGGTTTGGGAACAATTGCTCCCAAGGGAGTCATCTCCGTTGGTTACAGTAGGTTGAGCAGGAGGGAATACCTGATGAGGAGTATGTGGCAGAAACGAATGAAGAAGACCCCGTTGAGTTACCATAGATGGATGAGGATGAGGAGGAGGAGGAGGAAGAGTTTCCACCAAACTCTATCGCTGCTCATATGTATGACGAGATATATGACCGTAATGTTGAGCTTCGGGATAGAGTCGAGGAGTTGGAGGAGATAGTAGTTGAACGTCAGACTTCGATGGCCCAGAAGGATGATGAGATCCGGAATCTTGACGAGCATTTGAGTAATGTCGAATGGAAGCTGATTCACACTGTGGGGGAGACGAGTAGCTGACAGAAGAGATCACGGAGTTAAAGAACAAATTGAAAGAAGAATCCACCATGAAAGCAAGAGTCGAAGACGAGTACGAGAAAGCCTCTAAGCGTGCAGAAGTAACAGAGGGGGAAGTACAGACAAAGCAGATCAAGATGGAGGAGATTAATGGCATTTTCAACACCATGATAAATCGAGCTCAAGACCGAGTCATGTATTATCCGATTCAGTTCGAGATGCCGCCATGGTATATTTAGATCGTAGAAAAATGTTTTATATTATGGAAGAGGAGCGTCGTAAGGCTATGCAGTATTTTAGTAGGTCATCGTAAAGAATGTAACTGTTATCTGATTAATTAATAAATAAAATGTAAATCCCAGGTCTTATGTAACCAATGGGATATGATGATGATGTTATCCTGAAACATTTGTAGTTCGAGAAAGTGATGTAGATAGCAGGGATGCTATCATTATTATTTTTTAAAAGATTATGAATGAATAAAAGTTAATATTTATTCAAGATGTTATGTGTTATGTGATGATCTTTTATGATGTGCAAGTTAAGTAGAGAATACTTAAATAAATTGAGTTATAATCTAATAAGTGTATTTTAACAGAAAATGCCTACAAGACGTCAACCATAACAAAGAACCCCTAAGGGATCTACAAATAACAACAATGCTGAGGCAAACCCAATTCAGCAGTTAGTGACGTTACTGATGGGAGCACTATAGAATCAGCCGCAGAACTAAGCTATGACTTTTAAGGATTTTAAGGTGGTTGGACCGCCAGAATTTCGTGGATCCATGAAGAATCCAATTGAGGCACAGATCTGGGTCATGGAAATAGAGAAGGTTTTTGATGCTGCTAGAGCGGGTGAGAATTAGAAGACTGATTTTGCAATATTTATGATGAAAGCATAGGCTATTTATTAGTGGCAAGCCAATAAAACTCGAGGTCAGAAAGTGATGACTTTGGATATGTTCAAGGAAATATTTTTCGAGAGCTATTTTCCAGAGAGTTCAAAGAATTAGACAAAGGTGCAGTTTTTAGAACTGAAGCAAGGAACAATGACAGTGTCAGAGTATACATCAAGGTTCAATGAGTTGGCGAGGTTTGCGCCATATCAAGTTAACACAGATGAGCGCAAGGCTAGGATGTTTGAACAGGAACTGAAGCCTTGATTTTACAACAGAGTCTCCTTTTTCCAGTTAAAGATGTTTGCAGCGGTGCTTGAGAATGAAATTATCGCTGAGGGTGAAGGCGAGTCTGCTATGATGTACAATCAGGCACAAATAAAGAAGAAAAGTGAGAGTGAAAGTAAGAATTATGGTAGTAATGGTAGTAATAACTTGAAGAGGAAGTGGAATGAAAGTGTTGGTGTTGGAAATCAATAGAGTAGCCAACAGAAAAAGGAATTTAAAGCGTGTGCTACATGCAGAAAGAATCACACTGGCGTGTGTTTAAGGGGTAAGAGAGTATGCTTCAGCTATGGCCAGGAGGGTCACATTGCTCCAAATTTCCATCAATCAAAGAAGAATGTTTGCTACACATGTTGGTCAAAGGATAATTTTTCTCGCGAGTGCCCTAAGAAGAAAGCTGGAGAGGCAACTGGAAGGAAGGGAGGCGGTAGTGGAGGTATATTGACTATTATTGGACCTACGTCATCAAATAGACCCACAACAAGAACCTTCAACATGACTGTGCAGGATGTGGTGCAATCAAAAGATGTCGTGTCAGGTATTATCCCAATCAATGATATAAACGCATATGTATTATATGATTCGGGTTCTACTTGCTCATTTATATCTGATGAATTTGTTAAGAGGTTAGAATTGCATATTGAAGAATTGAATTTCTCTTGAAACATAGAAATTGCGAATAGGGAGGTGATTCCTGTTTAGTCTGTATACAAGAATTTTAGGGTGAATATTAAGGGGAATGTCATGATAGTAAATTTAATCTCGATTAAACTTGGAGAGTTTTATGTTATATTGGGAATGGATTGGCTATTCAATTATGGAGAAATAATTGATTGCTAAAAGAAAGGTGTAAACCTTATGACTTCGTCAAAGGTAATCTTCTATGGTAGCAAATCGTCTAGGTAAGCAAGATGTCTGACGATTATGTAGGCCAAGAAGTTGTTAAGTCAAGGTTGTATAGGATATTTAGCTTACATACTCAATACTCAGAAAAAGGGTGTGAAATTGGAAGAGATACTAGTGGATAGGGAATTTGTAGATGTGTTTCCGGAGGATTTGCCAGGACTTCCGCCTGACAGAGAGATCGAGTTCGTTATCGATTTAGCACCAGGGACTTCTCCGATATCAAAGACCCAGTATAGGATGGCTCCGATAGAGATGAAGGAACTAATGGTACAACTGCAGGAGTTGCTAAACAAAAAATACATTCAGCCGAGTGTGTCACCGTGTTGAGCGCCGATGTTATTCGTGAAAAAGAAGGATGGGTCAATGCGTCTTGGCATTGATTATAAGGATTTAAACAAAGTCACTATTAAGAATAAATATTTGTTACGAACAATAGATGAGTTGTTTGATCAGTTGAAGGGAGCTAAGTATTTCTCGAAGATAGATTTAAGAAGTGGGTATCATCAATTAAAGGTAAGGAAGGAGGATATACCTAAGAAAGAATTCAGAACTCAGTATGGACACTATGAGTTTCTGGTAATGTCTTTTGGTTTAACTAATGCCTGTAAGAACTGAGAATTTCATGAATAAATGATTATTTAATATAATAAGAAAATGAATATTTATTTGAATATAAATATTGTGTTGTAAGACGAGTAGTTTAATTAATTCAAATTGATTTTATAAGGGTGGAGTTGTGATGAGAATTGAGAAATGCCTTGTGTGGCATGAGATTGGAAATGTAAGTGGTTAAATTAATTGAGAAGAGAATAATTAGTTAAAATTATATTACTAATTAATTTATATTGCGAATAATATTGAATGTAGTAATTTACATAATTTTCTAGTATGGCAAGATAGTAAATGAGGGTATTATCTATTAAGAAAAAATGATTATTTAACTGTAACTAAGTTAGAAAAATTTTCAGAGTGGCGCAGCTGTGCCACTCTTGTACTGTAAACCAGCGCAGCTGCGCCGGTAGTAAGACTTGGAAAAATATTTCCACAGAGTTCATGAGTTATAAGGATGGTTTATTGACATCAATAATCAATTATCATTATTATTAATGTGAATATTATTATTAAATATTATTTCATGCCAATATGTGTAATATGGGAAAATGTGAGTAGTAGTACCATATAATTACTCATAAGATTAAATGAGATGGGATATTCAATTGGGATTAATGCTATACCAAAAATTATATGGTAAAAGTAATTAAAACATAAGGTTGATTTAAATAATTTTTGTTATCTCATCCTATGAGACGAGACAATTAAATGTGTACTCTAAAGTTTGAGAGTAAATAAAGATGTATTATTAAAATATTTATTTCTATACCAATGAGTGATTAATAGTAAAAAGGAGATATTAAATTATTAGTGATCAATTAAATTAAGTTCACACATGTTTTAAATATTAAATTATGTGGACTAATGTACATGGATTATATGATGTGAGTACATAAATAATCCCTAACTTTCCTAATATAGTAACAATTGTACGTTAAAATTATATTTTTAAAGTTCAAAGAACAAAAATAAGCTTATTGCTGGGATTTAAACCATGTCCCAAAATCAGTGACCATACTCAGTACATGAACAATAGCCTTACTCTACATTGTGTAAAAGTTAGTCGATAGTTGAAAGCTAAGTTTAGTAGTGATGACGACTATAAAATGGGCTGTTGGCCAACCCTTGTATATATGTTGTTTACTCTCATTTCCCATTTATTCAAACCATAGAACAAAGCTAGTGACTTGGCAATAAAATTTCTATATAAAACAACCCTATTCCTTCCATTCTCTATTGTTTGAGGATTATCTGATAAGTACATTGGAGAGTTGAGTTGCTGAGAGTTGAGGGAGCATAATCAGAGAAGAGAGGGAATCCAATTAAGCTTCAAGGAGGTAGAAATTCTAACTTTTGTTCTTAGTTGAATTTTGTCAAATTCTTGAAATTTCTTAAAATTCCCTATTAATCAAGGTCAATTAACATGCTATCATGTGTTTAGGAAGTATGTGTACATATATTGAACCTTTAATGATGAAATTAATCATGTTTAAACCAAGAAGAATCATTGTTGGTTGATGCTATGTAAAATAGAGAAAGTTACTGCTTCTGTTCCAGGCATGGCGCAGCTGTGCCCAGTTTATACTAGGGTGCAGCGCAGCTGCGCCAGACCCCAGAACCAGTTTCTGGTTTTTGTTATGCTATGTGTTGCTAATTTGGTATTATGACTTATATATATATATACCTGAAAAGGAGTATAATATGAGATATAAAGCTTTCTTATGCAGTATGTGATCAACATGATTTAGTGAGAGATTTATAACCAAAATTTAAAGTTTTGAAAATGAACTTTGTTGAAACTTATGTTCTACAAGTTTTGAGCTTAGTAGCATATGCACATGACTGATTTTGAACCTAAATGAGCATGATATATGATTCATAGTTCCTTTGTTCATGACCAAACTTGTTAGACCTTATGTTAGAGAGATTATTTTAAGGTAATGCTTGATTATATCAAAGCAAATATCTACATGATGTAGGTTCTGACCTTGTGAGGATGTTAACATGACTTGACTACACATGATAAGAGCTTTAAAGTAGTCTTGTATGGTTAGAGTTTATGCCCTAGAGGCCAATTATTTTATATAATTGCTTAACATTTTGATATTATATTTGATTGAATAAATGAATGATTTTATTATGGTTTTATTTACTGCATTATATAAATGTTAACATAATAAAATTCCTTAGAATAGTGATACAAATTATATAGTTTCAAGTATGTGACTTGAACATGAGATTATATAGTTATAATTAGTATCATTGTTCTTCAATGTCCCTAGTCGAGTATTATTGTTGATGGGACAACAGTGATGCATTGAGACTAGTATGTGGATTGACTGATGACCAAATCTCATTGGTCATAAATATATGAGATATTAAGTCAATGAATAGGTACATGTTAGAGAACGATGTACTGGATAGACCCACCATGAGAATTCTATATGGAGCATTATGCGAAGTGTCATTAGCAATTCTCATAGTGACAATGATGTAATGGTCCTCCGACCTGAAATCACTATATTACTACACATGAATTTATGTACTTTGATATCATCAAATGTCACCTTTAATAGGGTGGACTATAAAGGTGATTATTGGGTACATCATGAATCGTGTGAGGAATATGAGTGATCTAGATGGAATTTAACCATCCTATGTATTAGGGGTAATATCCATAGGCCTCTTGATTGAGTAGGACTAAGAAATGCATGGCCATGCTCAAAGAGTGATTTGTTTCATATAGTGTACTCATTGATCTAGAAAACTCATATTAAATTATGAAGAGTATGACACATTCCATGACTCGAGTTTAATCTAGGATATTAATGTTAAAAGGATTAAATTACATTGAAACATTGGTCACGAAAAGGTTGCATCGAATCATCGATCTTATTATTACTTGGGTAGCAGTGATGCATTACTAGATGCCGTTCATTGTTTATAATTTTATAATATGATTTTAAAATTATTGCCAACGTAATAATAACCTATAGGGTCGCACACATATAACGTAATTAAAAGGGGATTAATTTAAATTATAAATATTTAAATATATCAATATGATTGATAGTATTTAAATTACGAATTTAAATTAATAGGATAATTTATATATAGTTATATTAATTAAGTAAGACTTAAATAAGATATATATATATATATATATATATATATATATATATATATATATATATATATATATATATATATAAATTCGGATCTTATTAAATTAGGTTTTGAATAATATTTTTAAATGGCTATATATATATGATATGTTGTAGCCATTTTAGGTATTATTCATAAACTGAAAACCCTAGCAGCTTTTAGAGAGAGACTAGAGAGAAACAAGTTTTGAAAATTCTCATCCTTGGTTGCTAGTACCATGGTTCCTTCTTCTGCAGATTGTAGGACGATTCTCGTAGCGTTCGTGTGGATACCATAGAGGCGCAATTTATTTGGATTGCGTTGGAGATTCGAGCGCATCAATTTTAGTATCAAAATCGGTATAATTTCTAACCACTGAGTTAATTGTTTTCGCATGGATCCTGTTTTGGGTTTCGAAATTGCTTTAAATTGGTTTATTTCTACTGCATTTCTGTGTCGAAACCCTACATATATGCGTTGAATTGCATCGTTTGAATTTAAAATGATTTCAAAGGCACACTTGAATTTGTTTTCAAAACAAGTTGCATTAAATATGATTATTTAGATTTCAAAGGTTTAAGATGTTATGTTTATGTTTATTACGTCTCTAAACATGATTTGTATGTGTTGGACATAATGATAACTCAATCAAACAAAAGTTTGAAGCATGTTTCAAAGTGTTAAACGATGCTAATTATGAATTAATGATATGAACACTATGAGCATGTGTATTAGCAGATTATGTGGTCTCTATGTGGAAATATAGTCAGGTTATAAAGCATGGTGACTACATGACCTTTTTATGTTTTAATTCCATGTAAATTGTAAACTAAAACTTGTAAAAGTGAACTCAAGATTGGTCATATATATGCTTATGTGAGAACCTCAAGCATATATGCATGTTAAGTGTAAGTGTATAGTTATGTTAGAGTTGGACTGAAACCAGGAGTGCAAAAGCTCAACTCTGGCCAGGTTAGAAGAGAGCGCAGCTGCGCCGTCTCTAAGCCTAGCTAGGGCGCAGGTGCGCCATCCTGTAGTCAGTTTTGTTTTCTGTTTGTAATATGAGGTTCAAGGCATACTTGTATTGTTACTTTAACATGTATTAAATGACCAATACATAATCCAATGTGTTAAGAGGCATGCTAGGTAACAGAATCAAATATCTAGTAAGTGATTATGAACTTTCGAAAAGTAATAAGTGTAATAACCCGTGATTTTGAATAATCTGAATTTTACGAATACTTTTTTTTTATTCTAATTAATATTGATATTGATTATCAATAATGTGTTGTGTATCTATGATACAAGTTTTGAAAATTAGTCAATTTTTGTATTGACTGAGAAAATAAGAGTAGAGTTGTGCTTAACCGAGAATTTAAAAAACCCTAACCCTAATTCTGTATGGGGATTTGATAGAAAATATAATTAAAATAATTATATTGATATGTATGTGTATGTATTGTATAAAATTATTGATCAATGATAGATAAGATAAGGTTTAAAATTAATAAACCCTAATAAGATATTAGAAACCCTAATATCAGGTTTAGAAACCCTAACGCATAGTTAGAAACCCTAATCGAATGCTGAAAAGCCCTAATTTTAAATCTGTGAATCCTAAACCCTAATTAGGAAACCCCTAATCCTAATTGACAAGTCTGATGTTTGTATTAAACTTAAATATGATTAGGAAACACTAATTTAATTAGGAAACCCTAATTATAATTTAGAAATTTTAAAATTTCTAATTAAAACCCTAATTAGAAATTTTAGAAACTAAAGTCGTAAAACCTATGGGTTAGAACCTTAGGGTTAAACCCTAAGGGTTTGGACAATGTCAAGAATGCCATTAAAATTATTATGCAATTGACCAAAATTCCTTTTTTACTTTCTTTAATTGGTAACTTGTAAAGTTTTCTAAAACCTTTAGTTGGTGACCAACTACATTGACTTGGTAACTTAAAATATCTACAATTCAGCCTCTATATGACACTTGTAACACCCCGAAATCTGGTCTATCTTCACACCCAGATTCCGTGCGTCCCTAGTACATCATTCATCCAACATACATCATTATATACTGAAATATAACAACATACACTCTCAAATCCCAGGTTCTAAAAACCTTATAGCTTTTCTCATTACAAATAATGATAATTACATTATTCTTTACATCTTGCACGAGTGACTTTTATCCGCCACCAAGGATACATAATCGTTCATTAAACTATTCTATAGTTTAATTCTCATCTTTCTTCATTACAAGTCTTCACTTGATCTTCTCGCTCATTCACATTCTGAATGGCACTTCATCTGGATACCGACAACTTGATCTATACAGGATCCTTATGTTCTTCTAACATCGTTCGCTAAAAATGTTTTTCATTTAAAGCAAGTATGAGCATTCAATTGCTCAGCAAGTCTTAGCAGTTGAATAAACAACTTCAAGAGTTTAACATTCCTATAGAACTTCGATAACCGAACAAAGATTATGAAACAGCTTGAACAATAGGAATAATCTCGATTCCTATCATTTTAAAACATCAGTTACATCCACTTTGAAATACTTTCATTCTCTACTCTCTTTCATACACATTCTGTCTAGCTAGAATACATAGCACAGACTTAACAATAACGATTCATGTATAAACAGAACATTCTTTTATTGAACAGTTCAAGCACAGAACAGTTCATATCATAGAAACACCAAAGTGTTCACATTGTGGCACAAGGCCTCATACGTTCTACCACCTTGTACAAATATCACACATTCGCACATAGACATAACTTCTCAAGTTCAACATCTGAGAAGTTTAAGAAACTAGCATTCATTTAAAATATGAATGAAGTTAGGAAACTTGCCTTACGCACAGCTACAGCTTACGCTGAACTGCTCATTCCATTCCCTATAACACATAAGGAAATAACACGTACACCAATTAGTCATATACTTGACTTACGCATTGGTTTACTTAACTTTACTTCTTAAGGTTCGCGTTCTTGCAATCTAAGTTTACGCGACCAACTTTCATTACCATTCTATAGCTTAATGACATACGGAGATGTCTTACTCAAAACGTTCATCATCTTTGATGATTAACATTCTTATCTTCATCTTATAACTTCTCTAGGACTCAACACACATCGCTTCTCTGCTGGTAGTCCATATGGTACTCTGAGTGGTTTCCCACAAACAACCAACAGACAAGTTCCCGTCTCATCTACACTGCCATCACAACGAGTTAGATCGGTTGCCAGTTTCATATATACCTTCGCTCTTTTAATCTCTCATTCAACCTTTACTCAAGGTTTTAATTACTTTCGATCGTTATCCATCCCATGAACCCCATGTTCATTATTCTTTCTTAATGTCGAAGCCATACTGATCGTTGTATGCTAAGACCGATCGTTCATTGCAACAACGTTGCATTCACAGCGTCTATACGCTTTACATTCATATCTCATTACCATGTCATAACATCTAAATGTTATACATTATTATCGTCCATCAACGTCTAAGGAATCACCATCATAGCAATCCCTCACGTTCGATTCACTGCGACTATGGTCCTCGGCTATCGGTCCCGTAACCCGTAATTACATTCTTTTAATCTCGTTCAATCTTTTCATTCGACCTTCATCAAAGGTTTAAAACACTCACTTAAGTGTTACATTAGTAAAACTACATGTTCGTATCTCTTTCTTGCACATCCCCAGTAATTGAGCATTTAAAAGCTCATTACTGGCTTTTTCCCTGTACCGGCGCTGCGGCGCCGGTCCCTTTTACAACTCTCGCGCTGCGGCGCCACTCTGCAGTGTCAAACTGCCGAGGCTGGCGTTGCGGCGCCACTCTCTACACTAAGACTCGCGCTGCTGGCACGAGTTAGCAGTGTCTGGCTCTCCAGCCTGGCGCTGCAGTGCCACCATTCAAGGCATGCCTGGCGCCGCGGCGCCAAGACCTTCTTCCCGAATTTTTTTCTTCTAAGTCTTTGGTCGTTCTGAGATGCGTACTTCGAAATCTCATAACTTCTTCGTTATAACTCGGAATGGAGTCGTTCCAAAGCCATTTTCTTACTTATTTTACGTAATTTGATTACTCATAGATAGAACTTTGTTCTGAATCCATTAACCTGCCATTCAATTGGCTTAATCTTCACCCTTCGTTCATTTTAACGTTTTTAACGTTCTTCGTTCGTTCGTCCGTAATTCGGTCATCCGAACTCGGAACTCGTTCATTCTTGAGTCCACTACTCACGTTTTCAACATTTTCTTGCATTCTTATGAAACCCTACACATTTGGGTTCATTTACTAAATTTCAAATTGTCTAACTTCTTTTACAAAATTTTCGCCATAACTTCGTTATAGCTCAATTCTAATCCGTTCTTCAAGAAAGTTTCCAACGTTCCTAACCAAGCAATAAGCATCTAACTTATACACGATGGTTTTAAACTTGTCCATCAACAACAATTACACTACGATGGTTTTAAATTTGTCCATCAACAACGTTCTTCTCGTTCTTCGTTCGTTCTTCATTTTTAATCGATATTTTGGATTACGATTTCATTTTTACTTAGAATTTGATGTTATAGAACACCATTCCTTACTTATTTAACCTACTCATTCATAAGATTCATTCGGATCGCTCAAAATCCTTACGAATTTTATACTTCCTTAAGAAATTTATAAACTAAATTTCTAATTCTTATTTATTCGTTTTCTCATGAATTCAACCATATGAATTCATTCTTAAAATTATCTACTTCTTATCTTCATTAAGCTATATTTTTGAACATAAAAACTTAAAGAAAATTTTGAAGAAACTAGGATTCGGATTACCGTTCATCCTTAAATTCCTTCCGTCGGACAAAGTTTGCTCACGAGCCAACTTTTCCTCTTCCTTCTCCCTTTCATCTTCCATCCAAACTCTCTCTCTTTCTCTCTCAAGTGTAGGATTTTCAATAATCCAAACAAATGAGCTTAAGCTTCCTATTTATAGATTTTCAAGGCTAGGGGCATTTTGGTCTTTTCACACCCTAACCTCCTAACTATTCTTTACTTAAGGACTAAGTTAACTTAGCCCACAAGTTTGCTTAGCCCTTAAGTTTCGTAGTTCTGTTTTTCAGGTTTCGTTCGACAGTTTTAAAAACTGCGATTCTCGGAATCCAAATATTTTTGGATATTTCGTCTTTCCTTTACCGATTGAATATTACGTATTCTTCGAATTTTCGAAAAACTGAAAAACACTTTTCTACGATATGCGTTTTCCTTCACATTTTTCCCTAACGTAGCTAAACGAGTGAAAAGTACACAGCAGTACTTTTCGTCATTTTTATTTTATCCGATTTCTGCACGTTTTTCGAAAAAACTTTTATCGGCTTACTTAACTTTTTACGATATATTATCACCAAATCTTTCGACGAAATGTCATTTCGACATACCGAACTCTCGGAAAGGCTTAAGTTATTCAAACCCTAACCTTTAGGTTTCGTCGGGTGAATAGTGCCTATTTCGTCTTTTTTCCCAAAAATATTTTGTCTCCGAAAAAATTTATTTTCGTCTTGAAAATTCCTACTCGTTCAGTCTAGCTCGTAGCCAGAATCCTCCCGATTAGTAATCATTCTAGGTTATAGAACGATTAATAAACACATAGCACATAATAGTATTAATAAAAATTCATTTTATTAATAACTAATTCTTTAAATCTTAATTTCTGGACAATCCGGATTTCCGGGTTGTCACATCCTTTCCCCCTTATAAAAATTCCGTCCTCGGAATTTCTTTAAACCATACCCATACCCGGGTCATCACATTCACCCCTTCTTCATAGAATTTCGTCCTCGAAATTTTAACTTACTCTTCTTTTCAACTTCTCTTCAAAGAAGTTCTTATCTTTCTTTCATTCCCTACCCTTCATAACTTATCAAGAATCATGAAGTGAAAGGAATAATAAGGAATATAAAGATTCCTTTAAAACATTTCATTCTTTTGCTGAGGGGTCAAATCGACCATGAACTCTTACTAGGTTAAACAGCCTTTCGCCGTAAACCTTTCTTACACGGTAAGTTTATAATCACAAAGAAGGTAAACTACATCTTCTATACGTAGGTGATCATCCTATCGTATAACCCCATTTCAGGGTATGTTCACCTCAGACTTACTCATGAGATTCCACACCAAAACAATTTGGTTTGGCATAACTTTTCAAAGAAAGCTCGATTTTCTTTTAATCATAACATACCATTCGTCTTAGCCAAATCAAGTAGCTTAGACCATACCAATAAATTGGACATCAACTTTAAACATTCGTCTCGTTAACTAAATTGACATCGACTACTTCTTTAAATTCTTTTATAATACATCAAAACGTTTCATGACGTCATGATACCGCACCCTTCATAGTACGTTGAGGACTTCATCAGTTTATGACTTCATCATTATGCATCATACCATAGCAGGTTGTTGATCCTCTGATCAAATTCCACACCAAGTTTAATTGCATTAATAACTCCATCCTTTTACCATCCTTGCATCAAATGCACTGATGATATAAAATTCATTTTGATATTTCAAATCAATTTCTGTCTAGCCGAATCAACTAGCATAGACATATTAAGAATAGTTCTTTTAAAATCCATTGGTTTCAAAAATTGAACCAATTCATTCATTTTCAAAACGCGCAAATCAGCATAATTTCAAAAAACTTCGAAATCTAGCATAGCTAAATGACTTGGAATATCCTATTCTCCGTATTCCTTCATTGTCTTACTTGCGACAATACATAATCTTCTCTAGCACCTTCAATGCTAAGTCTACTGAAAATAACTTATTTTCAGTTTACACATTCCTATACCTTAGTATAGTTCATCCACTTACCACAATTTATGTGTTTAGGAACTTTCCACAACCATATGTGTTTAAGAACTTATCTTCGCAATATGTAATCCAAGAACAAATCAAGGACTATCCATATGCTTAGGGCTCAGAAACATAGCATATAACTATGAGTCACAAACTTTTCATAAGTATGAGTTTCAAGAACCCGCACCTATCTTATCATTCTCTACCTATCAAGTATATACATAAGAAAAGATTCACATTCTCGTCACATACATCTTGATAGCGCGACCAATTTCAATGATTATCACTATAAGAAACTGAGTGGTTGTTACACCAAGCACAAACCTCTGTCCATACAAAGATTCATACAACTCAGCCATCACATGAGTCCTCAATTGAAATCTTACAACTTCTAACTTTCTCTTTACTTAATACAAATTTTCTTTAACTTGTATACTATCCTTTACCACTCAATTTGAGTTCTTCTTCCCGTACTACTTCGTAGTACCATTCATTCATAGCATTAGCTATAAATCATCCATCGTTTAACAGATCATCTGTTACTAGGATTTACTATGATCACGTGGTGATCTTCTTATCCTTCTCTTTACGATTATAGTCTTAGGTACTCATACCTAAGATTTATAACCTATCAGCTCTGATACCAACTTGTAACGCCCCGAAATCCGGTCTATCTTCACACCCGGATTCCGTGCGTCCCTAGTACATCATTCATCCATCATACATCATTATATACTGAAATATAACAACATACACTCTCAAATCCCAGGTTCTAAAAACCTTATAGCTTTTCTCATTACAAATAATGATAATTACATTATTCTTTACATCTTGCACGAGTGACTTTTATCCGCCACCAAGGATACATAATCGTTCATTAAACTATTCTATAGTTTAATTCTCATCTTTCTTCATTACAAGTCTTCACTTGATCTTCTCGCTCATTCACATTCTGAATGGCACTTCATCTGGATACCGACAGCTTGATCTATACGGGATCCTTATGTTCTTCTAACATCGTTCGCTGAAAATGTTTTTCATTTAAAGCAAGTATGAGCATTCAATTGCTCAACAAGTCTTAGCAGTTGAATAAACAACTTCAAGAGTTTAACATTCCTTTGGAACTTCGATAACCGAACAAAGATTATGAAACAGCTTGAACAATAGGAATAATCTCGATTCCTATCATTTTAAAACATCAGTTACGTCCACTTTGAAATACTTTCATTCTCTACTCTCTTTCATACACATTCTGTCTGGCTAGAATCAATAGCACAGACTTAACAATAACGGTTCATGTATAAACAGAACATTCTTTTATTGAACAGTTCAATCACAGAACAGTTCATATCATAGAAACACCAAAGTGTTCACATTGTGGCATAAGGCCTCATACGTTCTACCACCTTGTACAAATATAACACATTCGCACATAGACAGAACTTCTCAAGTTCAACATCTGAGAAGTTTAAGAAACTAGCATTCATTTAAAATATGAATGAAGTTAGGAAACTTGCCTTACGCACAGCTACAGCTTACTGCTGAACTGCTCATTCCATTCCCTATAACACATAAGGAAATAACACGTACACCAATTAGTCATATACTTGACTTACACAATGGTTTACTTAACTTTACTTCTTAAGGTTTGCGTTCTTGCAATCTAAGTTTACGCGACCAACTTTCATTACCATTCTACAGCTTCATGACATACGGAGATGTCTTACTCAAAACGTTCATCATCTTTGATGATTAACATAATTATCTTCTTCTTATAACTTCTCTAGGACTCAGCACACATCGCTTCTCTGCTGGTAGTCCATATGGTACTCTGAGTGGTTTCCCACAAACAACCAACAGACAAGTTCCCGTCTCATCTACACTGCCATCACAGCGAGTTAGATCGGTTGCCAGTTTCATATATACCTTCGCTCTTTTAATCTCTCATTCAACCTTTACTCAAGGTTTTAATCACTTTCGATCGTTATCCATCCCATGAACCCCATGTTCATTATTCTTTCTTAATGTCGAAGCCATACTGATCGTTGTATGCTAAGACCGATCGTTCATTGCAACAACGTTGCATTCACAGCGTCTATACGCTTTACATTCATATCTCATTACCATGTCATAACATCGAAATGTTATACATTATTATCTTCCATCAACGTCTAAGGAATCACCATCATAGCAATCCCTCACGTTCGATTCACTGCGACTACGGTCCTCGACTATCGATCCCGTAACCCGTAATTACATTCTTTTAATCTCGTTCAATCTTTTCATTCGACCTTCATCAAAGGTTTAAAAAACTCACTTAAGTGTTACATTAGTAAAACTACATGTTCGTATCTCTTTCTTGCACATCCCTAGTAATTGAGCATTTAAAATCTCATTACTGGCTTTTTCCTTGTACCGGCGCTTGCGGCGCCGGTCCCCTTTACAATTCTCGAGCTGCGGCGCCACTCTGCAGTGTCAAACTGCCGAGGCTGGCGCTGCGGCGCCACTCTCTACACTAAGACTCGCGCTGCGGCGCGAGTTAGTAGTGTCTGGCTCTCCGGCCTGGCACTGCAGCGCCACCATTCAAGGCATTCCTGGCGCCGCGGCGCCAAGACCTTCTTCTCGATTTTTTTTTTCTAAGTCTTTGGTCGTTCTAAGATGCGTACTTCGAAATCTCATAACTTCTTCGTTATAACTCGAAATGGAGTCGTTCCAAAGCCATTTTCTTACTTATCTTACGTACTTTGATTACTCATAGATAGAACTTTGTTCTGAATCCATTAACCTGCCATTCAATTGGCTTAATCTTCACCCTTCGTTTATTTTAACGTTTTTAACGTTCTTCGTTCGTTCGTCTGTAATTCGGTCATCCAAAATCAGAACTCGTTCGTTCTTAAGTCCACGACTCACGTTTTCAACATTTTCTTACATTCTTATGAAACCCTACACATTTGGGTTCATTTACTAACTTTCAAATTGTCTAACTTCTTTTACAAAATTTTCGCTATAACTTCGTTATAGCTCAATTCTAATCCGTTCTTCAACAAAGTTTCCAATGTTCCTAACCAAGCAATAAGCATCTAACTTATACACGATGGTTTTAAACTTGTCCATCAACAACAATTATACTACGATGGTTTTAATTTTGTCCATCAACAACGTTCTTCGCGTTCTTCGCGTTCTTCGTTCGTTCTTCATTTTTAATCGATATTTTGGATTACGATTTCATTTTTTCTTGGAATTTGATGTTATAGAACACCATTCCTTACTTATTTAACCTACTCATTCATAAGATTCATTCGGATCGCTCAAAATCCTTACGAATTTTATACTTCCTTAAGAAATTTATAAACTAAATTTCTAATTCTTATTTCTTCATTTTCTCATGAATTCAACCATATGAATTCATTCTTAAAATTATCTACTTTTTATCTTCATTAAGCTATGTTTTTGAACATAAAAACTTAAAGAAAATTTTGAAGAAACTAGGATTCGGATTACGGTTCATCCTTAAATTCCTTCCGTCGGACAAAGTTTGCCCACGAGCCAACTTTTCCTCTTCCTTCTCCCTTTCATCTTCCATCCAAACTCTCTCTCTTTCTCTCTCAAGTGTAGGATTTTCAATAATCCAAACAAATGAGCTTAAGCTTCCTATTTATAGATTTTCAAGGCTAGGGGCATTTTGGTCTTTTCACACCCTAACCTCCTAACTATTCATTACTTAAGGACTAAGTTAACTTAGCCCTCAAGTTTGCTTAGCCCTTAAGTTTCGTGGTTCCGTCTTTCAGGTTTTGTTCGACAGTTTTAAAAACTGCGATTCTCGGAATCCAAATATTTTTGGATATTTCGTCTTTCCTTTACCAATTGAATATTACGTATTCTTCGAATTTTCGAAAAACTGAAAAACACTTTTCTACGATATGCGTTTTCCTTCACGTTTTCCCTAACGTAGCTAAATAAGTGAAAAGTACACAGCTAGTACTTTTCGTCATTTTTATTTTATCCGATTTCTGCACGTTTTTCGAAAAAACTTTTATCGGCTTACTTAACTTTTCACGATATATTATCGCCAAATCTTTCGACGGAATGTCATTTCGACATATCGAACTCTCGGAAAGGCTTAAGTTATTCAAACCCTAACCCTTAGGTTTCGTCGGGTGAATAGTGCCTATTTCGTCTTTTTTTTTCCGAAAATATTTTGTCTCCGAAAAAATTTATTTTCGTCTTGAAAATTCCTACTCGTTCAGTCTAGCTCGTAGCCAGAATCCTCCCGATTAATAATCATTCTAGGTTATAGAACGATTAATAAACACATATCACATAATAGTATTAATAAAAATTCATTTTATTAATAACTAATTCTTTAAATCTTAATTTCTAGACAATCCGGATTTCCGGGTTGTCACAACAGCTATATCAGATCATACATTGCATCCAAGTGGATATAAAAGAATTAGAGAGAGAAAGTTCTTATATTTTGCTTATTTGATATCAAGCTCTCACTAACTCTCTCTCTCACCCAAATCTCCAAATTTCCTTAGTATATCAGTCACAATATAGTCTTCTAAAAATTCTTGATCAGATTGTTTAGGCAAGGATCAAAGATTTGGCTAGAAGGTATAAATCCTAAAACCTAATTTGATCTTGTATGCTTAGTAAATATTTTGTGGTTAAGTGTTTAATCTTGTGTTATAGGATGTTTTTAGATGATCTATGATGATCCATCATAGATACATAACATCAAAGACCTTAAAAGTTGAAGTTTTTCAAAACTGTCCAAGAACTAAAAATTTTGTCTGCAACCATATGTCAGTGGCTGTAGATCGTTGTCTGTTAATGTTTTGTGTTGTTTTAAGCTTTGGATTTGTAGTATGCAACTGGAACAGGAATTATAGCTATTGGATGTCCAGGTTGAAAGTTATAAACGGTCAAACCCGTTGACCGGGCATGATCGAAGCTTTCTGGGTAACCCAGAAAGTGTAGATTAGCGTTTGACAAGATTTTTGAAGCCTGAGATCTGTCAGGTTTTATGTTGTTTGGTGATGTTGTTATATCTAGATTATAGCCTGTTGTCTGGACTATATATGCATGCTTTTAGATCATTAAAACCTTCAGTAGATCAAGTGTAGTGAGTGGTCAAACTTGACCAGTTGATCACAAAGTGCAGTTTCTGGAATTTCCAGAAACCGTTAGAACAAAGCTTCTAACAGAGTTTGACCGAAGGATAATTTGTGATTCTTGTTGTTAGACCGATCTGTTGTTTTAATCATGTTCCTTGACATACCTACTATAGATTTGAACGTTAAGATGACTTGAATCAAGACCAGAAAATAGAAATAATCGAGCCCAAAAATGAACCCTCGAAGCTGTTGGGTTTCTGGGTTGCCCAGAAAACCCAGAATTTGTTCTGACATCTACTTTGGGGCTTCAAATCTTGCATCTGAGATGTGATATGACCAAGTTGATGATTGATAGTTGTAGTACTACCTGTGTACTACAAGATTGAACCCTAAGGTAGCTCAGAAACAAATTTAACAGAGAATTACAAGCGGTTAAACTTGGCATGTTGGTAACTGAGCTGTCAGTGTTCTTGAGGCTCAAGAACACCAACAACGATGCAAAGTGTCGCTATAGCTTATAGTGACGGTTTATAAATATTTTTAATTTATTATTTTCTTGAAATTAATTAAAAATAGAAATAAATTTCTAAAAATTACAAAAATGGTTTTAAAATTATTTTAAATTATGAAAAATAATTTTTGATAATTTGGGATATTTTTCATTAATAATTATAATTATTTGAATAATATTTATATTTAATTTATTTAATTAGTGTATTAAATAAATTACAGAAAAATGATTTAATATTATGAAAAATCAGTTTTAAATAAGAATAAAGTATTTAAAAATATTTTGAGTTATAAAATGTAACTTTTAATATTTTTAGAGAATTTTCATTAATAATTTAATATTAATGATATTAGATTTATTTAATTATTATATTAAATAAATGAATTAAAAATGATTTTATTGATTTAAAAATCATTTAAAAATGAGAAAAATAATTTAAAAATATTTTAAGTTATAATTAATAACTTTTAATATTTTGATGATACTTTTATTAATATTTAAATATTAATGATGAGGGTTTAAAAATGGTTTTAATTAATTTAAAAATCATTTAAGTAGAATATTGATGATTTAAAAATTACAATTTTTATATTATTAAATAATAATGATGAGAAGATTATTTGATAATTAAATCATTTAAAAATGATTCTAGTGTTTGAAAAATTATTATAAATTATAATAATTGTTTATAAATTATTAAAAGCTTCTGAAAAATATTATAAATGATATTTGACTTATCTAAAATAATATTGAAGCTTTGAGACCGAGTTTAAGTGACAATAAATGTGTTAATTGACGGATAGGGTGACCAGAACACCGAGAATAGACTGAAGTCCAACCAGACCGAACTAGTTGAACTTGATAAGTGTTTATATAGGTTATAAATACTGATGTGACTATATGATATTGTGCCTAGAAGAAAGATTGACTGTAAATTATAGTGTTATGTGTTAAAAATTATTGTGCTAATTGTGAGACCAATATTATTAGTTATAGATCTTTCAAACGCAGATAAGTTTATTGTGTAGTAGTAATCAATGAAGAAGGCAAGTTTCCTTAACTCAACCTTGAGTTATAATTTTTAAATATTATGGTGGTTAATTGTTGTTGATTAGACTACGTCTGAGAATTATTGTTGATTATTCGCAGTTAGTGCATGTTTATTAATTCAAATTGAATCAATGATTCTGAAAATATATATTCGTAGAATAATTGTTATTGTATATTAAAATCCGTGGAAGCTATTATTGAAAGTACAGATAATTCCTGTCTATTGTCGAATTGTGTTGAGAAATATCTTAGTTAATTATTCTGGCCAGACGGACATTTATTAGAACTTGATAGGTTCGAAGAAGAGAATTCAATTATTATTGACAGATCGATGCCAATTATTTTGGCAAGATCGAAAAAGTTACTAAATGTTAAAATCATAGTATTTCATTGTTAAATCAAATTTTGATTCTGAGACTGAGAAGAACAACCTTTTATACAAAGGGAATATTTTATTGGTCGTATATTCGGCCTTTGTGCACGTGTAAGTATTATGCATAATATAGGGTACAAGGAGTTGGCCGACTCTAAGTACTTATAGAGGGGTATAACTTAATCTTTATGGTTATCTGATACACCTAGGTATATCAAAGTAAATCTTTGATAGTTACTCGAGAAGAGAAGTTCATGATCCAATGAATCACTCAGCATAAATTTGGAAACCATTCCACTTTGTTATTACGTAGAACTGATTCTTGATTATTCATTAGAATATCGTAGAAACTTTGAAAGCGTTGTACTCTTTCATTATCAAATTATTGAGTTGCATAGATTGCGAGAAAACGTGTTATTAATTAACGAATTGTTCAGCTATTTCCAAGTTTCCCTAACTTTGGTGTTATTCTATCAAATTAGATAGTCTGTTCTTATTGATTCTTATACATTTATTGTATATCTTAACTTGCGGGGAAAACTTGTTACTCACCCTTGCTAAATAAAACTTTTAAGCTAGGGGCGAAATGGCAGGATGTGCTACGAAGGACAAAGGAAAAGGCATAGTTATAAATTAGTTATGAATAATATAATTATTATGTTATGTTTGTAAACCCTTTTTATATATCTAAAGGGTATGTTTTTAATGTTAAGGTTAGAGAACTTGGGACTAATGTATTAACTTTATAAGTTAATGTGGTGTAATATTCTATTCATCAATGAATGGGTAGTTAGATGCTTATTATATCGTGGATCGTGAGCACCAAACTCAAGGGTTAGGTAACCCGGATTTGGGGGTCTCACAATAAGTCCAAAAGATGTTTGCGAACTATAAAGAAATGATTAGAAACTATATTGTTTGACTTTATGGTGTATTATAAACTAATATTGTGATATAAGTATGTAAGGTATATGTAAAGAGTGAACTACTAAGTTAGACGTTTATGGGTGAGTTTAAACTTGTATATCATGTATGAGCAGATGTAACTAATGAATATCCTATACGCATAACTGTATTATGTTAGGATTCAAAAAATTGTTGATAAGCTATACTTTGGTAGACTACGTGTAACGCCCGAGAGAATTGGATTTATATGAGAATTAATTTTTTATTTGATTATGTAAATTAAATGAATTTAATTGATTAATTATGTGAGTAAGCTATGTGAAGGTCTTTCTATGACCTAGAATGTGCGAATGTGGTTAGGATTCTGGCTATGTGCTAGAATTAATTATTTTCAATTTCCAAGACGACAATAAAAGTTTTTTAAGAAATTTCTATAAAAACACTATTCATCCATTTCTGCTCGGGAATTAAGTTTGAAATTCTGAGAAATGCGTAATGATAGAATATGAGGATGAGATGAAATATCTAATAATATTTCAGTTATGGAAAATGAAGTTTTCGCTTACGGACTTAAAACCTAAGGGTTGGAGAAAATGATTTTCGAGAAGAAAATGATATACGTATAATGATTAAGATGATTATACGTGCGATATACGAGTGTGATACTATTTAGTATACGACTATAGTATGAAGATTTAATAAAATGTACAATACAAATATCGTACGAGTATTATACGAAGAGAATACGTGAATTATATGTGTAGAATACGATTGGTTTGAATGGACTTAGAGTTTAAGGACTTTGTATAATCTAATTGTATTTGGATTATATCAAGCCCAATGAATTGTATAATCAAGCCAAAGTTAAGGCCCAATATTAAGTTTAATTAAGCCCGATCTAAGAAACAGAACTGTGGATCAAACCGATGAGTCACCGAATGGGTAAAACCCATGGGGCAACCCATGGGGATGACCCATAGAGCATGTGGGCCGACCACTTGGCCACCAAGTAAAGTGGTTACTTGATGGATAAGTTGTTGTGGAGGTGGGAATAGTATGAATGTCACACAATGACCATTACGCCCTCCATTTGGGTTGCCTATAAAAGAAAGCTTAAGTTGGTCATTTGTGGTTTTATAAGAATTGTCCAACTTATATTAAGAGAGAGAAAGAGCTAGAAACAAGTAATCATCATACTTTGAAGCAAACCATAACAAGTTTTACCAAGAACGTGAAGAACAAAGAGGTAAAATTTCATAAACCTTAACTTTTCTAATTTTTGAATCCTTAATCGTAAAGAATCATAGATTGGTGGAGCATGCCTCTTAAGGAGGAATAAGGATGGCTTTTAATGATTAAAACATTGGTAAGTCATGGTTAAGTAGAAATCTTAAGGGTTTATATAAATTTAAACCGTAGAAACCATTGATTATTAACTTGGTTATTGAATGGACAAATTAAAAACCATCTTTGATAGGATATGTGCATCTTACTTGGTTAGGATGTAGATAAGGAATCAATGGAGTTTTTCCATTTGATTTGGCATATAGAATACGAGTAACAAAGTTATGACGATTTTTATGGAATTTGACGTTAAACGTCGAAAACGTAAAAATTCTGGAATAGTAGTCAAAAGTTTCCGTATGACTTGGAAACATTAGATTTCAATGTCAACACGTGAGTTAAGGTATTCAAGAGCTATGGACTCAACAATCGCCAAATTCCAACTTAAAACGAAGAAAACGAGTATTGAACGCTCAAGAACGATAAACGAACGCTCGATAATGAACTTAAAAGTGAATTCCGAGTTAACGGATTCAGAAATGTAAAATTATTATATGAAAGATAATCATATAATTCACAAATGTGGTATTGATATTATTCTTTGTTAGACTTGTTGAGCTAGTTATGCTCACTTCTTGCGTGAATTATATGATTGCAGCTAAAGCCGAACGTACTTAGAATTCTAAGAGAGATAAAGGTAAGGCTAAGATGGACAGTTAAATGTCTTGTAATAGATTAGTATGGTTGTATGTATTATACTTATGAACAAAAAATGATGTAATCGGTTAATGAACCTCGGAAAGGATTTTTAGTATGATTTTAATAAGAAGATAGTTAATACATTCATTGTGTTGTGGTTTCAATGGAATGATTGTATGATTATGAGTATCGTGTAGCACCATATGTCGGGTTGGAAGATACCCGAATTTGGGGGTGTCACTAGGTTGGTATCAGAGCGTTAGGTTATAAAACTTAAGGGGGGAGAACCTTAAGCTAATAACCTCGTAAGGAAGGTAAAGTCCGGAGAAAGTAAATTAGGGTCTAATGATTTAATAAGGTATTGAGAAAACTCAGCACCGAAAGATTTAAAAGACAAAAATTAATCCTAAATAAATTAAATGTGATTTGTGATTATACTATTGTGTGTTATGTTCTAATCAACATGTTATATGTTATTGTAGATGTCGAATGATAGCTTGATGTATAGAGACATACACGTGGTGAGCGAAGAGTCTGTGAACAGAATGGAGCTAGTATCTATGCCGGTGGCGGAGGTGCCGTTAGTAATTCTGGAAGATTCAGATCCAGAGGAGTATATTTCCGAGGAGGATTACTTTGAGGAAACTATGGGTATAACATCATACCTTGATATGATGATAGATATGGAGGAAGATATGGAGGTAACATCGATTAATACGGTGGTACCTACTCAAGAGTCAACACCTCTAGATGCAATGAGATCATTGTATCTGGCAGTGCTTGATAGGAATGTGCAACTGGGCACAGTGGTGCAGACACAGAATGAAGAGATTACCGTTCTATACGAGGCAAAGGAGTCTGCAGAGGCAGATTTTGAGTCAGAGTACGATGAGAAGGTGCTAATGACAGATAAGGCTGAGGGATTATAAGGAAGAGGCTGTAGAGCTTCGAAAGAAACTGGTTTCAAAAGACCAAAAGATAGCACGGATGTCTTACATCCATAACTGTGCTCATGAGCATTTTAAGCTGAAAATTGCTTGTTATTCTATTGAGTCAGGGCAGACTCGACATACGATTATTCGATATATTGTTTCGATTTTAGCAAATCAGAAACTTGAGAATGCCGTAAGGCAGTGTTAGTAGATCATTAGATCTTTTTGGTATATGCATAGTGACATAAAACCCTCTTTTGTATAATTAAAGGGTAGTCTTTTTGTAAATCCCAATTTTTGTAGAAGTCAATCTTGGGATAGTAATGTAATAGCTTATGGCTATGGAAGCAAAGTGTAAATAGTTTTGAACTATGGAAAGCGTATTAATATAATGAAGTGTTTATTAAATGTGCTCGCTGTGGTGTGAATTATTATTGTGGAATGATAACTAAGTAAGTATATAGATAATAATGAAACTTTATTTATTTAATCAGCATAATACCGCCAAGAAGAAGACAACATACTCAAGAGGCTGAGTTACATAATGATAATCAGGGGGGGTCCAAATAACCCTATGCAAGAGTTTGTTAATTTATTAATGGCAGCATTTAACCAAGCTAGGGGTAGAGCTCCCGTAGCACCTAGAGTAGCTAGAACAACTACCTTTAAAGAATTTAAAGTGTTGGTCCGCTGGAGTTCAAAGGAACGACGGATCCATTAGAGGCCCAAACAAGGGTAAAAGAGATAGAGAATGCATTTTTTATCACAAACGTTGGTGAGGCGCAAAAGACTTCTTTTGTGACCTACATGATGAAATGGGAAGCCAACTATTGGTGGGAGGCTCACCAGGGTGGGGCTAGAACGGAGGCGGTTACATGGGAATAGTTCAAGAAGGTATTTTTCGAGAACAACTTCCCAACTAGCATGCAAGGGCGAACGAAGATTATGTTCTTGGAACTTAAACAAGGGGACATGACTGTTCCCTAGTACGCAACCAAATTCAATGAATTGACAAGGTTTGCTCCACATCAAGTGGACACGGAAGAGCGGAAGGCTCGTAGATTTGAGTAGGGCCTGAAACCCTGGCTCTACAGTATGATTTTTGTGTTCCAGAGTGCTTCCTATGGGACCATTCTGAAAAAGGCGATTATAGCCGAAGGTGGTAGGAGGCGTTGACTCAGTACCACAAGGAAAGAAAGAATAAGAATAAGGGAGAGGGAGGAAACAACGCAGAGGTTGCCAGTGGTAGTGGCAGTATGCCAAAGAGAAAAAAGTTTTAACCCCGAGAATACTGGGGTGAAACAAGGGGATCCTAATAGTAGGATGGAGGCATGGAAGACATGTGGAAAGACTCATTTAGGAGTCTGTTTAAAGGGAAAATTAGTTTGTTATAACTGTGAGCAGGAGGGACATTTATCACCCAACTGCCCTAACCCTAAGAAAATTTATGGTTGTTTTGTTTATGGATCGTTGGACCACATGGCATGAAATTTCTCGAAGAAAGGGTTAGAGGGTACTAAGGGTTCTGGTAGTGGCAAGTTAGCTATTATTGGACCAACACCATCGGAGGGTAGACCCTTAGCTAATACTTTTAATATGACTGTACAAGATGCGATTGCATCATCGGATGTAGTAGCAGGTATCATTCGAGTCAATAAAATAAATGCTTATGTGTTATTTGACTCGGGTGCTACTTATTCTTTTATATCATGTGGATTTGCTAAATAATTAGGTTTAATCCCTGAAAAGTTAGCAATAACTTTAGACGTTAAGGTAGCAAACGAAGAGATAATCCCCATTGAACATATTCATAGGGATTATTGAGTATATATTAGAGGTAATAAGTTATCGGTAGATTTGGTACCGATAAGGTTAAAAGAATTCAATATAATTCTTGGTATGGATTGGTTGATTAATCATAAGGCTATAATAGATTGCCATAGGAAAAGTGTTAACCTCTGGCTTTCTAAGAAAACCAAGGTAGTGTCCTTCGGTAGTAAATCACCGATATGCTCTTGTTGTATAACGATGACACAAGCTAGGAAGATAGTTGAGAAAAAGGTGTGTGGGTTATCTGTGCCATGTTGTGGATACCCAAAGAGTGGGAGCATCCTTGGACCAGATACCTATAGTTCAAGAGTTCGCAGATGTATTTTTAGAGGAATTACCGAGTATTCTGCCGGATAGGGAGGTCGAATTTGTGATTGATTTGTTACTGGGTACGACACCAGTTTTAAGGGCACCATATAGGATGGCGCCAGTTGAGATGAAGGAGTTAATGGTTCAATTATAAGAACTATTAGATAGGAAGTACATTCAACCGAGTGTATCTCCTTGGGAAGCACCAATATTATTTGTAAAGAAGAAGGATGGGTTGTTACGACTTTGTATCGACTATCGAGAGTTGAACAAGTTAACGATTAAGAATAAATACTCATTCCCCAGGATCGCTAATTTATTTGATCAGTTGAAAGGGTCAAAGTATTTTCTAAGATAGATTTGTGTACGGGGTATCATCAGTTAAAAGTGAGGAAGGAGGATGTACCTAAGACGGCGTTCAGGACTCGTTATGGTCATTACGAGTTTCTGGTGATGTCGTTTGGGTTGACTAATGCGCCAGCCGCATTTATGGATATGATGAACAAAGTGTTCAAACAGTACTTAGACAAGTTCGTTGTAGTGTTCATTGATGATATTCTAGTCTATTCTAAGATGCCAGAAGATCATACTGAACATTTAAGGATAGTGTTGGAAACAGTACGGAAGGAGAAGTTGTATGCGAAATTCACAAAGTGTGAATTTTGGCTTGATCGAGTGCAGTTTCTAGGACATGTTATTGATAAAGATGACATTTCCATGGATCCAACAAAGGTAGAAGTAGTTAATGAGTGGGAATAACTAAAAACGCCAACTGAGGTTCGGAGTTTTCTGGGGTTAGCGGGATACTATAGAAGGTTCATCCAAGACTTTTCTAAAATAGCTACTCCGCTGACAAATTTGACTAAGAAGTTGGTGAAGTATGTTTGGACAGATAAATGTGAGAATAGTTTTCAGGAACTAAAGAAGAGGTTAAGTGAGGCACCTGTATTGTCTTTGCCAAATGATACAAGGAATTTTTTAGTGTATAGCGATGCTTCGCATAAAGGACTAGATTGCGTGCTCATGCAGCATGGAAATGTCATTGCGTATACGTCACGTCAATTAAAGGATTATGAGAAGGCCTATCCTTCTCATGACCTAGAATTGGCAGCTGTAGTTTTTGAGTTAAAAATATGGAGGCATTATTTATACGGTGAGAAGTGTGAGATATACACGGACCATAAAAGTCTAAAATATATCTTCACACAAAAAGGAGTTGAATATGAGGCAGAGAAGGTAGTTAGAACTAATAAAAGATTATGATTGTGATATTTCATATCATCCGAGGAAAGCAAATGTAGTAGCCGATGCGCTAAGTAGGAAGGGTAGAGAGAAACTGTCAATGTTAACGACTCAGAATAAGTTAGTAACAGAGATAGCGAGAATGGAGTTAGAAGTTAAATCACCAGATGAAGCTAAGGAAATGTTATTTTCAATGGAAACTCAACCGACCATAGTGGAACGTGTTAAAGAAGTGCAATTGAGCAACGAGGAATGTGAACATATGAAAAAGAGAATGGAAGATGAAGAAAAGACTAAATATAATCTCGATAAGGAGGGATTACTTCGTTTTGAAGGAAGAATTTGGGTTCCAAATAATTCTGAATTAAAAGAGTAGATAATGAGTGAGGCCCATAGTAGATAATGGCAGTACAAATATGTATCAAGACCTTCATCAGAACTTTTGGTGGCCAAACATGAAAAGGGAAATAGTTGAATATGTTAGTAGGTGCTTAACTTTTTAGAAGGTTAAGGCTGAACACCAACGACCTAGTGGGTTGTTACAATCATTAGAAATTCCTAGAGTGGAAATGGGAGCACATCATAATGGACTTTATGGTGGGACTTCCAACAACAAGGAAAGGGTACGATGCTATTTGAGTGATAGTGGATCGATTGATGAAATCGAATCACTTTCTACCAATAGGAGTTAGGTATAACCTAGAGAAATTAGCTAAATTGTATGTCAAAGAAATTATTTCAAGACATGGTGTACCTGTTTCAATTGTGTCAGATCATGATCCACGATTCACATCGAACTTTTGTAGGAGTTTGCAAGAGCAAATGGGAACGTAGTTGAGATTGAGTACGGCGCATCATCCTTAAATGGATGGACAAAGTGAGCAAACGATTCAAACGCTTGAAGATATGTTAAGATCTTGTATTATGGATTTTAAAGGGAGTTGGAATTAACGTTTACCATTGGTATAATTTGCGTACAACAATATTTTTCATGATAGTATAGGCATGCCGCCTTATGAAGTGTTGTATGGAAGGAAGTGTAGAACTCCACTATGTTAGAATGAAGTAGGTGAATGTCGAATGTTGGGACCTGAGTTGGTGCAACAGACGACGGACATGGAAAAGCTAATACGGGCTTGATTGGTAGCGGCTCAAGATAGGCAGAAGAAGTATGCTGATCCTCACAGAGAAAAAGAGAGAATTTGAAGTAGGGTCTTATGTTTTTTTTAAAGTATCGCATTGGAAATGGAAGATACATTTTAGGAAAAAAGGGAAGTTAAGTCCAAGGTTTATAGGAACTTTTGAAATTTTAAGAAGGGTAGGAGAGGTAGCTTATGGAGTAGCCTTACCTCTAGAAATGGAACGTATACACAATGTGTTTCACGTATCTATGTTGCGTCCCTATAAGCCGGACTATAAACAAGTAATAGAGTATGAATCTATTCAGGTAGAAAAAGATTTATAGTATGAAGAACTTCCAGTTCAACTTTATGATAGGAATGAACAAGTTTTGAGAAATAAGATAATACCTTCGGTGAAGGTAATTTGGAGAAACCACAATGCTGAAGAAGCAACGTGGGAACTCGAAAGTAAAATGAAGGAAATTTTTTATCATTTTTTATGTAATTATAGCGAGATTTTGGGGACATAATCCTTATAAGGGGGGAGAATGTCATGCCCGAGAAAATTGGATTTATATGAGAATTAAATTTTTATTTGATTATGTGAATTAAATGAATTTAATTAATTAATTATGTGAGTAAGATATGTGAAGATCTTTTTATGACCTAGAATGTGCGGATGAGGTTAGGAATTCTGGCTATGTGCTAGAATTAATTGTTTTGAATTTCCAAGACGAAAATAAAAGTTTTCTGAAAAATTTCTATAAAAACACTATTCATCCATTTCTGCTCGGGAATTAAGATTCAAAATCTGAGAAACACGTAATGATAGAATATGAGGATGAGATGAAATATCTAATAATATTTCAGTTATGACAAACAAATTTTTCGCCTGCAGACTTAAAACCTAAGGGCTGGGGAAAATGATTTTTGAGAAGAAAATGATATACGTATAATGATTAAGATGATTATGCGTGTGATATACGAGTGTGATACTTTTTAGTATACGAGTATAGTATGAAGATTTAATACAATGTACAGTACGAATATCGTACGAGTATTATATGAAAAGAATACGTGAATTATACGTGTAGAATACGATTGGTTTGAATGGACTTAGAGTTTAAGGACTTTGTATAATCTAATTGTACTTGGATTATATCAAGCCCAATGAGTTGTATAATCAAGCCTAAATTAAGGCCCAATATTAAGTTTAATTAATCCCGATCCAAGAAACTGAACCGTGGATCAAACCGATGAGTTACCGAATGGGTAAAACCCATGGGGATGACCCATGGAGCATGTGGGTGAAAGTAGTATGCACACAAGCCAATCATGTTTGATGATAAAGCATATACTTTGTAAACAATCTTATTCATTTATTAATAAAAAGTATTAATTTATTAAAGGCTTTTAATTATCTACATGATGCTGTTTTATAATATGTGATAAACCCATAGTTTTAAGCAATGCTTTTAGAATAATGATGATGATCATTCTAATGAGATCTAAATTCTTAGAAAGCTTAAAACTAAAATAGTCCCCAATCGTTGGATTACTAAATTGGGGATTAGTGAATCCGGATAGATTGGTAAATATGTTGCTCGCTCATTGGATGAGGATGATTGATCTCATGATCATTTGTGTGGAGACACTAAAGCAAGTATGTAGGTGCTTATTAGAGAATAAGTTCACTGAACGTGACTCGCTAAGGAATACCTAATAGAGTTTTACTTGCATGTCAATAGGAATTCCTGTAGTGATAGTAGTACAAGTGATCCTTGGACTTGAGATCATCATAGTATCTTGTGTATGATGAGTTATACTTTGACTTATTCCTTAAGACCCTTAGGGTATATCAAAGGGTATGCTTGGGTATAATAAGTTGTACATGGAGATAATGTATGATCAATAAAGAATCTACCACTTCTAGTAAAAGAAGAGAAATGTCCTATGTGATTCGATAAATGACAACTCAGTAGTCCTTGGCCAAGGCAGAATGAAATTAGAAAGGAGTTTCTAATTTGCATTATTTGGAGTTGTGCATTTAAGAGTCGAAATACATATAATTAAATAAAATAAGACTTGACAGTAATTCCATGTCTTATATTTAATTGGGACATTGTATGGTGGAAGGATTGAATTGTACGGTAACTATTTACTCAAAGGTTCTTTTATGATTAATGTTGAAATCTATATTATCTGGAAAGTCGTTGATCGCTAGGGATGCTTATCCCTATTGTAGAATAATTATTATTTATTTAAATAAATTATTAGTTTAATTTATTTATTTAAGTAAGATTAGAATTGTTCTAATTGATTTATTCACAACCGGTTTAATATGGAGAACCTAAAGGGTCACACCATAAAAGGAAGAATAATTATTTAAGAAGTTAATGGCATAATCGTAATAATAAGTTAAGTATATTTAATTTAATCTATGGTGATAGAATAAATTAAATGACTTAATATTTATTATTTAATATTTTGGAAATATTAAATATAAATTTATAAGAGGAGTCTTATTATTATTATTACGATTATTATTATTTAATTCCTAAAGGAGTTTGGGAATTAATTAATAAAAGTACTCTCAAATATCCTAATAGGATTAGGAGGCAAATTAATTAAAAGAGTTTAATTAATTATCCCTAATAAGATTAGGGAGCTTAATTAATTAAAAGGTTAATTAATTATTCCTAATAAGATTAGGAGCCTAATTAATTAAAAGAGTTTAATTAATTAAAATAAAACCCAATTCCTTAATTGTTAAGGATAGGTTGCCCACATCTATAAATAAGAGGAGTCTTATTATGGGTGAGAGAGAGGTTAACGTATTATGAGAATACGTAATTCCAATAGTTGGGGAGAGTACGCCTTTTTCTATAGAGATAGAAATCTAGGGTTTGAGCCAAATACCCATCTTTTTGAATTCTTCTTCTTCCTTGGTGGATCACCTCTAGAGGCCAAATACTTGAGTGGCTAACGTTGATCAAAGGAAGGAACCCAACCCGGTGGATTCAAGTTGAACGCGAAAAGGATTGGAGGTGAACTTGTACCTGAGTAAGCTCGATCTTCAAGGGTATGGTTCTTGTTCTTATCTCTTCGTTAAATTAATAATTATGCATAAAGGGTGATCCGAGTATATGGTTTGTAAAATTTTAAAACTCTGATTTTTACACGCTTCCACATATTTTTACAATTTGATTGCGTTCTTGAATATTACAAACCTAAAAGTGGCATCAGAGCCAAACCTTTATGCGAATTATTAATTGTTCTAATTTGATATGTATATTGATATGTGTTTAGAACAATTTAATTGGGCATAATTTTATTGTATAAAATTTAAAAATAAAAGAAAAATCGGATAACTGTTATACCGTGAAGTGTTTTTTTTCCTCAGCTGTGTTTCGCGTGGTGGTGATTATTTCCGTCTGTGGCTGCTTATTCAAAAAAAAAATGTTAGCCTGTTAATTGCATATCATGCGCACGGAATTAGAGGACAGAAGTCAGTTTTCTAATCATGTACCACGTGAACTTGTTAAAGGAATTGGATTCATAAAAAGTGTTGTTTTTTTTCTTGCACGTTTTTTTTATATAATATATATATTGGTTTTATATTATATATATATAATAGTTATATATATATATATATATATATTTTATTTATTTTATTATTAAAATAAATGTTTATTTTAATCTTAAAATAAAAGATTTATTTTAATTTTAAAATTGAATTTTATGCTAACTAATTAGAGTTGAAATTGGATTCCATGATAACTAATTGGAGTTGAAATTGGATTCCATGTTTCCTTAAATAAAGGAGTTTATTTATATATGAAATTAGATTTCATATTATTCAAAATAAAAGAGTTTATTTGTGAATAGGAAAAAGAATCAGTCTTTCCTTAAATAAAGGAGTTTATTTAGATATGAAATAAGATTTCATATTATTCAAAATAAAGGAGTTTATTTGTGAATAGGAAAGATAATCCGTGGTTCCTTTTATAAAAGTTTTTTTTTACATGGAATTAGATTCCATAATTAACTTAAAATAAAGGAGTTTATTTTGATTAAAGATTTTGATTAAAATAAAAGTAGTTTATTTTATTCAAAATTGGATAAATTAAAATAAAATAGTTTTATTTTGATTTAAATTTGGATTAAAATAAAAGAGTTTATTTTAATTCAAAATTAGATTTTATACTAACTAAATTTGCCCATTAAATGATATCAATATATATATTAAATATTTATTATTCATGAGATGAATGTTATTTATTGATGCATATGGTGATGTGTATGATAATAAATGGGATTGATTATGGACTATTGACCAATGTGATTGGATTTTATTTTAGTTGGACGCATGAATGTATGGGTTTTATTAAATGGGGTCTGCGTACCTCGTCTTCTCTAATTTTTCTTAATGTAAATTCTAACTCCCTCCTATGTACTTCCCCTTGACTGTTGATCAAGGTTTCTATTTATTTTAAATAGTTTTGTAATAGGAATAGTTAGAATTAATTTTGAAGAATTGGAGATCAAGTAGCAAGGAGCTCTTGAAGACCCGTTTGTAATGGAGCCCGGGTTTAAATGTAATAGTTATATTTAAATATTAATTCTTGCACCCCTAGGGTTTGACCTTTTGGTTCACTTGGTGGCTCTAGTGAACCAAATTAGAATAAAAGTCCATAATCAATCCAGGTAGAATATAGTATTCTATATGTGCATGCTTATACTATATATATATATATATATATATATATATATATATATATATATATATATATATATATATATATATATATATATATATATATATTTTATATTATGCAAACATGCTTCGCATGTTCATTAATATGACGCGTATTTTATATATATATATATGTGCATGCGCGCTAAACAAGATGAGACAAATTAATAACAAACCCCTCAAATATTTTATATTAAGTTGTAACGTTCAAAGATATTTGGAATATCGAACGTCGCCTTCTAGCATGATAGAAACAATAGAGTATTGAATATTTAATATGAGTTTGTTGTGCACACACAAGGCGAGTATTAAATATTTAAGATATTGTTTTTATTACATATGATGTTTATAAGGAATTGAACATTACTGCTTTGTTGTGCACACACAAGGGCTGTAGTTTTCTCTTCACTTATATAGAAATGCTGGGTCTGACTTAACTTAAATCATTTTAGTTCGGATGTGCACACACTTGACCATTATGATTTAAGAGGCAAAATACAAGGAGTTACATAGTTGATGTAATTGACAAGAGTTGTCTACCTATTTATTTATATATAGTTTGTTGTGCACACACAAGGCTATATACATTTGAAATGGGATCCTTATTCTCACTAGCAAATCTTTAATTAGATTTTGTCGAACTATATAAGTGAGGGTAATATAGTTTGAAGAAAATAGTGGGAGATACCAATTTAAAACAAGACCTAATTTATTTTGGTAATTAATAAAAGAATGTATGTTAAAATGTTGTTAATTACAAATTCATTTACAAATTTTTACAATGTCTAAATTACTATCACTGCATAGCATATTAGATGCTTATTTAACCGGAACAAATTAAACGGATTGGTTAAGGTAATTGAGAATAGTTCTCACGGCTGAAAAGCTATCTTATGTCCTTAATACTCCTATCCCTGTAATGGTTGCAGACAATGCCTCTGAGGAAGATATTTCTACTTTTAGAAAGTGGCAAGATGATGCATAGTTGGCTCAATGCATCATGCTCGCATCCATGAGTAACGAGCTTCAGCGTCAGCATGAAACTATGGATGCTCCTATTATATTCCGACACATCAAGTAGTTGATGGTGAGGAAAGTAGGACTGATAGATATCAGATATCTAAGGAGCTCTTCCGATCTAGAATGACCGATAGCACTACGGTACAGATAAAAGTCCTTAACATAATCAATTTGATTGATCAATTAGGACAACGAGTTTTGTCATGGATGGAGAGTTGAGCCAAGATTTGATCTTGCACTCACTTCCGGACTCCTTTCACAATTGTTGTGAATTTTTCATATGAACGAGCTAGATATCAGCCTCGCTGATTTGCTTAACATGTTGAAAAATGTTGAGAGTCACTTTCCAACCAAGAAAGACCAAGTCTTACTGGTAGGGGCCAAATGATCTTCTGAAAAGAAGAACGATTCTAAGAAGGTAAATATAAAGGCAAAAACAAAGGATAATAAGAACAAAACTGATACGGATAGCAAAGGAGTTTTCTTCCACTGCAATAAGCCTAGACACTGGAAAGAAACTGCGAGAAGCATCTTGCAGAAACTAACCAAAGAAGCTTAGTGAAGTTTCGATTAAAAATACAAATTTGTTCATGATTTAAAATAAATTTTTCTTTAAGTCAAGGTTCTACTTGGGTATAGGATACCGACTTTGGTTATCATAAATATAGATTTATGAAGGGACCAAACAAAAGTAGAAAGCTAAACAAATATAAGTAAACCTATGTGCGGGAAATGTAGCAAAGGTTGCCACATTAGCCATAGAAACTTATAGTTTAGCAATACCTACGGGAAAATCTATTAAGTCAATAAGTTGTTATTATATTCCAGTTCTTGTTAGAAATATTATTTCTATTTTATTGTTGGACAATGAAATCTTTGGTATTATAATTAAGAACAATTGTTGTTCTATTTATAATAATAATGTTTTGTATAGAACTGGAATATTACTTAATAGATTTTGTATACTTGACTTACGTGAAAAATTATTTTATAAATTGAACAAACTAGTATAAAAAAAGGAGATGATCATTCAAAGAGTTGAATGTATGTATTTATTGAAATACAAGTGTGAATTATTTGAAAGGTTCAAAGAATTCAGAAATGAAACAAATTGACAAAGTATTAAGATTCTTTGATTAGATCAAGGAATAAATACTTGTGCAATAAGTTTCTAGATCATCTCAAATGGTTTTCTCATAATGGACACATCCTGATACACAATAATTGATTGATGTATCTGAATGGAAAAATCGTACCTTGTTGGACATGGTGCGGTCCATAATGATTTTACCGACATTCCAGTATCCTTCTATGATCATGTCCTAGAAATGGCTGCATATCTACAAAAAGGTAACCTCAAAATTCGGCCCCAAGACTCCATAAAAGTTATGGACAGGGTGGATTCCTAATCTTAAGTATGTTAAGATAAGGGGTTGTCCAACTTATGTGAAACGGTTTCAAAGGATAAGTTTGGGACACGATTTGGCAAGTATAGGTTTTTGGGACATCCTAAAGTAAGTTTAGGGCATATATTCTATGATCCTACTTAGCAAAAGGTGTTTGTTGCGAAACACGCTGCCTTCTAAGATAAAGATGTTTATCATTAAAGGGGCTAGTGGAGGATAATAGATCTTGAAGAGTTCAAGAACCACAAAAAACTATAAGTCAAATAAGAGGAACCTGTAGATGGACCTATTGTACCACAATCGAATCGTAAATCTGGAATATTACCGAAGATACCTAGGAGGTATGGATTCATTATGGATGATGATGATGAGGTACGTATCATAGAAGATGATAATCCAGAGTTACATACGATGAGGTAAGAGTTCTAGTGCGTACAAAAGGGTCAGTGGGAGCGTCGTGACATTCCTAGTATTATATGTTGATATACTATGGCTACGGAATGACATGCCAATGCTAGAATCAGTAAAGATAAAGTTGTCTAAACATTCCTCCATGAATGATTTGGGAAGAGCTCGACTTAACCCAATGAACGTATATTCATTTGATGTTAAAGTTGTTTAGCATGGCAAACTCCAAGAGATGTCTCATGTTGATGAGCCATGGAGTGTATCTCTCTTAATTGTCCTCATAGAATCCAAAAGAGAGATCGCATGAATGACTATCATGTATGCAATGAAATGTATGAGACCTGATGTTGATCAGTCATATTCTAGAGAAGTTCACTGTGAGACAGTGAAAAACATCTTAAAGTACTTAACCATCACTAAGGATGTGATATAATTCATGGTGGGTCTGAATTAAAACTAGAGGGCTTAACAGACTCAAGTTTTTCAGACAGACCAAGACGACAGAAAATCCACTTTAAGGTAAAGGGTTACCTTGAACGGTGGTGCAGTGAATTGGAAAGGTTCCAAACAACAAAGAGTTGTTGGTTTAGTGATAAAGACAAAGTATATTTCTATAAATGAAGCTACAAGTTGATTGTTTGGATGAAACGTTCATTACAGAACTAGGAATAGTTCCTAAGTCTCATCTTAGATCTAAACATGTGTTGTGGCACTTTCATTTGATTAAATGAATCATTAAAAGATGGGAAATCACTAAAGAGACAGTGGACTCTCAAGAACAACATTACATATCCATTAACTAAAGCTTATCCAACAGCAGGATGATCGTCACTTAGAGAAGAAGAGTATGAGATACCATGGCGATTGGCTTTAGTGCAAGTGGGAGATAGAAAGTAGTATGTACACAAGCCAATCATGTTTGATGATAAAGCATATACTTTGTAAACAATCTTATTCATTTATTAATAAAAAGTATTAATTTATTAAAGGCTTTTAATTATCTACATGATGCTGTTTTATAATATGTGATAAACCCATAGTTTTAAGCAATGCTTTTAGAATAATGATGACGATCATTCTAATGAGATATAAATTCTTAGAAAGCTTAAAACTAAAATAGTTCCCAATCGTTGGATTACTAAATTGGGGATTAGTGAATCCGGATAGATTGGTACATATGTTGCTTGCTCATTGGATGAGGATGATTGATCTCATGATCATTTGTGTGGAGACACTAAAGCAAGTATGTAGGTACTTATTAGAGAATAAGTTCACTGAACGTGACTCGCTAAGGAATACCTAATGGAGTTTTACTTGCATGTCAATAGGAATTCCTGTAGTGACAGTAGTACAAGTGATCCTTGGACTTAAGATCATCATAGTATCTTGTGTATGATGAGTTATACTTTGACTTATTCCTTAAGACCCTTAGGGTATATCAAAGGGTATGCTTGGGTATAATAAGTTTTACATGGAGATAATGTATGATCAATAAAGAATCTACCACTTCTAGTAAAAGAAGAGAAATGTCCTATGTGATTCGATAAATGACAACTCAGTAGTCCTTGGCCAAGGCAGAATGAAATTAGAAAGAAGTTTCTAATTTGCATTATTTGGAGTTGTGCATTTAAGAGTCGAAATACATATAATTAAATAAAATAAGATTTGACAATAATTCCATGTCTTATATTTAATTGGGACATTGTATGGTGGAAGGATTGAATTGTACGGTAACTATTTACTCAAAGGTTCTTTTATGATTAATGTTGAAATCTATATTATCTGGAAAGTCGTTGATCGCTAGGGAGGCTTATCCCTATTGTAGAATAAATATTATTTATTTAAATAAATTATTAGTTTAATTTATTTATTTAAGTAAGATTAGAATTGTTCTAATTGATTTATTCACAACCGGTTTAATATGGAGAACCTAAAGGGTCACACCATAAAAGGAAGAATAATTATTTAAGAAGTTAATGGCATAATCGTAATAATAAGTTAAGTATATTTAATTTAATCTATGGTGATAGAATAAAATAAATGGCTTAATATTTATTATTTAATATTTTGGAAATATTAAATATAAATTAATAAGAGGAGTCTTATTATTATTATTACGATTATTATTATTTAATTCCTAAAGGAGTTTGGGAATTAATTAATAAAAGTACTCTCAAATATCCTAATAGGATTAGGAGGCAAATTAATTAAAAGAGTTTAATTAATTATCCCTAATAAGATTAGGGAGCTTAATTAATTAAAAGGTTAATTAATTATTCCTAATAAGATTAGGAGCCTAATTAATTAAAAGAGTTTAATTAATTAAAATAAAACCCAATTCCTTAATTGTTAAGGATAGGTTGCCCACATCTATAAATAAGAGGAGTCTTATTATGGGTGAGAGAGAGGTTAACGTATTATGAGAATACGTAATTCCAATAGTTGGGAGAGTACGCCTTTTTCTATAGAGATAGAAAACTAGGATTTGAGCCAAATACCCATCTTCTTGAATTCTTCTTCTTCCTTGGTGGATCACCTCTAGAGGCCAAACACTTGGGTGGCTAACGTTGATCAAAGGAAGGAACCCAACCCGGTGGATTCAAGTTGAACGCGAAAAGGATTGGAGGTGAACTTGTACCTGAGGAAGCTTGATATTCAAGGTTATGGTTCTTGTTCTTATCTTTTCGTTAAATTAATAATTATGCATAAAGGGTGATCCGTGTATATGGTTTGTAAAATTTTAAAACTCTGATTTTTACACGCTTCCGCATATTTTTGCAATTTGATTGTGTTCTTGAATATTACAAACCTAACAGTGTGCCGGCCACTTGGCCACTAAGTAAAGTGGTTACTTGGTGGCTAAGTTGTTGTGGAGGTGGGAATATTATGTAGGTCACACAATGATCATTATACCCTCCATTTGGGTTGCCTATAAAAGAAATCTTAAGTTGGACATTTGTGGTTTTACAAGAATTGTCCAACTTATATTGAGAGAGAGAAACAAGTAATCATCATACTTTGAAGCAAACCATAACAAGTTTTACCAAGAACGTGAAGAATAAAGAGGTAAAATTTTGTAAACGTTAACTTTTCTTATTTTCGATTCCTTAATCGTAAAGAATCGTAGATTGGTGGAGCATGCCTCTGAAGGAGGAATAAGAATGGATTTTAATGATTAAAACTTTGGTAAGTCATGTTTAAGTAGAAATCTTAAGGGTTTACGTAAATTTAAACTGTAGAAACCATTGATCATTAGCTTGGTTGTTGATGGACAAATAGAAAACCATCTTTAATAGGATATTTGCATCTTACTTGGTTAGGATGTAGATAAAGAATCAATGGAGTTGTTCCATTTGATTTGGCATATAGAACACGAGTAAAGAGGTTATGACAAATTTTACGGAATTAGACGTTAAACGTCAAAAACGTAAAAATTCTGGATTAGTAGTCAAATGTTATCGTGTGACTTGGAAACATTGGTTTGCAATGTTAACACATGAGTTAAGGTATTCAAGAGTTGTGGGCTCAAGAATCGTCGAATTTTGACTTAGAACGAAGAAAACGAGTATTGAACACTCAAGAACGATAAACGAACGCTCGATAATGAACTTAAAAGTGAATTCTGAGTTAAAGGATTTAGAAATGTAAATTTCTTATATGAACACTTAGAGTATGTAAAATGGGAGCTGAGGACTTTTGAACGGACCAATTCGGACTTATAACGAAGAAGTTATAAGCCCGGGAAATTCATCAAAATTTTTGTCGGTCAAAAATTTCTGGGTTTGAGTTCTGGTGCTGCAACGCCAGACAAAGCTTGCTAGGGCACACCGTAGCGCCATGCACAGTAATAGGAGTTACTGAAGAGTGGCGTCGTAGCGCCATTCACATATATAAGTTCCGCGCCACAGCGCCGGGACGAGGGTCTGGCTACTATGAACTGGCGCCGCAGCGCCAGTATTGCATGTAATGGTCGCGCTACAGCGCCAAGACAGGGAAAATGTTGGGTAAGTTAGGTTTGAACTTAAATGATTCAAGACCACTATAAGCCAAGTTTATATACTTAATGTACATAGTAAAACAATTCCGATGTTATATATTATCATATATTATGATGAACTTAGGAATCAAATGCAAGTTGTTAGTAGATAAACGAAGAACACGAAGTGTAATTAAGTAAACCGTAAACAATAATCAACGATGGTATTTCATCAATGATGATCGAGTTTCGGTTAGTAACGTAAGAATATTAACAAGCCGTGAGTAAGGGTAGTAAGTCGAATTGACATTATTAATGAAATAATTTCAATTAAAACGTAGAAGAGAAAGAAGTTGGCAGAAACAATATGATTTATTGTTTGGTATCTAACTATAGTGTTCTATATGAATATATTATATAGATTCTATAAAGACTGAGAACTGTTGAATATTTTATTCGAGGACGCTTGAAGGCAATTTTTCTTAACGCTTGTCTAACCTTCGTGTTAGCCGAGTTTTCTGTGATTCATTTAATGAGTTTCATGAATGATTTTAAAGAAAGGGTCAATGCCAGTTTTAACTTGGCTAGACTATTCTTAAGAGTTAAATTGATTTGTTTACGTGTCTTTCTATATAGAAATGATAACGCTATCCTGTGCCAAGTATTTGGTACGGATTTAAAGGTAAGTTTGTCTATGAATAAACAAAAGTATTTTTCATTTTTTAATCGATGGGCACGCGAGTTTGCCAAATCTTAAATGTAAATTCGTTTAACGGATGAATGTTGATCAACATAGAGTATTATAAGCTAATCACCTAGAAGTGATCATAAGAAATGTTGGATGTACAACCTTAGTGATGTTATGTCCTTTCCAAGCATGGAAGCGAAAAGAGAATGTTCATGGTCTTTCGACTGGTTTAGAATTTTTAAGCTATTATATACTTTGGAATTGATGTTATGAATTGATAAGTACTAGTTAATGTTTCGTAGTACTTCATGACTATTTGTTCAGTTATGTAAGATAATCATATAATTCACAAATGTGGTAATGATATTATTCTTTGTTAGACTTGCTGAGCTAGTTATGCTCACTTCTTGCGTGAATTATATGATTGCAGCTAAAACCGAATGTACTAAGAATTCTAAGAGAGATAAAGGCAAGGCTAAGATGGACAGTTAAATGTCTTGTAATAGATTAGTATGGTTGTATGTATTATACTTATGAACAACAAATGATGTAATCGATTAATGAACCCGGGAAAGGATTTTTAGTATAATTGTAATAAGAAGATTGTAAATACATTCATTGTGTTGTGGTTTCAATGGAATGATTGTATGATTATGATTATCGTGTAGCACCATATGTCGGGATGGAAGATACCCGAATTTGGGGGTGTCACAGGTTGGTATCAGAGCGTTAGGTTATAAAACTTAAGGGGGGAGAACCTTAAACTAATAACCTCGTAAGGAAGGTAAATTCTGGAGAAAGTAAATTAGAGTCTAATGATTTAATAAGGTATTGAGAAAACTCAGTATCGAAAGATTTAAAAGACAAAAATTAATCCTAAATAAATTAAATGTGATTTGTGATTATACTATTGTGTGTTATGTTCTAATCAATATGTTATGTGTTATTGTAGATGTCGAACGATAGCTTGATGTATAGAGACATACACGTGGTGAGTGAAGAGTCTGTGAACAGAGTGGAGCTAGTACCTATGCCGGTGGCGGAGGTACCGTTAGTACTTCTAGAAGATTCAGATCCAGAGGAGTATATTTCGAGGAGGATTACTTTGAGGAAACTATGGGTATAACATCATACCTTGATATGATGATAGATGTGGAGGAAGATATGGAGGTGACATCGATTAATACGGTGGTACCTACTCAAGAGTCAACACCTCTAGATGCAATGAGATCATTGTATCTGGCAGTGCTTGATAGGAATGTGCAACTGCGCACAGTGGTGCAGACACAAAATGAAGAGATTACCATTCTATACGAGGCAAAGGAGTCTGCAAGTACTCGAACCATACTCTTTATGAGCATTACTTTAACTTGTTCTATTATTGATCGTACAAGTAAAACATTGAAAGTTTAATACTTCGTAATCCAGAAATGAAATGGTTTACAAACCTTGATTCGAACAAAAATTGTTCATATATATGCTGTGAAAGAAAACTTTCTAAGCCATTACTTCAGCTAAACTATTGATATTTTATCGAAAGTTATCCAAACCAAATTATCATGGTGCAGACTCTTATAACCGAGTTGAACAACGCTCTTGGTAGGGAATTATATATTGTCGAGGAAACGACGTGCACACATGAGAAAGACTAAATGTTATACATGACATAGGGTACTTTAGGCTGATCATCAGTTGTACTCATTTTTGTAGAGTTATTAGTTTATTATTATTAATTCTAGGAGAATTTTATAGTCCTTAGTGACTGCTCAGAATTCATTACTTTGAAATCTTGAATTGATTAATTGTTGAATATTATTGATATTTTTTGTCTATAGCGACTATTGTTGATAATCATCGATACTTCTTGCTATCTTGAACTATCATTATTGATATACCCTTGAGAAATCTAAAACTACATTGATTACCCTTTTACTATATTACTTGCTGGGAAAAATTGTTGCTCATCCTTGCTTTCCTTAAAACTTTCAGTTAAGGCTGAACGTGGTGAACCCTCTGGCAAGGATAAGGGTAAAGAGAAGGCTTTGGAGTATGTAAGAGATGTTTAATTTACGAACCCTTAGGGAATAGAATAATTATGTTATAACAATGTAATTTATTCCATTATTCCGCTGTGTGAGATTTTGATTTATTATTAGAGTTAGTACATGACAACCAAATTTAGGACAAGTGTGGACTGAATTTTGGGGGCGTCACAGGTTGGTATTAAAGCTGTAGTTATAAACCTTAGGAGAGAGAGTCCTTAGATTATAACTTAGGAGAATTTAGAAGATAGAGAGAGATGAAATTCATGTAGAGATTTTCTAGAGAGAGACTTAGTGTGTTATGGAATATAAATTCATTATATACAATGAACTTATGTTTATTAACAATCTAATGGAGTTATTGTTTGCTTGTCTTATGTTGGTGATTGTATGATGACTGACATGGGAGGACCTGGCCTAGTAGTAGATGAGGAGCCGCGTGATATACACGTGGTATTTGAGGCACCATTGATACCGGAGCCTATATCAACAATGGCCCCTATCGATGATGATGATGAGGAGGTGGAGATGGAGCCACTACCTGAGGAGTATGATCCAGAGGAAGAGCCTATAGAGGAGGAGCTTGAGCCCATGGAGGACTCTGACTAGGCTACTTTTGAGGATCAGATGTTGGAGGAGTATGAGGAGAAGATTTTGGAGTTAGGATGCAGAGTTGAGGAGTTAGAAGCTGAGGCTTGGGAGATGGAGACTGAGTTCCAAAAATTGAGGGACGAGGACCATCAGAGGAAATTAGTGATGTAGGAGATGGAGGTTGAGATTGCTCACCGAAAGGAGGCAGGGATCCAGATGGGGACTTTGTTTCACAGATCGGTGGCTAGAAATATAGAACTGGTAGGGAAGTTGGAAGAGATGGAACAGAGAGAGTTGAGTGAGAGAACAGAGAAGGAAGCACTCCATACTCAGATAGAGATGGAGGTGATGGATAGGATCCATTTCGAGGAGAAGTAGGAAGAAGCTAATGATTTAGAAAATGACTTCGAAGATGAGGTGAGATGCAAAAGGAGGAAGATGAACAAGATGGGCTATGCTCTGCGCACGACCATGGAGAGATTGATACATGGGGTAAATCACTACCCGACAAAGCAGGGACAAACCCGACATACCATAAACCGAGACTTGGTGACACACATTAATCAGAAAGAGTACCAGAACGTTGTGGATCGTGGGATGTTAGATTAGGTCTAGATGCGGAAGCTAAGTAGTTGTAGTATTTTATTTATAATGTTTATCTGTCGTTGTAATCTTAATCTTTTGTGTACGATGTGAGATAGTTGTTAACCCCAAACTTTTGAACAATGTTAAGGGGTAGTATGTTAGTGTTATCCCCATCTTTTGTAATATTAGGGGATATGTTTGTAATTTAAAGAATTATGCTAGGGATGATCATATTGTTATAATGATTTGGCATATGAATATAAATGATTTTATTTTAGAAACGCATCATAAAATTTTATTCCTTTTCCTTGAGAAAAGTTTAAGTAGTATAATTAAATAATAAAAATGAAAATTTTGTGATGCAGAAAAATGCCGCCCAGACATAGAATAACTACACCGGAAGAGTCGGTTAATGATGAGAGAGGACCGGTAGACCCTATACAAAGGCTAGTAGATTTATTAGGAGAAGCTCTTAGAGGAAGAAATGAACCAATACCACCCGTTCCTCAAGCAGCTCCAGTTACAAATTTTAAGGATTTTAGGAGTGTACGACCTCCAAAATTCGTAGGCACTACCGATCCGATAGTGGCACAGACGTGGATTAAGGAAATGGAGAAAGTTTTCCCCATCTCTCGTGTGGGTGAAGACTAGAAGATGGAGTTTGCAACCTACATAATGAGAGGCGAAGCGAACTACTAGTGGGAGGCGAATCAGCAGAGGGCGGGAGAAGGGATAGTCACTTGGGAGAGATTAGAGATTCTGTTCTTTGAGAATTATTTCCTGAAGAGCATGAAAAATAAGATGGAGGTAAAGTTCTTAGAACTTAATCAAGGAGAAATGACGGTGGCGCAATACGCAGTTAAGCTCAATGAACTAGAACAGTTTGCTGAACACCAGGTGGTAGATGAAGAGAGGAAAGCTAGGCGTTTTGAGCAAGGACTGAAGCCTTGGTTGTTTAACAAGGTGTCAGTTCCTCAGATCAATTCTTTTACGACAATACTTGTAAGACCCCAACTTTTATAAATAAAGATGAATTTTCTATAATTATCATTTTTGAATGAATTTGATATAATGTTAGAGTTATGGGTAATATTTAGAAATTTTACAAATTACGCAAGTTCTTTATAATATTCGATTGGTCGGGGAATATTCATTTTAACAGGGAATATTCATACGACGGCACAATCATTGGTGGACCCCACAACGGAATTATTATCGGATTGAGGAAACGACAAAAAAATATTTTATGAAAATAACGGCGGAAGTTTTACCATTAACTGTTAAAACACCCAGTGTTAAAAGTACATAAATACGCGTGGTTGCATAGTAGCACACAGTATTGATTATTGATGCTTACGTGAGAAGTCACTCAATTTTATTTAATTATTGCTTCAGTAATTGCTGCATAGTATCTCACGTTATTTGATTCAATTATTGTCAATATTTTATATATTATAAAATCAATAATTGAGATAACAAAGTTGTTAATATTATTATTTGCATTATTAACGATGTCTAGAAGTTCTGCCAAGAAGAGGTTTGGTCACCTAATTGCGCGCCAATATGGAGAAATCCTTATTGGAAAGCCCCTTCTTTCCTGGGAACGACCTGGTCAATTAATAGTGTGAATTATGATAATGATGATGAAGTTTTGTTTTATTAGTATTATTAATGAAATAAAACAGAAAAGCTTTTTATATAAAACAGAATACTTTTATAAAGTTATTTGTTTTATTAGGCTAATAGTAAAATCTTTTTATATAAAATAGAAAACTTTTATAAATTTATCTGTTTTATTAGACAATAATTAGAATATATTATATTTTCTTATGCATAGTATTTGCATAGTACCTGCATAGTGTTTGCGTAGTAAAATCTTTTTAAATAAAACAAAATACTTTTATAAAGTTATTCGTTTTATTAGATTATAAATAGAATATATTATATTTTATTGTAAACCAATCTGGACCGCCGTTTAAAAGTAAATCAATCTAGACCGTTCATGGATTTGTTACTATTCAGTCCATTCTTCTATAAATAGAAGCTCATTCCTTCATTATTTCTTATGAATTTATTGAAACACTAGAGAGAGAAACTGTAGAGAGAATTCTTCTTCTATAATCTTGAGCGTCTTTCTTTAGAGTTTAATAAAGCTTTGAGCGTAGTGCAAGTTTCTTCAAGTATATCCCCGCCCTACCGTCGGAGTACTCTTCTTTATAAGGTAAGGGATATTATTTTTCTCATATTCATGAAGAGAACTTCTGTTATTCCAGTCTTTATTATTCTGTTAGAATAACCTATATACGCGGGCTACCCTATACTTGGTGAAATTCTTCTGTTATTCCATTATTTATTATTCTGCTGGAATAACCTGTCGATGCGACGTACCGCATAAATGGTGAAATTCTGTTGTTATTCCATTCCTTATTATTCTGTTGGAATATCATGTCTATGCATTTTACGTCGGACCTGGTTCTGTCTTTATTATTCTGTTCGAATATCCTGTCTGTGCGATTTACGCCGGACCTAGTTCCGTTATTTATTATTCTATTGGAATAACCCGTCTATGCGAAGTACCGCATGCATGGTGATTTCTGTTGTTATTCCATTCTTTAATATTCTATTGGAATATCCTGTCGTTGCGTATTACGCCTGACCTGGTTCCGTTATTTATTATTCTGTTGGAATAACTTGTCTATGCGAAGTACTGCATGCATGTTGATTTCTTTTATTATTCCATTCTTTATTATACTCAGTTGGTTAAATTTTTGACTTTTATACTCCATGAAATTAGTGGAATATCCTTGATATTTGCGTTTCATCCACTATCTTTTCATGGAAATATTCTTCAGAGCATTCTTGAGTTTTACCCCACAAAGCAATATAATGTTGACAATTTGGACGTTATTGGTTCCTGGATAAATTAATTCTTGAACTTGTTTTATTGAATTCTTATATCATTGTCATCATCCTCATGTTTATATTATGTTGAAAGTCATCTGTGACCTGTAGTGCATAGATGGACTTGGTATGATTATGACCAGGGATTATTCGGTATAATCATGACCGTAATGTTACAAATGATGTGGTAAAAGTCCCCATTGGCCATAGTGCATTGGTGGACATTTGTTGGTATGATCATGACCATTGATGAATACACGAATATCCTTGGCCCGTAGTGCATGGATAATTTGTGGTTGTGATACTAATGAATATCCTTGGCCGTAGAGCAGGGATGATGTTGTTTATTTATTAAACTGAGTCCCAGCGATAAAGGTGATGAAAAACCTTTTAAATTATAAAATATAGGAGATTTTATTCTCTACTTGACTCTTTTAATGGATTGCTTGTTCCGCTGTAGTTAAACTTGATGTCTATTATATTTTATCAGTTTAACATTGTTGAAGACTATTGATAATTTATTCTGCATTATCTTAGTCATAATAATTCTTACTGGGCTAGTTGAGCTCACCCTTTCTTTCACTGTTCTTTTCAGGAAATGAGAACGTAGCCGGGACTAGTCGGGGAATGGAGTGATGGTCCAGATGATAGTATTAGTAGTTCTCACTATTCTATTAAATAGTGTGATAATAAATGTAATGAAGACTTATTCTAAGAGTGGATATTGTCTAGAAGACAATATTTGTATTAAAACTCACAACTCTCTAGTTGTATATTAAAGATTGTATTTGTATTCTGTACCATGTATTTGGCGACTCAAAATATGTGATGTATACCTATTTTGGGGGTGTCACAATTGGTATCAAAGCTTAGGGATATGTTCCCTGGCTGAGATGTGAGACAAGAACTAGGAGGGGAGAGACGGGAAAATCCTTCGCTAGTATGGCCTACCTAAGTTTATTTGATATTTAATTGGTTGGTCAGAGTATATGGATAATATGTGATATGTTAATTAACCCTTATTTTGTGGCAGTGTTTGAAAATGGCATCCGAGAATGCTGAGAACATCAATGGAGCACAGGAGACCGTTGAGTCTCCACAGATCAATAATTAGGATAATGTGCATCAGGAAGGCGACAATCCTCAGGCAAACAACAACACTGACCAGATGATGAACGATAGAATGTTCAGAGGCTTTATGAAATTCATGCAACATCAGGTAAAAGCGGCTCCTGTCCAAAATGCAGGTGGAAACACTGGCAACTCTCGGATGATCACCACTAAGCAGTTCAAGGAACTAGGACCATCGAAGTTTTTTGGAGAGCCAAAACCACTTAAGGCGCAGACGTGGATGAATTAGATCTGCAAGATATTTGATGTCTTGGGATGCTCCGAGGAGCAAAAGGTTCCCTTTGCCACCTTCATGTTGCGGGTAGAGGAAGATTACTGGTGGAAATTTGTAAAATGTACTCAACCTGCCTCACTGAAGATGACTTGGGAGAAGTTCCAAGAATTATTCAATGATAAGTACTTTCCCGAAAGTATTCGTCACATGAAAGAGGTAGAGTTCATTAAGCTGGACCAAAACAACATGATCGTGTTGCAGTATGAAGCCAAGTTTGCCGAGTTGTCCCGGTTTGCATCCCATTTGGTTGATAATGAGGAGAGAATGACACGAATATTTCTAAGATGTTTGAAACCTGAGATACGTCAATATCTTATCTCTTATAAACTGTGTTTTTATTCAGATGTTGTTAATATGACTTAGTTATTGGAGCTCGATAATGAGTCAACCCAACCAAAAGAGAGCAACCGATAAAATGATATTACCAGTGATAACAGTCATCGAAGCAGTGACAATAAGCGTGGAGGGAATCAACATGCCAGAAATAGTAACCACTTCGGTGGTAATCACGGCCAAAACAATAAGAATGGACATTTCAAGAAGAGGAGATTCAAGAATGATGGGAAGACATCAGCACCATCACCCGTGGTTAAGGAAGGAGAACGACCACCTATCATATTCTTCAAATGTGGAGGGGAAGGACACATCAGTCCAAACTGCAGGATGCCGTCCAAAGCATGTTATAATTGTTGAAGAGAATGTAACCTAGCCTGATTTTGTCTTTCACCGAAGACAAGTTCAGCTAGGATGGAGGCCCCAAAGGACGTCCCAGAAAAGTTAAAGCTAATAGTGCAAGGGAGAGCATTTGTCGTGACCTCCCAGAAAGCAAGGAACCCGGACGAGGTCATCACGGGTAAACTTATCATAAACTCTAGTGAAGTATATACCTTATTTGATACCAGGTCTACCCATTCTTTTATTTCTCCTACTTGTGCTCAACGTTTAAATTTGACTCTGGAGAAATTATACTTGGACTTATCTGTTGAAACTCCATTGGGAGAAACTTTCATTACATCCACTGTTTATAAGTCTTGTTTGGTTTAAATCGGTACCCTCACATTACCTCTCTATCTTATTTCATTGAAAATACTTGCACTTGATGTAATTCTAGGGATTGATTTGTTAACCACTCATCATACAAAAATTGACTATTTTCGTAAGGTTGTTAGCTTTCATATTCCTAACCAACCTATTATGTGAATTCAAGCAACCAAACCATTAAAATCAATCACTGTCATCTCAAGCCATAAAGCTATTCGTTTATTGAATAACGGATGTCAAGCTTTCTTAGCTCATGTCACGGATCTAAACAAAAATACGTTAGTTTTAAATGATATTTCTATTGTTAATGAATTTCCTAACGTATTCCCTGAAGAACTTCATGGCCTACCCCCAGAGCATGAAATTGAATTTTGTATTAACCTTGAACCCGGTACAAAACCCATTTCTAAAGCCCCATATCGAATGGCTCCTATTGAACTTAAGAAGTTAAAGACCCAACTGCAGGAATTGTTAGACATTGGCTTTATTCGTCCTAAAACTTCTCCTTGGGGTGCTCCTGTTCTATTCGTGAAGAAGAAAGATGGGAGTATGCGACTTTGTATTAATTATCGGGAGTTGAATTATGTCACCATCAAAAATAGGTACCCATTGCCACGTATTGATGACCTGTTTGACCAGTTGCAAGGAGCCAAATTCTTCTGAAAGATTGATCTTCGTACCGGATATCACCAATTGAAGATTAGAACCGATGACATTCCAAAGACGGCTTTCAGAACTCGGTACGGGCATTATGATTCCTAGTCATGTCTTTTGGATTAACTAATGCTCCTGCTGCCTTCATGGATATGATGAACCGAGTATTCAAGGAATATTTGGATCACTTTGTGGTCGTCTTTATTGATGACATCCTTATTTATTCCAAAAGCCGTGAAGATCATGAGCAACACTTGAGGCTGACACTCCAAAAGCTTTGTGAATATAAGCTTTATGCCAAGTTGAAGAAATGCGAGTTCTGTCTGGAGGAAGTAGTATTCCTTGGGCACATAGTATCAAGTCATGGAATATCTGTTGACCCGGCAAAGATTGAAGCTATTCAAAGCTGGGAGCAACCTAAATCAGTGACCAAAGTACGTAGCTTTCTCGGCTTAGCTGGTTATTATCGGAGATTCGTAAAAGGGTTTTCTTGAATCGCTACTCCCTTAACTTAGCTAACTCAGAAAGATACAAAATTCGGTTGGAGTGAGGAATTCGAGAAGAATTTTCAAGAACTCAAGATGAGACTCATTTCAGCACCTATTCTGACAATACCATCTGGCTCGGAGGGATTTGTCATCTACAGTGATGCTTCGGGCAAAGGGTTAGGATGTGTTCTCATGCAACATGGTAAAGTCATAGCCTATGCCTCTCGACAACTCAAAGAATATGAGAGGAATTATGCTACTCATGATCTAGAGTTGTGCATACTACTTTCACCAACACCCGTTGTTAAGGAAGGAGAACGACCACCTATCATATGCTTCAAATGCGGAGGGGAGGGACACATCAGTCCAAACTGTGCGATGCCATTCAAAGCATGTTATAATTATGGAAGAGAATGTCACCTAGCCCGATTTTTTCGTCCACCGAAGACAAGTTCAGCTATGATGGAGGCACCAAAGTACGTCCCAGAAAAGTCAAAGCCAGTAGTGCAAGGGAGAGCGTTTGTCGTGACCTCCCAAAAAATAAGGAACCCGAACGAGGTCATCACGGGTAAACTTATCATAAACTCTAGCGAAGTTTATACCTTATTTGATACCGGTTCTACCCATTCTTTTATTTCTCCTACTTGCGCTCAACTTTTAAATTTGACTCCAGAGAAATTAGACTTTGATTTATCTGTTGAAACTCCATTGGGAGAAACCTTCATTACATCCACTGTTTATAAGTCTTGTTTGGTTCAAATCGGTACCCTCACATTACCTGTCAATCTTATTTCATTGAAAATACTTACATTTGACGTAATTCTAGGGATTGATTGGTTAACCACTCATCATGCAAAAATTGATTGTTTTCGTAAGGTTGCGAGTTCTGTCTGGAGGAAGTAGCATTCCTTGGGCACATAGTATCAAGTCATGGAATATCTGTTGACCCAAAAAAGATTGAAGCTATTCAAAACTGGGAGCAACCTAAATCAGTGACCGAAGTACGTAGCTTTCTCGGCTTAGCAGGTTATTATCGGAGATTCGTAGAAGGGTTTTCTTGAATCGCTACTCCCTTAACTCAGCTAACTCAGAAAGATACAAAATTCGGTTGGAGTGAGGAATTCGAGAAGAGTTTTCAAGAACTCAAGATGAGACTCATTTCAGCATCTGTTCTAACAATACCATCTGGCTCGGAGGTATTTGTCATCTACAGTGATGCTTCGGGCAAAGGGTTAGGATTTGTTCTCATGCAACATGGGAAAGTCATAGCCTATGCCTTTCGACAACTCAAAGAATATGAGAGGAATTATCCTACTCATAATCTAGAGTTGGCAGTTGTTGTCTTCGCACTTAAAATTTGGAGGCATTACTTGTATGGGGAGAAAGTGGAGATCTTTACGGATCATAAAAGCCTCAAATATTTCTTCACTCAAAAGGAACTCAACATGCGACAACTACGTTAGCTTGAATTATTGAAAGATTATGATCATACCATCCAATACCATCCTGGAAAATCGAACGTGGTAGCTGACGCATTTAGTAGAAGATCATATGCGGGTACTAGTGCGATAATTTCAACGCAAAGGCCCATTTTGTGTGACTTGCAAAGGATGGAGATAGAGATAAAGACTCCAGGGACCCAAGTGATGATGGTGGACACACAAGTAGAACCGACTTTAATTGATAAAGTTAAAGCTGCTCAAACTATAGACTTGGAGCTGATGCGTATGAGGGAGAAAGTACAAGAAGGTGCTATGCCAGAAGCAAGAATCGATGAAGAAGGAATACTTCGAGTCAACTCCAGACTTTGTTTTCCTAACGACCTTGATTTAAAGTATAAAATCATGATGGAGTCACAAAACACACCGTTTGCAATCCATCCCGGGAGTACTAAAATGTATCGTGATCTTCGTCATACATTTTGGTGGAGCAATATAAAGAGAGAGATAGCGCTGTTTATCTTAAGGTGTCTAACTTGTTAACGAGTCAAGGCAGAGCATCAAGTACCAAAAGGTCCATTTCAACCACTTGAAATTCCAGAATGGAAGTGGGAGCACATTACCATGGATTTTGTTACTGGTCTTCCCAAGGTTTCTCAAGGCATAGATGCAATTTGGGTCATTGTTGATAGATTGACCAAGTCTACTCATTTCTTACCAATGCGAGAAACTTATACACTTAAACGTCTTGCTCGTATGTACATAAACAAGATTGTAAGATTGTATGGTATGCCAATATCCATATTTTCTGATCGAGACCCAAGATTCACTTCACGATTTTGGGTTAGTTTGCAAAAAGCTATGGGCACGGATTTACGATTTAGTTCGGCATATCATCCTTAGACGGACGGACAATCAGAGAGGACAATTTAAACTCTTGAAGATTTATTAAGACTCTGTATCTTGAACTTCAAGGGATGTTGGGACAAGTTCATACCACTGGGGGAGTTTTCCCACAACAACAGTTATCAAGTAAGTATTGGCATGGCTCTATTTGAGGCATTGTATGGAAGAAAGTATCGTTCTCCAAGATGTTGGGATGACGTGGGTGAAGCAACGTTGTTGGGACCGGAGTTGGTACGTATGACTATGGAAAAGATTCAAACGATCTGACAACGTATAAAAACCTCACAAGACCGACAAAAGAGTTATGCTGATCTTCATCGAAAGGACGTGGAATTCGATATTGGAGATCATGTGTTGTTACGTGTTGCTCCATGGAAAAGGGTTACGAGATTTGGAAAGAGAGGAAAGCTCAATCCTATATTCATTGGCCCATTTTTAATCCTCGATAGAGTAAGGACTGTAGCCTATAGACTCGCTTTACCGCCAAGTATGTCTCGTGTTCATAACATTTTTTATATATCTATGTTACGTAAATATGTGAAAGACCCGGACCACATTATTGAGTTAGAACCGGACGAAATAGCGGAAGATTTAATGTATAAAGAGGTTCTTGTTCAAATCTTGGATAAGAAGGAACATATTCTACGCTCCAAGGTTATACCTTAAGTCAAAGTTTTATGGAGGAACCACGATGTTGAGGAAATGACCTGGGAGTTAGAATCTGAAATGAAATCAAGGTATCCTTACCTATCCGACATACTAGGTACGTACCCTAATTTTGAGGGCAAAATTTCATAATAAGGTGAGATTGTAAGACCCTAACTTTAATGAATAAAGATGAATTTTCTATAATTATCATTTTTAAATATTATAGACCATCCGTTTAAAAGTAAATCAATCTAGACCGTTCATGAATTGGTTACTATTCAGTCCATTCTTCTATAAATAGAAGCTCATTCCTTCATTATTTCTTACAAATTTACTAAAACTCTAGAGAGAGAAACTGTAGAGAGAATTCTTCTTCTATAATCTTTAGCGTCTTTCTTTAGCGTTTAAGAAAGCTTTGAGCGCAGTGGAAGTTTCTTCAAGTATATCCCTGCCCTTCCGTCGAAGTACTCTTCTTTATAAGGTAAGGGGTATTATTTTTTTTCATATTCACGAAGAGAACTTCTGTTATTCCAGTCTTTATTATTCTGTTGGAATAACCTGTATACGCGGGCTACCCTATACTTGGTGAAATTCTTCTGTTATTCCATTATTTATTATTCTGCTGGAATAACCCGTCGATGCGAAGTATCGCATACATGGTGAAATTATGTTGTTATTCCATTCTTTATTATTTTGTTGGAATATCCTGTCTATACGTTTTATGCCGGACATGGTTTCGTCTTTATTATTCTGTTAGAAAATCCTATCTGTGCATTTTACGCCGGACCTGGTTCCGTTATTTATTATTTTGTTGGAATAACACGTCTATGCGAAGTACCACATGTATGGTGATTTCTGTTGTTATTCCATTCTTTATTATTCTGTTGGAATATCCTGTCGGTGCGTATTACGTCTGACCTGGTTCCGTTATTTATTATTCTGTTGGAATTACCTGTCTATACAAATTATCGCATGCATGGTGATTTCTTTTGTTATTCTATTCTTTATTATACTCAGTTGGTTAAAGTTTTGACTTTTAAACTCCATGAGATTAGTTGAATATCCTTGATATTTGCGCTTCATCCAGTATCTTTTCATGGAAATATTCTTCTGAGCATTCTTTAGTTTTACCCCACAAAGCAATATCATGTTAACAATTTTGACGTTATTGGTTCCTGGATAAATTAATTCTTGAACTTATTTTATTGAATTCTTATATCATTGTCATTATCCTCATGTTTATATTATGTTGAAAGTCATCTGTGACTTGTAGTGCATAGATGGACTTGGTATGATTATGACTAGGAATTATTCGGTATAATCATGACCGTAATGTTACAAATGATGTGGTAAAAGTCCCCATTGGCTGTAGTGAATTGATGGACAGTTGTTGGCATGATCATGACCATTGATGATTACACGAATATCCTTGGCCCGTAACGCATGGATAATTTGTGGTTGTGATACTAATGAATATCCTTTGTCGTAGAGCAAGGATGATGTAGTTTATTTATTAAGCTGAGTCCCAGCGATAAAAGTGATGAAATACCTTTTAAATCATAAAAGATAGGAGATTTATTCTCTACTTGACTCTTTTAATGGATTGCTTGTTCCGCTGCAGTTAAACTTGATGTATATTATATTTTATCAGTTTAACATTGTTGAAGACTATTGATAATTTATTCTGCATTATCTTAGTCATAATATTTCTTACTGGGCTAGTTGAGCTCACCCTTTCTTTCACTGTTCTCTTCAGGAAATGAGAACGTAGCCGAGACTAGTCGGGGAACGGAGTGACGGTCCAGATGATAGTATTAGTAGTCCTCACTATTCTATTAAATAGTGTGACAATAAATGTAATGAGGACTTATTCTGAGAGTGAATATTGTCTAGAAGACAATATTTGTATTAAAACTCATAGCTCTCTTTTTGTATATTAAAGATTGTATTTGTATTCTGTACCGTGTATTGGCCGACTCAGAATAGGTGATGTATACCTTTTTTGGGGGTGTCACAGTTGGTATCAAAGTTTAGGGGTATGATCTCTGGCTGAGATGTGAGACAAGAACTAGGAGGGGAGAGACGGGGAATTTCCTTCGCTAGTATGACCTACCTAAGTTTATTTGATATTTAATTGGTCGGTCATAGTATAGGGATAATATGTGATATGTTAATTAACCCTTATTTTGTGGCAGTGTTTGAAAATGGAATCCTAGAATGTTGAGAACATCAATGGAGCACAGGAGACCATTGAGTCTCCACAGATCAATAATCAGGATAATGTGCATCAGGAAGGCGACAATCCCTAGGCAAACAACAACACTGACTAGATGATGAACGATGGAATGTTCAGAGGCTTTATGCAATTCATGAAACATCAAGCAAGAGTGGCTCCTATCCAAAATGCAGGTGGAAACACTGGCAACTCTCAGACATTCACCGCTAAGCAGTTCAAGGAACTGGAACCACCAAAGTTTTTTGGAGAGCCAAAACCATTTAAGGCGGAGACGTGGATAAAGTAGATCTGCAAGATATTTGATGTCTTGGGATGTTCCGAGGAGCAAAAGGTTCCCTTTGACACCTTCATGTTGCGGGCAAAGGCAGATTACTGGTGGGAATCTATAAAACGTACTCAACCTGCCGCACTGAAGATGACTTGGGAGAAGTTCCAAGAATTGTTCAATGACAAGTACTTTCCCGAAAGTATTCGTCACATGAAAGAGGTAGAGTTCATTAAGCTGGAGCAAAACAACATGACCGTGTCGCAGTACGAAGCCAAGTTTGTCGAGTTGTCCCGGTTTGCGTACCATTTGATTGATAATGAGGAGAGAATGAAGCGAATGTTTCTAATTTGAAACCTGAGATACATCAATATCTTATCTCTCATAAACTTTGTTTGTATTTAGATGTTACTAATAGGGCTCAGTTATTGGAGCGCGATAATGAGTCAACCCAACCAAAAGAGAGCAGCCGGCAAAATGATATTACCAGTTATAACAGTCATTGAAGCGGTGCCAATAAGTGTGGAGGGAATCAACATGCCAGAAATTGTAACCACTTCGGTGGTAATCATGACCAAAACAATAAGAATGGACATTTCAAGAAGAGGAGATCCAACAATGATGGAAAGACATCAGCACCATCACCCGTGGTTAAGGAAGGAGAACGACCACCTATCATATGCTTCAAATGCGGAGGGGAAGGACACATCAGTCCAAACTGCGCGATGCCATCCAAAGCATGTTATAATTATGGAAAAGAAGGTCACCTAGCCCGATTTTGTCTTTCACCGAAGACAAGTTCAGCTATTATAGAGGCACCAAAGAGGACGTCCTAGAAAAGTCAAAGCCAGTAGTGCAAGGGAGAGCCTTTGTCGTGACCTCCCAGAAAGAAAAGAAACCAAACGAGGTCTTTACGGGTAAGCTTATCATAAACTCTAGCAAAGTATATACCTTATTTGATACCGGGTATACCCATTCTTTTATTTCTCCTACTTGCGCTCAATGTTTAAATTTGACTCCAGAGAAATTAGACTTTGACTTATCTATTGAAACTCCGTTGGGAGAAACCTTTATTACATCCACTGTTTATAAGTGTTGTTTGGTTCAAATCGGTACCCTCACATTACCTGTCGATCTTATTTCATTGAAAATACTTGCATTTGATATAATTCTAGGGATTGATTGGTTAACCACTCATCATGCAAAAATTGATTGTTTTCATAAGGTTGTTAGATTTCATATTCCTAAGCAACCTATTATGCGAATTCAGGCAAGTAAACCATTAAAATCAATCACTGTCATCTCAAGCCATAAAGCTATTCGTTTATTGAAAAACGAATATCAAGCTTTCTTAGCTCATGTCACGGATCTAAACAAAAATACGTCAGTTTTAAATGATATTTCTATTGTTAATGAATTTACTGACGTATTCTCTGAAGATCTTCCTGGCCTACCCCTAGAGCGTAAAATTGTATTTTGTATTGACCTTGAACCCGGTAAAAAACCTATTTCCAAAGCCCCATAGTCGAATGGCTCCTATTGAACTTCACGAGTTAAAGACCCAATTGAAGGAATTGTTAGACATCGGTTTCATTCGTCCTAGTACTTCTCCTTGGGGTGCTCCTATTCTATTCGTGAAGAAGAAAGATAGGAGTATGCAACTTTGTATTGATTATCGGGAGTTGAACCATGTCACTATCAAAAATAGATATCCATTGCCTCGCATTGATGACCTGTTTGACAAGTTGCAAGGCGCCAATTTTTTTTCAAAGATTGATCATTGTTCCGGATATCACCAATTGAAGATTAGAACTGATGACATTCCAAAGACGGCTTTCAGAACTCGGTACGAGCATTATGAATTCCTAGTCATATCTTTTGGATTGACTAATACTCCTGCTGCCTTCATGGATATGATGAACCGAGTATTCAAGGAATATTTGTATCACTTTGTGGTCGTCTTTATTGATGACATCCTTATTTATTCCAAAAGCCATGAAGATCATGAGCAACACTTGAGGCTGTTACTCCAAAAGCTTCATGAATATAAGCTTTATGCCAAGTTGATGAAATCCGAGTTCTAGCTTGAGGAAGTAGCATTCCTTGGGCACGTGGTATTAAGTCATGGAATATCTGTTGACCCAGCAAAGATTGATGCTATTCAAAGCAGGGAGCAACCTAAATCAGTGACCGAAGTACATAACTTTCTTGGCTTAGCTGGTTATTATCGGAGATTCATAGAATGGTTTTCTCGACTCGCTACTCCCTTAACTCAGCTGACTCGGAAAGATACAAAATTTGGTTAGAGTGAGGAATGCGAGAAGTGTTTTCAAGAACTCAAGAGGAGACTCATTTCAGCACCTGTTCTGACAATACCATCTGGCTTGGAGGGATTTGTCATCTACCGTGATGCTTTGGGCAAAGGGTTAGGATGTGTTCTCATGCAACATGGGAAAGTCATAGCCTATGCCTCTTGACAACTCAAAGAATATGAGAGGAATTATCCTCCTCATGATCTAGAGTTGGCAGCAGTCATTTTTGCACTAAAGATTTGGAGGAATTACTTGTATGGGGAGAAAGTGGAGATCTTTACGGATCATAAAAGCCTCAAATATTACTTCACTCAAAAGGAACTCAACATGCGACATCGACGTTGGCTTGAACTGTTGAATGATTATGATCATACCATCCAATACCATCTTGGAAAAGCAAACATAGTAGCTGACGCATTGAGTAGAAGATCATATGCGGGTATGAGTGCGATATTGCAACGCAAAGGCCCATTTTGTATAACTTGGAAAGGATGGAGATAGAGATAAAGACTCCAAGGACCCACGTGATGATGGAGAATATACGAGTAGAACCGACTTTAATCAATAAAGTTAAAGCTGCTCAAGCTACAGACCTGGAGCTGATGCGTATGAGGAAGAAAGTGCAAGAAGGTGCTATGCCGGAAGCAAGAATGGATGAAAAAGGAATACTTCGAGTCAACTCCAGACTTTGTGTTCCTAACGACCCTGATTTAAAGTATAAAATCATGATGGAGGCGCACAACACACCGTTTGCAATCCATCCTGGGAGTACCAAAATGTATCATGATCTTCAACATATATTTTGGTGGGGCAATATGAAGAGAGAGATAGTGCTGTTTATCTCAAGGTGTTTAACTTGTCAACGAGTCACGACAGAGCATGAATTACCAAATGGTCCATTGCAACCACTTGAAATTCCAGAATGGAAGTGGGAGTACATTACCATGGATTTCGTTACTGGTCTTCCCATGGTTTCTCAAGGCATAGATGTAATTTGGGTCATTGTTGATAAATTGACCAAGTCTGCTCATTTCTTACCTATACGAGAAACTTATACACTTGAACGTCTTGCTCGTATGTACATAAGCGAGGTGGTAAGATTGCATGGTATGCCAGTATCCATAGTTTCTGATCGAGACCCAAGATTCACTTCACGATTTTGGATTAGTTTGCAAAAAGCTATGGGCACGGATTTACGATTTACTTTAGCATATCATCCTCAGACGGACGGACAATCAGAGAGGACTATTCAAATTCTTGAAGATTTATTAAGACTCTATGTCCTTGACTTCAAGGAAAGTTGGGACAAGTTCTTACCATTGATGGAGTTTTTCTACAACAACAGCTATCAAGCAAGTATTGGCATGACTCCATTCGAAGCTTTGTATGGAAGAAAGTGTAATAACCCGATATTTTCTATATAAATAAATGAGAAATTTTAAATATAATTTTTATTTATTTTAATAATGGGAATATGTGCTAGGTAATGTGTATGTATATATGTGATAAATAAAATTTATTTATTACATGAATAATTTCAAATAATTTTATTTTAGAATTATTAATCACTACAAATTATATTCTTATAGTAATTAATTTTTATAAGCAGAAATATTTTTATTAATTATTTTCCATGAAAACATGATTTTATATTATTTAAATAATATATGAAATAATTATTAGAATTATAATAATAAATATTTTATTATATGAAATTTTTTAGAATATTGAAGTTAATTATTTTAACTTAATGTTGTATATGAAGGATAAATCAGATATGGAATCCAAACCCTAAATTTGGATTTTTATCAAGGGATGAGAATAATAATATAATATTAATTATATTTTGATTTTTCAGTGCTACAGATATGTACTGTATATCTGTAGACTGATAATGGTGAGCCAAATATGGTAAATAATGTCATAACCCTTATATCGTGTTTTTAAAACCCTAATTGTTAATTTGGGAACCATAATGATATTAAGGAGCCCTAATTTAAAAACCCTAATTTTTTTTTATTAAAAACCCTAATTTTAAATTAGTTTGTTTTAATTAAAATTTTGTTACATTTTAATTTTGATTTTTCAAACCCTAGAAATTATTTGGGAAATTTTAAGACTTAAAATCTAGTGATTTAACCCTAGATTCAAACACCTTGGACAATAATACCCTTGAAATTATAAGTGAAATTACTAAAGTACCCTTTTATCTTATTTGTGAATTATTGCTAGCAAATCTTCATCAAATCTTAGCAGCCACCCTACCCTACCAACCTAGCAGCTAGCATTCCAACATATCAAATTCAATGCATCAGCCAAGGGCATTGCATACATGATATACATATAGATTCAAGAGAGAGAAAGTGCTCATTTTGGCCTAAATTATTCACTTATACCTAGCCATACTCTCTCAAGACCAAACCCACGAAATTATAGTGTTAGATCAGTCCCAAATAAATCCCCATGAACACTAACATCAAATCAGAAGCATAGAAATCAGAATTTGATCATAAAAAGGTAAACCCTAATTTAGAAATTTGACTTTTGATCTTGTGTTAGATGTTATGATTTATTGTTAAAACATGTTATTTGTAGTCTATATAGTTGATCTGGGTTGGTATTTATTAGATCCATATCATCAAAGTGCTCAAAATTAAGTTTTTTCAAAAATCTGGAAATTGTAAAAATAAGGGTCTGACAGTGAATGTCAGGCCCCATAGATCTCAATATGTTATGTGTTTTTGTGTTTTGAAAGTTTGTACCTGTAGGCTGTTAGGAGATCTTTAATTTGCAACTTGAATCATGGTCATATCTGTTGTAGATTAAAAGTTATTTAAGGTCAAAGTTGGTTGACCGGCATTGACCAGTGTTCTTGAAGCCCAGAATCAGCCCAGAAATCTCTGACAGTGTTTTGGCAGGGCTTGGATCTTGCTATGTTTAAGGTATTTTTCCATGTTGTTGTTTTGTAGTTTTATACTAACATGAAGACTACATGTTAAATCTTTTATATCACGTACACACTTAACAGAATCGATCTAGATGATGGTCAAACTTAGCTAGCCGTAACTACTCAAGAACATTTTTGGGAAACCCAGAAATGTTCAAGAACAGTTCCGGGAGGGTACTTTGACCGGCCTATAGATCTTGATTTTGTTGATAATATGATGATCTGATGTTTTATTGTTCCCTGACATGTACTATATAAGTATAAATCGTTATATCACATGAATAAAGGCTGGAACCTAACGTAAATTGTGCACAAAACAAGGGACTTGAATTTCTGGGTTTCTGGGTAAACCCAAAAATGTCTGACAGGAAGTTTGAATGGCTAGATTTTTATGATGTTGTATGTTATGACCTGATTTTGATTGTTAATTGTAGTGTTACATGAACACTACATGAAAAATATTTTACATGACCCGAAGAATTAGACTCTGTCAAACAGGGCACCTCGACCACTGACTTGTCAGTGTTCTTGAGGCCAAGAACACCTAACATAACAGATAAGTGTCGCTATAGCCTATAGCGACGGTTATTAATAATTTTATTTTACTAAATTCCAGAAAAAATGATTAAAAATAGAAAAAATAGTTTTAAATTATTAAAATTACAAATTAATTTACTAAAAATTATTTTAAAGCCTGAAAATTAGTTTTAAATTATTTTAAGTATATTTCATAAATATTTAATATTTTTGGAATATAAAAGGTATTTAATTTATTTAAGTATAATATTAAATAAATTATTTAAAAATGATATTAATACATGAAAAATCATTTAAAAATATATTATGATATAAAAAGATATTTTAAGTTATTTTCTATAACTTTTAATATTTTTTGATGATTTTCATTAATAATTAGATATTAACGATGATTAAGTTATCTAATAAAAATATTAAAATAAATGATGAAAAATAGAATTAATGATTTAAAATTTATATAAAAATGATTTAGAGATTATAAAAATATTTTTAAGTTATAAAATATAACTTTTGATATGAAAAATATTAATATTTTAATATTAAGGATATTAGATTTATTTGATATTTATATTAAATTAAGTAATATAAAAATGATTTTAATAATAGAAAAATCATTTTAAATGAAAATAAAATGTTTAAAGATATTTTAAATTATAAAACATAACTTTTAATATTTAAAGGATAATTTCATTAATAAATCAATATTACTGATAATAATGTAATATTAAGGATATTAAATTTATTTAATAATTACATTAAATAAATAGTTTTAAAATGGTTTTATTAATTTAAAAATTATTTAAAAAGGATATAAATGAATTAAAAATATTTTAAGTTATAATTAATGACTTTTAATATTTGGATAAATAGGACATTAATACTTAAATATTAATGATAATTATTTAAAAATTATTTTAAATGTTTTAAAAAAATCATTTAAGGGTAATATTAATACTTTAAAAATATTTTGAGTTATTATAAATGACTTTAATATTTTGGCAATGGTTCCATTAATAGTTTAATATTGATTAAATATTAATGATAGTAGAATTATTTAATATTTAAAGTATTTAATAATGATTCTGGTGTTTGAAAATTATGATAAATTATAATAAGTGTTTAAAAATTATTTTAAGTCATTTAAAAATAATGACTGATAATTACAGTTATTGAACTAACTGGATAGAGTTTTAGACTCGATTATTACCCGATAAAGCTGTCGGTACACCGACAGGTTTCGGAATTTAATCTAAACTTACATAATGTGTTTGTATATATATTTGTGATTTAATGACTGTGAAACATGTGTGACAATGTGATTAGGTTATGTATTGACTACAATAAGCAGTACTATGTGTTATGATATGTGATTCTAATCGATAAAATGATCTTATTAATGATAAGTTTCGGTATAAAAGATAAAACTAAGTTGTTTATTGTAAGCAGTAGACCAGGCAAGTATCCTACCTTTGCATTTCCTTTATGCAATGGATATGAGTAAGAAAGTTTCAGAATTATATTATTATTATGCTAGATTAATAACCCTATTATGATATATTCTATATCTGATCATTATTTATCAACATGTTAGTATATTATAATTCAGATATATATTATGTTCGTTAATTTCTACACATGATTATACAAGTGTCCCCACTTGGATAATCATTGTATCTAATCACATGTTGATATATATATATATATATATATATATATATATATATATATATATATATATATATATATATATATACCTCTAAGCTATTTGATCAGCTAGAGACATATTTAGAAATTTCATTGAATATGATAAAACCTTTTTGTATCCAATCAAATTGTTTTGGTTCGGATTCCAGACTAAGTATGAACATCCCGATCAAGGGAAAAGTTTTATGGACCAGAGGTGGACAGAGTGAACGATAATATCGTTCTTGTGTGTAGTATTGATCAATATGGGGCACATTGGGATGATCACCCTCGAGCCCGTAAGTTATGGCGGTTTGCAGATGAAGTTCTGCTAAACCTATTCGAAAATTGAAAACAATGTTCATAGTATGTCAACTAACCCTATATATATAATATATATATAGTTAATACGTAGTTTCAAAAATTTGAGATAGAATTGTTATGTTATTATTATCGGTTCAGTTTACTTCACAACTATTAATTCGTTGTAGAAGTGATGTACGAAAAAAACATTTAATTCTTTTAGCTAATTATATTTATAGTTGTTATTACTTGTTGGGAAATCAAATGCTCATTCTTGCTTTAAATTTAAATGTTTTCAGCTAAGCGTGATCAACCTGAAGGTTAGACAAAAATAAGTGAAAATGAAAATAAGCATGATATGATTATGTTATCTCATGTAATAGTTAGACAGTATCAAGACAATGATATTTATTATCTATCATGTAATGTATTGTAGTAAAGGTTGCGTACTTGGGATTAGACTCTGATGTTTGTAAATTAAGCTTGATATTTATATTATTATTATTAGTATTAGTATTAATTCTGCTCATAGAAATGGTATCGTGAAGCACCAAGTTCGGGTTTTAAGTACCCGATTTAGGGGGCATCACAGAAAGTGTCGTTCTCCAGTATGCTGGGATGAGGAGGGTGAAGCAACATTGTTGGGACCGGAGTTGGTACGTATGACTAAGGAAAAGATTCAAACATTCCGACAACGTATAAAAACCTCACAAGACCGACAAAAGAGTTATGCTGATCTTTATCGAAAGGATGTGGAATTTGATATTGGAGATCATGTGTTGTTACGTGTTTCTCCATGGAAAGGAAGTTACGAGATTTGGAAAGAGAGGAAAGCTCAATCCTCGATTCATTGGCCCATTTTTAATCCTCGATCGAGTAGGTACTGTAGCCTATAGACTCGCTTTACCGCCAAGTATGTCTCGTGTTCATAACGTTTTTCATATATCCTTGTTACGTAAATATGTGAAAGACCCGAACCACGTTATTGAGTTAGAACCATACGAAATAGCAGAAGATTTAACGTATAAAGAGGTTTCCTGTTCAAATCTTGGATAAGAAGTAACATATTATACGCTCCAATGTTATACCTCAAGTCAAAGTTTTATGGAGGAACCACGATGTTGAGGAAATGACCTGGGAGTTAGAATCTAAAATGAAATCAAGATATCCTTACCTCTTCGACATACCAGGTACGTACCCTAATTTTGAGGGTGAAATTTCATAAGAAGTGGAGATTGTAAGACCCCAACTTTTATGAATAAAGATGAATTTTCTATAATTATCATTTTTGAATGAATTTGATATAGTGTTATAGTTGTGGGTAATATTTAGAAATTTGATAAAGTACACAAGTTGTTTATAATATTCGATTGATCGGGGAATATTCGTACGACGACACAATCATTGGTGGACCCCACAACAGAATTATTATCGGATTGAGAAAACGACAAAAAAATATTTTATGAAAATAACGGCGGAAGTTTTACCGTGAACTGTTAAAACACCCGGTGTTAAAAGTACAGGAATACGTGTGGTTGCATAGTAGTACACGGTATTGATTATTGATGCTTACATGAGAAGTCACTCAGTTTTGTTCAATTATTGCTTCAGTAATTGCTGCATAGTATCTCATGTTATTTGATTCAATTATTGTCAATATTTTATATATTATTAAATCAATAATTGAGATAATAAAGTTGTTAATATTATTATTTGCATTATTAACGATGTCTAGAAGTTCTGCCAATGAGAGGTTTCGTCACCTAATTGCGCGCCAATAGGGAGAAATCCGTATTGAAAAGCCCCCTCTTTTTTGGGAAAGACCTGGTCGATTAATAGTGTGAATTATGATAATGATGATGAAGTTTTGTTTTATTAGAATTATTAATGTAATAAAACAGAAAAGGTTTTTATATAAAATAGAATACTTTTATAAAGTTATTCATTTTATTAGGCTAATAGTAAAATCTTTTTATATAAAACAGAATACTTTTATAAAGTTATCTGATTTATTAGACAATAATTAGAATATTTTATATTTTATTATGCATAGTGTTTGCATAGTAAAATCTTTTTAAATAAAACAAAATACTTTTATAAAGTTATTTATTTTATTAGATTATAAATAGAATATATTATATTTTATTGTAAACCAATCTGGACCGTCCGTTTAAAAGTAAATCAATCTGGACCGTTCATGGATTGATTACTATTCAGTCCATTCTTCTATAAATAGAAGCTCATTCCTTCATTATTTTTTATGAATTTATTGAAACTCTAGAGATAGAAACTGTAGAGAGAATTCTTCTTCTATAATCTTGAGCGTCTTTTTTAAGCGTTTAAGAAAGCTTTGAGTGTAGTGCAATTTTCTTCAAGTATATCCCCGCCCTACCGTCGGAGTACTCTTCTTTATAAGGTAAGGGGTATTATTTGTTTTCATATTCATGAAGAGAACTTTTGTTATTTCGGTCTTTATTATTCTGTTGAAATAACATGTTTACGCGGGATACCCTATACTTGGTGAAATTCTTCTATTATTCTATTATTTATTATTCTGCTGGAATAACCTGTCGATGTGAAGTACCGCATATATGGTGAAATTATGTTGTTATTCCATTCTTTATTATTCTGTTTGAATATCATGTCTGTGCATTTTACGCCGGACCTGGTTTCGTCTTTATTATTCTGTTGGAATATCCTGTCTGTACGTTTTACGCCGGCCCTGGTTCCGTTATTTATTATTCAGTTGGAATAACCCATCTATACGAAGTACCACATGCATGGTGATTTTTGTTGTTATTCCATTCTTTATTATTCCGTTGGAATATCTTGTCGGTGCGTATTACGCCTGACCTGGTTCTGTTATTTATTATTCTGTTGGAATAACCTGTCTATGCGAAGTACCACATGCATGGTGATTTCTTTTGTTATTCCATTCTTTATTATACTCAGTTGGTTAAAGTTTTGACTTTTATACTCCATGAAATTAGTAGAATATCCTTGATATTTGTGCTTCATCCAGTATCTTTTCATGGAAATATTCTTCTGAGCATTCTTGAGTTTTACCCAATAAAGCAATACCATGTTGACAATTTGGATGTTATTGGTTCCTGGATAAATTAATTCTTGAACTTGTTTTATTGAATTCTTATATCATTGTCATCATCCTCATGTTTATATTCTGTTGAAAGTCATTTGTGGCCTGTAGTGCATAGATGGACTTGGTATGATTATGACAAGGGATTATTCGGTATAATCATGACCGTAATATTACAAATAATGTGGTAAAAGTCGTCATTGGTCGTAGTGCATTGATGGACAGTTGTTGGCATGATCATGACCATTGTTGAATACACTAATATCCTTGGCCCATAGTGCATGAATAATTTATGGTTGTGATACTAATAAATATCCTTGGCCGTGGAGCAAAGTTGATGTGATTTTTTATTAAGCTGAGTCCCAACGATAAAAGTGATGAAAAACCTTTTAAATCATAAAAGATAGTAGATTTTATTCTCTACTTAACTCTTTTAATGGATTGATTGTTCCACTACAGTTAAACTTAATGTCTATTATATTTTATTAGTTTAACATTGTTGAAGACTATTGATAATTTATTCTGCATTATCTTAGTCATAATATTTCTTACTGGGCTAGTTGAGCTCAACCTTTCTTTCATTGTTCTCTTTAGCAAATGAGAACGTAGCTGGGACTAGTCGGGGAACAGAGTGACGGTCCAAATGATAGTATTAGTACTCTTCACTATTCTGTTAAATAGTGTGACAATAAATGTAATGAGGACTTATCCTGAGAGTGGATATTGTTTAGAAAATAATATTTGTATTAAAACTCACAGCTCTCTTGTTGTATATTAAATATTGTATTTGTATTCTGTACCATGTATTTGGCGACTCAGAATAGCTGATATCTACCTATTTTGGGGGCGTCATATTACTGGAGAAGGCCATTATTACAGAGGGTGGAAGTGAAGCTTTAAGTCTGTATAACAACGAGAAGAAGGGTAAGAGCACGGGAGGAGATAGCCGTGGAGGAAGCAGTAGCAGTGGAAGTAATTTAGGAAAAACGAAGTGGGAGAACAACAACAACAACAACAACAACAAGAATTTCAATAATCAAGTGAGGATGTTTCGTGGAGAGTTTAAGAAGAAGGCAGAAGGGTGCCCGAAGTGTGAAAGGTATCACCAGGGCGAGTGCTGGAATGGGCGCAATGTTTGTTACAACTTTGGCCAAGAGGGAAATATTTCACCCAATTTCCCTAAACTGAAGAAGATCAAAGGTTGTTACGCATGTGGCTCGGCAGCCCATCTGATTAAGGACTGCCCGAAGAAAGAAAGTAGCGGAGGAAGCGGCCAACAAGGAGGAAGCAGAAAACTAATGATTGGTGGACCAACGCCATCCAACTGTCCAACTGCCAGAACATTTAATATGACTGTCTACAACGCATTAGCTATAAAGGACGTGGTGTTAGGTATCATCCTGATCAATGATATAAATACCTATGTATTATTTGATTCGGGTGCCACCTATTCTTTTGTATCTGAGGAATTTGCTAGTCTAATTAATTTACCCCGAGAACGATTGTAGCATCCCCAGATCCTGGTCCTAATCACCAAGGATCCGGTATACTATTTTTATAAATATTGCAAAAGATATAAATATAAATTGTTTATACATTAAACATTATACACTAATCCCAAGGTCAAGAACCTTCACATAATACCTGAATCAATATCCTATCTAACATACATTGTTATTATCATACTTTATTGTTACAAATCTAGCTGCACATATATTCCCAAGCTGAACTTGGCTTTGACTTTTCCTTGTATCCGACATATTCGTCTAATCTGCAAGGTTTATTATGATATAGCAAGGGTGAGCAACAAGTTTTCCCAACAAGTTTAAGTTCAATAAATTAAGGATATATCATGATAGAAAGATTTTGAATAATAGTTGGCTAACATTCAACAATATAGTTGTGAAATAGCATGGAAAAATTTTCATAGCTGAACGAACATTGAACATGAACAACAATATCTAAACCAAACGGTAATGAAGGTGATCAGCCTTTCGTACCTGATGAATACATGTAATATGTATAAAGTACGATTCATTAAACCATAGATGTGATAATCAGTAATGACTAATCACCAGTATATATGAAAAATTATAACTCAGGGTTTAGTTAAAGAGAACTTCCCTGTTCGGTTGATTAATGTTACACTATCTATCTAGTTTTGTCTGAAAACCTAATATGGATAATACCGATCTTCAAGTATTAGAATAATATCATCACAGTATAATATTGTTATATATATATATAATAACCTAACACATAGACACTTAATCCTATCAGTCTATACAACATATAAGATCTAATCTCAAGTTAAACTATTTCAGTCTGAGTTGAATCCAGCATAATTCTGACATCCTGACGGCCTAGTCAGATAATCCATAGGCCTATTATTATTAAGACTCAGTCTAAACTGGTTCACAAATATCTTAGATAATTTATTATCAGTTAAAATATTTTTCATAAGCACGTAAAATTTTTTAGATAATTATTACCATTTAGCATGATTTTTCAATCATTAATATCATATTCATATGAATTAAATACCACAATATTCTATTATCATTAATATGTTTTTGTTATCAAATATTAATGAAATTCTCAACATAATATTATAATATATTTATAATATCACAAAGTATTTTTAATACTTTAAAATCATATTTATATGATTTTAAAATAGTTAAATTCATTATCCGATAATTACCATTAATATTAAATATTAATGTTTTTCATGCCAAAATATCAAAAGTTATATTTTATAACTTAAAATATTTTTATAACACTTAAATCATTTTTATATGCTTTTTAAATTATTAATTCTATTTTTCTATAATTTATTTAATACATTTATTAAATAAATTAATTACCATTAATAATAAATTATTAAGGAAATTCACCACAATATATTAAAAGTCATCAAAAATAACTTGAAATATTTTCTAATACCATAATATATTTTTAAATGATTTTTTATGTATAAAAATCATTTTTAAGTAATTTATTTAATATTATAATTAAATAAATTAAATATCATTATATTCCAAAAATATTAAATATTTATGAAATATACTCAAAATTATTAAAAACCGATTTTTAGGCTTTAAAATAATTTGTAGGAATTTATTATGTATTTTTAATAACAAAAAACTATTTTTTTCTATTTATTAAATAAAATAATTAATTTTGGAAAATAAACTGTCGCTAAAGGGCCCTATAGCGACAGAACTGTCGCTATAGGTGTTCTTGAGTGTTCTTGAGCCTGCCCAGAACATTCATGTCAGTTAGCAAGGTGCCTTGTTTGACTAGTCCTAATTCATGGATCTTGATACTATCTAGGCTTGTAATGATGGTATTTATGTAATATTACAACCTCAAACAAATTCCAGAGCCAAAACACAACACATCAGAGAGATATTGGCCTCCAAAATCATTGTCAGAACAGTTCTTCATTTCTGGGTTTTTCAAAAATAAAGAACAGTTGCAGGGTCTTACCTTTCGATCCTTGTAACCTGAGTTCTAGATCTGCTTTGGGTTATATAAAGATTCCATTTTGTAGTCTTATATCAGTCAACAATTATCAAACACTATTATAGCATTTTATCAATACATATGCCAGATCTAATACAGTCAAACCATGCCAGAAAATTCGGCTCTTGAAGGTTCTGGGTTTCCCAAAAACCTTCATAAGGCAAATCGGTCAACGTATTTTAACCATTATTAAATTCGATCGTGATCATGGTCTGGGTAATATAAAGGTATGAGTGTGGAGTTCTTCTGCCATATCACAACAACAAAACAACATGGACTAACTATCAAAGATCAGCAAGATCTAGGGCTTGCAAAAACGTTGTCAGTGTTTTCTGGAAATCTGGAAAATTTATGGGTTTTCCAGAAACAGATTTTGTGCTCGGTCAACCCACTTTAACCACTCATATCTTGAGTTCTAGACATGATCTGACCTTGATTCAAGTTCCAGATCATAGTCCTCATAACATAGAACATATCTATAACTTAAAACACATATATTAAACACATAGAGATCTAGAAACCCTGACATTCGGCTGTCAGGCCATGTTTTAGGGTTCATAGATCAGTTTTGAAAAACCCATTTTCGTGCATCTAAATGTTGTAAATCTGATCTATGATCTAACAACCCAGATCTCTTAAAGACACCCTCTAACACATATCTAACCAATCACTAACAACATTAACACAAAATTTTAAGGATTTTGAAATTTAAGGTTTATACCTCATTCATGATTTGATCTTGAATCTGATCATCATGATCTGTTCTTGGCTTGATAGTGACTTGATTTAGTACTGATACACTTCATAATTTCATGGGTCTAGAGTGAGAAGGAGTTGGTTAAGTGTAAGGATGCAAATGAGTTTTGTTTCTTGACTTTCTCTCTCTTTGATCTATATATCTTATGAATACAATGTATATTGGCTGATAAAATGGATGATTGTTGGGATTTTTAGCAAATGTGGGAATTTAGTTGGTTACCAACTACTTATTCTAGCAAGATTTGCAGGCCACCTATTAAAGAATGTGACAAAAGGGCATTATGGTCATTTTTCACACAATTTTAATGCCAAAGATGCTATTTGATCAAACCCTTAGGGTTTGACCCTAAGGTTAAAAAAATTAATTTTCTAGGATTTTCTAATTGGATTTTAAAATAGAAAATTATGATTTCTAAATTATAATCATGGTTTCCTAATTATATTAAAATCTCTTAATCATATTAGGACTTGCTAATTAGGATTAATATTTCCTAATTAATATTAAAATTACCAAATTACCAATTAGGTTATCCATAACTGTGCATTAGGGTTTAATATTTTTGAAATTAGGGTTTTTTTAACTATTTTGTTAGATTTTTCCCTAATTAAGTTTGTAATCAATACACTTAAGCCTTTGAGTTCCCAATTTAGCGTTTTCAACCTTTGAATTATTGTTTTGGATTCCTGAAACTGAAGTTAGGGTTTTTAGAACCAATTTCTAGGGTTTCTTATCAATTATTATTGTTTTTTAACTGAACGTCGATGTTCTTAAGATATACTTAGGGTTTAGACACTGATATAATTTATCTGGTCAACCCTTGACCCTTAACCACATTCTGTACACATATATGACGATACACAAAGAACATATAAATTTATACCCTTAACATCGTAAGCCTTCACCAAAAAATTTGAAATCCTTAAAATTCATTCCCAAAAATGTCAAATCCATTCACTTATTTTCTGTCTAGTTCTATTATTTAACCCTTAATCCATCTTTTAAGATTTTAATAAATTGTCCAAATTCTCGGGTCGTCACATTCACCCCTTCTTCAAAGAATTTCGTCCCCGAAATTCAACTTATACTTTATATCTTGCATACACAACATCACATGCTACCCAATACATTCCTTACCAGAGTAAAAATTTTCAAATAGGGCTGATGAGTCATATAGACCATGAACTACTAAGGTTTATAGGTATAACTACCTGCGACCTATTTCAATTAAGAAAAAGGTACTCTACCCCTTACAAAGGTTAACAATATGTTTATAATCATGAAGAGGGTAAACTACCATTGCTAGTACGTACATTAATCATTTCTCCCGAATATTCTCGCTATCGAATAATTTTATCCAATCTTCACAGTTCACCTCAGTCTTATCATAGAATTCCGCACCAAAAAAATTTGGTTCAGGAAAATTTTCAAAGAACGCTTAGAATTTTTATAAACATTAGTCTAGCCGTATCAAATAGCTTAGACTCATATCAAGAATTCAATTTCAAATGAAATATTAATGTAGAGCCAAACCCCGTAGGTAAATTAAAATTTTAAAAATATTTTAAAAATTACGTCATGTTGTCGTACTGTATTTAACAACCCGTTTGAGGATGCCGTCATTATATGACTTTGTCACAACACATCATACAGTAGTGAAAAAAGAATTTTTAGATCTAATTCAACACTAAGTATTCCTGTATTTACAACTTCATCATTTTTTATCAATCTTGCACTAGTTTACATGATACATTAATGATAAATAAAATACAATTTGACGTTTCAAATCATTTTCGTCTAGCCCAAATAATTAGCATAGACTATTCTTTAAACCTTTCAAAAATCATTGCAAATCTGTTTTATCATCTCAACAGGTAACGAGGTCTCAGTGGCCCGAAGTCCACACATACACAATGGTCACCAGAAGTTGAGAATAAAAATTCATTTTCAAAAGCAGACAATGCGTATTTATCTTGATGTCCAAAAAGTTTTTGAAGTCTAGCATAGCCAGGAGTTTTGGAAAACCTATGTCTCCACTAATGATCAATTTTTAGTAGTCTATCTATTCATGTAATCCTTAATACTCAATTCACACAAAACTATACCCCGTTCATCAAACTTACCACACTTATAAGTTGAGGAACTTTCCACAATCATATGAGTTTAAGAACTTGTTCTAGTCAGACCTTTGGCATCCATTCGCTGAGGGGTTCGTAAACATTTTATATAATCACGAGTCACGAACTTACCAGAAGTATGAGTTTTAAGAACTCGTACTTAATCCTATATTCTGTACATATACCCTACCTATCTGTTATACACCTGAGAAAAGAATCACCTTCTCAATAGGTATATAGCAAATAGCTCAATATAGACATTTCAATGATTATCAGTGCCAGAAAGTAAGTGGTTTTTACACCAAGTACAATTCCCCGCCCATAACAAGGAATCATACAACTCAGCAACTGACATGGGTCTTCAATTGAAATCCCCACCTAATCTTAACTCCCTTCTCAATAAGAATTTCATTCAACTCGTATTCATAATCCTTTCCTGAATCTGTACCAATTCATAGTACAACTGACAAATAACATTCTTGCCGTAAACTTTTCAATCATTCAATTGATTCTATTCACTGTTATAAATTTATCAGATCACGGGGTGATCTCATTGTATATATTACGATTCATATCTATACTTTGATAAAAAAAATTTATGATCTCCTATCCTTGTACCTTTAGCCTTTTAGACTATATCTATTCATCACTACTGTTCACCTTTATTATCAGAGTTAGAGAACTCTGTACCTTTATAACTCACTGAGATTCGTCTTTGAATCTTACCGACCAACTAAATTTATTTGAGTTAGTTCTATTACTAATCACTACGGTTATTTATCTCAGGTAGCCCTACCTAAGGTTCATAACCTACAGCTCTGATACCAAATGTAGCATCCCCAGATCCCGATCTTAATCACCAAGGATTTGGTATACTATTTCTATAACTATTGCAGAAGATATAAACATAAATTGTTTATACATTAAACATTACACACTAATCCAAAGGTTGAGAACCTTCACATAATACCTGAATCAATATCCTATCTAACATACATTGTTATTATCATACTTTACTGTTACAAATCTAACTGCACATATCACTACAACAAAAAGGCTTATCAGCGACAACATATCAGCAACCGCATGTGGTCGCAGATGAGTATCAACAACCGCATTCGGTCGCTGATATTACTCTCAGGTAATCTGGTCGCTAGAAGGACATCAGCGACCAACAATAACGACCGATATAGTAGCGACCGCTATCAGCGACCGAAGTCGTCATTATTCTGATTAATGTTGAGTTATATGTCAGGTGTGACGTGGCACACATGTCAGCGACCGGTACTAGCGACCGATTCGGTCGCTAGTTTCATAGTAGTTATCAACGACCGCGTTTCACTATTAGCGACCGCATGCGGTCGCTGATGTGTTTATTTATTTTTAAAATATTTTTCCTATTTTGTTGATTTCCCAAAAATAACTTGCTTTGTACCTGCTTTCTATCCCAACACACATCAATATATATAAGCATCCATCCATGAAAACTACCATATGATAAACATTCATCCATGATAAGTACTATATGAAAAACATCCATCGATATAATAGAATCGTAAAACCAACACAACACAAGACAATCATAAACATCTGTATAATGTTTCGTAAACCAATACAATTGTACAAAGAATGAATCTGAAAGACTTTAAAAATCAATACAAGTCTAGCAAGGCTTTAAAAATCTAACATGACTGGTCTAGCTAGCTCTTTATGGATCATCCAAATTAGTACCCTGTAATTAATAAAATAATAAAATATATATGTTACATGAGTTGATACTGCTATGACTTGGGGAAATCTAAACAATAGACAATGTATAGTGAAATATATAAGTAAGACAGTGACAGTAACAATATCGATATATATACCTGGTTGCAACTGCAATACTGATGTTGTGATGCTGTTGCTACCGCCACTGCCTGCGCCAACTCATCAGGACTCAGAGAATGTAGATGCCCGCCCAGTATATGAAGAAGATCACGATTCTGACAGATCGCTCTCACACAATCAGCAAGAGTATGATAGGCTGGTAGACCTGATGACTATGTAGACTGGGTAGCAGAGCTGCATGTGCCACTGATGGTCGGGCGTCGTTTTTGTCCTAGACCTTTAACATAGTTTTTCTTCACGACGGACGCCCTCTTCCATAATTCTTGATCAATCGACGGACGCGGGGTGCCTTCTGGATAGAGCTCGTTCATTAAGCCCTTATAAGTGTCCTGTCAGAAGGTCAACAATTAAATAGTTAAAAATAAATAAAAAATGCTAAAAAAGGTCGTCACAATTTATAAACAACATATTAGTATAAAGTTAACTTATTACCGCTATCTGAACAACATCAGGCAAACAATCACGGGTGGCCACATACACATCCAACCAATTGATAGGTTGACCTTGAGACTGAGACTCCTATAGTTAATGTTCACATATTAATATGAAAACATATGATATTTTAGCTATAAAACATGACTGTAAACATAAAAACAAATAACTAAGCCAATAAGCTTGCTATATATACGTACCCTGGCAGCAATATGTTGCAGCTGTGATATACTGCCACCCTTGTACGTGCCTTTTGCCTTTTTTCCTTCAGATACACCTAAGGATCTGTTCGAGGCGGCAATATTGCGTCTCTTGACCCAGCTCTATGCTCTCCACTAGTCACATATTTGTACCCATATGGGCAGTGCGCACCACCAGTGGCTATGCTTATGCATATACTGCTCACCTTGTCCTGGATGGTCAATCTCAGCATTGTGCAGGGCTTTCAGTCGTTCCTTGTTCAGATTATCTTTAGTTCGGACGGCGCACTTCTGCCAAAACAGAGTCTGAATAACTGATGTCTGTGCGTCGTCCCATTTATACCGCTTCTGCAAATAAAACAACAATAATAATATTAAAACTTCTATATTACCATAATAATATTAAGCTGCCATATTATGTGATTAACTATGCATTATCTATTAGAGTGATAAAAAAATATACCTTAAATTCAGCCCAAACTGCATCCTTATGGGCGAGAGGTGTGCTCGCCCATGCAATCACCGGCGTAGGCTAGTTCGGTAAGCATAATTGTGAAATGCACTTCACAATTTTACTAACTTAAAAATCACTACAATATACAATAATTTACATTAAAATATATTTATAACGATGGAAATATTAAACCCTTATATATACAGGATGTTTAACTTACGTGCTTTCTGGAGGAGGACAGATTTGTTGAGAATGAGATCATCTGGATTAGCCGGGGCCTTCGGCACATGATTAGGGCCCCGACCCAACCCGCACTTTCGTGCTGCTGGTTCAGAAGACATCTATAAGTAAAAAATTTAGGATGTTAGTATGAGTTATTAATGAAAGGTACATAAATATGTCAAGGATATAGAGAACATGTACATATGTAATTTTATGTTATACAATTAAAACTAAACATATATAGAAAAGGACAATAATGACTATTAATTGTATGAAATAGTTAACTACTACAACTATAAATGAAAGGTACATAAACATGTTAAGGATATAAAGAACATTCCTTTATGTAATTCATTGTAATACAATTAAAACTAAACATACATTTTAATGAAAATCGTTGTCTGAGTCAGAATCATTTTGTACAAGTATCGGAGATTCATAACCATCTTCTTCTTCAGATTCTGTGTCAGTGTCAGTCAATAACTCTTCCTCAGTATCACTGTCATCTGGCACAATAACTGGCACAATTACATCATTGTTGTCCTCTTTATTTATTACTGGAGGTCTATGAAGACATGTACAATCTTTTGAACCGAGATGTAATTGGAAAATACCTTAAAATCTTAAATGGTATATTCTTCTTTTTTGTAGTCACACCCTCTTTATTAGGCCTAAATCGATCATGACTGCAAAACGTGCACTTTGTCTTCTGTTCATTTTCCTTATAAAACAACATGAAATTATTCGGACATGCATCAATTTTTTGATATCCAAGACCCAACTTCTTCACCATTTTTTTACAATAGTAGTATTTATCAGGAAATTTTTCACCGACAGGCAACATACTCTTAATGGCCCTCAAGAGTGACTCAAAACACTCATGGCTCATGTTGTGATCAGCCTTGATGTTAAGTAATGTCGCCACTGTAAACAGTGTTGTGTGCTTCATGCAACCATCCCACAACGGTTCGCTACCCTCGTCTAACAACTTAAAGAATGCTTTGGCATCAGAATTCATAGGTATCTCTTTGCCTTGTTCCCAATCAAAATCCGGCCTTGCAATATCATGAACTATGTCATTCATACGATGGGTATTGCTGCCTGGATTGTGTACTTGTGCGTTTCCATTATCTCTTCTCTGCCCCTGTGCCCACCAACATTCTTCGTAATTGTTCATGAACCCAGAAACAAGTAAATGATAGTTTACTATATCTCTTTCCATATAATTTACATTCTTACACTTCAAACAAGGACATCTTATCTTGTTCTGACCATTAACACGTTCCGGGTGACTATACGCATAATCTAAAAATACTTGGCAACCAGCTCTAAATTCTGCTGTAGCACCTATCTGGGCACTTGACTTTTGTCGTCTCATCCAACTGCGATCTGAATAGAGGTCCATGATACCACGATACCTATGTTGACATGAATTATTGTATTCCCTTGTTAGAGTTTTACAATTCCGCTCAATGCCATATATGTACATATATAACATGAGTGTGCATCATATATATATATATATATATATATATATATATATATATATATATATATATATATATATATGATTATTCGGGAATTGAACAAGGATACATGCCAAAACAAATTTACACAGCTTGAGATCGTTATTATTGTTATAGTCTTATGTCATCCTACATATATATATGATTGTTATGGTCTTATGTCATCCTACATATTTTAATTGACACCAACCTAAAGCCAATAAATTCCTAGGGGTAGAATATGAATCATTACATCATGCATGGTCTGCATAAGCATTGGGACAAGTCTAAATTACCCGACCAATGAAATTTTTTTTGGCAGAGTCTCCCCTATAATATGGACTATCCACATGCACAAGGGCATGCATACTTGACCATTTTTAGGCATATAAGAGCAACAAGAATGTATAAGCAATTAACATAACATTACATATACTCATTGCCTTTATATATTCCAGGGTCCATATCTAAAAATTTAAAGTTTAGAGAAGAGATAACATAACATCACATATACTCATTGCCTTTAGGTGTTCTTTATGTTCATGTCGAGTTAATGGAAAACTTGAAATTATAGCTTTTAGCATGTCTAGAAAACTAACTCAACTACGACTGACCTTAAATTATAGCTTTTAGTTAACAATACAATTGTTGGCTCTTTATCTACATGGGCACACATGTCCCCAAAAAATATATATTATATAGGCATGATCTGAATATTGGACTTGATAAATACATTTTGAATGTTTTGTGATGTAGTAGCTACAGGTTCCTCGGTTACCAAATAAACTATACTTTTGAGTCCTCCTTTATTTATATATGTTTTCTATATACGTATATCAATATAAACAAACATCATTACAGCTCTAGATCCAATCTAGGTCTATGTCTATCAATGGGTCAATCAGTATCAAGACTAGATAAACCAAAGCAGTCTACGGGGTTTTAGGAATGGAATTTATAGGAATATTAGCGGGGGAACAGTTAGGAATCAGTACTAGTACTGTATCCACTGCTATGTGCTACCATGTGATTATCTACCATGTGATTGATTTTATTAGATATCAGATAATTTAATAATAGATTGTGAAAATGAACAGCTATCTAAAAATTATTATTCTCTATTTTACAAAAAAAACAAAATCTCCATCCAAGTATCAGTTGAAAACTAGATAGAAACTGAGATTATAGCAAGAAACATTCAAAAAAGTAATAACACATGATCAATTAGTAACCCTGTAAATATTAAAAGATATGCAACTTAGATCTAAAACATAAATAATTTAGTTTAAGCATACAACTAGTAAATCATGTAGTGTATGAGTATAATAGAAGAAATCATCAATTACTGAAGTGTATATAACATAAATTATCAATTACTGAAGAAATCATGTAGTATAAAAGTATAACAGAAGAACGGTAGGGAATAGCTCGCTTAAAATCTCCTTTTATAAGCGCCATTACTGAAGTGCAATTGAAATTATCAATTTACAAAAAAATAATCAGAAAAGAAACATTATTTACCCACAGTCATATTGTACCATTTAATTTTAAATGCAGCTAGAGTATTGAGAACGACCTAATTTAAATGTACAAAAATAGAATTATATAAAGCACAATTGGTCTAATTTAGAGTTTTAGGGATTAAGGGATAACTAAAAGTTTACTTTAGAGATTAATTAGGGGTTACCGACGTGGTGCAGCGGTAGTGCGGCGGTGGTGCAGCGGTGGTACGGCGGTGGTGCAGCGGTGGTGCGATAGTGCGGCAATGGTTTCTTCTCTTCCACCCTACTCCCTCTTCTCCCTCGTTTGTATCTCCCTCTTATCTTTTCTTCTCTGTACTGATGTCGCGAACTAGAGTCTGATTAAGTTTATGAGAATCAGCGACCGCTTACGGTTGCTGATTTTTAATGATGTGGACATATCAGCGACCGCATGCGGTCGCTGATTATTAGTGGTCGCAAAAAACCTTAGCACTAACATTTTCTGCCAAATTTTGGGAGGCAAACTTATACTAGCGACCACATACGGTCGCTGATTTACAATAACGACTGGATTAAGTCACGGTCACAGATGTCGGTCGCTAATATGAATTTTAGCGACCGCATATGCGGTTGCTGATATTGTTGGTCGTTATTAGGCTTTTTTCTTGTAGTGTATATTCTCAAGCTGAAGTTGGCTTTGACTTTTCCTTGTATCCGACATTTTTGTCTAATATGCAATGTTTATAATGATATAGCAAGGGTAAGCAACAAGTTTTCCTAGCAAGTTTAAGTTCAATAAATTAAAGATATATCATGATGGAAAGATTTTGAATAATAGTTGGCTAACATTCAACAATATAGTTGTGAAATAGCATGGACAAATTTTCATAGCTAAACGAACATTGAACATGAACAACAATATCTAAACCAAACGGTAATGAAGGTGATCAGCCTTTCATACCTGATGAATACATGTAATATGTATAAAGTACGATTCATTAAACCATAGATGTTATAATCAGTAATGACTAATCACCAGTATATATGAAAAATTATAACTCAGGGTTGAGTTAAAGAGAACTTCCCTGTTCGGTTGATTACTGTTACGCGATCTATCTAGCTTTGTCTGAAAACCTAATATGGATAATACCGATCTCCAAGTATTAGAATAATATCATCACAGTATAATATTGTTATATATATAAATATATATATATAATAACCTAACACATAGACACATAATCCTATCAGTCTATACAACATATAAGATCTAGTCTCAAGTCAAACTAATTCAGTCTAAGTTGAATCCAGCATACTTCTGACATCTCGACGGCCTAGTCGGATAATCCACAGGCCTATTATTATTAAGACTCAATCTAAACTAGTTCACAAATATCTTAGATAATTTATTATCAGTCAAAATATTTTTCATAAGCTCGTAAAAATTTTCAGTTAATTATTACCATTTAGCATGATTTTTCAATCATTAATATCATATTTATATGAATTAAATACCACAATATTCTATTATCATTAATATTTATTTATTATCAAATATTAATGAAATTCTCAACATAATATTATAATATCACAAAGTATTTTTAATAATTTAAAATCACATTTGTATGATTTTTAAACAGTTAAATCTATTATCCGATAATTACAATTAATATTAAATAATAAAGTTTTTTCATTCCAAAATATCTAAAGTTATATTTTATAACTTAAAATATTTTTATAACACTTAAATCATTCTTATATGATTTTAAAATCATTAATTCTATTTTTTCATAATTTATTTATACATTTATTAAATAAAATAATTACCATTAATAATAAATTATTAATGAAATTTACAACAAAATATTAAAAGTCATCAAAAATAACTTAAAATATTTTGTAATACCATAATATATTTTTAAATGATTTTTTATGTATTAAAATCATTTTTAAGTAATTTATTTAATATTATAATTAAATATCATTAATATTCCAAAAATATTAAATATTTATGAAATGTACTCAAAATTATTAAAAACTCATTTTAGTCTTTAAAATAATTTTTAGGAATTTATTATGTATTTTTAATAATTAAAAACTATTTTTTCTATTTATTAAATAAAATAATTAATTTTGGATACTAAACTGTTGCTAAAGGGCACTATAACGACAGAACTGTCACTATAGGTGTTTTTAAGTGTTCTTGAGCCTGCCCAGAACATTCATGTCTGTTAGCAAGGTGCCTTGTTTGACCAGTCCTAATTCATGGATCTTGATACTATCTGGGCTTGTAATGATGTTAAGGTTATAGTATTTATGTAATATTACAACCTCAAACAAATTCCAGAGCCAAAACATAACACATCAGAGAGATCTTGGCCTCCAAAATCATTGTCAGAACTGTTCTTCATTTCTGGGTTTTCCAGAAATGAAGAACAGTTACAGGGTCCTACCTTTCGATCCTTTTAACTTGAGTTATAGATCTGCTTTGGGTGATATAAAGATTCCATTTTGTAGTCCATATATCAGGCAACAATTATCAAACACTATTATAGCATTTTAGCAATACATATGTGAGATCTAATACGGTCAAACCATGCCAGAAAATTCGACTCTTGAAGGTTCTGGGTTTTCCAGAAACCTTCATAAGGTAAATCGGTCAATGTACTTTGACCATGATTAAATTCGATACTGATCATGATCTGGGTAATATAAAGGTATGAATGTGGAGTTCTTATGCCATATCACAACATCAAAACAACAGCATGGACTAACTATCAAAGATCACCAAGATCTAGGGCCTGTAAAAACGTTGTCAGTGTTTTCTGGAAATCAGGAAAAATTCTGGGTTTTCCATAAATAGATTTTTTGCTCGGTCAACCCACTTTGACCACTCATATCTTAAGTTTTAGACATGATCTGACCTTAATTCAAGTTCCAGATCATAGTCCTCATGGCATAAAACAGATCTATAACTTAAAGCACACATATCATCAAACACATAGAGATCTAGAAGCCCCGACATTCGGCTTTCAGACCATGTTTTTGGGTTCATAGATCAGTTTTGAAAAAACCCATTTTTAGATCTGATCGATGATCTAACAACTCAGATCTCTAAAAGACACCCCCGAACACATATTTAACCAATCACTAACATCATTAACACAAAATTTTAAGTATTTTGAAATTTAAGATTTATACCTCATTCATGCTTTGATCTTGAATCTGATCATCATGATCTATTTTTAGCTTGATAGTGACTTGATTTAGTACTGATACACTTCATAATTTCATGGGTCTAGAGAGAGAAGGAGTTGGTTGAGTGTAAGGATACAAATGAGATTTGTTTCTTGACTTTCTCTCTCTTTGATCTATATATCTTATGAATACAATGTATATTTGCTGATAAAATGAATGATTGTTGGGATTTTTAGCACATGTGAGACTTTAGTTGGTCACCAACTACTTATTTTAGCAAGATTTGCAAGCCACCTATTAATGAATTTGACAAAAGGGCATTATGGTCATTTTTCACACAATTTTAATGCCAAAGATGTCATTTGATCAAACCCTTAGGGTTTGGCCCTTATGGTTTAACCCTAAGGTTAAAAAAATTACTTTCTAGAATTTTCTAATTAGATTTTAAAATAAAAAATTATGATTCCTAAATTATAATTAGGGTTTCCTAATTATATTAAAATTTTCTAATCATATTAGGACTTGCTAATTAGGATTAATATTTCCTAATTAATATTAAAATTACTAAATTACGAATTAGGTTTTCCAAAACTGTGCATTAGGGTTTCAAAATTTTGAAATTAGGGTTTTCTAACTAATTTGTTAGATTTTCCCCTAATTAAGTTTGTAATCAGTACACTTAAGCCTTTGAGCTCCCAATTTAGGGTTTTCAACTTTCGAATTAGGGTTTCAAATTCCCGGAACTGAAATTATGGTTTCTAGAACCGGTTTCTAGGGTTTCTTATCAATCGTTATGGTTTTCTAACTGAACGTCGGTGTTCTTAAGATATACTTAGGGTTTAGACACTGATATAATTTATCTGGTCAACCATTGACCCTTAACCACATTCTGTACACATATATGACCATACACACATAACATATACATTTATACCCTTAACACTGTAAGCCTTCTCCAAAAATTTTGAAATCCTTAAAATTCATTCCAAAAAATGTCAAATCCATTCACTTATTTTCTGTCTAGGTCTATTATTTAACCTTTAATCCATCTTTTGAGATTCTAATAAATTGTCCAAATTCTAGGCTCGTCACAACGATTAGGAAATCCTTTGAATATAGGAGTTGCGAATAAGGAAGTAATCCATGTAGAGTATATTTACCGAAATTGTCGTTTAAATATTAGAAATCATGAACTAGGCATAGACTTGATCCCAATAAGATTGGGAGAGTTTGACATAATATTGGGAATGGATTGGTTGTATAACCATGCTACGATAATTGACTGTCAGAATAAAAGTGTGAAACTCCAGACTCCAAATAAGTCTAAGGTTGTATTTTATGGTAGCTCATCGGTTAAGCAATCATGTTGCCTTACGATGCTGCAGGCCAAGAGATCGTTAAGGAAAGGATGTGTAGGTTATCTAGCCTATATAGTGGATACCTAGAAAAAGGGAGTAGAAATTAAGGATATACCTGTAGTGAGAGAATTTCAAGATGTATTTCCGAACGATCTGCCTCGTCTTTCGCCAGACAGAGAAATTGAATTCGTAATAGACTTAGCACCGGGAACTACATCACTTTTTAAATCCCTATACTGTATGGCGCTAGTAGAAATAAAGGAATTGATGATACAATTACAAGAGTTGCTAGATAAGGGTTACATACGCCTGAGTGTGTCTCCTTGGGGAGGACCAGTGTTGTTTGTAAAGAAGAAGGATGGATCGATGAGGCTCTATATCGATTATCGAGAATTGAACATAGTGACAATTAAGAATAGAAATCCGTTATCGAGGATAGACGATCTTTTCGACCAACTGAAGGGAACCAAGTGTTTCTCGAAGATAGATTTGCGAACGGGTTATCACCATTTAAAGGTACGGGAAGAGGATATATTAAAGACGGCGTTTCGAACTTGTTACAGACATTTCGAATTTTTGGTAATGTCATTTAGGTTGAAGAAAGCTCCGACAGCGTTTATGGACTTCATGAACCGAGTCTTTAAGCCATTCTTAGATAAATTCGTAGTAGTTTTCATTGACGATCTAATGATCTACTCAAAGACGGAGGAAAAACACGCCGAACATCTGACGATGGTTTTAGAGGCGCTGAGGAAGGAGAAGTTGTATGCAACGTTTTCCAAGTACGAATTTTGGATGAAGAAGGTTCAATTTTCGTGAACCCTAAGACACCAACTGAAGTAACAAGTTTCTTAGGGTTAGCTGGGTACTATCGAAGATTTATCCATGATTTTTCTAAGATAACAACCCCGTTGACCAATTTAACGAGGAAGACGGTGAAGTTCGTGTGGATGAAAAAATGTGAGGAAAGTTTCCAAGAGCTTAAAAAGAGGTTGAGCGAGGCACCTGTATTATCATTACTAGATGATACGGGGGGATTTGTTGTGTATAGTGATGTGTCACATAGAGGATTGGGTTGTGTGCTAATGCAAAATGGCAAAGTCATTGCGTATGCATCATGACAATTAAAGGATTACGAAAAACGATACCCTACTCATGACTTAGAGTTAGCGGCAGTAGTTTTTGCGTTAAAGATTTGGAGGCATTATTTGTACGGCGAGAAATGTGAGATATACACGGACCAAAAGAGTTTGAAATATATCTTCACACAGAAGGAGTTGAACATGCGTCAAAGAAGGTGGTTAGAATTAATCAAGGATTATGACTACGATATTCTTTATCACCCATGGAAGGCAAACGTAGTAGTCGACGCACTAAGTAGGAAAGGAAGGGAGAAGTTATTTCAATTGACAACTCAGGAGGAGTTAATAATTGATATGAAGAAATTGGAGTTAGGAGTAAAGGGACGTGAGAAGTTTGAAGAGAGATTGTTTGTAGTCAAAGTTCGTCCAACCTTGTTGGATAAAATAAAGGAATCACAAGAGAAGGATGAAGAATGCGAGAAAATTAGGGATTAATCAAGGATTATGACTACGATATTCTTTATCACTCGGTGAAGGCAAACATAGTAGTCGACGGGCTAAGTAGGAAAGAAAGGGAGAAGTTATTTCAATTGATAACTCAAGAGGAGTTAATTAGGGATATGGAGAAATTGGAGTTAAAAGTAAAGGGACATGAGAAGTTTTAAGAGAGATTGTTTACAGTCGAAGTTCGTCCAACCTTGTTGGATAAAATAAAGGAATCACAAGAGAAGGATGAAGAATGCGTCAAAGAAGGTGGTTAGAATTAATCAAGGATTATGACTACGATATTCTTTATCACTCGTGGAAGGCGAATGTTGTTGCTGACGCGCTAAGTAGGAAAGGAAGGGAGAAGTTATTTCAATTGACAACTCAGAAAGAGTTAATAATGGATATGGAAAAATTAGAGATAGAAGTAAAGGGACTGGAAAGGTTTGAAGAGAGATTGTTTGCAGTCGAAGTTCGTCCATCCTTGTTGGATAAAATAAAGGAATCACAAGAGAAGGATAAAGAATGCGAGAAAATCAGGAAGATGATCATAGAAAATGAGGAGGAAAATTTCAAGATGGATAAATGTTGGGTAAAATCTAATTACGCACAACACACAAGTATACGTGGTCAACAAGTAATAAAGTGAAAGTAGAGTATCGTTCCCAAGAGGAATTGTTTAATAAAAATCACCAAGTACTAACCTGTAACCAACTCAATCTTATTTAAACGAATGAATTACAAATTATATAATTAAACTACTATTAAATTCCACTAGTTAAATCTTACCTTTTGATATTGAGCCAGTTGTTTTTCTAATATTTAACTTATTATTTAGCATGTAAGTTTCTAAATTTTGATACACTAATCTTGAACAAGTTTTTTCGTTCAATTTACTATTTGTTATGCATGCTCAATACTCAATTATGGATAAGATTTTAACCTTAGCTTAATATTGTTCAAGCAAGATATGATATGTTATTCAATGCTTATGCTTTTAGTTCATTCCTAAAGCATGACCTTACTATGCAATGTTGAATCATTTATGACTTATTACATAGAGAATTGTTACTACATTTTATTCAACTAATCCTTAGTTGATGTTCGATAAACTCTAAATTACCATAAAACTTATCCAAACCAAACTTACTTTGGTGCGGACTTGTATTCTAAATACTGAGATGAACAACCCTATTACAGGGATAAATTACGCATAGCGTTGAAATATTTATGCACAATACATTGTACGAAGGGCTAATCCCCCTAAGTACGAGGAGTCCATATAGTCTTATGACTGTTAAAGTTTAGGTTGAAAGAATAGTTAAACTATGGACATAGTTCGCGGTCTTTTGACACTTAGTAATATATTTCACATTTTCTTCTTGATTATTATTGATGAAGTACCTTATTCATTTATATTGAGCCTATTCATTTGGCAGATGATATGATGTTTATTCATTGTCATTTCAAGTGAGCATTGTTTGTTCACTCTTGCTTATATTAATATTACAGCTAAAGTTAAGAAGGTTGATGAACCTACAACCAGTAAAGGGAAAGGGAAGATAAGCAAGTATTGAAGACTTGTAAAACTGTTAGATTTTATGTTGTTTGACTTTATTTTAAATCTTATGATGTAATTATTTAATTTTTCGCATATGATGTTTGTATTAAAGGTTAGATAACTTGGGAGATTTTGTTGAACTTATTGATGTAACCCTTAAATGGGATGGTTTATTATTAATTTTTATTATGTTTGGGTAGTTAGATATAAATGTTTTTATCAAGTGAGTACCAAATCTGGTGGAAATGAAGTACCCGAATTTGGGAGTGTCACAAGTAGGTATCAATGCCTTAGGTTATGAACCTTAGGTGGGGGAAAAGCCTTAGAATGTAACCTTTGAAAAGATAGTGGTGATAAACTCTTATTGAGTTTCAAGGAAGAAGTAATAAAACACTTATGTGCTTATGTGATTACAACTTATGTGCTCGTGAGTGTCGAGTAGTAATGATTAGTAATTAAAACTTAAAATGTTGTTGTTAGGATAGCTAATGTAGGGGAATCCAGTCAGGCTAGTGAGGAAGGATCCCAGATGCCTAGAGAGGAGGGGCCTCGAGATATTCAGGTGGTTTGGGAAGAACTACTGCCACGGGAAACAACTCCGTTGGTCACAGTAGTTAAGTAGGAGGGGTTACCTGATGAGAATTGTAAGACCCCAACTTTAATGAATAGAGAATAATTTTTCTCCAAATATATTTTTGAATATTATGGTGTGGATTTGATATAATGTTATAGTTGTGGGTAATATTTAGAAATTTTGCAAAGTAAGCAAGTGGTCATATAATATTCGATTGGTCGGAGAATATTCATTTTAATAGGGAATATTCGTACGACGACACAATCATTGGTGGACCCCATAACGGAAGTATTGTCATAGTTAAAAAATGACAGAATTATCTTTTTATAAAAATAACGGCAAAAGGTTTATCGTTAAACTGTTGAACTACCTGGTGGTAAAAGTTCAGTAATATGTGTGGTTGCATAGTAGCACACGGTATTGATTATTGATGCTTACGTGAGAAGTCACTCAGTGATAAGTAGGTTTTATACCTACTTATTCGGAATCTTTTACTTGAATTAGTTACTTATACTCATGTGTCTTAGTTATTTTTCATGCATTTTGTGTTCATTTTGTAGGTTATATGTTTGGGAGCGGTGTGAGCGACTATTGGTAAGGAAAAGCAAGGAGAATGCAAAGAAAAGTAATCCGGACATCATTTGAGCTTTCATGTTCATTTCATGTTCTTGACTTGGAACTTGGACTATATTGTATAGCTTCTTCTTAGCTTTCCGGAACATTTTGAATCATTCCAATCAGAGTTCGGATGAAAGAGTTGTGACATTTCTACCAACGGACGTCGTTGAACTTCATTGTTTTGGGTTGCCATTTGCATAGCAGTCACTTCCAGTCCAATTTCGACCATTATCCGTTTGTTATTTCTCAAAACTCAAAGAATTAAAGTTGTAGATCTCGTCGATAGCTTTAATTTGATAGGTGGCAGGCCCCGTAACTCTTCCCGGTTTAAAAACTGTGGCAGTTTTAACAGAGGAGGTTCCAGCAGAAAAATAATTGGCAGATTGGGGGCAAACCGGGGCTTTCCCTTTTGTGCTTTGATAGAAAGCCAGGGCTTGGGGTCCTGGGCGTGAAATCAGTAGCATAGCAAGCCAGGGCTTTCTATTTACAAGTCAAATAGCAAGTCGGGGCTTGCCTATGCGCAAAATGAGTAGTTTTTGTTCGAATTTGAGTCTGAAAAGGATTGTTTCGAGTTGTTTGATTCAAGGACTTCCAAGAAGACTTAAAAACATATAAAGAGACATATAAAAGGGGGAGAATTACAAGGATTAGAGGATGTTTTTGGAAGAATTCTATTAGATTATATTAGAGTAAATTAAATCAAAATCCTAGTTCTAATGAGTTTTGGAGATTGAAGCAACTTGGAGACCATTGAAGATTCAAAGTAGGAGCAAGGAGGGAGCGACAAATCTACAGACAATAGATTCTATCTTCTCATCTTCTTCTATCTTTGTCATTTATTGTTTATTCAATTGTGGATTCTTAGTTTTTATTTTATAATCATGAACTAATTCTTTGTTTGAGATTACAATGGATCTTATTGTGTAGTTTATTTTAATATGCTTCGTTATCAATTGTTATGTTCTATCATGAGGATTGTCTATTGTGATTTGTAATTAATTGTTTAATTGATTGGCCATCAATTACTGTGATAATCTATATGAACTCGAGGGATGAAGTATAGATTTAGATCTGATCATGATAACATGTGTTCAGGATTTTGTTAGTAGCTTAAACTTGATGAGTGTTAAGGTAGAGATATGCTTGATACCGCATGTAATCGAATAAAGAACCTATTCTTCAACCTTCGTCAATTATAATTCACATAGAGATATAGTGGGTTAGTTGATTAAGGTGTTTAACGGATTTCTATCTTAATTGTGGATTGACGTTAATACGATATTAGTGCATCGAGAGGTGATTAATACTACTTTAGTGTTCTTAATTAACAATTCGGGATAGAGAATAATTGATGAGAAGTGTGTTAACTTAAATGAAGCAATAAGTAAAGTTGTGATCTTAAATCTCCATAGTCTTAATTTAATTAGTGGAATTTAATAGTAGTTTAATTTATATAATTTGAATTTCATTCGTTTAAATAAGATTGAGTTGGTTACGGGTTAGTACTTGGTGATTTTTATTAAATAAATCTCTGTGGGAACGATACTCAACTTATCACTTTATTACTTGTTAACCACATATACTTGCGTCTTGTGCGTAATTCGTCTCTGTGGGACCACCAGAATTTCGTGGGTCTATGAATTCAGTTGAGGCACAGACTTGGATTATAGAGATAGAGAAAGTGTTTAATGTAGCTAGAGTATGAGAGAATCAGAAAACTCCTTTTGCAACATTCATGTTGAAAACAGAGGCGGGTTATTGGTGGCAATCCAATAAAACTCGAGGAAGAAAAGGGGTGATGACATGGGATAGGCTTAAGGAGATATTCTCTGAGACCTATTTCCCAGAGAGTTCAAAGAATCAGATGGAGGTGCAGTTTCTGGAACTGAAGCAGGGAGCAATTGCGGTATTGCAATATGCTGCAAAATTTAACGAGTTGGCGAGATTTGTGCCATATCAAGTCAACACGGATGAGCGCAAGGCTAGGAGATTTGAGCAAGGACTGAAACCTTGGTTGTACAATAGGGTCTCCCTGTTCCAGCTGAAGACATTCGCAATGGGGCTTGAGAAGGCAATTCTCGCTGAGGGTGGAGGCGAGACTGTGACAAAGTGAAATCAAGAACATAGAAAGAAGAAGAATGAAGGTGAAGGTAAGAATGGTGGTGGGAGTAGTGGAAATGGTAGCAATAACCTCAAGAGAAAATGAAATGGAAATGTGGGTTCTGGAAACCAACAGGGTAACCAGCAGAAGAAGAAGTTCGAAGCATGTAGTGACGCCCCCAAAATAGGTATGCATCACCTATTCTGAGTCACAAAATACATGGAAAAAAATTACAAATACAATCTTAATTATACAACAAGAGAGCTATGAGTTTAAATACAAATATTGTGTTCTAGACAAAATCCACTCTCAAATAGAGTCCTCGTTACATTTATTGTCACACTATTTAACAGAATAGTGAGGACTACAAATACACCATCTAGGACCATCACTCCGTTTCCCGACTCATCCCAGCTACGTTCTCATTTCTTGAAGAGAACAGTGAAAGAAAGGGTGAGCTCAACTAGCCCAGTAAGAAATATTATGACTAAGATAATGCAGGATAAAATATCATTAGTCTTTAATAATGTTAAACTGATAAAATATAATAGACATCAAGTTTAACTGCATCGGAACATGTAATCCATTAAAAGAGTCAAGTAGAGAATAAAATCTACTATCTTTTATGATTTAAAATGTTTTCATCAATTTTTATAGCTGAGACTCAGCTTAATAAATAATCCACATCATCCCTGCACTACGGCCAAGGATATTCATTAGGGTCACGACAACAAATTATCCATACACTACAGACCAAGCATATTCGTGTATTCATCAATGGTCATGATCATGCCAACAACTATCCATCAATGCACTACGGGCCAATGAGGACTTTTATTACATCATTTATAACGTTACGGTCATGATTACACCGAATAATCCCTGGTCATAATCATACCAAGTCCATCTATGCACTACAGGCCACAGATGACTCAAAAAAATATAAACATGAGGATGATGACAATGATATAAGAATTCAATAATACAAGTTCACGAATTAATTTATTCAGGAACTAATAACGTCCAAATTGTCAACATGATACTGCTTTGTAGAGTAAAATTCAAGAATGCTCAGAAGAATATTTCCATGAAAAATACTGGATGAAGCGCAAATATCAAGGATTATCCACTAATTTAATGGAGTATAGAAGTCAAAATTTTAATCAACTGAGTATAATAACGAATGGAATAACAAAAGAAATCACCATGCATGCGGTACTTCGTATAGACAGGTTATTCCAACAGAATAATAATAACGGAACCAGGTCAGGTGAAATTCACACCAACTGGATGTTCCAACAGAATAATAAGTACAGAATAATAAATAATGGAACCAGGTCCGGCGTAAAACGCACAGATAGGATATTCCAACAGAATAATAAAGAAGGAATAATAAATAATGGAACCAGGTCCGGCGTAAAACGCACAGACAGGATATTCCAATGGAATAATAAAGACAGAATAATAGAAGAATATCACCAAGTATAGGGTAGCCCGCGTATACAGGTTATTCCAACAGAACAATAAAAAAATGGAATAACAGAAGTTCTCTTCTTGAATACAAAAGAAATAACATCCCTTACCATAAAACTGGATATAAGAGTATTGAAGTAACAAAAAAACTCTTCTTCTTTCTCTCTATAATTTCTCTCTCTAGAGTTTCAGTGAATTCATAAGAAAATAATGAAGGAATGAACTTCTATTTATAGGAGAATGGAAGGGAACTGTTCATAGATAAAATAATTCTGCAGATTTATGTATCAATGTTTTGATATCATACCAATGCAAATGTCAATCAACTAACCAATAGGATCCAAGAAAAAATAAAATATAAGACATATATATATAAACACATGCTAAATAAATAAATAAATATATATAATATATCTCCCACTTATTTTTTCTCTCCCATAACCAACATCAATCCCCCACCCACCCAAAAATAAATTTCACTACACTCTTACACATCATTATCACACTACCATTTTTCCACCATTTTCCACTCACACACACATCACACACCTATCACTTTCACATATCATTTTCTCCCACCATACACTCAATACATACATATACTTCTATACGTATACTCTTCTATTTCCAAAATTATTTTTCCAACACAAATGGGCCCCACATGTGGGCCCCACCTTTATAAAAATTTTCTACCGAATATTTTGAAAAATGGGTAAATATGGGTCCATAAAATAAGCAAATCTTTAAAAAAATCATCTTAATAATTTTAACAACATTTATCACCTTTATTATAATTCACAATATTAATCAACCAGGTCGTTCCTAAGAAAGAGGGGGCTTTCCAATAAGGATTTCTCCCTATTGGCGCACAATTAGGTGACCAAACCTCTCCTTGGCAGAACTTCTAGACATCTTTAATATTGCAATTTATAATATTAATAACTCTGTCATTTCAATTATTGATTTAATAATATATAAAATATCGACAATAATTGAATCAAATAACATGAGATACTATGCAACAATTACTATAGCAATAATTGAACAAAACTGAGTGACTTCTCACGTAAGCATCAATAATCAATACCGTGTGCTACTATGCAACCACGCGTATTATTATACTTTTACTACCGAGTAGTTCAACAGTATTAACGGTAAAACTTCCGCCGTTATTTTCATAAAAATATTTTTGTCGTTTTCTCAATCCGACAATAATTCTGTTGTGGGGTCCACCAATGATTGTACCATCATACGGATATTTCCTGATAAAAAGAATATTCCCTGACCAATCGAATATAATATGACAACTTGCATACTTTGCAAAATTTATAATACTACCCACAACTATAATATTATATCAAATCCACTCCATAATATTTAAAAAAAAATATTTTGAGAAAATTAAATCTTTATTCATAAAATCTGGGGTCTCACACATGTGTTACATGCAGAAAGTTTCACGCAAGAGTATGCTTAAGGGGTAAGCGTGTATGTTTTAACTATGGCCAGGAGGATCACATTGCCCAAAATTGCAGCCAACACAAGAAGAATGTTTGCTACACATACGGGTCAAAGGATCATTTTGCTTGTGAGTGACCTAAGAAGAAACCTGAAGAGACAACAGGAAACAAGGGAGGTAGCAGTGGAGGCACATTGACCATTGTGAGACCAACGTCATCAAACAGACCCACAGCCAAAACCTTCAACATGACGGTGCAGGATGCAGTGGAATCAAAAGATGTTGTGTCAGGTATTATCCCAGTCAATGTAATAGATTCTTATGTATTATTTGATTCGGGTGCTACTTGCTCGTTTATATCTGATGAATTTGCTAAGAGGTTAGGATTTCCTAGTGAAGAATTGAATTTCCCTTTAAACATAGAAATTGTGAATAGGGAAGTGATTCCTGTTAGTTTCGTATACAAGAATTGTAGGGTGAACATTAAGGAGAATGTCATGATGTTAGATTTAATTCTGATAAAACTTGGAGAGTTTGATGTTATTTTGGGAATGGATTGGATGTTCAACTATGGAGCGATAATTTATTGCCAAAAGAAATGTGTAAACCTTTTGACTCCATCAAAGGTAGTTTTCTATGGTAGCAGATCGCCTAGACATGTGAGATGTCTGATGATTATGCAGGCCAAGAAGTTGTTGAGTCAAGGCTGTGGGTTATTTAGCTTACATAGTCGATACTCAAAGGAAGGGGGTGAAACGGGAAGATATACCAGTTGTTAGGGAATTTGTAGATGTGTTTCCAGAGGATTTTCCAGGACTTCTGCCTGACCAAGAGATTGAGTTTGTAATTGACTTAGCACCAGGAACCGCTCTGATATCGAAGGCCCAGTACAGAATGGCTCCGGTAGAAATGAAGGAACTGATGGTATAATTACAAGAGTTATTAGACAAGAAGTACATTCAGCTGAGTGTGTCACCGTGAGGAGCATTGGTGTTATTCGTGAAGAATAAGGATGGGTCAATGTGTCTTTGCATTGATTATAGGGAGTTAAACAAAGTCACTATTAGGAATAAATATCCATTGCCAAGAATAGATGACTTGTTTGATCAATTAAAGGGTGCTAGATATTTCTCAAAAATAGATTTGAGAAGTGGGTATCACCAATTGAAAGTAAGAAAGGAGGATGTACCAAAGACAGCATTCAGAACTCGGTATGGACATTACGAGTTTCTGGTAATATCTTTCTGATTATAAAATTCCCCTGTTGCATTCATGGATTTGATGAACAGGGTGTTTAAACCATTTTTAGACAAGTTTGTGGTAGTATTCATTGATGACATCCTAGTGTACTCCAAATCATAAGAAGAACATGTGGAACATTTACGTTTGACGTTGAAGACACTAAGAAAAAGAAAAGTTGTACGCAAAATTCTCTAAGTGTGAATTTTGGCTAGAACGTGTACAATTTCTTGGGCATGTGATTGACAAAGATGGGATTTCAGTGGATCCATCAAAAGTCGAAGCCGTAATCAATTGGGAACAACCAAGAACACCTTTGGATGTGAGGAGTTACTTGTGACTGGCCGGCTATTATAGACGGTTTATTCAGGATTTTTCCAAGATTGCCACTCTGTTAACAAATTTGACAAGGAAAGCTGTAAAATTTGTTTGGACGAAGATCTGTGAAGAGAGTTTTCAAGACTTGAAAAAGAAGTTAAGTATGGCACATGTGTTGTCATTACCTGATAATACAAGAAACTTTGTGGTGTGTAGTGATGCCTCACATAAAGGATTGGGTTGTGTTCTTATGCAGAATGGAAAAGTTATTGCATATGCATCAAGACAACTGAAGGACTATGAGAAAGGATATTCGACTCATGATTTAGAGTTGGATGTTATGGTATTTTCTCTGAAGATATGGAGACACTATCTCTATGGAGAAAAATTGGAGATCTACACAGACCATAGGAGTCTGAAGTATATTTTCACTCAAAAGGACCTGAACATGCGTCAAAGGAGATGGATGGAATTGATAAAGGATTACGATTGTGACATCTTTTATCATCCAGGCAAAGCGAATGTGGTTGCAGATGCTTTAAGCAGGAAAGGTCGGGAAAAGTTGATGCTGATAACCACTCATTAGGAGCTTATTTCAGCAATGACAAAGCTAGAGTTGGAAATAAAATTTCCAAAAGAATCCGATGAATGACTATTCCAGATAAAAGCTAGTCCAACTTTGGTGGATAAGGTAAAGAATGCTCAACTACATGATGAATAATGTAGAAAAATCATAGAGAAAGTTGTTGAGGGTAGTGAAGTGAAAAATAAGATCGATAGCGAAGGGTTACTAAGATTCAAGGGAAGAATCTAGGTTCCAACAGTACCAGATATTAAAGAAGAAATATTGATCGAAGCTCATAACTCAAGATATTAGATTCACCCAGGAAGTACGAAGATGTATCAAGATTTACAATGACACTTTTGGTGGTCAAACATGAAAAGAGATGTCGCAGAATGTGTTGTGAGATGCTTGACTTATCAAAGAGTCAAGGCCGAGCATCAGAGGCCAAGCAGATTACTTCAACCATTGAACATACCAGAATGGAAGTGGGAACATATCACAATGGATTCTGTGGTAGGTCTTCCAACTACTCAGAAATGATACGATGCGATTTGGGTGATAGTGGACAGACTGACAAAATTAGCACACTTTTTTCCAATAAAGATTTGATTCAATCTTGATCAATTGGCAAAGTTGTGCGTTAAAGAAATCATTTTGAGACACAGAGTTCCAGTATCAATTGTATCAGATAGAGATCTGCGATTCACGTCAAACTTTTGGAAGAGACTACAAAATGCATGGGAACACAGTTGAGAATGAGTACGGCATATCATCCGCAAACAGATGACCAAAGCGAATGAACAATCCAGACGTTGGAAGATATGCTTAGAGCATGCATCATAGATTTCAAAGGGAGCTGGGATGAACATTTACCATTGGTAGAATTCACCTACAGCAATAGTTACCACGTGAGCATCGACATGACGCCTTACAAAGCATTATACGACATAAAGTGAAGAACTCTACTGTGCTGGAATGAAGTCGGTGAAAGCCAACTGTAAGGACTGAAATTGGTACAACAAACTGCTAAGGTTATCAAACACATCGGGATAAGATTGGTAGATGCTCAAGACAGATAGAAGAAGTATGTTGATCAACACAAACAAGATCGCGAATTTGACGTAGAAAATTTTATGTTCTTAAAAGTTTCTCCTTGGAAGGAGAAAATTCATTTTGATAAAAAGGGAAAGCTAAGCCTGAGGTTTATTAGACCCTTTAAACTGCTGCGAAGAGTAGGAGACGTGACTTATGATATAGCTCTACCTCCAAAGTTAGAACACGTTCATAATGTTTTTCATGTTTCAGTGTTACGACCGTATAAACATCATTAAAAGCATGTGATAGAGTATGAACCATTGCAGTTCTATAAACACTTGTCTTATAAAGAGGTTCCTATCTAGATAGCTGACAGGAAAGAACAAGTGCTCCGGAATAAAGTGATACCTTTTGTGAAGGTAATATGGAGGAACCACAATGTCGAAGAGGCTACGTGGGAACTCGAAGCTGAAATGATGAAGAATTACCCTGCAGTTATTTGTTTAATCTTTATCTTCGATTCTGGGGACAAAATCTTTGTAAGGAGGGAATAATGTAACAATCTGGAATTTTAAATATTTATTAAATTATATAAATATTTAATTGTTGTGTTATTGTTGAATAAATATTTGTTAATATTATTTAATTTGATTAATTATTTGTTAAATAAATAATTAATGAGTGAAGGAAATTAATTATTATGAGATAATATTCTAATTTAATCTAATAATTAAATTAGAGATTTGATAGGGATTATATGGATTATTATAATGTTTCAATTTTATTTGGTAATAAAAGTGTGACAACAACTATGTTATAAATGGGTTATTAAAATAAATTAAACGAGATTAATTTAGTTTGTCAAACAAGGCTTAAAGATATTAAGTCTTTAATTTTTAAAGAGTTTTTGCCAAACAAATCCTTATGGCTTTTGGATTTTAAAATTTTGAATTTTTAATAAAATAAATCAAATAATAAATAAAATATATTTATAACCTATATGTTATAATTAGTAACTGATATTATATTAAGTACGCTTATTATGGCTTATCAGTTTTAGTGTACGCATATTGTTAATTGGCTTGGCTATCACTTTTGGGATTACGCATTTTAGTTATTTGCTAATCCTAAGAAGAAAAGTAGAGAGTTTGAGAGCGACTTGTGAAAGATTTCAGTGGTGATCAAGGATTTTCAAGCAAAAGAAGGTATGATCATAACCTTGTTATATATATATATATATATATATATATATATATATATATATATATATATATATATATATATATATATATATATATATATATATATATATATGTTTTAAGACATGATATTTTTTTTCAAGCTTTGTGAATTAAGTTTTCTGGAATTGTTGATATACAACATGTTTTGATGATTATATGTATTTGTGATGTTAGAACTAACATCTAGATAGGGATTTAGTGTACCAAATTGATTTCTTTACGTTCAAAAATAAGAAAACAGTTTTAAGTGAATATATGTATGAACATGAATTATAGGAGTACCAAAATTGATATGTGATTGTCAATTAATAGATAAATTGAACCTTGAATATGTTTATATGTTAAGAAATGGAGAAAACGTAGTTCAAATGAGGTAATTTGGTGTATAATCATGGATACAGTGTTAATTTTATCAAATAATATCGACAATAGAGTTTTGGGTTGAAACCATGGTATTCAAGGATTTCTGGAGTTGTTATTTAGTTGTTTAAAATAAGTATATGTATGATGGGTAATATTTATGTGTCATTTATGTAAGTTATATGTGTTAATTTAGGTGCTAGAAGTTTTTAAACAGTTAAAATCTTCTCTATTTTGTTCATCGTGCTCAACACTGTAATTCGACGCCGCGGCACCAAACATAGGGCCGCAGCGCCAAAATATGCGCCACAGCGCCAGTCTAGTGCCACAGCACCATTGTCTGGCTTGTGTCTCACACCGAAGCGCCAGCGCCGCGCTGCAGCGCCAACCTCAGTTCCAACTGTGGCATCGCAGCGCCGGTTAGCAGTATTGTAACGCCCCGAAATCCGGTCTATCTTTACACCCGGATTTCGTGCGTCACTAGTACATCATTCATCCAACATACATCATTATATACTAAAATATAACAACATACACTCTCAAATCCCAGGTTCTAAAAACCTTATAGCTTTTCTCATTACAAATAATGATAATTACATTATTCTTTACATCTTGCACGAGTGACTTTTATCCGCCACCAAGGATACATAATCGTTCATTAAACTATTCTATAGTTTAATTCTCATCTTTCTTCATTACAAGTCTTCACTTGATCTTCTCGCTCATTCACATTCTGAATGGCACTTCATCTGGATACCGACAGCTTGATCTATACGGGATCCTTATGTTCTTCTAACATCGTTCGCTGAAAATGTTTTTCATTTAAAGCAAGTGTGAGCATTCAATTGCTCAGCAAGTCTTAGCAGTTGAATAAACAACTTCAAGAGTTTAACATTCCTTTGGAACTTCGATAACCGAACAAAGATTATGAAGCAGCTTGAACAATAGGAATAATCTGGATTCCTATCATTTTAAAACATCAGTTACATCCACTTTGAAATACTTTCATTCTCTACTCTCTTTCATACACATTCTGTCTGGCTAGAATCAATAGCACAGACTTTACAATAACGGTTCATGTATAAACAAAACATTCTCATATTGAACAGTTCAATCATAGAACAGATCATCTCATAGAAACACCAAAGTGTTCAAATTGTGGCACAAGGCCTCATACGTTCTACCATCTAGTACAAATATCACACATTCTCACATAGATAAAACTTCTCAAGTTCAACATCTGAGAAGTTTAAGAAACTAGCATTCATTTAAAATATGAATGAAGTTAGGAAACTTGCCTTACGCACAGCTACAGCTTACGCTGAACTGCTCATTCCATTCCCTATAACACATAAGGAAATAACACGTACACCAATTAGTCATATACTTGACTTACGTATTGGTTTACTTAACTTTACTTCTTAAGGTTCGCGTTCTTGCAATCTAAGTTTACGCGACCAACTTTCATTACCATTCTACAGTTTCATGAAATACGGAGATGTCTTACTCAAAACGTTCATCATCTTTGATGATTAACATTCTTATCTTCTTCTTATAAATTCTCTTGGACTCAGCACACATCGCTTCTCTGCTGGTAGTCCATATGGTACTCTGAGTGGTTTCCCACAAACAACCAACAGACAAGTTCCTGTCTCATCTAACCTGCCATCACAGTGAGTTAGATCGGTTGCCAGTTTCATATATACCTTCGCTCTTTTAATCTCTCATTCAACCTTTACTCAAGGTTTTAATCACTTTCAATCGTTATCCATCCCATGAACCCCATATTCATTATTCTTTCTTAATGTCGAAGCCATACTGATCGTTGTATGCTAAGACCGATCGTTCATTGCAACAACGTTGCATTCACAGCGTCTATACGCTTTACATTCATATCTCATTACCATGTCATAACATCGAAATGTTATACATTATTATCGTCCATCAACGTCTAAGAATCACCATCATAGAAATCCCTCACGTTCGATTCATTGCGACTACGGTCCTTGGATATCGGTCCCGTAACCCATAATTACATTCTTTTAATCTCGTTCAATCTTTTCATTCGACCTTCATCAAAGGTTTAAAACACTCACTTAAGTGTTACATTAGTAAAACTACATGTTCGTATCTCTTTCTTGCACATCCCCAGTAGTTGAGCATTTAAAAGCTCATTACTGGCTTTTTCCCTGTACCGGCGCTGCGGCGCCGGTCCCCTTTACAACTCTCGCGCTGCGGCGCCACTCTGCAGTGTCAAACTGTCGAGGCTGGCGCTGCGGCGCCACTCTCTACACTAAGACTCGTGCTGCGGCGCGAGTTAGCAGTGTCTAGCTCTCCGGCCTGGTGCTGCAGTGCCACCATTCAAGGCATACCTGGCGCCGCGGCGCCAAGACCTTCTTCCCGAAATTTTTTTCTAAGTCTTTGGCTGTTCTGAGATGCGTACTTCGAAATCTCATAACTTCTTCGTTATAACTCGGAATGGAGTCGTTCCAAAGCCATTTTCTTACTTATCTTATGTACTTTGATTACTCATAGATAGAACTTTGTTCTGAATCCATTAACCTTCCATTCAATTGGCTTAATCTTCACCCTTCGTTCATTTTAACGTTTTTAACGTTCTTCGTTCGTTCGTCCGTAATTCGGTCATCCGAACTCGGAACTCGTTCGTTCTTGAGTCCACGACTCACGTTTTCAACATTTTCTTACATTCTTATGAAACCCTACACATTTAGGTTCATTTACTAACTTTCAAATTGTCTAACTTCTTTTACGAAATTTTTGCCATAGCTTCGTTATAGCTCAATTCTAATCCGTTCTTCAAGAAAGTTTCCAACGTTCCTAACCAAGCAATAAGCATCTAACTTATACACGATGGTTTTAAACTTGTCCATCAACAACAATTACACTACGATGGTTTTAAATTTGTCCATCAACAACGTTCTTCGCGTTCTTCGTTCGTTCTTCATTTTTAATCGATATTTTGGATTACGATTTCATTTTTTCTTGGAATTTGATGTTATAGAACACCATTCCTTACTTATTTAACCAACTCATTCATAAGATTCATTCGGATCGCTCAAAATCCTTACGAATTTTATATTTCCTTAAGAAATTTATAAACTAAATTTCTAATTCTTATTTCTTCGTTTTCTCATGAATTCAACCATATGAATTCATTCTTAAAATTATCTACTTCTTATCTTCATTAAGCTATGTTTTTGAACATAAAAACTTAAAGAAAATTTTGAAGAAACTAGGATTCGGATTACCGTTCATCCTTAAATTCCTTCCGTCGGACAAAGTTTGCTCACGAGCCAACTTTTCCTCTTCCTTCTCCCTTTCATCTTCCATCCAAACTCTCTCTCTTTCTCTCTCAAGTGTAGGATTTTCAATAATCCAAACAAATGAGCTTAAGCTTCCTATTTATAGATTTTCAAGGCTAGGGGCATTTTGGTCTTTTCACACCCTAACCTCCTAACTATTCATTACTTAAGGACTAAGTTAACTTAGCCCTCAAGTTTGCTTAGCCCTTAAGTTTCGTAGTTCTGTCTTTCGGGTTTCGTTCGACAGTTTTAAAAACTGCGATTCTCGGAATCCAAATATTTTTGGATATTTCGTCTTTCCTTTACCGGTTGAATATTACGTATTCTTCGAATTTTCGAAAAACTGAAAAAATACTTTTCTACGATATGCATTTTCCTTCACGTTTTTCCCTAACGTAGCTAAACGAGTAAAAAGTACACAGCAGTAATTTTCGTCATTTTTATTTTATCCGATTTCTGCACGTTTTTCGAAAAAAACTTTTATCGGCTTACTTAACTTTTCACGATATATTATCGCCAATTCTTTTGACGGAATATCATTTCGACATACCGAACTCTCGGAATGGCTTAAGTTATTCTAACCCTAACCCTTAGGTTTCGTCAGGTGAATAGTGCCTATTTCGTCTTTTTTCGAAAATATTTTATCTCCGAAAAAATTTATTTTCGTCTTGAAAATTCCTACTCGTTCAGTCTAGCTCGTAGCCAGAATCCTCCCGATTAATAATCATTCTAGGTTATAGAACAATTAATAAACACATAGCACATAATAGTATTAATAAAAATTCATTTTATTAATAACTAATTCTTTAAATCTTAATTTCTGGACAATCCGGATTTCCGAGTTATCACAAGTATGGCCCCAAAAATATTTCTTGAACACAGAGTCTGTAATAGTTGATATGATGCAATATTATGACTATTAAAAATTTAATTTTGTTATTATGATATTATAGTGCTAAGAATGAGCATATAATTAACACTTAACGAGTTTTGTTACTAATGTAACTTGACTATGTGGTTAAAAATCAGGCCATACATGAAATATGTACTTATTTGTATACAGAGTATCTGTAGTGACTAATTGTGTCCAAATGACATGTGATTAGGATATTGTGAATCAAATTGTTACGGTTTAGCTTACACGCAAGGCATGTTTTTCTAACCAAAACTTTCTTTGTGCAAGTTTCTTAACCCAAATTATATCATGTGAGCTCTTAAATCTTACCATTTGATATTGAGCTAGTTGTTTTTCTAATATTTAACTTATTATTTAGCATGTAATTTTCTAAATTTTGATACACTAATCTTGAACAAGTTTTGTCGTTTAATTTACTATTTGTTGGGCATGCTTAATACTCAATTATGGATAAGATTTTAACTGTATCTTAATATTGTTCAAGCAAGGTATGCTATGTTATTCAATGCCTATGCTTTTAGTTCATTCCTAAAGCATAACCTTACTATGCAATGTTGAATCATTTATGACTTATTACATAGTGCATTGTTACTACATTTTATTCAACTAATCCTTAGTTGATGTTCGATAAACTCTAAATTACCTTAAAACTTATCCAAACCAAACTTACTTTGGTGCGGACTTGTATTCTAAATACTGAGATGAACAACCCTATTACAGGGGATAAATTACGCAAAGCGTTAAAATGTTTGTGCATAATACATTGTACGAAGGGCTGATCCCCCTAAGTACGAGGAGTCCCTATAGTCTTATGACTGTTAAAGTTTAGGTTGAAAGAATACTTAAACTATGGACATAGTTTGTGGTCTTTTGACCCTCAGTAATATATTTCACATTCTGTTCTTAATTATTATTGATGAAGTACTTTATTCATTTCTATTGAGCCTATTCATTTGGAAATTGATATGATGTTTATTCATTATCATTTCAAGTGAGCATTGTTTGCTCACTCTTGCTTATATTAATATTACAGCTAAAGTTGAGAAGGTTGATGAACCTACAACCAGTAAAGGGAAGGGGAAGATAATTAAGTATTGATGACTTGTAAAACCGTTAGCTTTTATGTTGTTGGACTTTATTTTAAATCTTATGATGTAATTATTTAATTTTCTATATATGATATTTGTATTTAAAGGTTAGATAACCTGGGAGATTTTGTTAAACTTATTGATGTAACCCTTAAATGGGATGGTTTATTATTAAATTTTATTATGTTTGGGTAGTTAGATATGAATGTTTTTATCAAGTGAGTACCAAATCTGGTGGAAATGAAGTACCCAGATTTGGGGGTGTCACAACAACCCCCACCGGGGCAGGGGTACTTGTTCGAAAGACAGTAGCACCCCCCACCGAGGCGAGCTCTTAAGGAAGAAAAACCCCCGGTATGGGAAAAGCAAGAATTATGTTCTAACTGTAATACTAAAGAACCGTGATGGATAGTTGTTGGCATGGTGTGGAACTCCATTGGGCGTCGAATAATGGCCAGAATATGTGTACTAGGCTGGTGATTAACAAGGAAAACAACAAGGGGAATCAATTAAAAAATTTGAAGACCTAATTTGAGCAAAAGCATTGGAGGAAGGATTGAAGGTGGAATTCGCAATAATTGCATATTGAAGCAGAGAAGAAGGGCAGTTTCATATTCATTCTTTTTCTTTAATTCAATAATTGTAATTGGGATGATGTCTACTTTGATGAATTCAGTTGTTAATTTAGTTATGATGAACTAATTTACTTGTTAGGCTTATGACGGACCTTTGGATTGAACGATGATTATGTAACTTTGATTTTCAGTTTAATAATCTATCTTTCATTTTATCTATAGTGATTTGTGCTTGAATTTATGAATTGCTTGATCACCAATTCTGTGTGGATTTGTATGGATTTGAGAGAGGAAATATGAATCTAGACTTTGTCATTATAGCATGTGTTCTTGAATTCTGTGATTGAATGTAATCTTGATGAATGTTAGGGTAGAGATATGCCTAGCATCGTATGTAATCAGATAGAGAACTTGAACTTAAACCTTCGGTGATTGTAATTCACATAGAGATATAGTGAATTAGTTGATTAAGGTGTTTAGCTTAATTCTATCTAATTTATGGATTTAAGTTAATATGGTATTGGTGCATCAAGAGATGGCTAGTTCTACTTGAGTGTTCTTGATTAATAAACTAGGATAGTGAATTAAATCGGAACAAGGTATAATAATCAGAGTGATACTTAAAGTGAAGTTGTATGCCTAATTCTCCAATATTTATTTGAAATTATAGTTTTTAAGTTTGTTGATTGCTTGGTATTTTTAGTATTTTAATATTTTTAGTTTTAATAGTTATAACTCTTGAATTGGAAAGTTTAATAAAATTTAGATTAATAGAAAGCTGGTAATTATGAGGGTTAATTTCATATTTAATCTTTGTGGGAACGATACTTAACTTATCATTATATTACTTGTTGACCACGTTCATTTACGTGTGAGCGTAATTAGATTTCGCAACAAGTTTTTGGTGTCGTTGCCAGGGATTAGTATAGATTTTAATCAATATAAGTTTAATTAGTCTAGTTTTACTTAAACATTTTTCTTTTGTTTTGTTCTTTCTTATTTCAGGTTCTTGAAGTTGGTTTATGCAAACTCGGTCTAAAAACCCAGACTTTTTTCCTTTAGAGGACGATATCGAGAAACAATTTCAAAGGCTAAGTAAGTGGATTAAAGATACAAGGGAAAACTTTGAGAATTCTGATAAAGAAGAAGAAATAATGGCTGTCGAAGACCAGAAAGCGTTAAGGGACTTTGCTACTCCTAAGGCGACTGAGCTCTAATCAAGTATCATCAGGCCAGCGATTACTGCAAATACATTTGAAATCAAGCTTGGGACTATTCAGATGATTCAGAAATTGGTTCAGTTTGGGGGACTAGCTAATGATGATCCAAATGAACACTTGGTCAGTTTTTTGGAGATATGTGACACCATTAGATATAATAGAGTGTTGGATGATGCAATCAGACTTTGTTTGTTTCCATTTACCCTATGGGACAAGGCGAAGAGTTGGTTACATTCTCTACCGCTGGTATCGATCACCACTTAGGAAGATCTTATTCAAAAAAATTTGGCTAAATTCTTTCCCCCGGCCAAAACTGCAAAGATGAGGAATGAGATCACCATGTTTGAGCAACAGCATGGAGAGTCTTTATATGAGGAATGGGAACGGAACAAGGAACTACTCAGAAAGTGTCCTCATCATGGACTACCAAAATAGTTGCAGATGAATACGTTCTATAACGGGCTGAGTGGGAATCTCAGGAAAAGTATCGATGCAGCTTTGGGTGGAGCGTGTATGGCTAAGAGCTATGAGGAAGCGTATCATTTGATTGAAACTATGGCGGCTAATAACTACCAGTGGCCTATAGCAAGGATGACACAGCCTAAGGTAGCTGGAGTATTAGAGGTAGATAGAGTAACTGTAAGACCCCAACTTTTATGAATAAAGATGAATTTTTCTATAAATATCATTTTGAATAATTATGGTGTTGATTTGTTATAATATTAAATTTGTGAGTAATATTTATAAATTTTTCAAAGTAAGCAAGTTGTTATATAATATTCGATTGGTCGGGGAATATTCATTTTAACAGGGAATATTCGTACGACGGCACAATCATTGGTGGACCCCATAACAAAATTATTGTCGGGGTTAGAAAACGACAGAAATTGCTTTTTATAAAAATAACGGCGGAAGTTTTACCGTTAAAATTGTTGAAATACCCGATGATAAAAGTAAAGTAATATGCGTGGTTGCATAGTAGCACACGGTATTGATTATTGATGCTTACGTGAGAAGTCACTCAGTTATACTGAATTATTGCTACAGTAATTGTTGTATCATATCTCCTATATTATTGATTCAATTATTATCATAGTATCATCTGCATAATATTTTATATTATTAAATTAATAATTGAGATGACAAGTTATTCATATTATTATTTGCATAATTAACAATGTCTATAAGTTCTGTCAAGGAGAGGTTTGGTCATCTAATTGCGCGCCATTAGGGAGAAATCCTTATCGAAAAGCCCCCTCTTTCTTGGGAATGACCTGGTTGTTAATATTGCGAGTTATAATAATATGAATAAACATTGTTAAAAATATTGAGGGGATTTTTATGAAGTATTTGTTGGACCCTCATTTACCCATTTTTTAAAATAATCGGTAGAAAATTATTTAATATAATAAAGGTGGGGCCACAAAAGAAAAATGATTTGGGGGGAAGTCTGATCACGGGTGGGAGTTATTTTGTTTATATATATATATATATATATATATATATATATATATATATATATGTGTGTGTGTGTGTGTGTGTGTGTGTGTGTGTGTGTGCGCGCGCGCGCGTGTATGTATGTATGTATGTATTACAATAAGTTTTGTTTTATATAAAAAAAGAATATATTATATTTTATTATGCATAATGTTTTGCATAGTGCCTGCACAGTAAATGCATAATAACTTTTGAAAAATCAGATGTTTGAAATCGTCCGTGAAAATTTTTTAAAAAAAATTGTTACGTCTGTGAGAAATTCAAATTGTATCTTTTCCATTCTCCTATAAATAGGATGCTTAGTTATAATTTAAAATCAAACCAAAATCAGAGAATTCTTTTTCTATAATATTGAGCGTATTTCTTTCGAGTTTTAGAAAACTTTTAGCATAGAAAACAGTATAAGTTTTCTTCAAGAATATCCCAGCCCTACCAGTCGGAATACTCTTCTTTTCAAGGTAAGGGATGTTATTTTTGTTCAGTTTTCATATGTAATAATATTTTTTCCATACTCTGTAGTATGTAAGTAATATTATTTCATTTCAGATTTCGAATTTTAAACTCATTTTGTTAATATTTTGGATTCTATACTCCATGAAATTAGTATAATATCTTTGATATTTGAGCTTCATCCAATATCTTTTCATGGAAATATTATTCTGAGCATTTTTGATAAGTTTTAACTTTTTCATGCTGGAGTACTATTCACGGGGTACTATTCACTCAGTTACTATTCACCCAGGAAACTATTAATGATAAAAATTGATTTATTTTCGGTCCAAATTATTTTTGGTAGAATATTATTCTTGAATTTTACTCCACAAAGCAGTATCATGTTGAAAATTTGGACATTATTGAATTCTGGATAAATTAAATTATAAAGCTTTAAAAATTTATCCTTTGCTTTCTTTTAATTGAATTCTTATATCATTGTCATCATCCTCATGCTTATATTATGTTAAAAGTCATCTGTGGCCGTAGTGCATAGATGTACTTAGTATGATTATGACTAGGGATTATTCGGTATAATCATGACCGTAATGTTACACAAGATGTGGTAAAAGTCCTTATTGGCCCGTAGTACATTGATGGACAGTTATTAACATGATTATGACCATTGATGAATACACGAATATCCTTGGCTCGTAGTGCATGGATAATTCGTGGTCGTGATACTAATGAATATCAGTGGCCATAGTACTGGGGTGATTTGATGATGTGGATTATTTATTAAGCTGAGTCTTAGCGATAAAAGTGATGAAAAACCTTTTAAATCATAGAAGATAGTAGATATCATGCTATACTTGACTCTTCTAATGGATTGCTTGTTCCATTGCAGTTAAACTTGATGTTTGTTATTTTTTATCAGTTTAACACTGTTGAAGGCTAACGATAAATTATTATGCATTATCTTAGTCATAACATTTATTACTGGGCTAGTTGAGCTCACCCTTTTGCTTTTATTGTTCTCTTCAAGAAATGAAAACTTAGCCGGGACTAGTCAGGGAACGGAATGACGGTCCAGATGTTTGCATTAGTAGTCCTCACTATTCTATGAAATAGTGTGATAATAAATGTATTGAGGACTCCATTTGAGTTTGAATACTGTCAAGAAGACAATATTCGTATTAAAACTCTCAGTTTATGTTTTGTCATATTTTACACGACAATTGTATTATTAAGTTGTATTTGAATTTTGTATCATGTATTTGGCAACTCAAGATGGGTGATGTATACCTATTTTGGGGGCGTCACAGTTGGTATCAAAGCTTAGGGATATGATCCCTGACTAAGATGTGTGACTAGAACTAGGGGGAGAGGCGAATAATCCTTCCGCTAGTATGACCTACCTAAGTTTATTTGTTATTTAATTGGTCAGTCAGAATATAGGGATAATATGTGGTGTGTCAATGAAACCTTATTTTGTGGCAGTATTTGAAAATGACATATGAGAATGTTAAGAATAGCAATGAAGCACAGGAGACCGTTGAGTCACCACAGATCAATACCGAGGATAATGTGCAACAGAAAGACAATCATCCTCAGGTAAACAACAACACCGATCAAATGATGAACGATGGGATGTTCAGAGGCTTTATGAAATTCATGCAACATCAGGCGAGAGTGGATCCTGTCCAAAATGTAGGTGGAAACACTGGCAACTCTCAGACAGTCACCGCTAAGAAGTTTAAGGAGTTGGGACCACCAGAGTTTTTAGGAAAGCCAAAACCACTTAAGTCTGAGACATGGATAAAGCAGATCACCAAGATATTTGATGTCTTGGGATGCTCCGAGGAGCAAAAGGTTCCCTTTACCACCTTTAAGTTACGAGGACAGGTAGATTACTGGTGGGAATTTGTAAAGCGTACCCAGCCTGCCGCACTCAAAATGTCTTGGGAGAAGTACCAAGAACTGTTCAACGACAAGTACTTTTTCGAAAGTATTCATCACATGAAAGATGTATAGTTCATCAAGCTGGAGCAAAACAATATGACCGTGTCATAGTACGAAGCCAAGTTTGCCGAATTATCCCGGTTTGGATCCCACTTAGTTGATAATGAGGAAAAAATGACGCGGATGTTTCTAAGAGGTTTGAAACCCGAGATACGTCAATACCTTATCTCTCACAAACTGTGTTTGTATTCAGATGTTGTAAATAGGGCTCAGTTATTGGAGCGTGATAATGAGTCAACCCAACCAAGAGAGAGCAGCCGACAAGTCGATAATATCAGTGGTAGAAGTCATCGAAGCGGTGACAACAAATGTGGAGGGAATCAACATACCAGAAATGGTAACCACTTCGGTGGTAATCATGGCCAAGACAATAAAAGTGGACATTTCAAGAAGAGGAGATTCAACAATAATGGAAAGACATCAGCACCAGCACTCGTTGTTAAGGAAAGAGAACAACCACCTTTCATATTCTTCAAATGCAGATGAGAGGGACATATCACTCCAAACTGTGCACAGCAGTCCAAAACATGTTACAATTGTTGAAGAGAGGGTCACCTAGCTCGATTTTGTCATTCAGGGAAGCCAAGTCCAGCTGGGATGGAGGCACCAAAGGTCGTTCCAGAAAAGTCAAAACCAATAGTTCAAGGGAGAACGTTTATCGTGACCTCCCAAAAAGCAAAGAACCCGAATGAGGTTATCAGGGGTAAGTTAATCATAAACTCTAGCGAAGTCTATACCTTATTTGATAACGGTTCTTCCCATTCTTTTATTTCTCCTACTTGCGCTCAACATTTAAATTTGACTCCAGAGAAATTAGACTTTGACTTATCTGTTGAAACTCCGTTGGGAAAAACCTTCATTACATCCACTGTTTATAAGTCTTATTTGGTTCTAATCGGTACCCTCACATTACCTGTCGATCTTAATTCATTGAAAATACTTGCATTTGACGTAATTCTAGGGATTGATTGGTTAACTACTCATCATGCAAAAATTGATTATTTTCATAAGGTTGTTAGCTTTCATATTCCTAACTAACCAATTATACGAATTCAAGAAACCAAACCATTTAAATCAATCACTTCCATCTCAAGCTATAAAGCTATTCATTTATTCAAAAATGGATGTCAAGCTTTCTTAGCACATGTCACGGATTTAAACAAAAATACGTCAGTTTTGAATGATATTTCTATTGTTAATAAATTTCTTGACGTATTCCCTGAAGAACTTCTTGGCCTACCCCCAGAGCATGAAATTGAATTTTATATCGACCTTGAACCCGGTACAAAACCCATTTCCAAAGCCCCATGTCGAATGGCTCCTATTGAACTTCAGGAGTTAAAAATCCAACTGCAGGAATTGTTAGACATCGGTTTCATTTTTCCTAGTACGTCTCCTTGAGGTGCTCCTATTCTATTCGTAAAGAAGAAAGATGGGAGTATGCGACTTTGTATTGATTATCGGGTGTTGAACCATGTCACTGTCAAAAATAGATACACGTTGCCTCGCATTGATGACCTATTTGACCAGTTGCAAGGCGCCAAATTCTTTTCAAATATTAATCTTCATTCCGGATATCACCAATGAAGATTAAAATCGATGATATTCCAAAGACGGCTTTCATAACTCTGTACGGACATTATGAATTCCTAGTAGTGTCTTTTGGATTGACTAATGCTCCTTCTGCCTTCATGGATATGATGAACCGAGTATTCAAGGAATATTTGGATCATTTTGTGGTTGTCTTTATTGATGACATCCTCATATGCTACAAAATATGTGAAGATCATGAGAAACACTTGAGGCTGACACTCCAAAAGCTTCGTGAAAATAAGCTTTATGCCAAGTTAAAGAAATGTGAGTTCTGGCTTGAGGAAGTAGCATTCCTTGGGCACATAGTATTAAGTCATGGAATATCTATTGAACCGGCAAAGATTGAAGCAAATCAAAGCTGGGAGAAACCTAAATCAGTGACCAAAGTACGTAGCTTTCTCGGCTTAGCTGGTTATTATCAGAGATTCATAGAAGGGTTTTCTTGAATTACTACTCCACTAACTCAGCTGACTCGAAAAGATACAAAATTTGGTTGGAGCGAGTAATATGAAAAGAGTTTTCAAGAACTCAAGAGGAGACTCATTTTAGAACCTATTCTGACAATACCATTTGGCTCGGAGGGATTTGTCATCTACAGTGATGCTTCGGGCAAAGGGTTAGGATGTTTTCTCATGTAACATGGGAAAATCATAGCCTATGCCTCTCGAAAACTTATAGAATATGAGAGGAATTATCCTACTAATGATATATAGTTGGCAGTTGTTGTCTTCGCGCTTTAAATTTGGAGGCATTACTTGTATAGGGAGAAAGTGGAGATCTTTACGGATCATAAAAGCGTTAAATATTTCTTCACCCAAAAGGAACTCAACATGCGGCAACAATGTTGGCATGAACTACTGAAATATTATGATCATACCATTCAATACCATCCTGGAAAAGCGAACGTAGTAGCTAACTCATTGAGTAGAAGATCAAATACAGGTACGAGTGTGTTATTATCAACGCAAAGGCCCATTTTATATGACTTGCAAAAGATGGAGATAGAGTTAAAGACTTCAGGGACCCACGTGATGATGGAAAACATACGAGTAGAAATGACTTTAATCGATAAAGTTAAAGCTACTCAAGTTAAAGACCTTGAGCTGATGCATATGAGGAAGAAAGTGCAAGAAGGTGCTATCACGGAAGTAAGAGTCGATGAAGAAGGAATACTACGAGTTAACTCTAGACTTTGTGTTCCTAAAGACCCTAATTTAAAGTATAAGATCAGGATGGAAGCGCACAACACACCATTTGCAATCCATCTTGGGAGTACCAAAATGTATCGTGATCTTCGATATACATTCTAGTGGAGCAATATGAAGAGAGAGATAGCGGAGTATATCTCAAGGTGTTTAACTTGTCAACTAGTCAAGGTGGAGCATCAAGTACTAAAAGGTACATTTCAACCACTTGAAATTCCAGAATGGAAGTGGGACCACATTACAATAGATTTCGTTACTGGTCTTCCCAAGGTTTCTCAAGGCATAGATACAATTTGGGTCATTGTTGATATATTGACCAAGTTGGCTCATTTCTTACCTATACGAGAAACTTATACACTTGATGTCTTACTCGTATATACATAAATGAGATTGTAAGACTACATGGTATGCCAGTATCCATAGTTTCTGATCGAGACCCAAGATTCACTTCATGATTTTGGGTTAGTTAGCAAAAAGCCATGGGCATGGATTTATGATTTAGTTCGGCATATCATCCTCAAATGGACGAAAAGTCAGAGCGGACTATTCAAACTCTTTAGGATCTATTAAGACTGTGTCCTAGACTTTAAAGGATAGTTGGGACAAGTTCTTACCATTAGTGGAATTTTCTTACAACAACAGTTATCAAGCAAGTATCGGCATGGCTCCATTTGAGGCGTTGTATGGAAGAAAGTGTCATTCTCCAGTATGCTGGGATGAGGTAGGTGAAGCAACATTATTGGGCCCGAAATTGGTACGCATGACTACGAAAAAGATTCAAATGATCCGACAACGTATAAAAACCTCACAAGATCGACAAAAGAGTTATATTGATCTTCATCGAAAGGACGTGGAATTCAATATTGGAGATCATGTGTTTTTACGTGTTGCTCCATGAAAGGAGTTACGAGATTTGGAAAGAGAGGAAATCTCAATCCTCGATTCATTGGCCCATTTTTAATCCTCGATCGAGTATGAACTGTGGCCTATAGACTCGCCTTACCACCAAGTATGTCTCGTGTTCATAACGTTTTTCACATATCTATCTAACGTAAATATGTGAAAGACCCGAACCACATTATTGAGTTAGAACCGGATGAAATAGCGGAAGATTTAACGTATGAAGAGGTACCTATTAAAATCTTGGATAAGAAGGAACATATTCTATGCTCTAAGGTTATACCTCAAGTCAAAGTTTTATGGAGAAACCACGATGTTGAGGAAATGACCTGGGAGTTGGAATCCGAAACGAAATCAAGGTATCCTCTTCTCTTCGACATATCAGGCATGTACCCTAATTTTGAGGGCAAAATTTCATAAGAAGAGGAGGTTGTAAGACCCCAACATTTATGAATAAAGATCAATTTTTCTATAAATATCATTTTGAATAATTATGGTGTTGATTTGTTATAATATTAAAGTTGTGAGTAATATTTATAAATTTTACAAAGTAAGCAAGTTGTTATATAATATTGATTGGTCGGGGAATATTCGTTTTAACAGAGAATATTCGTACGACGGCAAAATCATTGGCGGACCTCACAACGAAATTATTGTCGGAGTTAGAAAACGACAGAAATATCTTTTTATAAAAATAACGGCGGAAGTTTTACCATTAAAATTATTGAAATATCCGATGATAAAAGTACAGTAATACGCGTGGTTGAATAGTAACGCACGATATTTCTTATTGATGCTTACGTGAGAAATCACTCATTTATACTCAATTATTGCTATAGTAATTGTTGCATCATATCTTCTATATTATTGATTCAATTATTGTCACAATATCATCTGCATAATATTTTATATTATTAAATCAGTAATTGAGATGACAAGTTATTCATATTATTATTTACATAATTAACAATGTCTAGAAGTTATGTGAATGAGAGGTTTGGCCATCTAATTACGCGTCAATGGGGAGAAATCCTTATCGGAAAGCCCCCTTTTTCCTAGGAATGACCTGGTTGTTAATATTGCAATTTATAATAATATGAATAAACGTTGTTAAAAATATTGAGGGGATTTTTATGAAGTATTTGTTGGAACCCCATTTACCCATTTTTCAAAATAATCGATAAAAAATTATATAATATAATAAAGGTGGGGCCACATGTGGGGCCCACAAAAGAAAAATGATTTAAGGAGGGGAAGTCGGATCACATGTAAGAGTTATTTAGTTTATATATATATATATATATATATATATATATATATATATATATATATATATATATATATAATAGGTTTTATTTTATATGAAAAATAAAATATATTATATTTTATTATGTATTGTGTTTGTATAGTGCATGCATAGTAAATTCACAGTAACTTTTAAAAAAATCAGACGTTTGAAATCGTTCGTGAAATTTTTTTAAAAAAACGGTTATGTCCGTGAGAAATTCAAATAGTATCATTTCCATTATCCTATAAATAGGATGCTTAGTTAGAATTGAAAATCACACTAGAATCAAAGAATTCTTCTTCTACAATATTGAGCGTATATCTTTCCAGTTTTAGAAAGCTTTAAGCGTAAAAACAGTATATGTTTTCTTCAAGAATATCCCCGCCCTACCAGTCGGAATAATCTTCTTTTCAAGGTAAGGGATGTTATTTTTGTTCAGTATTCATATGAAATAATATTTTCTTCTATACTCTGTAGTATGTAAGTAATATTATTTCATTTCAGATTTCGAATTCTACACTCATTTTGTTAATGTTTTGGATTCTATACTCCATGAAATTAGTAGAATATCTTTGATATTTGAGCTTCATCCAGTATCTTTTCATGGAAATATTATTCTGAGTATTCTTGATAAGTTTTAACTTTTTCATGCTGGAGTACTATTCACGGGGTACTATTCACTCAGTTACTATTCACCCGGGATACTATTAATGATAAAAATTAATTTATTTTCGGTCCAAATTATTTTTGGTACAATATTATTCTTGAATTTTACTCCACAAAGCAGTATCATGTTGACAATTTGGACATTATTGAATTCTAGATAAATTAAATTATAAAGCTTTAAAAATTTATCCTTTGCTTTCTTTTAATTGAATTCTTATATCATTGTCATCATCCTCATGCTTATATTATGTTAAAAGTCATCTGTGGCCGTAGTGCATAGATGTACTTAGTATGATTATGACTAGGGATTATTCGGTATAATCATGACCGTAATGTTACACAAGATGTGGTAAAAGTCCTTATTGGCTCGTAGTGCATTGATGGACAGTTATTAGCATGATTATGACCATTGATGAATACACGAATATCCTTGGCTCGTAGTGCATGGCTAATTCATGGTCGTGATACTAATGAATATCGTTGGCCATAGTACAGGGGTGATTCGATGATGTGGATTATTTATTAAGCTGAGTCTCAGCGATAAAAGTGATGAAAACCCTTTTAAATCATAGAAGATAGTAGATATCATGCTCTACTTGACTTTTCTAATTGATTGATTGTTCTGCTGTAGCTAAACTTGATGTTTGTATATTTTATCAGTTTAACACTGTTGAAGGCTAGCGTTAAATTATTCTGCATTATCTTAGTCATAAAATTTCTTACTGGGCTAGTTGAGCTCACCCTTTTACTTTCATTGTTCTCTTCAGGAAATGAGAACGTAGCCAGGACTAGTCAGGGAATAGAGTGATGGTCCAGATGTTTGCATTAGTAGTCATCACTATTCTATGAAATAGTATGATAATAAATGTATTGAGGACTCCATTTGAGTTTGAATACTGTCTAGAAGACAATATTCGTATTAAAACTCTCAGTTTATGTTTTGTCGTATTTCACACGACAATTGTATTATTAAGTTGTATTTGAATTTTGTACCATGTATTTGGCGACTCAAGATGGGTGATGTATACCTATTTTGGGGGCGCCACAGTAACAGCATTGGCGGTACAGATTTCAGCCTTATTGAAGAAAATGGATGCTTTGACTAGTGCACAACCGCAGCAGGTTGCATATGTTTGCGAGCTATGCGCGGGGGAACATCCTACATAGCAGTGTGCCATCAACCCAACATCAGTTCAGTTTATGGGCAGCTACAATAGGATTCCACAGAACATGTATCAGAATGCCTACAATCCGGGGAATAGGAGTCATCTTAACTTTTCATGGAGTAACAATCAAAATCAATAGGCTCTATGACCTTCTTATCCCCCGGGGTTCCAAAATTAGCATCAACAAGTAGCTCCGTAACCAGAAAAGAAAACAGACTTAGAAGAACTCTTATTGCAATACAATTCAGGAAATGAGGTGGCAATGAAATCACACGTAGTGGCCAATAAAAATTTAGAAAATCAGATGGGACAGTTGGCCTTAGCATTGAATGATAGACCGCAAGGGACTCTACCAAACGACACAGAAAAGAATCCGAAGGGAAATCAAGAACAATGTCAAGTAATCTCTTTGAGGAGCGAAAAACATTTAGATGGGAAAATTGAAGAAAATTCAGTTAAAAAACCTACAATGCCATTATCTGTTTATATAAATTGGGTTTACCAACTCCAAAGCCTACAAACATATCGTTGTAGTTAGCGGATAGATCGATAACATATCCGAGAGCCATTGTGGAGGATATTCTGGTTAAGGTGGATAAATTCATATTTCCAGCAGATTTTATAATTTTGGATTATGAGGAAGACAAGAACATCCCAATCATCTTGGGAGACCATTTTTGGCTACGGGTAGGACTCTCACTGATTTGAAAAAAGGAGAATTAACTATGAGGGTGAAAGATCAGGAACTCACTTTCAATGTTTTTAAAGCCATGAGGTTCCCTACGGATGAAGAGGAATGTTTCCAAGTGGATCTTATCGACCGGATAGTGAATGATGATATGGTAAAAAGTTTGGTCAGTGATCCATTAGAAACGACACTACTAGGGGATGAAGATTTGGATGATCTAGAGTTTATGGATTTTTTACTCGTGTTGGATGCTTTGCCTAGATTAAGTAGATTCAAAGTTCCATTCGAGCCATTACACATAGAGGAAAGTACTTCAGCTTGGATGAAACCTTCACTTAAGGAGCCATCCACTCTTGAGCTCAAACCACTTCCTAAACACCTCAGGTATGCTTATTTAGGTGATTTAAATACTTTAGCTATTATTATTGCATCTGCTCTTAACGAATTATAGAAAAGTAAGTTTTTGTGGATTTTAAGAGAATACAATTCTGCAACAGGTTGGACCATTGCCGATATAAAGGGGATCAACCCCTCCTTTTGCATGCACAATATTCTAATGGAAGAGGATGCGAAGCCAATAGTGGAGCAGCAGAGAAGATTAAATCCAATCATGAAAGAATTGGTGAAGAAAGAAATACTAAAGCGGTTGGATACGGGAATTATTTACCCAATTTCAGACAGTGCATGGGTCAGTCCAGTACAGTGTGTGCAAAAAAGGGTGGAATGACGGTGGTTAAGAATGAAGATAATGAGTTGATTTCGACGAGGACAGTTACCGGATGGAGGGTGTGCATGGACTACAGAAAGCTAAATAAGGCAACCTGGAAGGATCACTTCCCCTTACCCTTCATTGATCAGATGTTGGACCAACTGGCTAGACATGAGTACTATTTCCTACTGGATGGATACTCGGGCACATTGACATGCCCATATGGCACCTTTGCATTTAAAAGGATGTCATTTGGGCTATATAATGTACCAGCGACATTCCAAAGATGCATGATGGCTATCTTCTCAGACATGGTGGAAAAAGAGGTAGAAGTTTTCATGGATGACTTTTCAGTCTATGGAAACACTTTTGATGAGTGTATGGAAAATTTTGTCATGGTGTTAAAGCGGTGTGTGGAAACTAATTTGGTACTTAACTGAGAGAAATGTCACTTTACGGTTGAAGAAGGGATAATTCTTGGGCATAAAGTTTCTGCTAAAGGTTTAGAGGTTGACAAGGCAAAGTTGGACACGATCGAGAATCTTCCACCGCCGAATTCAGTAAAGGGAATCCACAATTTTCTTGGGCATGCTGGGTTCTACAGAAGATTCATAAAGGATTTCTCTAAAATTCCAAAACCCTGGTGCAGTCTTTTAGAGAAGGATGCAGTATTCAGATTTGATGAGGAGTGTAAAACAGCATTTGAGCAGTTGAAAATGAAATTGACTACAGCACCAGTAATCATCACACCGGATTGGACAATGCCCTTTGAATTAATGTGCGATGCGACCGACTATGCAGTAGGAGCTATTTTGGGTCAACGCCGAGATAAAATATTTCATGCTATATACTATGCGAGTAAAACCCTTACGGATACACAAATGAAATACACAACTACATAAAAAGAGTTACTTGCGGTAGTATATGACTTTGACAAATTTCGGACAAATTTAATTGGAACAAAGGTGGTGGTTTACACGGATCACTCAGCAATTCGCTATTTGATTTCGAAGAGGATGCTAAACCTAGACTTATCAGATGGATCCTTCTCCTTCAGGAATTTGATTTGGAAATAAAAGATAGAAAAGAGATAGAAAATCAAGTAGCAGACCATCTATTCGGGTAAAAAAGAAGCGGATAAGTGTGTGATTAATGAATCGTTCCTGGATGAACAGCTATTTGGAGTTAATTTAGAATTTCCATGGTATGCGGATTTTGCTAACTATTTGGTGATCATCATCCTTTGTAACGATCCCAAAAATTCATACAATAATATTCTCTTTCTCGATCGTTAACAATACAACTTTAATCTATCTTTACTTCATTATTCGATATTAAAATCACTAAAAATGCGGAATATTTAAAACTTTTATACATTTCCTTCTGTATTGCCCTAAATGGCAACATTTACATTACATCTCTTCGATTCAAATTTATATCATGAATCGTTACAACAAAATGACTATACAAAGTCTTACATCATAAATAGATATCCGTATACACCGGATAGCCCAACTTACAATTCAACAACATGTTACATTTAAAATATTAAATACAATTCTCATAAAATATAAGTAATCTTCGTGAATATGGATCTCTATAATTCACTTAGCACATATCCTCACCTTGAAATCTTGACCTGCAAAAATTATTATTTGCAAGAGTGAGCTCGACAGCTCAGCAAGTTCTAACAGTTTTCATGCATCACATAACACATAACAATATGCTCAACATACATATCCTAATAATTAAGTAACATGGAAAACATGCTTTAATTCACATAGCAAATATAAAGATTGAGTTCCTTACTCAATCATCATTATTTGACCAAAACAATGTAGTCATAAATTGACTTTAACATTTCTTGATTACAACATGTATAACATATCATGCTCACTTACAACACATATATCATATCATGCAATTTAAAATAATTCATCTAGTCCACATAGAAAATAGGAACTGAAAAACTTTTCTTAATCGTTGTTTACCAATAACAGTTTAACAGCTTACAGTTATCTACACTTCACGTGCCCTACACAATTATATAATCATACACATCAACTATTAGTCACATAGCAACGCATAGTAGTTGTAATGTAAACTTTACTCTATATCTCATAAGTCCGATGACATCCAACTTTGGCTATGATGTAAACATCATATTAACCTATTTTTAAAGGTTATTGGACACCCATTTAGGATAAGATAGACAGTCCAAAACAGTGTTCAAAAAGGGGTGTTTCAAAACTATTTTTCATTCCTTCCTAGCTTTACTCTCTCTCGCTAAAATAGTCATAAAGTTTTCGTTTCAAAACTTTTTTAAGCGATTCTTGAGCCCACGCGAAGCTAACTTCTGGGACTACAACTTTTATTCTTTGACCTTTTCCAAATTTTAAACATAGAATTCTAGAAAATTAGTTCAAGGTGACTGCCCCGAGTTGGTTAGACAGTTTTGTTGTTACTACTTTGAATGGTCATAACTCTTTGCTCCGAAGTCGGAATTAGTCCGTTTCAGAGTTTATGGAAAGCTTATTCAGTGTACTATAACATACCAAAAGCCCAGAATTTTCTAAACAATTTAGCTAACCCCGAATTTTTATTTGTGGATCAGCAGTCCACTAGTTTTTCAGACTTCTCGTTTTGGCATCCAAAACTCGCCTCAACTCGTTCCAACCCAACTTTCTTTACAAACAAGTCTTATTTAACATGATCAGACTCGTCTAAGGTCTCAGTTTTATATCTCTAATTACAATCATTAGAACTCATTTACATAATCAATTCCAAGCCAAAATAAACATAGTAAACTAACTAGTTTACTAACAAAACTAACAAAACTTCCAAAATTCAAACTTTAACTAACAAACTAAATAAAATATTTAAAATAATAACATCACCAAAAATTAAATAAGAAACATACCCAAAAATACAAATTCCACAAACTGAATACGTACTCAACCAAGATTTAACTAAGGAGATCTTTATAAAAAGTCCTCCCACAACAAAGCTTTTCTCAAAATTGGAGGCCTTATTGTTAGTGAATGAAACAAAGGGCCAAGCTCTTCTATTTATAGGTTTAGAAAAGGAGTAAAGTTCTCAATTTAGTCGATGTGGGACTTGGTTTATACTAATTCTAATTGGTTTATACTAATTTTTCATGTTTTTAACATGCTAAGTGTATTCATTCATCACGAATTCGTTTCTTAACCAATTCGATCCGTTCAAGTTGTGTTATTTTCGTTTTATAGAGGAGAACAACAATCATCCATCAATTTAAAATTTTAATCATGAATTCATCAACAATTTTAGTCTCAAAGTACACCAAAACACATTACTATTAAAACCCAAATTCTTCTTCTTTAGCATAAATACCTGAATTTGATTTCTGAAAAATCGTTTTTAGATGACCATTATGAAATTATAAAATCTAATAACATATATAACATCATAACCCACAAGTTCATTAACCAAAACCTCAATTTTAAAATAAACTCAAGAACACATAAACTAGAAATATAAACTAGATTATGTACCTTTAATTCCTTAAGAAATAAAATTAACCTTATCAATAAAATTATAATTTCTATTCAACCATTATAATCATAACATTATTTAACAAATTCTCACTCCTCTAATTTAATTATTTAATTAAATTAGAATATCACCATTATACTCGCATAATAAAATACGTATAAATCTCATCTATTTTATCACACTTAAATAAACTATCCCATGACAATTTTCATCAAATATTTATTTAATACCATAAATATTCACTTTATTCCATAAAGTTTCCAACTAAAATATTTAATGTACTTCATAAATATTTTACTCGAATATTTATTTAATACCATAAATATTCATTTTATTCCATAAAGTTTCCAACTAAAATATTTAATGTACTTCATAAATATTTTACTCGCATTATACTAACATTTACATTTTCATGCAATATATTACCTTCTCACTTTATTAAATCAATTATACTTGTATTAATTCACTATTTTAATTAAGTGAATTATTCACACTATTTATGAAACTTAACTCATAATAATTTCCATTGCCCACAAGGCATAACAATTAAAATTATATTATCTCATAACATAATTTCAACTTAATTCAATTAACTAATATTATTTAATTTCTTTAATAGTTTAATTAACTATTAAATCTCACATTCTCCAACATATGAATATATAATTCTCTTCACACCAAATCACATAATTCAAAATATATACACCTCATAATAAGAATTTTAATTATTAAATTCTTATTTTAATAACTTATGAAAATTCGGGTTGTCACATCCTTCCCATGATTTGACGCATCAACGGAAAAAGAAATCCCTACATGACGTCAAGTGGTACATGTGGGATGAGCCATACTTATCCAGACAGTGCACTGACAAGATGATTCGAAGGTGTGTGCCATATAGTGAAGTGAAGAATATCCTACATGAGTGTCATGCATCTGCATATGGGGGACATTATGGTAGTGAGCGGACAATGGCCAAGGTTCTTCAGTCAGGATTCTATTGGCCTACAGTGTTCAAGGATACCCACCAGTTTGTGAAAACTTGCGAGAGATGTCAAAGGGTGGGTAATATATCAAAACGAAATCAGATGCCACTAAAAAATATCATGGAAGTGGAAATTTTGACATATGGGGAATGGATTTTATGGGGCCATTTCCTCCATCATTCAATAATTAGTACATCTTGCTTGCGATTGATTATATGTCAAAATGGGTTGAAGTCGTCGCACTCCCCATAAACGATGCCAAAGTGGTTCTCAAGTTCTTGCATAAGAATATTTTTACAAGATTTGGCACGCCAAGAGCTATTATAAGTGATGAGGGTAGTCACTTCTGTAACAGATCATTTACAGCTCTTTTGGCAAAATATGGGGTCAATCATCGAGTGGTTACAGCATATCACCCCCAAAAAAGTTGGCAAGTTGAGGTCTCAAATAGAGAGGTGAAGAAGATTTTAGAGAAAGTAGTGAACCCAAGTAGAAAAGATTGGTCTCTAAAATTGGATGATGCGCTATGGACTTATAGGACAGTATATAAGACACCAATTGGAATGTCTACATATCAATTGGTCTACGGGAAAGCGTCTCACCTCCCGGTGGAATTACAGCATTAAGCTTATTGAGGCATTCAGAAACTTAATTTTAATCAAGCAGCTGCAGGAGAGAAAAGATTGCTCCAATTGAATGAATTAGATGAGTTTCGACTACAAGCATACGAGAATTCAAAGTTGTACAAGGAAAAGGTTAAGAAGTGGCACGACCAAAAGATCATAAATAAAAATTTGGAACCGGGACAATCAGTATTATTATTAAACTCACGACTGTGGTTGTTCCCAGGAAGCTTAAATCGAGATGGTCGGGGCCATTTATAATTAAAAGAGTTTTCCCATGTGGCGCCATTAAGTCATACAGTAGGAATCCTTTAGAGACGTTTAAAGTCAACGGTCATCAACTGAAGTATTACTGGGGTGGAAACATCGACAATGAAGTCACCGCAATAACACTTGCCGACACGCCATAAACAGGGAGTAGTTAGGCTAAAAGACTTAAAATCAAGCGCTAATTGGGAGGCAACCCAATTTTATTCTTATTTTTAGTACATGTTTTTAATTCGTAGTTTAGAGTATAAGTTTAGTATGAATTTAGTTAAAGTATAAATTTAGTTTGATTTATTAGGTAGTCAGTCGAGTCATGCTTTCTAGTAAATTCAACTTTCAATGTTCAATGTTTATGTTGTTATCTTAAATTTATAATGTTAGGGTGTTTCAGGTACTTGGGAAGTTCATGGATATGTGTTGGATGCAAAGAATTGGAAAAACCAAGCTCATGGATAGTGGAGAGAATCAACCAAAAATTCAATACATTGAGGGTAAGCAATTGTTTCTTGCAATCTTTCATCGTACATCACCACATTAAAAGTTCATTTACCATTGTGTGGGGGGATAGTGCGTTGTGCACACCAAGTGTTTGACGAATTATTCAAGAGAAGTTTGGGGGAGAAATTGACTTAAGTTTATCCAGTCTAGTACCATGGAACTAAAACTAGCAGCAAAGTAATAGTGAGGCGAGAACTCCAGGTTTATACCATTGACTCGGGCCTTTGACAGAAGAAAGTTCATAAGTGCCACCACCGCCGATCGTTATGATTATCTAGTCACCAAAGCACTAACCCCAGAGCGTGGCTTGGCACCCGACAACGTAGATGGAGAAATGAAGAGACAAATATACAAAAAATGATGGGATAGATTCACTGACGAGCCAGAGCCTGCAATTGTCAATGTAGTGAAGGAATTATATGCCAATGTAGAGGATAAGGCCTCATTCATAGCATTTGTTAGGGGCAAGCAGGTTCCTTTCAGTGCTGACGCCATTAAACAGTACTACCACTAGCGAGTGCCTTGAGAGTGCCAATATGCCTATTTGTGTGACCATGATCCCCACTATGAGGCCATTTTAACTAAAATAACAAAGTCGAGCACCACATGGGTCAAGGGACGTAAAGGGGGCACCATCTTCCGTAGCAAGGACCAAAGCTGGTATGGTAAAATATGGTACGCATTCATCTACGCTAAGTTATTCCCATCCACACATACGACAGAGGTGACCAAGGAGAAGATAATACTCTTATATGCAATCGTGCAAGTTTTTTTCATCGACATTGGTGCCATCATAAGTTTCTCTATCCAAAGATGCCTACGAGGGCCATTTTTTGACAGCTTTCCACACTCATCCCTTATATGTGGGCTATGCAGGCAGGCTGGAGTTAGGTGGTCCGGTGATGAGACTACCAAGATGCCGCTACAGACTTTGGACAAAAGGATGATTGCACGGTATTCAGTTTGGCCCAGGGGAGAGTCTCACCCAAGAGGAGTAGGGTTCATATTTCTAGGTGAGGACACCTCTGACAACAAAGACTTCCAGGTGGATGAGACTACGGGAGAGCAGGCAACTAAGGGGATGTAGCAAACCGATGATATATTTAGCTCTCAATTTCATAACCTCCAGAGCCAAATTGATAGACACAATAATGACACCAACAGACAGATAAGGAGACTCGCGGCCAAGCAGGACCATATATTCGAGGCCATGAATATGTCCTTTTCCTCCTTGAACTGTGATGCTTCAAAGTTTCAATCTAAATGCTCAGTTTCCATACCAACAGCCTGCCCCAATGCCACGGTTCCCACCCTCTGATTCAGACAATGAAGAGCAATAGCCACCACCACCTCAAGCTTAGGCGATTACAGGGAAGTCCTCGTACTCTGACTGTTTATTTCTACAATGAGGACATTGTAATTGTTAAAGTTTGGAGGAGTTAGTTTAATTTTATTATGTTTATTTAGTTAGTTTTGCATATGTTAGTTTAGTCTCATGTTTAGTTTAGGTTTATTATATGTTTGCATTCATGTAGTGTAATAGTTGCATAGTAGTATAGGTTTGTAAATAGTTTTTATTTCATTAGTTTCATTCTGTCATATTTATTTTATCTATAAAAAAATAGTTAATTATTGTGTTATATTGCATAAGTCCGGTGGTTTGATATAGTTCAGTTTACTATGGCCAATGATGAGATTGGGATTGAGTAGACAAGTACAGTACCGACTATTAGAACTTTGATGTGATTTTTTGTTATGAATTGAATCTTTTCCTATTTGAAACTGGTATAATCAAGGTTAGCACGTTAGAGACAAATATGTTGGCTAATTAAATTTAAATTGGCACATAATGGACTTCTTAAGGATAATACTAGTTTGAATGAATGAAAGACATGAATAAGCGAAGATGGCTAAATTTAGACAAAAACTTAAGTTTGGGGGAAAACTTTGGGATATATAAGCTTTAAAAAAAGGGGAAGAATGAATAAATACCATAGCTAGTCTTGTTTTGGGGCCTTTATTACTTAAGCAAGTACACCCGAGGGGATTGTCTCGACACCTAGCGCCCTAATGTCTTTATGGTTTGGGAGTCGTTGGTCGAAAGCTCACTAAAGGGTAGCACTGTTAGCCTAATGGAATGAGATATTGCATAGTCATGGTTAAAAAAATAATAAAACGAGAACAGAGCAAAAAAACCCCGTAATGATAAGTAAAGCATAAGTATCCCGAATTGGACTCTTGAACTTAGTGGATGTTTGACTTTAGCTGGATCTAGCTTGTTCGTGAATTTTGTGAGTTTACACTATATGATGCCTGTAAAGAGATTTATTATGTGTTGTATTTAGCATTATATCAGTTAGCATGGATATTGAGCACACACACACTATACCAAAAATAACAATTTAAGATTTGATGATTGATAGGAATTATTGATTGGTTTTGATATGAAGTATTGTCGTGTTTGCTTGATTTCTTTGAGGCTGGTTGAATAGATTTGATTCTATCGTTACTGTTGGATTCGTAGGCATATAGAATAGTTGCATTACATTGCATGACATAGCAATTTTGTTTTTTTTGTGCTCGAGGACTAGCACGGGTTAAAGTTTGGGGGAGTTTGATGAGTGGGTTTTATACCTACGAATCAGCCTTTAATTCAAGCTTAAATTGTGTTAATTATTTATTTTTATGATTAGTTTTACTTGTTTATAGTTTTTTCATGTATAGGTGTGGTGGCATAGCATTTGGACTTAAAAGGAGGGTTTTTGGTGGAACTTAGCAAGAAAATGAGCAAGAATTAGACTTCTGCAGAAAGACCCCCCGCCGGGGCAGACTTTATAGAGGAAAAACCACCGTCGGGGCAGGGGAACTTGTTTGAAAGACAGTAGCACACCCCGCCAGGGTGGGCTCCTAAGGAAGAAAAACCCTCGTCAGGGCGGGGGTACGGGAAAAGCAAGAATTCTATTCTAACTATAATACTGCAGAAGCGTGAAGGATAGTGGTTGGCATGGTGTGGAACACCATTGGGCGTCGAATAATGGCCAGACTACATGTACTAGGCTGGTGATTAACAAGAAAAACAACAAGGGGAATCAATTAACAATCAATTAAAAAAATTGAAGACCTAATTTGAACAAAAGCATTGGAGGAAGGATTGAAGGTGGAATTCAAGATAATTACAGATTGAAGCAGAGAAAAAGGGTGGTTTTATATTCATTCTTTTTCTTTAATTCAATAATTGTTATTGGGATGATGTCTACTTTGATGAATTTAGTTGTTAATTTAGTTATGTTGAACTAATTTACTTGTTAGGCTTATGACGGACCTTTGGGTTGAACGATGATTATGTAACTTTGATTTTCAGTTTAATAATCTATCTTTCAGTTTATCTATAGTGATTTGTGCTTGAATTTATGAATTACTTGACCACCAATTTTATGTGGATTTATATGGATTCGAGAGAGGAAATGTGAATCTAGACTTAGTCATTATAGCATGTGTTCTTGAATTCTGTGATTGAATATAATCTTGATGAATATTAGGGTAGAGATATGCCTAGCATCTCATGTAATCAAATAGAGAACTTGAACTTAAACCTTCTTTGACTGTAATTCACATAGAGATACATTAAATTAGTTGATTAAGGTATTTAGCTTAATTCTATCTAATTTGTGGATTTATGTTAATATGGTATTAGTGCATCGAGAGATGACTAGTTCTACTTGAGTGTTCTTATGGATAGTGAATTGAACTGGAACAAGGTGTAATAATAAGAGTGATACTTAGAGTGAAGTTGTAAGCCTAATTCTCCAATATTTGTTTGAAATTATAGTTTTTAAGTTTGTTGATTGCTTGGTATTTTTAGTATTTTTAATATTTTTAGTTTTAGCAGTTATAATTCTTGAATTGTATAGTTTAATAAAATTTGGATTAATAGAAAGCTGGTAATTGTGAGGGTTAATTTCATATTTAATCTCTGTGGGAACGATACTTAACTTATCATTATATTACTTGTTGACCACGTGCACTTGCGTGTGAGCGCAATTAGATTTCGACCAATAGACGCTTACCAGATGAAGAACCTTTGACATGATTAGTATTTATATCGCATTTGATCTTTCTGCTGGGGATTTCATCTACCCATTCTAAATATACATTGGTGTGCTCCCTCATAGTTGATATTGTCTTCTCAGAGAGGTATAAATTTTTCTTCTTCATACACATCAGAAGACAGCCTTGCATATCTTTTTCTGACTGAAATAATCTCTATCGTTTAAATCTCTTTGGATCATAAAAATGGATATCTTTAGGACTGATCACTCCATGATTGTTGACAGAACTACCCCTTCTTCACATTCACCCCTTCTTCACATAATTTCATCCTCAAAATTTTAACCTACCCTTCTTCTCAACTTCTTTTCAAAGAAGTTCTTATCTTTCAAACATTCCCTCACCTTCAAAACTTATCAAGAATTATGAAGTAGAATGAACAACGAGGAATATAAGAATTCCTTTAAAATATTTCATACTTTTGCTGAGGGGTCAAATTGACCATGAACTTTTACTAGGTTTAATAGCATGACGCTGTAACCCTTCTTTCACGGTCAGTTTACAATCACCTAGAAGGTAAACTACCTCTTTCATACGTAGGCGATCAACCCATTGTATAACCTCATTTTAGGGTGTGTTAACCTCAGACTTAATCATTAGATTATGCTCCAAAATAATTTGGTTCGGCATAACTTCTTCATAGAAAGCTCAATTTTCTTTTAAACATTACATACCATTTGTCTTAGCCAAATCAAGTATCTTAGACCATACCAATAAATTGGATATCAACTTGAAACATTCGTCTAGTCACATCAATTGACATCGACTACCCTTTAAATTCCTTTCGCAAAAATCAAAATGTTTTATGACATCATGATACCATACTTTTCACAGTACGTTGAGGACTTCGTCAGTTTATGACTTTGTCATTATAAATCATACCATAATGGATTGTTGAACCTAAGATAACATCCAACACTAGTTTCAATTGCATTAACAACTCCATTCTTTTACCATCTTTGCATCAAATGCACTGATGATATAAAATTTATTTTGATATTTTAAATCAATTTCTGTTTAGCCGAAACAATTAGCATAGACATACCAAAAATAGTTCTTTTAAAATTCGTTGGTTCCAAAAGTTGAACCAATTCTTTCATTTTCAAAATGCGCACACGTAAGCACAATTTTAATAAACTTTGATATCTAGCGTAGCTAGATGACTTGGAATATTCTATTCTCCATATTCCTTTATTGTCTTACTTGCGACAATACTTAATCTTCTCTAGCACCTTCAATGCTAAGTCTACTGAAAATAACTCATTTTCAGTCTAAACATTCCTATACCACTTTATGTGTTTAGGAACTTTCCACAACCATATGTGTTTAAGAACTTATCTTTGTAATATGTAATCCAAGAACAAATCAAGGACTATCCATATGATTAGGGCTCAGAAACATAGCATATAACTATGTGTCACAAACTTTTCATAAGTATGGGTTTCAAGAACTCGCACCTAACTTATCATTCTCTACCTATCAAGTATATACATGACAAAAGATTAACCTTTTCGCCATATACATAATGATAGCGCGACATTACTATTTCAATGATTATCACTATAATAATTAAGTAATCACAAACCCTTTCCCATTCAAAGGTTCGTACCACTCCGCTATCACATGAGTCCTCAATTGAAATTTTACAACTTCTAACTTTTCTCTTTACTTAATACGAATTTTTTTAATTCGTAGATTATCCTTCACAACTCAATCTGAGTTCTTCTTTCCGTACTACTTCATAGCACCATTCATTTATATCATTAGCTATAAATCATTCATCGTTTAACAGATCATTTGTTATTATGATTCACTATGATCACGTGATCATCTTCTTTTTTAATCGTTTAACTTAACGATCTTCTTAACCTCCTCTCTATGATTATAGTCTTAGGTACTCATACCTAAGGTTTATAACCTATCAGCTTTGATACAAACTTGTCACGCCCCTAAATCCGATCTATCTTCATACCCAGATTTCGTGCGTCACGAGTATTTCATTCCAAACATACATCATTATATAGTGAAATATAACAACATACATTCTCAATTCCCATGTTCTAATACCTTATAACCTCGTTCATTACGAATTATAATAATTACGTTATTTTTTACATCTTACACGAGTGACTTTTATCCGCCACCAAGGGTACACATCAGTTCATTAAACTAGTCTATAGTTTAATTAAACTATTCTACATTACAAGTCTTCGCTTGATCTTCATGCTCATTCATCTAATGAATGGCACTTCTTCTTGATACCGATCAGCTTAATCTTTACGGGATCCTTAAGTTCTTCTACTCGTACGCTGAAAATGTTTTTCATTTAAAGCAAATGTGAGCATTCAATTGCCCAGAAAGTCATAGCAGTTGAACAAACAACTTCAAGAATTCAAACATTCCTTTAAAACTTTGATAACCGAGCAAAGGTTATGAAGAAGCTTGAATAATAGGAATAATCTCGATTCCTATCCTTTTAAAACATTAGTCTCATTCACTTTGAAATACTTCCATTCCTCTACCTTTTTCCATAAACATTCTGTCTGGCTAGAATCAATAGCACAGACTTTACAATAACGGTTCATGTATAAACAGAACATTCTCATATTGAACAGTTCAATCATAGAACAGATCATCTCATAGAAACACCGAAGTGTTCAAATTGTGGCACAAGGCCTCATACGTTCTACCATCTAGTACAAATATCACACATTCTCACATAGATAAAACTTCTCAAGTTCAACATCTGAGAAGTTTAAGAAACTAGCATTCAATTAGAATATGAATGAAGTTAAGAAACTTGCCTTACGCACAGCTACAGCTTACGCTGAACTGCTTATTCCAAATCTTATATAACACATAAGGAATATATACACCAATTAGTCATATATATTTGACTTATGCATTAGTTTACTTAAATTTACTTCTTAGGGTTCGTGTTCTTTCAACCTAAGTTTACGCGAGAACTTCCTTTACCGCTTTACGGCTTTATGACATATGGATATGTCTTACTCATACGTTAATCATCTTTGATGATTTGTATTCTTATCTTCTTCTTATAACTTCTCTAGGACTCAGCACACATCGCATCTCTACTAGTAGTCCATATGATACTCTAATTGGTTTCCCACAAACAACCAACAAACAAGTTCCCGTCTCGTCTACACTTTCTTCGCAGTAAGTTAGATTGGTTGCCAGTTTCGTATATACCTTCGCTCTCTGAAGGAATTATTTATCTCAGCTCCCATATGTCAACCATCAAAGGTTACGATTGTACCACAACCTAATCTTATCTTAACTTATTCGAACCATTAAACTATAATATTCGTTAAGTAAATTTCTTATTCCTTATGGCTTTCTGGTAACTAAATGTCATACCTCAGTATTCATTCTTATAGTCTAATTCATACAGTCTTTTTTATACTCTGAACGATCATTCAAGTTAATCATTAATTCAGCTTCTTTACGTTAAACGTACTTGTCTTTAATTCAGTTCTTCACCGTTCATAGGTTTAATAATTGGTCTTCATTACCTTACGGTCAAACCATACACGGGGTGTAGGTTCTGCCCGTTTAATATTCGCGTACACTCAACCTTCACGTCAGTTAAAGTGTTTAACGCTTACATTTCATTCTAATATTCTCCATATGAATCACATTCGGCTTTCATTAATCTTATTACCAGTTCATTACGGCTTTCTTGATAAATCATAACTTACTTACTTCTTTCGTTATCCATTACATGAACCCCATATTCATTACTCTTTCTTAATGTCGAAGTCATACCGTTCATTGTATACTAAGACCGATCGTTCATCGCAACAGCGTTGCGTTTATCTTCTTTGTCTGTTAATCTCGTATAATCTTTTCATTCAACCTTTACTAAAGGTTTAAGTCATTTGATTAAGTGTTACATCCATTGAATTAAATGTTCTTTATCTTTCATTTTAATTTCCCCCAGAGTTGAGCAATTAAAAGCTCTTCTCTGGGCTTGGCTATGAACCAGCACTGCGGCGCCAGTTCCCTTCACTATCTTCGTGTTGCAGCGCCACTATGCAGTGCTGTAATATCCTAGGTTGGCGCTGTGGCGCCAAGCCCTAATCTTTGAAAAATTTTCCTAAGTCTTTTACATACATGAGATGCTTATTTCCCGATCTCATAACTTCTTCGTTATAACTCGGAACGAGGTCGTTCCAAAGCCAGATCTCTTCCTTATCTTACATACTTCAATCCTCCTCAGACAGAACTTCATTCTGAATCCGTTAACATGCCATTCGATTGGCTTAATCTTCATCCTTCGTTCATTTTTATGTTATTAACGTTCTTAATTCATTCATCCGTAATTCGGTCATCCGAACTCGGAACTCGTTCGTTCTGGAGTCCACGACTCACGTTTTCTACATTCTCTTACATTCTTATGAATCCCTACACTTTCGGGTTCATTTACATACTTTCTACTTCTCGTTTGTCTTTTCCAAAATTTTCACCATAACTTCGTTATAGCTATATTTAATCCGTTCTTCACGAACGTTTCTACCATTCCTAACCAAGAAATAAGAAACTAACTTATACGCGATGGTTTTAAATTTGTCCATCAACAACGTTCTTCGTGTTCTTCACGTTCTTCGTTTGTTCTTCATTTTTAATCCATACTTTGATTATTATTTCACTTTTTCTTGGAATTTGGTGTTATAAAACACCATTCTTTACTTATTTCACTGAATCGTTTATATGATTCATTCTAATCATTCAAATTCATTACAAAACTTATACTTCCTTAAGAAATTTATAAGCTAAACTTCTAATTTCTTATTTCTTCTTTTCTCATGATTTCAACCATATGAAAATCATCCTTAACATCTTTTACTTTTATTCTCATTAATTTATGTATTTAACATATAAAACTTAAAAAAAAATTATTTAGAAGTTAGGTTTTAGATACCTTTCTTCTTTAATCTCCTTCCGTCGGAAAAAGTTTGCTCATGAGCCAACTTTTCCTCTTCCTTTTCCTCTTCTTCCTCATCCGAACTCTCTCTCTCTCTCTCTCTCAAATGTTGGTGAATTTCAAAAATCACCAACAAATGAAATTTAACTTTCTTTTTATAAATTTTCCAAGCTAGGGTCAAAATAGTCATTTTGCCCATAAATTACTATTCCCACCTCCTTACTCCACCTCTTTACTATTCACGAAGCTTCCCTTGGAAGCTTTGTGCTTTCTTATTTTGGAATTCGTCTAACAGTTTTAAAAACTACGATTCTCGGAATCCAAATATTTTTAGATATTTCGTCTTTCCTTTACCGATTAACTTTTACGTATTCTTCGGATCTCCGAAAAACTGAAAAACACTATTCGATGTTAAGCATTTTCCTTCACGTTTTCCCCTAACGTAGTTAAATGAATTAAAAGTACATATTTTTGGATATTTCGTCTTTCCTTTACCGATTTAACTTTTACGTATTCTTCGGATCTTAAAAAACTAAAAAAACATTTTTCGAAGTTAAGCGTTTTCCTTCACGTTTTCCCCTAACGTAGTTAAACGAATGAAAAGTACATAGTAGTACTGGGGTCAATACAAAATTTGATTTCATACTCTGGGGTAGTTTAAGAAGTCTTCAAGAATACGTCGGGAAATTTATTAACCATAGAAATATCATTCAAAACTGTGACCCTCATCCAAGACTTGGATAACACATATAATCAAAGTTTCTCCTAACGGAGTTTCAACAGATAAATCAAAGTCTAATTTCTCCGGAGTCAAATTTAAACCTTGAACGCAAGCAAGAGAGATAAAATAATGGGTAGAACTGGTATCTAATAAGGCATAGACTCTGCAAAAATTTAACTAACTCGTACTAACTTCGTTCGGATTACTCGCTTTTTGAGTAGTCACAAAAAACGCTCTTTCTGAAACCACCGACTTTGCTTTGTCCGTATCCGACTTTGGTGCCACCGTCCCAACTGGACTTAACTTTGGTGCACGACAAAATCTGGCTAGGTGACCTTCTCTTCCACAATTGTAACAAGCTTTGGATGGCATCGCGCAGTTTAGACTGATTTGTCCCTCCCCTCCACGTTTAAAACATACGACCAGCGGTCGTTCTCCTTCCTTTGAAACGGGTGTTGGTGCCGACGTCTTCACGTCATTATTGAACCTTCTCTTCTTGAAATTTCCACTCCTATTATCTTGGCCATGATTACCACCGAAATGGTTACCATTCTTGGCATGATAATTTCCCCCACGATGGTTATCGTTGTTCCGATGGCCGTTGCCATCGATATGATTATTATTGTGTTGTTGGTCGTTACCTTTTGGTTGTGCTGACTCATTATCGCGCTCCAATAACTGAGCCATATTCACAACATCTGAATACAAACAAAGTTTATGAGAAATGAGGTATTGACGTATATCGGGTTTCAAACCTCTTAGAAACATTTGCGTCATTCGCTCCTCATTATCAACCAAATGGGATGCAAACTGGGATAACTCCGTAAATTTAGCCTCGTATTGCGACATGGTCATATTATTTTGCTCCAACTTGATAAACTCCACCTCTTTAATGTGACGAATACTTTCGGGAAAGTACTTGTCATTGAACAGCTCTTGGAACTTCTCCCAAGACATCTTGAGTGCATCAAGCTGGGTACATTTTACAGATTCCCACCAGTAATCTACTTCTTCATGCAACACAAAGGTGGCAAAGGGAACCTTTTGCTCCTCGGAGCATCCCAAGACATCAAATATCTTGGTGATCTACTTTAACCATGTCTCTGCCTGAAGTGGTTCTGGCTTTCCCAAAAACTCCAGCGGTCCCAGCTCCTTGAACTACTTAGCAGCGACCAGCTGTGGGTTGCCATTATTTCCACCTGTATTTTGAACAGGAATCTCTCTCGCCTGATGTTGCATGAATTGCATAAAGCCTCTGAACATCTCATCGTTCATCTTCTGATCGGTGTTATAATTTACCTGAGGACTATTGTCTTCCTGTTGCACATTATTCTGGGTATTGATCATTGGTGACTCAACGGTCTCATGTGCTTCATTGATGATCTCAACATTTTCGGATGCCATATTCAAATACTGCCACAAAACAAGGGTTAAGTAACGTATCACATATTATCCTTATACTCTGACTGACCAATTAAATACCAAATAAACTTAGGTAGGTCATACTAGCGAAGGAATTCCCCGTCTCTCCCCTCCTAGTTCTTATCTCACATCTCAGCCAGGGATCATATCCCTAAGCTTTGATACCAACTGTGACGCCCCCAAAATAGGTATACATCACCCATCTTGAGTCGCCAAATACATGGTACAGAATACAAATACAAAGTTAATTATACAACTGTCGTGTAATATACGACAATACATAAACTGAGAGTTCTAATAGGAATATTGTCATCTAGACAATATCCACACTCAAAGGAGTCCTTATTACATTTATTGTCACACTATTTAACAGAATAGTGAGGACTACTAATCCTATCTTCTGGACCATCACTCCTTTCCCCGACTAGTCCCAGTTATATTCTCATTTCTTGAAGAGAACAGTGAAAGAAAGGGTGAGCTCAACTATCCCAGTAAGAAATATTATGACTAAGATAATGCAGAATAAATTATCAATAGTCTTCAACAATGTTAAACTGATAAAATAGAATAGACATCAAGTTTAACTGCAGCGGAATAAGCAATCAATTAGAAGAGTCAAGTAGAGAATAAAATCTACTATCTTCTATGATTTAAAAATGTTTTCATCAACTTTTATCGCTGAGACTCAGCTTAATAAATAAACCACATCTTCTAATCATCCCTGCACTATGAGCCAAGGATATTCATTAACTCATCAACGGTCATGACTATACCGAATAATCCCTTGTCATAATCATACCAAAAACTGTCCATCAATGCATTACAGGCCACTGAGGACTTTTACCACGTCATTTATAACATTACAAGTCATGATTATACCGAATGATCCCTGGTCATAATCACACTAAGTCCATCTATGCACGTAAGACAAAGATGACTTTCATTATAATATAAGCATGAGGATGATGACAATGATATAAGAATTCAATAAAACAAGTTCAAGTATTAATTTAACCAAGAACTAATAATATCCAAATTGTCAACATGATACTTCTTTGTAAATTAAAATTCAAGAATGCTCAGAAGAATATTTCCATGAAAAGATACTAGATGAAGCGCAAATATCAAGGATATTCTACTAATTTCATGGAGTATAGAAATAAAAACTTTAACCAACTGAGTATAATAAAGAATGGAATAACAACAGAAATCACCATGCATGCGGTACTTCGCATAGACAGGTTATTCCAACAGAATAATAAAGAATGGAATAACAACAGAAATCTCCATGCATGCGGTACTTCGCATAGACAGGTTATTCCAACAGAATAATAAATACGGAATAATAAATAATGGGACCAGGTCAGGTGAAATTCACACCGATAGGATATTCTGACAGAATATTAAATGCGGAATAATAAATAATGGAATAACAATAGAATTTCACCAAGTATAGGGTAAACCGCGTATACAGGTTATTCCACCAAGTATAGGGTAAACCGCGCATACATGTTATTCCAACAGAATAATAAATATTAGAATAACAGAAGAATTTCACCAAGTATAGGGTAAACCGCATATACAGGTTTTTCCACCAGGTATAGGGTGAACAGCGCATACAGGTTATTCCAACAGAATAATAAAGAATAGATTAACAGAAGGATTTCACCAAGTATAGGGTAAACCGCATATACAGGTATTTCCACCAAGTTTAGGGTGAACCGCACATACAGGTTATTCCAACAGAATAATAAAGAATGGAATAACAGAAGGATTTCACCAAGTATAGGGGATTTCCGCGTATACAGCTTATTCCAACAGAATAATAAAGAATGGAATAACAGAAGTTCTCTTCATGAATACAAAAGAATAACACCCCTTACCGTAAAAGAAACTGGATATAGAAGTAGTGAAGTAGCAGAAAACTCTTCTTCTTTCTCTCTAGAGTTTCAGTGAATTCGTAAGAAATAATGAAGGAATGAGCTTCTATTTATAGAAGAATGGATTAAATAGTAACTAATTCCTGAACGGTCCAGATTGATTTACTTTTAACGGACGGTCCAAATTAAAACTTAAACCAACGATCCATACTGATTCACTATTAAAACTTTAAACCAGCGATCTATACTGATTCACTATTAAAACTTTAAACCAGCGATCCACACTGATTCACTATTATAAATTCAACCAACGGTCTGAAAAATTAGCACATTTTCTCATGGAATAATATTGTACCCAAAATTAATTTGGACCAAAAAGAAATATATTGTTCGGGTGAATAGTAACTCGCGAATAGTAACTCGTGAATAGTAACTCATGAATAGTAACTCGTGAATAGTAACTCATGAATAGTAACTCGTGAATAATACTCTGACACAAAAAGTGTTCCGAATACCCGATTGAACAATATAACCTCCAGACATCAATTATCATCAGAATAGATGTCGATTTCTACTAACACAAATAATCCCAACATAATGAAACTATCAATTTTCATCTTTAATCAACACGGGCTTATTCATCATTAATATTATAACTCACAATATTTAACAACCAGGTTGTTCCCAGGAAAGAGGGGGTTTTCCAATAAGGATTTCTCCCTATTGGCGCGCAATTAGGTGACCAAACCTCTCCTTGACAGAACTTCTAGACATTGTAAATATTGAAATTTAATAATATGAATAACTTTATCGTCTCAATTATTGATTTAACAATATAACATATAATGCATATGACACTGTGACAATAATCGAATCAATAATATGAGAGGTATGATGCAGCAATTACTATAGCAATAATTGAGTATTACTGAGTGACTTCTCACGTAAGCATCAATAATTAATACCGTGTACTACTATGCAACCACGCGTATTGTTGTACTTTTACTACCGAGTAGTTCAACAGTTTTAACAGTAACACTTTCGCCGTTATTTTTTTTTATAAAATATTTTTGTCATTTTCCCAATCTGACAATAATTCCGTTGCGGGATCCACTAATGATTGTGTTGTCGTACGAATATTCCCCGACACAAAGAATATTCTCCGACAAATTGAATATAATATATCAACTTGCATACTTTGCAAAATTTATAAATACTACCCACAACTATAACATTATCTCAAATCCACACCATAATATTAAAAAAATATTTTAAGAAATTTAAATCTTTATTCGTAAAATCTAAGGTCTCACACTTAGGTTATTCAAACCCTAACCATTAGGGTTTTGTCGGGTGAATAGTGTTTATTTCGTCTTTTTTATCAAAAATATTTTAATTCTCAAAAAAATTTATATTTTCGTCTTGATAATTCTTACTCGTTCAGTCTAGCTTGTAGCCAGAATCCTCCCGTATTATAATCATTCTTGGTTCTAGAACAATTAATAAACACATAGTACAGAATATTATTAATAAAAATTTATTTTATTAATAACTAATTCTTTAAATCTTAAATTCTGGGCAATCCGATTTTTTGGGTTGTCACAATACACGACCTGATATAGCATTCTCTGTGAATTTGTTAGCAAGATATAGCTCTTCTCCTACCCGGAGACATTGGAATAGGGTTTAACATATTTTTCGTTACCTACAAGGAACTATGGATATGGGGTTATTTTATTCAAATAATGATAATCATAAATTAGTTGGATATGCTGATGCAGGGTATTTATCTGATCCACATAAAGGTCGATCTCAAACAGTTTATCTCTTTATGTGTGGTGATACTGCTATATCATGGAGATCTTCAAAGCAAACATTAGTTGCCACTTCATTTAATCATGCTGAAATAATTGTAATCCATGAAGCAAGTCGAGAATGTGTATGGTTGAGATCAAGGACTCAACATATTCGTGAAACATGAGGTTTATCCTCCAGCAAAGGAACTCCAACCATTATGTATGAAGACAATGTTGCATGTATAGCTCAATTAAAAGGAGGATACATCAAAGGAGATAGAACAAAGCACATCTCACCGAAATTCTTTTTCACACATGACCTTGAAAAGTGTGGTAACATTGATGTTCAGCAAATTCGCTCAAAAGATAATCTAGCAGATTTGTTCACCAAATCATTACCAACTGCAACGTTTGAAGGATTGCGTCGCAATATTGGAATGTGACAGCTGAATGACTCAAGGATATATTCATAATTAAGGGGGAGCTAATACGCGCTTCACTCTTTTTTCCTTAACCAATGTTTTTTTCCATTGGGTCTGGTAAGGTTTTTAATGAGGTAGCTTTCAATGCGTATGGCTATACAATAGACATCAAAGGGAGAGTGTTATAAAATTATAATGGATGTCTAAATTCATATAGTGGATGTCTAGATACATTCTCCTTATTTTTGATTGTAACTCTCATGTCCATTTAGTTTTGAAACTCATGACCTTTAAGTTTTATAACATCCTCGTATTGATGATCTTATATCTATAAATAAGAGCATTGTAAAGTGATTGAGATATATAAAATATTATGAGACTCTCTTTTCTTCTAATCATCTTTGTTCATAATATTATTAATCTTTTATAATACAAATGATATATTGCTATTAAATGGTTTTGGACATGAGAGAGCATAATGCGAATTAGGATGGATTGCATTAAATTTGGGCTCAATAGTTTCTTTTAAAATGTTAATAAATAATTCTATAAATATTAAAAAAATATTATTATTAAGGGAATAAATAATATAAGGATGACATGTGAAAGAGTATTTTATACCATTCAATAATAACATGTCATGTAAGTAAATTTTTTAAAAAAATATTGAGAAATTTGAATTGTAGTAACAAATTGTGTAATTAATATTGATCATAATAAAATTGTTTAATTAATCATACTAAATTTGAAATATTTGAATTTCTCCGAAATTATTTACTCCCTCCGTCCCAAATTAATTGCTCAGTTTTGACTTTTTAAAGTCAAATTGACCATTTTAAAAAATAATCTTTTTCCTATTTTTGTTAAAATATAGGTGAAGAGATTATAACCAAAAGAAAGTATATACAATTTATTACTAATCCCAATTTTTATAATATTAGAAATATATTTATATATGCTTAATTATTAATTCTAAAAAAAGTCAATTTGACTTTAAAAGGTCAAAATTGAGCAGTTAATTTGGGACAGAGGGAGTACATGATATTTTTTTATTAATTGATGTAAAACACTAATCTTACATGTTATTCTTATATAATTCCACAAAACCACTTAAATATGAACTTAAACCCTTATCGGTTATTAAAAAGATGAAAAAGAACAAAAGAACAAAATTCAAAATTTGATTTTAAATGTAAACATCAAATATATTCAAATTTCTCTAATGAAATTATTGGTGGGGTCATTAGCAATATTCTTAAATCAGACTCATAGCTGGCGCCGATGATTGATGATGAATCGAACAATAATTTATCATTTTTCAAGAAAGGTAGTGGAAGGAATGATTGGCTACTAAACTTTAATACAAAAATCTTTAAGTTTATCAACTTGTAATTAAAAAAAATATTACCCAAAAGTTAGAACTAAGAATCTAGCACAACAATGTACAAAAAGATACGGCTAAATAACACCCCCATACACCAAGATCTTCCTTTAATTTCACTTTTTACATAATGTGCTAGACAGATTTAAGCTTTCTACTCCCCCGTTCTTAAAAAATAATAGTTTTAAAATAAAAATTTTATTTTAATTTATTTATCATTTATAATTTTTTAAGAGAATAAATTATTTACTTTCTTATATCACCCCTATCTTCTCTCATTGTCCCAAGATTTTTTTTTCTTGTATTAATAGTTTTCAACTTCCCATAAAAGGGTAATGATGGAATTTTAAACAAATTTTAATTGTTAAAAGATTACTTAAAATGACTTTCTTAATCTATGTGCAGAAACTTTAAACGACAATCTTTTAGTAACGAATGTAGTACTATTTTAGTTTTGAGTAGGTTGCTTTCTCCTTTTCGGTGGGAACATTTATTTAAATATTTAATTTTAACTTTTATTTTTAGTTAAATTGACTATTTTTAAAATTAACAAATAAATATATAATTTTGTTTTTATAATTATAAAAATTATTGTTAATAGTAAATTAAATGTACTTTCTTTTGATTATAGCATGTTCACCTATACTTTGAAAAAAATGATACAAAAAATTAGTTTTAAAAATAGATAATTGATTCAAAAAGTCAAACTGGACCTTTAATTTGGAGTAGAGGGAGTAAATTCTTTGCGGGTGCAATACTTTTTTGAGTGGTAGTATAAAATTAACTTTGATTAATTGACCAATATAATGTTAACATACAGCGAGAGGTGATATCTCCCTGCATATTAACACAGTATTGGTTAATTGACCAATTTACCATAAAATTAACTTCATGATAACTGAATCCGTTTTTTATATTTCTCCCGTCATTACCTAACAAATTTTTGTTCATTACGTGATGTGATCTTTAAAACTTAGGGTTACGAGAAGTGAAAACCTAGTTTATATTTGAATTAGGAGGATTAAATGATAAAATGAACAATTCTTAAAATCGCACTATTTTTCAAAAAAAAAATTATTCTTTTATTTTTGGAATTCTTAATAAATAAGTGTCGCAATATTTCAAAGTTAGGGTTACAAGGAGTGAAAAACCTAGTTTCTATTTGAATTAGCAAACTTAAATGAGAAATTGAACAGTTCTTAAACTGCATAATTCACACGAAAAATAAAATAAAATGATTCTAACATTTTGGGACATTTGGTATATCATTCAAGTAGTCATCTTTCCATTTGGATTGGATTGGATAGATTCATCTTCAAGGACTTTTTAAGCCAGCCTAAGGATAAGATCTTTAGCTTTAATTTTTCAACAAAATAGGCTTAAGAAGAATCCAGTCCTAAAACAACCAAGAATTGTTCCTTTTATGAAAGAGCGAGTATAGGCTGCATAGCCATCTTTTTAACCATACTTTGTTTAAAAGCAACCCCTTTCTTATTTCTTGCAGTCTGGACCGTCCAAGCTAGTTAGCATACCTCTTCTAGCTGGTTAAAGAGTTGCAGGGGCCATGGCCCCCAAGATTTTAAAAATTGTTAAGTACTACCCACTTGAATTGTGAGATTAAATTTGTGTTTTGTGAGTCTTGTGTCAATTCATTTTATTTCATTATCTCAAATTCTCCACTACACAATATACACCAACAAACAAAGTCTTGTTTTAGTTTTGCCTTAACATTTGTCATTCCATTTCCGCCCTCAGCCCATCCACCATTTTGTCCCTGTCCTCCTTGGTTTCCAGCTTGAAGATGAAAGTAGTCAGGTAGAGATTCTTTACTTTATTCATTCTTTATTTTTCACATATATATATATTATGCATGTGCAAAAATAAATTGGGGTTTAAAATTGTAGATACGAGGAGTTATCAATTCAATTTATATTTGTTTGTGTTATAATTTGTCATTGCGTATTTGCGTTGTTAGATTTGCTTTTATTGAGATTTATATGCACTCCCAAGTCCCAAATAATGCTAGAAATTAGGATTGGTGGAGCTAATGGACTGTTTCGTAAATACAGTGAAATTATGGACCTGTGGTTAGAAGAAATAATGCTAGGAAATAGATTATTTTCTGAAGTTGGGACTTGGGAAGCTCAATGGCATAGCCTTTTATCTTGAAAAATCTGAAGGCTGAAAGTTTAATTTTAACCCCTCAAGATCAAATCCTGGCTCCGTCCCTGTCCCTTGTTTTATGGTTTTTATGCCTTGGCGTAAAATAATAGTGAGTATATATACATTATACACTTCTTTGCCCAAAATAATAATAATAATAATAATAATAATAATAAGCGTCCAATTTCTCTTTTAAGAACTCCCAAAATGAGAGGAAAAGATTCATCTCTCTTTCTAAAAAAAGTAATGCCAAAACGTCACTATTAAAAGTTATATCCCGTAGGGAGTAGTACCATCATCTATTGGATGGTTCATCCAATCCAATTTCTATGTAATTCTAGGCCTTGACAAAAGATATAAAAGGAAATACAAGGAAATATCAAACACAATGTTCCAACTTTTTCCGTTTCATTTCCCAGAGCGCTACTTATAGGCTTTATAGCCAACAAAAAGGGGCTACTTCACCTAAACGATTAGTGTTTTCACAGCAGTTTCCTCGATACTCTTTATCCCCACATTTAAAAAATATATTAATAAATCAATATCCAATAGTTTCTTTATTCTTATATAATTCTCTATTTTAATTCTTATATATGATTTGACTCTTCAGGGTGAGGAATCAAAAGAGCGTTCCCTATTTATATAAAATGACATTTCGCACCCTATTCATTGCGCTTTTATGTTGGTTGAAAGATCTTATCTCACTTAATTACTGATTTGAGTATGCCTATCAAATTCACTCATTTTTATTTTTTAAACAGAGGATTTAGAGAAGAAAGAGAACTATAAAAAAAATTAAAACTCAGTCAAATTTTGATTTTGATCATTTTTGTAAAAAATATTACTACTAATTATAAATTTTATTATTTTATAATTAAAATAATGTTGTTTTAGTTCTCATAAACACATAATGATCATTGCACATTTTGATTTCTAGCAATATCTATTTTTAAATTAAAATAATTGTAATTTTATAATTCAAACAACAATTACTTTTAAATAAAAAATAATTATAACGTTCAAAACATGATTTGACGGTTGGAACTTTCAAATTTAACTTTTAAATTTTAATATTTAAGGAATCAATATTAAGAACCTGTTGGGTAGATAGTAAAAAAATTGAATCCCTATCCTACAGAATTAGTGTAGAGGTAGAGATAAGGAAACTGTTGTGAATGCTCTTGAACACTCCAGAATTGACGACAGGGACTACACCAATTCCATACAACATGCAAAACTTTATCAGCCCTCAACATATGAACAACAAAACCTATCCTTAATGGGATGTGTAAAGCATAAGAATGTTTTTTATGTTTTGGTCAAGTAAACTACACAATTTTTGTTAGTTACCTGGAATTATTGAAATTTGAAAACAAGACGTGCAATGATGCAAGAGCAAACATGCTCCTCTTTTAGGCATAATTAAAGCATGTTCTACCACCAACTTTCCACTTATAAACTATAAAATGAAACCTACAAACAATGCATGATATTAATTAGCTGCAATCATCAAAACTGTGCGTGTGCCGCCACCATGGCATTTTTTAGGTGAAGCCAACAAGAAACATCAATTATTTAAGCAAGAACGGAACATAAAAACAATTAATTGCCATCAGCATCAAGAAAAAAGAGACATCCAATCATATATAATTTACAAGAAAGGTAGGGTATCAAATATCAACATATAGTAAAAATGTTTTCGTCCACATTCCACTCCTATGAATTTAAAATTCTTGAACTCCATCCATCCAACCCATACATTCACCAGTAAATCCAATACAACCAAACACCAACCCCCCAAAAAATCCAGCAACATATAAATAAAATCCCCAAGAAATGTTAACTTAAAAGAAGTTGAATGTCAACGAAAAAGAAAACCTTTAAAATACCAAAAAGAACTGTTCTTTTTTCTGCATTTCATTGTCGTTCAAGAAATTGCATCTGAAACCCAAACAATGAAGACTGATAACTTTAGCTCATTCAGAGGGTTTGGTTTTGGACCTGTAGAGGAGCTTCTTCTTCTTGGAGGTTTGATTATCAAATGTGAGCACAATTTTACCTGCTTCAGTGGGTTTGAAGCTGCCAGAGATTACTGGTTCATCTCCTGAACCCAATTTCCTCAACTTCTGTACAATAATAGTGTATCCCTCCACAGGTACAAATTCAGCTCCATAGGATACATCCCATCCGACCACTCTAGCCTCCCAAACTAAAGGGCTCGTCTGCAAATACAAGGCCCGAATTACAATACTTCACACAAATAAATAGTTCAAACATAATTAAATTTCGTTCATAGATCCTTAAGATAGGATTCCTTACATCAGTAACTCGGAATTCAATTGTGTGTTTGCTTGCCGGCTTAATGATCTCCTCCGTTGTAGGCTCACCAGTGGCAAATTCTTGTTCAACCTCCCTGCTAAGCCCACCATACTGAACTGGCACTTGTTCAGGTGCTACATATCTGATTTAATATAAAAGAATCACACATTTAATACTAATTAGAAATCATCTAATATATACAAATGAGAGAGAGATTAAAAGAAAGAAATAATCAAAAATGAAAGAATACTAACTTGAAAAGGGTTTCGGCAGACTTGGAAGGGCCAGCAAATACAAGCTTGCTCTTGGTCCTTTGGGTGAAGAAAGGACTGATCATCCTATAGAAGGCCAGGTACCACCATGGAACATTGACAACCACCTTCACAACGCCAAATACGATAAAGGTAAATATAAATAAAAAAATAACCAATTCACAACAACAACAACAATATATGTATATGTATATATATACCCTTTAGCGACGGATCGGGCGACGGTTCGGTCTGTCGCTATATCAGATAATCGCCATCTTAACTTTTAGCGACGGACGTCGCCCGGTCCATTGCTAAAAGGGTAAGCCCTTGATCCCTCTGCCCAAATTGATCGTCATCTAAATAATTGTGATTTAATAAAATTAAGAAATGATTCTAGGAATAGTGTTTCTTTAATATAATATTTTTTCTGAATTATTATCAACCCAATTCAGAAAAATACTAAAATCATCAATTTAAATAAATAATAGATATACACACACACTCACACTCACACACACACATGGAACACACACACACACACACACACACACACATATATATATATATATATATATATATATATATATATATATATATATATATATATATATATATATATATATATATATATATATATATATAACATTAAACCCAAACATCATTGCAACACTAAACCCAAACCGAATTCAGATTAACATTAAAAGCATCAATTAACATCAATCATAAGTATACCTACATATCCCCAAACAGATCTAATATAAAAACCCCAATTAATTAAAACAGCAACAAAATTAACAATACCATAAATTTAAAAATAAATGAATAACAAGTACACAAATATTCAAAATTGAACTGATGGGTTAATGTATTTTTACCTGTTTTGCAACAAACTCAGGATAGTTGTCCTGGAGCAATTGCAAGGCCTGATTAGTGGCTTGTCTGAGCTCTCTCTTGAAGAGTCCAGGAGAATTCTTGAGATCATTGACCTGAACAAGGGTGTTGATCCCATCAGGACTGAAATCAAGCTTCCTAATACTCTTCTCCAAGAACTGAATTCGCCACCGGAGGAACTTGGTGCGTTTCTCCTCATCAGCAAAAGTGTTTTGGTACAATTCCTTGTTCTGAAACTCCCCGAAAGCGTTATAGCAAACTGGGTGCCCTTCCTTATCAAATCCATCCATAAACACAACCTTTTCGAGTTCACTTCCAAAATCTTCTTCAAGTAAAGAATCGATTCCGAACTCCTTTCGCCACGCCACTACGCTTTTAAGCATAGCGAAAGCCTCTTTCACTTTGAAATCTCTCGCCCTTAGGAATTTGAGGAGTACCACATCGCTCCGTTCATCGGCGAGGAGGGGAATTCCCCAGATGGAGACCTCTTCCGGCGGTGGCGGTGGGGCAATGGGGGCTTCAGATTCTGCCTCCGTTTCCGCCTTTGGTTCTTCCGGAGGAGCCTTCTCGGTTGGAGTGGGCTCTTCTGGTGGTGGGGCCGGAGTGGCCACCGCAACAATTGTCTCCTCAATTGCTTCGACCGTCTTTGCACCGTCATCATCCACAGCTTGGACTTTCTCCATTACTTCAGCCACGACCAGTACGGGTTCGGCGGCCGGCCGTGGTGGAGTACCTTTCTCTTCCTCTGCTGATGGTTGCGGTGCTGCCACCTCTGGTTCAGACTTTGGGGGTTCCTCCGTCACCGGTTCAACAACGGCTGGAGTAGCAGTCTCTGGTGGGACCTCAGATTTTTCTTCTTCTATTGCGAGTGCAGGGGATTTCTCCTCTACAGTCTCGGCCGGCTTCTCTTCCTCCTTAGCCGGCGCCGCCGTTGGCAGCGGAGGAGCGGTGAACTCGTGTTTGTTCAGGGCTTCTTGTACAAGCTGTTTGAGTTCATCCAAGGCGACCTTTTGTGGGTCCGGGAGTTCACCAACCACGTTGGTTTCCTCCTTGAAGGAAGTCGACTCCGCGATCTTCTCTTCTTCCGGTACAGGCTCAGCCGCTTCCACAACGGCTGCTGGTTTTTCCGGTGCTTCTGGTTCAAGCTCCGGCGTACGCTCTTTCTCGGTGGTGCTAACAGATTTCTCCGTCTCGGGCACATCGGTAACCACCACAACTTCCGCCGCAGCTGCGGTTGATGCTGCCGCATCGGGAGCCGATTTCTGGGTTTCCTCGGCCATGGATTTCCGTTCAAAAAATTACAGAAAAAATTGAAGGAAAAATTCGAAAACTCAAATATAGAGAGATACAGAGGAAAGAGAGAGAGAGAGAGTAGCGGTGAGTGGTAAACAAATGGGAGACGGGGAACTTATAAAACGTGTAGCGGTTTAAGAGGGATCTGGTCAGCATAAATTTTATTGGTTAAGTTAATTCATAGAATATTATTTTGTTTGCATATTAATATTTTATTGATTAATTTATTTATTTATTTAAAAATAAATTTCATTAAAAAACCCTCGTGTGAGAAACAGTCTGTCAAGGACTTCAATTGCCAGCTACTTGCCACTTCTCTTCGTGGATCCCACTCCACCTCAAACCCCTTATTAGCACCTCACCATCTACTATTTACACTAATATTATTCTCTCGAATCTTTTTATAATAATAATATTTAGGAGATATTTTGTTTTTGGAATTCCTAATACATACCATCTATGTTTTCCCTTATCTGTCTCCCTCAATATTTTTCTTTCTAAAAATGCAAGATTAGGGGGAAAAACATACATATTCCAACTAGCTATAATCTAGTCTTCTTGTTCCAGCAAAGCTATAATCTAGTCTTCTTGTATGCAACATTACTCAAATTAATATATGTTCTTAAATTTAATAAAACTAAATAAGTGTCCCGTATAAAGTATAAATTTATTTTTTAAATATAATTAATTTTAATTTCTTGTTTGTTCTAGATATGATAGTTATAAAATATTTTTTAAAATTTTAAATTAACTTACTATTATTATTAGAATGATTACAAACATTACTCAAATAAACAATTATCAAATTAGCACTCATAATTGAGTGTTAGTAATGTATTTTTTTATTTGTTATTTTTAATTTAATACTCAATTATTATATAATTCTAAAATTTAATTATTATTTTCAATCTCTCAAGTTTATGAGAGAGAGAAAGAGAGTTCAAATATGAGTAGAAATTAAAAGTGTAAACATGTTGTTTAAGGACTTCTACATGAAATATAATTGTTGTAAAATAATAAGATTTTTTATCATGATTTTCAGTTTTAAAAGGTAATTAAATTTTAATAACTAATATATAAGTGAACAATTTTTTTTCTTAACATTAATGAACTAAAGATCTCCTATATGAAATTAAACTGGTAACTAACATATAATCATTAATATATTTTCTAATATTATGCTTTTTAATAGAAATTATTACTTTCTCATAATATTTTTTAATATTTTTAAAAATAGTTATTTAGGAATAAATCTTTTATATAATAATACATTACTATTATGACTTTTAATTTTAAAAATAACTAAATTTTAGTTACTAATACATAAGTTTAGAGATGTTCAAGAACGTATTGGTCCATTGGCGGACCAGCCTTTTAACGACGAACATGTTTGTCGTTAAAGGCTGGTTTATTAACGTACCAGCCCGTTCTTGAATTGCTATGTATATAAGTACTTATACTTAGTGTAGACCCCAAATTTTATGAAATGAAAGTATTTAATTTTTTTATAATTATTATTCTATTTAATAAATGGATAAAAGGTTAAAGTTAAGGGTTATATATGATTTTTTTTGCAAAGTAAGCAAGTTGATATAAAATATTCGTTGTGTCAGGGAATATTCACTTGGTCGGGAAATATTCTTTTTGTCAGGGAATATTCGTTCGATGACACAATCATTGGTGGACCCCACAACGAAAGTATTAGTCGTTGTTAGAAAACGACATAAATATTTTTTTATAAAAATAACGGCGAATGTTTTACCGTTAAATTGTTGAACTACCCGGTTGTAAAAGTACAGTAATACGCGTGGTTGCATAGTAGCACACGGTATTGATTATTGATGCTTATGTGAGAAGTCACTCAGTTATACTCAATTATTGCTACAGTAATTGCTGCATAGTATCTCACTTTATTTGATTCAATTATTGTCACAGTATTAATATTTTATATTATTAAATCAATAATTGAGACGACAAAGTTATTCATATTTTTATTTACAATATTGACGATGTCTAGAAAGTTCTGTCGAGGAGAGGTTTGGTCACCTAATTGCGCGCCAATAGGGAGAAATTCTTATCGGAAAGCCCCCTCTTTCCTGGGAATGATCTGGTTATTAAATATTGTGAGTTATAATATTAATGATGAATAATTGTTAATAGATTAAAAATGTGTTTATTAAAGATAAATAATTTATGGTAAATATTTATTCAATTTTTGATATAAATATAGGGATTGTTATGAGGCGTTTGTTGCATGTTTGACTTAGTATTCGATGGGAAGATTTACTAATTTTATGGACAGTCGATGGTGGTTTTAATAGATAACCAATTTGTACCATTGATGGTGGTTTTAATAGTTAATTAATCTGGACCATTGATGGTGGTTGTAATAGTAAATCAATCTGAACCATAGATGGTGGTTTTAATAGTAAATCAATCTGGACCGTCGGTGGTGGTTTTAAAAGTAAATCAATCTGGACCTTCGGTGGTGGTTTTAAAAGTAAATCAATCTAGACCGTCGGTGGTGTTTTTAAAAGTAAATTAATCTGGATCGTCGGTTGTGTTTTTAATAGTAATCAATATGAACCATCCATTATAATAGTAAATTAATTTGAACCGTTCATGAATCAGTTACTATTTAGTCCATTCTCCTATAAATAGAAGCTTAATTATTCTTTTATTCTCACCAATTTACTGAGATTCATAAGAGACACTATAGAGAGAGAAACTATAGAGAGCAAGAAGAAGAGTATTCTGCCACTTCACTATTGCAGTATCCAGCCTTCTACTAAGTTAAGGGGTATTATTTCTTTCGTATTCATAAAGAATACTATTTTTCGTATTCATTCTTTAAAATGTCGGAATAACCCGTCTACGCGGATTACGTGCCGTATGATAGATGAAAATCCATTTGCAGTTTCGTATGTTATTTCTTTCCATATTCTTAAATCTAAACTTATTATGTATTATTGTAAGTATTTCTTTTATAATCCTTAAAATTAGTGGAATATCCTTGAGTTTTGCGCTTCAACCAGTATCGTTTTATTGAAATATTGATCTAAACTTTCTTATTAAATATCAATATTTTCACCCGGGGTACTATTCACAGGTTACTATTCGCCTAGTTACTATTCACTATAATATTATACACTCGGGTATTCGGGATACTTTTCATGCCGGGGGTACTATTCACGAGTTATTATTCACGGGTTACTATTCACTCGATTACTATTCACTCAAATATTATTCACTCGGGTATTCAGGACACTTTTTATGTCGGGGTACTATTCTCAAAGTACTATTCATAGGGTACTATTCACCAAAAAATTTATTCTTTTCTGTCCAAATTATTTTTGATACATGGATATTATTCTTGAATTTTACTCCACAAAGTAGTATCATGTTGACAATTTGGACATTATTGAATTCTGGATAAATTAAATTATAAATCTTTAAAAATTTATCCTTTTTTTTCTTTTAATTGAATTCTTATATCATTGTCATCATCATCATGCTTATATTGTGATAAAAGTTATCTTTGGATTACGTGCATAAATGGACTATTAATTGGTATGATTATGACCATGGATAATTCGGTATGATCATGACCATTGATGATTACACGAATATTTTTGGCCCGTAGTGCAAGAATAATTTGTGGACGTGATACTAATGAATATCCTTGGCCCGTAGTACAGGGATGATTCGATGATGTGATTTATTTATTAAGCTGAGTCACAGCGATAAAGTTAATGATAAACTTTTTAAATCATAGAAGATAGTAGATATCATGCTCTACTTGACTCTTCTAACGTATTGTTTGTTCCGCTGCAGTTAAACTTGTTGTCTATTATATTCTATCAGTTTAACATTGTTTAAGGCTAATGATAACTTATTCTGCATTATCTTAGTCATAATATTTTTTACTGGGCTAGTTGAGCTCACCCTTTTACTTCCATTATTTTCTTCAGGAAATGAGAACGTAGTGAAAACTAGTTGGGAAACAGAATGATGGTCCGAGATAGTGTTATAGTAGTCCTTACTATTCTATAAAATAGTGTGACAATAAATGTAATGAAGATTCCATTTGAGTTTGGATATTGTCTAGAAGACAATATTCGTGTAAAAACTCTCAGCTCATGTTGTATAATTAAGTTTGTATTTGTATTCAGTACCATGTATTTGGCGACCCAAGATGGGTGATTTATACCTATTTTGGGGGCGTCACAGTTGGTATCAAAGTTTAGAGATATGATCTCTGGCTGAGATGTGAGACAAGAACTAGGAGGGGAGAGACGAGGAATTCCTTCGCTAGTATGACCTACCTAAGTTTATTTGATATTTAATTGGTCGTTCAAAGTATAGAGATAATATGTGGCATGTCAATTAACCCTTGTTTTGTGGCAGTGTTTAAAAATGGCATCTGAAAATGTGGAGATAAACAATGAAGCACATGAGACCGTTGAGTCACCAACGATTAATATCCAGGATAATGTGCAACAGGAAGACAATAATCCTCAGGTAAACAACAACACCGATCAAATGATGAACGATGGGATGTTCAGAGGCTTCATGCAATTCATGCAACATCAGGCGAGAGCGGCACCTATTCAAAATGCAGGTGGAAACACTGGCAAATCTCGGATGGTCACTATTAAGCAGTTTAAGGAGCTGGGACCACCAGAGTTTTTGGGAGAGCTAAAACTACTTAAGGCGGAGACGTGGATAAAAGCAGATCACCAAGATATTTGATGTCTTGGGATGCTCCGAGGAGCAAAAGGTTCCCTTTGTCACCTTCATGTTGAGAGGAGAGACAGATTACTAGTAGGAATCAGTAAATCGTACTCAACCTTTCGTACTAAAAATGTCTTGAGAAAAGTTCTAAGAACTGTTCAACGACAAGTACTTTCCCGAACGTATTCATCACATGAAGGAGTTGGAGTTTATCAAGTTGGAGCAAAACAATATGACCGTGTCGAACTACGAGACTAAGTTTGCCGAGTTGTCCCGGTTCACATCCCATTTGGTTGATAATGAGGAGAGAATGACGCGAATGTATCTACGAGGTTTGAGACCCAAAATATGTCAATACCTCATTTCTCACAAATTGTGTTTGTATTTAGATGTTGTAAATAGGGCTCAGTTATTGGAGCGCGATAATGAGTCAACCAAACCAAGAGAGAGCAGTCGGCAAGTCAATAATACCAGTGGTAGCAGTCATCAAAGCGGTGACAACAAACGTGAAGGGAATCAACATGCCAGAAATAGTAACCACTTTGGTGGTAATCATGGCCAAGATAATAGAAGAGGAAATTTCAAGAAGAGGAGATTCAATAATGATAGAAAGACGTCAGCACCAGTGTGACGCCCCCAAAATAGGTATACATCACCCATCTTGAGTCGCCAAATACATGGTACAAAATTCGAATATAACTTAATTATACAACAGTCTTGTAAAATACAACAAAACATAATCTAAGAGTTTTAATAAGAATATTGTCATCTAGACAATATTCACACTCAATGGAGTCTTCATTACATTTATTGTCACACTATTTTATAGAATAATGAGGACTACTAAAATAACCATCTAGACCGTCAATCCATTCCCCGACTCGTCCCAACAATATTCTTATTTCCGGAAGAGAACAGTGAAAGAAAGGGTGAGCTCAACTAGTACAATAAGAAATATTATGACTAAGATAATGCATAATAAATTATCCTTAGCCTTTAAGAGTATAACAACTGATAGAATATAAAAGACAACAAGTTTTAGATCAACAACTGCAGTGGAATAAATAATCCATTAGAAGAGTCAAGAAGAGGAGATTCAATAATGATGGAAAGACGTCAGCACCAGTGTGACGCCCCCAAAATAGGTATACATCACCCATCTTGAGTCTTCAAATATATGGTACAAAATTCGAATACAACTTAATTATACAACAGTCGTGTAAAATACGACAAAACATAATCTAAGAGTTTTAATAAGAATATTGTCATCTAGACAATATCCACACTCAATGGAGTCCTCATTACATTTATTGTCACATTATTTTATAGAATAGTGAGGACTACTAAAACAACC